>JAAONU010000017.1:4477098-5677098 GCA_012932295.1 Cyclina sinensis
AAAAACCAACATAATTTTATACTTCTTTACACCATGAAAACAAAAGAAAAAAATGATAACAACAGGATTCGAACCCATGCCCTTCCGGTCAGGAAAATAAAGACACTGAACCACTTAGCCTAGTTATAACTACCTCGTCCAAATTAACAATGGAAACAAAGCATCTACCCCGTGACTAACGGGTAAATATTTTACCGATTAAAAGTGTTTAAACTTTATATTATGATGTGTCTCTGTAACAAAACAATGAGACAATAACTTAGGTTAGATATATTCTTCACAATTACAACTATAATTTCTACATGTATAAACATTTTCTTTTTTATGCATCGGCGATTAATCTGTGAGTCAGTCGCTTTAACTCTTTTCCAATTTTGTTTGCGGGATGAAACTTACTTTGATTGTTTAAGTCTTGTTTTTTTTTTTATACTGTTCTATATTGTTTTTGTGTTTAAATATGCATTTTAAAATCGTAACTTGATTTATCTCGTAAGAATGCATTCCTAGTCATTTTATTCTGGAATTTACATTACATGGTTTGCGTTTATATTTTTTTTCATAAGCACGCCAAAGACATTTAAAACGTAATTTAAAACAAAACTCACATTTTTCAAAGATATCCGAACATGTCCAAAGAAAAATCAGAAATGAAACCTTCCGGAGATTGTTTAATGCCATTTCTTATGTATTGTTTAGTCTTGTTTAAGAAAAATAAACTCAGTCCTAAGGTTGTAATGAAGAGGGAATATCTGCGCAACTTCTCTATATACCTTGAACAAGGAAGTAATATACAGCTTAGAAAATCATTTTCTTCCAACGAAATCGCGGAGCGTCTGTTCTTTTTTTACAACCCAAACCATTTAAAGAAGCAGTATGCAAAATCGATGTACGATCAGTGCAATACGTAAAGACAATCAAGTACTTTATGACTTCAAGTACTTTGTTCACAGAACGAAGGACCAGTCTGAACTTGAAGTTGAGGAATTTTAGCACGAAATTAACCTTACATATTGGTTTATCTTCCTCACGGTGGAAGAAAAGGGAAAAAGATTCCATTAAAAACTATAACCATCCATTCTATCATGGGTGTACACAAAATATTATATTAAATTCGCTGATAAAGGTATTTTTATCCATTCAGCGTACATCAAGTGGTAGTCTGGCTTAGCAAATCATTAATACATTAGAGAGAGGGCGAGGACAGTATTTTATAGACTAAAATCATTCGAATGAAATAATGGGCCGGCAGGCCGAAGACACAGACATATCAATTTTAACACACCCATTTTTATAACGTTCTATATGAAGTTTGATTACATTATCAAAAGCAAACAAAAATCATATCTAGATATCAGTAAGTTAATACTTAACAAACATTACATGTATATCTAAAAATGTAAATATGCATCTCATTTTCATTCCTTCTTTCGTCCGTCCGTCCGTCTGTATTAGTTCTTTTTCACCACTTTGTCAGTAAGTAAGTCCATTAGCGAGAGATGAAATGTATCATAAAACCAGTCATTTAGTAAGTCAGTCAGGCACGCGTCAATAATGTAGTCGATGAGATAGTAATGTAGTCAGTCATGTAGTCAACTGGTCAAATATGGCATGCGTTTAGTGAGTCAGTCACGCAGTCAATGATGTAGTCGGTGAGATAAAAATGTAGTCCGTCGTGTAGTCAGTCAGTCATGTAATGTATTCAATTAGTCATGTAGTCAGTCATGAAGACAGTCAGGCATGTAGTAAGTTATAAAAATATGTAGCACTCAGTACAGTTAACATAATACATGTTAAGTTCATTATCCAAAACATGAATGAAGGTCATTGTGATTAATCTATATGAACAAATTTAACAATATCTATTCCTACGTGCATGCATGACTGTATATACTTGTGTATGCATAAACGCAAACATGTTTTATATACTGACCAAAGTACAAAGAGATTAAGGTTTTTATAATAATGCTTATATTACATAGATGAACTAATGATACTTTTTGCAGTTTCTTCTTACACAAATATGTTTCTGAAAGAAATGAAACTTTGTCGGTATTTTGTAACACTTGTCGGGGACTTGATAATTTTTTTACTGGATTATTCCGACTTATAAGCTATCATTAGGCAGAATTAAATGGTAATTTATCCTCTATTGAAAATTATAACATCGTTTAAGACGGTAAAAGTTGCCATGGAAGGTTAAAATTTGAATCTCATATCTAAGGCACACATTGGCGTTGTCTTAAAAGTTGGAGGGGGGATTTTGAAGTGACTATAAAAAGATTTCAACTGATAAAAACGATAAGTGACTTTATCAAATGCTGTCACAAGATTTTTTTATCATTTCGACAACTCTTTATAAAGTACTGTTCACATTTTTTTATAAAGGCTCTCAACTCTCATGTGGGAAACATACTTTGAATGTTGAAGTCTTAATCCAAACATTTTTAAGGCTGACATATAACTGCCGCGCGAACCTGATATGCGACATGAAAATGTACAGTAAAATAAAAAAAAAAAAAAAAAAAAAAAAAAAAAAACGTTAAAGACACACAAAAAGGTTTCTTTTTAACATCTTTTTCATTTTGTTATGGTAACTTTGAGTATATCAAAAATATTTATTAAGGTTTGTAAAAGTACCTCAATGTGTTAAATCGATCGAAAAAAATCTTTTTTTATCAATAAATTGGAAGAAACTTGGTGAAAATTTCCCACTATTTTTTTAAAAAGGTCTATACAATTACAAAACAGATTTGCATTTTCAGAGAGTTTTTCAGGAAAGATTTTCGAGAAAAAAACTTTTTCAGAAAGTGTGTCGATTTCATATTGTTATGCTTAAATTTATTTTTAGTAATATGTAAGTGTTCTAAAATTACCAACAATTAGGGTTATTCCCTTAGAACAAGTACTGATAACTGACTTGATCATCCACTTTCATAAATCTGAGCCCAAAGTTTTTTGTTGTTTTTTTTTTTAATTTAATCCACTGGCTTCCCCTTTATGACTTAATTGATTATCTTTTTTATTCTGTACTTCCCTAATTGTAAAGTTCTAAATCTATGGTACTTGTTTGTGCCATGTTGGAAGATATACAGAACCGACGTTGAATGTGCAGAGGACGTTGGACACGCAACTGTACAACAACAACAACAGAGAATGAAACCGAGTTCTGGAAAACTTTCTTCACGGCTTTAAATGTCAAGGTTAGATTGATTTTATGAATAACTCACACAATGTCCTAATACAAGATATCATTTTATTTCTTTTTACGCACGTTCATGACAACTCTTGACACATCGAATTACATTATGTTGAGCTTAAGTCTGTCAGTCTGTTCGAAGGCCCCACTGTAAGCAAATTTGTCCATAATATAAGCAGACGACAATTAAACAAACATGTCATTTTGCAAAGGACAAAAATAAACAATAACATGGCATACATTTCAAAGCTTTATAGGAAGCCAAAAACACAGAGCTCCAAAATGATCAATCGCTCTTTCCCAACATTGGTTTAGCAAAAGGCGAATGCGAATGAACGAAAATGGCACATGTGGACCACCTTATAAATCATGTTTCAAACCGATATGTAAACCCGTTCGCATTTTGAAATGTAATTGTCAATACAATGTAAAATAGGTAAGTACACAGATTATTAACATTACGTACTTGAATTACTTATCAAGTTCGTGGCGTATTTTCCCCATTGATAATATGGAACTCGTTCAACCAATCAAAAAGCGCTTCCTCCTTTTCTAAAGATCTATATGTTATAATGCTATTGACACTTTTTAAGGTAAGTCTGTTTTCAATAAGTCCAGTTACCATTCAATAAATTGTGTATAGGTAGGTAGGACAAAGTAAATAGTTTGCCAAAATGTTTCTTGGTTTTCTTAAAAGTCTGGTTTTATCCTCTAAAGTTTGGACACGCTCTGTTGAGATAGATATCTTCTCATATAAAACTATGACCTTTGTCATTTGAATCACAACTTTTGAATGATATCAGAAAATTTAGGATCTAATTCGCAATTTAATGATGTCAATTTATAAATAAAATCTCATGTATAAGTTTCAAAAGCTTCTAAGTACGATAATTCAATGATGGTATAAGAATGCATCTAGGAAAAAGTAACCATATGAAAAAGGTCAATACCTATATATAAAAATAAAAAAAAACATAAAAAAAACGCACACACACACACCATCTTTTTAATGTGTGGTTAGCTTTTCAGAACTTATTTCGTCCATTTATTCGACCTTCTATCCATTTGTCTGCCAGTTCTTCTGTTCGAGTGTTCGTTTTGTTATTCATTCATTAAACCTTTTGCTCGTTCATTTTGTCCGTGTGTTTGTTTTGTGTATGCTTTTTATTTCGTCCCTTTCTTGAATGCGGCTTGAGAAATAAACTGTCAAAATTATGTCTCTCATTTACATAGAAGTTTAAATTTACCGGCAATTACGCAGTTAAGAATATTTTTCGGGCCTTTATTTAAAATAAACCAAAATGCATGAAATTGTTAACAGTTTTCCAATCATGTGGCCAGATTTCTTCCAATGTTAAACTCATATTTAAACAAAAGCCAGTATTTGTAATCTAAATAAGGAAAGTCTTTTATATACCACGTATGTTTAGTCATTGACAGCTTACACTTAATTAGTGCATTATCTTTATCACTTGTACTAAATCCTCTTGGTAAATGTTCTATCACGGTGGTCATTTCCGAAGGCGGGGGCAGGGGGCATGATTTGAAATTATATTTAGAAATGTAGCGTATGAAATATGAAAGCTTCCTTCTTGTTTTTAGACCATGACATGTGAACGTATATACATACATTGTTCTTCCTTTCTGATCAATGGTTCTTATTCAGTTGCAAAACTATCAATTTTCACATGTACTGGTTTCCGATATCACCGTGTGTGGGAATTGTGCAAAATTCGGTAGCATTGTACTCCAGAGACACTCCTGGTTTTTCTTAAAGTGCTCAGTGTAAAGCACTGATACATGAGACCGCGGTGTAACACCTCATTTAAAGATGGTTCAGATTGTTTGTGTAAGAGGAGGAAGGGTTGATCGAACTCGTGCAAGTCCCGTGCGTTACCAATAAATTGTCAGACAGAATTTGTTGACACTATATTCAGTGGCTCTGTGATCAGATAAACCGTCTAGTAGAACCGTAATTGAATTTCTTCTTTCTTTCAACTTTACTTGAAATTCGTAATGTAAATGTATCTGGGTCAGACTTTAATCAAGCCGTACCACTTTAATGCTAAAATCCCGGTCAAACCAATCCTATTTTTCGATGAAAAGTTTGTAAGATGAAATCAGGACCCCTATTTGTTCTGTGTCGTGTTTCATGATAACCTAGCCTTCCGACGATATTATGCAACAATGTACATATAGTGCCATTGAACTGTAGATGGGGTCGTGATTTCAATTATTCCAACATGGCTCCCATGTCTGTAGCTGTTCTTCTCGGCTTGTTTTGTTTGCTTCCCGCAACACGTTCGCAGACTGGTATGATTTTTCTAGTTTCATATAAATGAAAAATACAAATAATTGATCTTTTTTAAAATAATTTTTACAACTGGTTAGAAAAACTTAAAATAGTTTATAAGTTTGCTTGCAAAACTATTCTGTTTTCAGTGCCAACTTTCTCGGCCGGTGTCTCTCAGGGCAAGATAGATAGCTTTGAACTTGACGAAGCGTCTGGTCTCGCAGCAAGTCGCCTACACCCGGATATTCTGTATTCCCATAACGACCATGGGGATCGTCCGAGAATCTTCG
Source organism: Cyclina sinensis (assembly GCA_012932295.1). Lineage (NCBI taxonomy): Eukaryota > Metazoa > Mollusca > Bivalvia > Venerida > Veneridae > Cyclina > Cyclina sinensis. Next base: position 4,482,878 of record JAAONU010000017.1, read on the forward strand.
CGATAAATGCAACGAATGCAAAAGTAGTTGCTACGCTTGAAATAAGGTGCACAGATTATATAGTTCTGCATTGTTTTTAATGTTTCTCTACATCCTTTGAATTCTGTTTCAACATGTTTTAGCGGCAAACTAATGCCAAACAACTTGATCATGTAACTCTCTATGTTAATTACTACACTGATCTTAAACCATTTTATTTTATTTCTACGATTTCTTAAAAAAAATAGAGGGGTAGAAATCAAAAACAAAAGTTATATTAAAGGATAATTGGGCGATAAGCCTTTTAACATGATTAGTTTAGTTTCAGCAATCTTTCTGAAGTGTTTCTCATATTTCAGTCCAGCTTATAATAATGACTGGGAAGACATTGCTGTTGGACTATGTGCACGTGGTGACAAACGCACGTGCATTTACATCTTAGATGACGGCAGGTACCATGGTATAGACAAGAAAACGTTGTATCGTGTTGTGGAACCAGACACTTTGGTCAGTCAAACGCTGGCTCCCGACTCCACGCTTTTGTACAAGTAAGATGTTATCCCTGATGTGTGAGTTTATGTATAAGAGAAACAATTTTAGTGCTTCAAGTCCTGGTGACAGTTTCTGGATTCGGCTCAGTCTAAGACACAGAAATAGATCAGAAACACAGGTGTTGCACGACAAATCGTAAATGAATTACATTATGTTCGGAAATGTTTCCATATTTGGAGATAAAAACAGAAGATGGCAAACGTGGGCAAAAATTATCTTGTAGCAAACTTTTAAGGACATTTTTGTGTGATTTCTCTCAAAGCTAACCGATTTGACAAAATTTACAGTTTCAATCTCGAAAAGGCATGAAACAGTTACCTGTGATATGTCAATAAAATGATACAATGTATTTACAACTTTTTATGATTGAGAAATATAAGAAACGCCTGGACGAATGATCTACTTTTATATAATCTACTTAATTTTCCATCCCAGCTGGACAGAGCCAGCCTCGAATACTGTGATGGTCGACGATGACGGCGAGGTGTACATAATTGGTAACGTCATTGGGGGAAGGGGAATGATCGCCCAGTTACCCTCCCAGGCCTGGGGGCAGCCGAACGCTGTGTGGATTGATAGTGGAGCCTTTCTAGCCATTATATCATCACATACGGACCCTGAAGGTATGGTTTCTGAATGATATAGGATTAATTCGTTACTCATATATAGCTATTACTAAGCTGATATTCGTTTGCTTGACTATAAAAACATTTGACTTTGAGTGAATGTTCTACGCGATATGTGTATAGGAATACACAAACGGCTGGAATAAATTGTCATACCGGCTTATAATCGTGTAAGTACGACCTCTGAAAACTGCGTCAGGGAATCGATTCTTTGGCTCGGTGGTCTAGAGCACTGGTTTCCTATGAGTTCGAATCCCACTTTCGGTGGTCTTTTTCAAATTGCATTGTATCCTTCTGTTACGAGCTTTCGTGTCCATAAGAAGATAATTTTCAGGGGTTAGACGGACATTAAGTGCACTTTATATATAATAGCTTTCTAGCAAAAGTTTTATACAAAATAGAAAATCACAAATCCGCAGGTAAAACTGATTCCAGGAAAAAGAAAAGATTTATTTCAATTGTGTTTAAATAATACGTTGCAGGAGGCGATATATCGCCAGATGGACGTGAAGTGTTGATATTACAAAGTGGTGCAATTCGCTACTGGTCAGTACTTGATGGAGATATTGCGGCGGCCTTAACCCATCCTGGTACAAGCGTCTCCTATCACTCGGTAAGTCAGAAACTCATGGTACTGTGAAAGTAAAATCGTGATAATTACGAGAGATATGTGTACATAATTTCATCATAATCTTCCGCTGCAGAAGAGTCAGTTGTTCGAAGAAGAAATACATCATAGAAATGAAAAAAAAGAGTTTTTAAAAGATATCTCTCTCAAAAATATTGTATTGGCAAAAATCATCAGTATCAATACTGAAAAATTCCTTTCAGACCACTAAAGAGGTGGTCTTCTTACTTTATCGGTCCGTAAACCATGGAGCAAGAACGCTATTGTTTGCTTCCTTTAACGTTATTTTGATATAATCAGTATGGTTCCTGAAATAGTTTCGTAAGCCTCTATATTGAAATCGGGAAAAAAACATGATGTTTTTATCTGTGAAATGTGAAGCCAGGCCTAAAACAAGTAACAACTTTACAGGGAGGACTCGTGGAATCAGTCTGTTGGGCTGCCGACGGATCGGCTTACTACACACTAGCAGAGGGTCTGCACCAAACACTGTGGAAGTATACACGGCAGTGAGAAATACTGTTAAATGTTTTATTTGTTCAATTCAGATTCAATACGCACTTATCCCATAATGGGAGATAATCGCTTTTCGAAGTTTTATCATTTCATGACAGTGTTTAGTACCCTGCAATGCCACTCCTGAACATTTTCGAATAAGGGAGATCACTGCGTTAGAGTTTCGGTATATTTGATGTCCTTTAACAGTAACACTCAACCGTTTTTCATGGCAAACCAACTACTGATTTTCTCGATCGATCTGAAAAGCCTATGTCAGCGAAAAGCTACAGCAGTTTACGTGTCATTGACCTCGCTGTGGTCTAATCTGTGAAAAATTACACTCCTCTTATAAGAAACATACCAATACATGATCAGTAACCTTCGTTTTGTGAACGTATGTTCCCATTGGCAAATTTATTGAGGTAGCCGGTTTGAATGAACCGAAAAAAGTGAGATTTTCACATACATAAGTTGTTCCAAATTGTTTCCACTTGTCGAAAATAATTCTATCAAAAATCATTTGAATTTCTGTTAAATAGAATAGATGACAATTGGTTTGTGAAAAGTCGAGCTGAAGTCTTGGACAGTAACTTTTTTAAAGTGATGCCTAAGTGTAGAAAAGTTATAACCTTTCTACACTAAGACATTACGTATTATTTAATATGTACTTACGAAAAATGTTCCAATTAGTTCAGAGCCGGCCCGGCTAGCTCAATCGGTAGAGCATCGGATTGTCAATCTTGACGATACCGGTTTAATCCCCATCAGGGCCGGCAAAATTTCTCCTTGATAATTGATCTCAGACAATGTGTCCATAGGTCATTGTTCCTTCAACTTTGAAGCAAGTGAGGAAGTAGTCAGTCACTTGCGGAGAAACTGGTTAGTAAACTGGTTGGAACCCAGGAACACTGGTTAGGTGGACTTACCGCCGGGATATGACCTTAGCAGTTAAAACTGGCGTTAAACTCCAACAAGTTTAGCTTTTAAAAAAGCTAGTAGCGGCTCGCTTAGATATTTCATCGTCGGATACCCACGGCCGATCCATTAACATTTATCAGCCGTGGGATTTTTGGATGCTATCTAGGCGATAAGAGGTGTGTCAAAGACAGCTATTTCATTAGTTCCCTCACGATTTCATGAGGTAATTAAAACCAATCAAAACGCTCGTTCTATACGACATTCGGTATTACAGACAAGATGGCTCCGACGATGAGTTTAATTCAGTAGTCGAGCTTCTAAAATTCAGTCAGTCAGTCAGACACAAAAATTTGGCATAATTATATTCTATGTAAAAGCGATATTGTTGACTCATTCAGGTGTGTATATTGTAAATAGCAGATAACCGTGCAACTTAGGTTCAGAGATTTAAGTATAACGACTCAGGTTAGACATTTTAAGTAGCAGTATATCGAATGTTGATGCAAAATCAGTTAAAGTACCACTTAACCTGTCGACTAAACTTTACACGTTTAAAGAGCACATAATCGTGCGATTATGGTTTAAACATTTTAAGTACCGATTAACTGGGCGACTAAATTTTAAACTCTTTAGTTAGCACTGTATCGGTTGTCTTAAGTTTAGATATTGTAAGTAGCAGTGAGTACGGGCGGTCAGTGTTTACGCATTTTTGAAGCAGTTAATCGGGCGGCTTATGTTTACGTATATTTTGAAGCAAAGAAGTTTGGAGAGTAGTATTTACATATTTTGTGAAGCACTTAATTTACGCGATATATGTTTATACTTTTTATAAAGCAGTTGATTTAGGCGACTGAGCTTTCCATTTTTCATAAAGCAGTGAATTCGGGCTACTACAGCTTACAAATTTTATGACGCAATAAATTCGGGCAACTCATGCTCAATCATTGTATGAAGCAGTGGATTCGGGCGACTAATGCTTACATATTTTATGATGCAATAAATTCGGGCGACTTATGTTCAAATATTGTAAGAAGCAGTGACTTCGGGAGACTAATGTTTACGTATTTTATGAAGCAGTGAATTCGGATGACTAATGCTAACATATTTTATGACGCAGTAGTCGACTTATGTTCATATATTGAATGAAGCAGTGAATTTGGGCGACTTATATTCATATATTGTATGAAGCAGTGAATTCAGGCGACTTATATTCATATATTGTATGAAGCAGTGAATTCGGGCGAATATTACTTACATATTTTATGAAGCAATGAATTTATTTGTTAGGTTTATTTTGATTCAGATTCAACTTATAACTAAAAGGGTAATACACTAGACAGTCTGATAAAGCTTGTTTGGTCTTTGATAATAATTACGATACAAACTCGAAAAATAGATTTTTTTTGATAGATTTGCAGTCACTACCCTAAAAATAAAAACAAGTTTTTTAATCAAAAACTCACTGACAAAGAAAATCCTTTCTTTGAAAATTTATTTTTAGGTTGTATTTGTCAATATCATTTTTTCAGTAGTTATTGTTTTTGCTGACATGGTTACCAGGAGAAACATAACAAAAGGACAGTTGACACAGGTGAAAATACTACGAAATAAAGTCCCTTTATATCATTATGGCCACCTTTATCGTTTTCATTACATTCAGGACGATCTTTTAACTTTTAAAAGAATCAACGTTTTTCTTGAAATTCAAAATTCGGAGAAATAAAGTTGCCCAAGCCCTGTCCATGCCGTATTATTTGAAACAAAAAATTAAGTCTCTACCAAATATTATATCAAGCACGGTCTGTTATAAACAACAACAACAATTTTTATTATCTAATGGATACATATACATAGCCTTACTTTTTTATCGCCCCTTCTGAATTGGGACTACAATATCTTCTCTCCGTATAGGTCTCAAATACTTGACCATATAAAGCATTTACGAACTGCGACTTTTCCACTACACGTGTTATACCAGTTTCTTTTTTTTCTTTTTTAATTTCTAACGAAGTGATCGCTCTATCTGTTCCTCGTCATATTTTACTTTATGATTTTCTTTTATATTTGCAAATGTATTTTCATTATAAAGATTTTAACGTGATCAAATAAATTAAAAATATATAGATCTATGCTGTGATGGGTGATTAAGCTTTTAGCCTTTTAAAGCGACTGACTGACAGAATTTAGTAAATATTTATCTTAAACATTAAAAAGATTATATAAAAAAACCAACATAATTTTATACTTCTTTACACCATGAAAACAAAAGAAAAAAATGATAACAACAGGATTCGAACCCATGCCCTTCCGGTCAGGAAAATAAAGACACTGAACCACTTAGTCTAGTTATAACTACCTGTCACAATGGAAACAAAGCATCTACCCCGTGACTAACGGGGTAAATATTTTACCGATTAAAAGTGTTTAAACTTTATATTATGATGTGTCTCTGTAACAAAACAATGAGACAATAACTTAGGTTAGATATATTCTTCACAATTACAACTATAATTTCTACATGTATAAACATTTTCTTTTTTATGCATCGGCGATTAATCTGTGAGTCAGTCGCTTTAACTCTTTTCCAATTTTGTTTGCGGGTGGAAACTTACTTTGATTGTTTAAGTCTTGTTTTTCTTTTTTATACTGTTCTATATTGTTTTTGTGTTTAAATATGCATTTTAAAATCGTAACTTGATTTATCTCGTAAGAATGCATTCCTAGTCATTTTATTCTGGAATTTACATTACATGGTTTGCGTTTATGCTTTTTTTCATAAGCACGCCAAAAGACATTTAAAACGTAATTTAAAACAAAACTCACATTTTTCAAAGATATCCGAACATGTCCAAAGAAAAATCAGAAATGAAACCTTCCGGAGATTGTTTAATGCCATTTCCTTATGTATTGTTTAGTCTAGTTTAAGAAACATAAACTACAGTCCTAAGGTTGTAATGAAGAGGGAATATCTGCGCAACTTCTTTATATACCTTTCAACAAGGAAGTGAATATACAGCTAAGAAAATCATTTTCTTCCAACGAAATCGCGGGAGCGTCTGTTCTTTTTTTACACCCCAAACATTTAAAGAAGCAGTATGCAAAATCGATGTATGATCAGTGCAATACGTAAAGACAATCAAGTACTTTATGACTTCAAGTACTTTGTTCACAGAACGAAGGACCAGTCTGAAGTTGAAGTTGAGGAATTTTAGCACGAAATTAACCTTACATATTGGTTTATCTTCCTCACGGTGGAAGAAAATGGAAAAAGATTCCATTAAAAACTATAACCATCCATTCTATCATGGGTGTAACACAAAATATTATATTAAATTCGCTGATACAGGTATTTTTATCCATTCAGCGTACATCAAGTGGTAGTCTGGCTTAGCAAATCATTAATACATTAGAGAGAGGGCGAGGACAGTATTTTATAGACTAAAATCATTCGAATGAAAAAATGGGCTGGCAGGCCGAAGACACAGACATATCAATTTTAACACACCCATTTATATAACTTTCTATATGAAGTTTGATTACATTATCAAAAGCAAACAAAAATCATATCTAGATATCAGTAAGTTAATACTTAACAAATATTACATGTATATCTAAAAATGTAAATATGCATGTCATTATTCATTCCTTCTTTCGTCCGTCCGTCCGTCTGTATTAGTTCTTTTTCACCACTTTGTCAGTAAGTAAGTCTATTAGCGAGAGATGAAATGTATCATAAAACCAGTCATTTAGTAAGTCAGTCAGGCACGCGTCAATAATGTAGTCGATGAGATAGTAATGTAGTCAACTGGTCAAATATGGCATGCGGTTAGTGAGTCAGTCACGCAGTCAATGATGTAGTCGGTGAGATAAAAATGTAGTCCGTCGTGTAGTCAGTCAGTCATGTAATGAATTCAATCAGTCATGTAGTCAGTCATGAAGACAGTCAGGCATGTAGTAAGTTATAAAAATAAGTAGCACTCAGTACATTTAACATAATACATGTTAAGTTCATTATCCAAAACATGAATGAAGGTCATTGTGATTAATCTATATGAACATATTTAACAATATCTATTCCTACGTGCATGCATGACTGTATATACTTGTGTATGCATAAACGCAAACATGTTTTATATACTGACCAAAGTACAAAGAGATTAAGGTTTTTATATATAATGCTTATATTACATAGATGAACTAATGATACTTTTTGCAGTTTCTTCTTAACACAAATATGTTTCTGAAAGAAATGAAACTTTGTCGGTATTTTGTAACACTTGTCGGGGACTTGATAATTTTTTTACTGGATTATTCAGACTTATAAGCTATCATTAGGCAGAATTAAATGGTAATTTATCCTCTAACGAAAACTATAACATCGTTTAAGACGGTGAAAGTTGCCATGGAAGGTTAAAATTTGAATCTCATATCTAAGGCACACATTGGCGTTGTCTTAAAAGTTGGAGGGGGGATTTTGAAGTGACTATAAAAAGATTTCAACTGATAAAAACGATAAGTGACTTTATCAAATGTTGTCACAAATATCTATAAAAAAAAATTATCATTTCGACAAGTCTTCATAAAGTACTGTTCACATCTTTTTATAAAGGCTCTCAACTCTCTTGTGGGAAACATGACTTTGAATGTTGAAGTCTTAATCCAAACATTTTTAAGGCTGACATACAACTGCCGCGCGAACTTGATATGCGACATGAAAATGTACAGTAAAATAAAAAAAATAAAAAAAAAATTAAAAAAAAAAAAAAACGTTAAAGACACACAAAAAGGTTTCTTTTTAACATCTTTTTCATTTTGTTATGGTAACTTAGAGTATATCAAAAATATTTATTAAGGTTTGTAAAAGTACCTCAATGTGTTAAATCGATCGAAAAAAAATCTTTTTTTATCAATGAATTGGAAGAAACTTGGTGAAAATTTCCCACTATTTTTTTAAAAAGGTCTATACAATTACAAAACAGATTTGCATTTTCAGAGAGTTTTTCAGGAAAGATTCTCGAGAAAAAAACTTTTTCAGAAAGTGTGTCGATTTCATATTGTTATGCTTAAATTTATTTTTAGTAATATGTAAGTGTTCTAAAATTACCAACAATTAGGGTTATTCCCTTAGAACAAGTACTGATAACTGACTTGATCATCCACTTTCATAAATCTGAGCCCAAAGTTTTTTTGTTTTTGTTTTTTTTTAATTTAATCCACTGGCTTCCTCCTTTATGACTTAATTGATTATCTTTTTTATTCTGTACTTCCCTAATTGTAAAGTTCTAAATCTATGGTGTCTTGTTTGTGCCATGTTGGAAGATATACAGAACCGACGTTGAATGTGCAGAGGACGTTGGACACGCAACTGTACAACAACAACAACAGAGAATGAAACCGAGTTCTGGAAAACTTTCTTCACGGCTTTAAATGTCAAGGTTAGATTGATTTTATGAATAACTCACACAGATGTCCTAATACAAGATATCATTTTATTTCTTTTTACGCACGTTCATGACAACTCTTGACACATCGAATTACATTATGTTGAGCTTAAGTCTGTCAGTCTGTTCGAAGGCCCCACTGTAAGCAAATTTTGTCCATAATAGAAGCAGACGACAATTAAACAAACATATCATTTTGCACATTTTGCAAAGGACAAAAATAAACAATAACATGGCATACATTTCAAAGCTTTATAGGAAGCCAAAAACACAGAGCTCCAAAATGATCAATCGCTCTTTCCCAACATTGGTATAGCAAAAGGCGAATGCGAATGAACGAAAAAGGCACATGTGGACCACCTTATAAATCATGTTTCAAACCGATATGTAAACCCGTTCGCATTTTGAAATGTAATTGTCAATACAATGTAAAATAGGTAAGTACACAGATTATTAACATTAGCGTACTTAAATTACTTATCAAGATCGTTGCGTATTTTCCCCATTAATAATATAGAATTCGTTCAACCAATCAAAAAGCGCTTCCTCCTTTTCTAAAGATCTATATGATACTATGCTATTGACACTTTTTAAGGTAAGTCTGTTTTCAATAAGTCCAGTTACCATTCAATAAATTGTGTATAGATAGGTAGGACAAAGTAAATAGTTTGCCGAAATGTTTCTTGGTTTTCTTAAAAGTCTGGTTTTATCCTCTAAAAATTTGGACACGCTCTGTTGAGATAGATATCTTCTCATATAAAACTATGACCTTTGCCATTTGAATCACAACTTTTGAATGATCTCAGAAAATTTAGGATCTAATTCGCAATTTAATGATGTCAATTTTTAAATAAAATCTACATGTATAAGTTTCAAAAGCTTCTAAGTACGATAATTCAATGATTTGTATAAGAATGCATCTAGGAAAAAGTAACCATATAAAATGGTCAATACCTATATATAAAAATTTAAAAAATAAAACATAAAAAAACCGCACACACACACACACCATCTTTAATGTGTGGTTAGCTTTTCAGAACTTCTTTCGTCCATTTATTCGACCTTCTATCCATTTGTCTGCCAGTTCTTCTGTTCGAGTGTTCATTTTCTTATTCATGCATTAAACCTTTCGCTCGTTCATTTCGTCCGTGTTTATGTTTGTTTGTATGCTTTTTATTTCGTCCCTTTCTTGAATGCGGCTTGAGAAATAAACTGTCAAAATTATGTCTCTCATTTACATAGAAGTTTATAATTTACCGGCAATTACGCAGTTAAGAATATTTTTCGGGCCTTTATTTAAAATAAACCAAAATGCATGAAATTGTTAACAGTTTTCCAATCATGTGGCCAGATCTCTTCCAATGTTAAACTCGTATTTACACAAAAGCCAGTATTTGTAATCTAAATAAAGAAAGTATATATACCACGTATGTTTAGTCATTGACAGCTTACACTTAATTAGTGCATTATCTTTATCACTTTTTCTTAAACCTTATTGGTAAATGTTCTATCACGGTGGTCATTTCGGAATGCAAACTTTAGTTTTCTAGCTTGAGTGGGGGGTGGGGGCGGGGGCATGATTTGAAATTATATTTAAAAATGCACGTAGCGTTAAAATAACGCATATGAAAGCTTCCTTCTTGTTTTTAGACCATGACATGTGTACGTATATACATACATTACGTATATACATACATTGTTCTTCCTTTCTGATCAATGGTTCTTGTTCAGTTGCAAAACTATCAATTTTCACATGTACTGGTTTCCGATATCACCGTGTGTGGGAATTGTGCAAAATTCAGTAAGCATTCTACTCCAGAAGCACTCCTGGTTTTTCTTAAAGTGCTCAGTGTAAAGCACTGATACATGAGACCACGGTGTAACACCTCATTTAAAGATGGTTCAGATTGCTTGTGTAAGAGGAGGAAGGGTTGATCGAACTCGTGCAAGTCCCATGCGTTACCAATAAATGGTCAGACAGAATTTGTTGACACTATATTCAGTGGTTCTGTGATCAGATAAACCGTTTAGTAGAACCGTTATTGAATTTCTTCTTTCTTTCAACTTTACTTGAAATTCGTATTTAAATGTATCTAGGTCAGACTTTAATCAAGCCGTATCACTTCAATGCTAAAATCCCGGTCAAACCAATCCTATTTTTCGATGAAAAGTTTGTAAGCTGAAATCAGGACCCCTATTCGTTCTGTGTCGTGTTTCATGATAACCTAGCCGTCAGACGATATTATGCAACAATGTACATATAGTGCCCTTGAACTGTAGATGGCGTCGTGATTTCAATCATTTCAACATGGCTCCCATGTCTGTAGCTGTTCTTCTCGGCTTGTTTTGTTTGCTTCCCGCAACACGTTCGCAGACTGGTATGATTTTTCTAGTTTCATATAAATGAAAAATACAAATAATTTATCCTTTTTTAAATAATTTTTACAACTGGTTAGTAAATTTGAACTAGCTTGCAAAACGCTTCTGTTTTCAGTGCCAACTTTCTCGGCCGGTGTCTCTCAGGGAAGGATAGATAGCATAGAGCTTGACGAAGCGTCTGGTCTCGCAGCAAGTCGCCTACACCCGGATATTCTGTATTCCCATAACGACCATGGGGATCGTCCGAGAATCTTCGCGATAAATGCAACGAATGCAGAAGTGGTTGCTACGCTTGAAATAAGGTGCACAGATTATATAGTTCTGCATTGTTTTTACGTTTCTCTACATCCTTTGAATTCTGTTTCAACATGTTTTAGCGGCAAACTAAACCAAACAACCTGATCACGTGACTCTCTATTTTTAATACTACATTGATCTTAAACCATTTTTTCCTACGATTTCTTAAAAAACAGAGGGGTAGAAATCAAGAACAAAGATTATTTTGAAAGGATAATCGGGCGATAAGCCTTTTAACATGATTAGATTAGTTTCAGCAATTTTTCTGAAGTGTTTCTCATATTTCAGTCCAGCTTATCATAATGACTGGGAGGACATTGCTGTTGGACTATGTGCACGTGGTGACAAACGCACGTGCATTTACATCTTAGACGACGGCAGGTACCATGGTATAGACAAGAAAACGTTGTATCGTGTTGTGGAACCAGACACTTTGGTCAGTCAAACGCTGGCTCCCGACTCCACGCTTTTGTACAAGTAAGATGTTATCCCTGAATGTGTGAGTTTATGTATAAGAGAAACAATTTTAGTGCTTCAAGTCCTGGTGACAGTTTCTGGATTCGGCTCAGTCTAAGACACAGAAATAGATCAGAAACACAGGTGTTGCACGACAAATCGTAAATAGAACATTGAATTACATTATGTTCGGAAATGTTTCCATATTTGGAGATAAAAACAGAAGATGGCAAACGTGGGCAAAAATTATCTTGTAGCAAACTTTTAAGGACATTTTTGTGTGATTTCTCTCAAAGCTAACCGATTTGACGAAATTTACAGTTTCAATCTCGAAAAGGCATGAAACAGTTACCTGTGATATGTCAATAAAATGATACAATGTATTTACAACTTTTTATGATTGAGAAATATAAGAAACGCCTGGACGAATAATCTACTTTAATTTTCCATCCCAGCTGGACAGAGCCAGCCTCGGATACTGTGATGGTCGACAATGACGGCGAGGTGTACATAATTGGTAACGTCATTGGGGGAAGGGGAATGATCGCCCAGTTACCCTCCCAGGCCTGGGGGCAGCCGAACGCTGTGTGGATTGATAGTGGAGCCTTTCTAGCCATTATATCATCACATACGGACCCTGAAGGTATGGTTTCTGAATGATATAGAATTAATTCGTTACTCATATATAGCTAAATACAGACCTGATATTCGTTTGCTTGACTATAAAAACATTTGACTTTGAGTGAATGTTCTACGCGACAGGCAGTTGTATAGAAATACACAAACGGGTAGAATAAATTGTCATACCGGCTTATAATCGTGTAAGTACGACCTCTGAAAACTGCGTCAGGAAATCGATTCTTTGGCTCGGTGGTCTAGAGCACTGGTTTCCTATGAGTTCGAATCCCACTTTCGGTGGTCTTTTTCAAATTGCATTGTATCTTTCTGTTACTAGCTTTCGTGTCCATAAGAAGATAATTTTCAGGGGTTAGACGAACATTAAGTGCACTTTATATATAATAACTTTCAAGCAAAAGTTTTATACAAAATAGAAAATCACAAATCCGCGAGAAAAACCGATTCCAGGAGAAAGAAAAGATTTATTTCAATTGTGTTTAAATAATATGTTGCAGGAGGCGATATATCGCCAGATGGACGTGAAGTGTTGATAAAACAAAGTGGTGCAATTCGCTACTGGTCAGTACTTGATGGAGATATTGTAGCAGCCTTAACCCATCCCGGTACAAGCGTCTCCTATCATTCGGTAAGTCAGAAACTCATGGTACTGTGAAAGGAAATCGTGTTAATTACGCCCTTTCGAGAGATATGTGTACATAATTTCATCATAATCTTCATCTGGAGAAAATTCAGTTGTTCGAAGAGGAAATACATCATAGAAATGAAAAAAAAGAGTTTTTAAAAGATATCTCTTCAAAAATATTGTATTGGCAATAATCATCAGTATCAATACTGAAAAATTCCTTACAGACCACTAAAGAGGTGGTCTTCTTACTGTATCGGTCCGTAGACCATGAAGCAAGAACGCTATTGTTTGCTTCCTTTAACGTGATTTTGATATAATCAGTATGTTTTTTTTAGAGGAATTTTCCTGAAATAGTTTCGTAAGCCTCTATATTGAAATCGGGGGAAAACATGATGTTTTATCTATGAAATGTGAAGCCAAGCCTAAAACAAGTAACAACTTTACAGGGAGGACTCGTGGAATCAGTCTGTTGGGCGGCCGACGGATCGGCTTACTACACACTAGCAGAGGGTCTGCACCAAACACTGTGGAAGTATACACGGCAGTGAGAAATACTGTTTAATGTTTTATTTGTTCAGTTCAGATTCAATACGCACTTATCCCATAATGGGAGACAATCGCTTTTCGAAGTTTTATCATTTCATGACAGTGTTTAGTACCCTGCAATGCCACCCCTGCACTTTTTCGCATAAGCAAGGGAGATCACTGCGTTAGAGTTTTACGAATTTGATTTCGGTATATTTGATGTCCTTTAACAGTAGCACTCAACCACTTTTCATGGAAAATCAACTACTGATTTTTTGAATGAACCGAAAATAGTGAGATTTTCACATACATAAGTTGTTCCAAATTGTTTCCACTTGTCGAAAATAATTCTATCAAAAATCACTTGAATTTCTGTCGAATAGAATAAATGACAATTGGTTTGTGTATAAAAAGTCGAGCTGAAGTCTTGAACAGTAATTTTTTAAAGTGATGCCTAAGTGCAGAAAAGTTACAAGTCCCTCTTTTAAGTACGTGTATTACTTTAATAACCTTTCTGCACTAAGACATTACGTATTATTCAATATGTACCTACGAAGAATGTTCCAATTAGTTCAGAGCCGGCCCGGCTAGCTCAATCGGTAGAGCATCGGATTGTCAATCTTGACGATACCGGTTTAATCCCCATCAGGGCCGGCAAAATATCTCCGTGATAATTGATCTCAGACAATGTGTCCATAGGTCATTTGTCCTTCAACTTTGAAGCAAGTGAGGAAGTAGTCAGTCACTTGCGGAGAAACTGTTTAAACTGGTTGGGTACCCAGGAACACTGGTTTGGTGGACTAACAGCCGGGATATGACCTTAGCAGTTAAAACTGGCGTTAAAACCCAATTTTAGCTTTTAGTTTAGACTCATTTATTTTACATCGATTGCGATACAAGTTCTTACAACTTAGATTCATCACGCCCAATGACTGCTTCCTGGGTTCCATACCAGTATTCGCGCAGCGTGGAGGAATGTGAAGATCGTGAAAAATCTCGCCTCTGACGTGATTCGAACACGCGACGTTCGGATCCGGAGCCCTGCGCTCTACCCCTGAACCACGGTGCCTTAAAAAAGCTAGTAGCTGCTCGCCTAGATATTTATATTCAGTAACTATGACTGTGTTGCAGCTTACTCTTCTACCACCACTCACACAAAGAGTTACTTTACTAACGGCAATTCGGTAACATATGAATGTTGCAAAACTACACACTGTTGAAAGAAGCAAGAAGTCATTACAGGTTTCATAAAAAGTAAGAACGGTATACCATGAGTTAGTCTATATAGTAATGCACTAGTTAATTGCAACCCCCCACAACCACGCCCCCTCACCCCCTGGACCGAGGAATAGTTGTGACATTGAACTTGTATATTTGAATGCTTTGCGAATATATGGAAATGACGACAAAAGTTTTGATCAAACACAAGGTTGCTGTGAACATATATCCGAGGAAAAGGTGCACTTGTGCACACCGTAGTCCGTTTGTAAGCTGCTGTTTCCTGTGAAAGCACTTATGGTTAAGTATGATACCAAATAAATATGTATACAGGTAATTTCCGCTTCCCACCTATGATATATCCTTTATCTAATGTGCTCACTATAATTAAAACAACAGAAGTCCATTTTGTAGGTATTTTTGAAAGAGAATGTCAATTTCGTAGGGCGCGGTCACAATAAATGGTTATATTTGGAACATCTATTACTTAAACATAATATAGAGGTAGACATAATCTAGCTATATCATTTATTTATTACATTTAACATAAAAAATACAGATAATACCAATATAAAAGCCATAATTAAGAAATTAAATGTCCATTTCGAAGACGTAAAGTCCATTTCGTGAAATGGACTCCATTTCGTACTCTATCCTAACACACCCCCCCCCCCCCCCCGAAAGGTGCGGGAGAAACGAAAAGTATGGTGGCTGATTTGTGCCATTCGTGTTTTCGCCCCGCGACCCCACCAAGCGAAAAGTCGAGAATTAACAAGTTAAAAAGGCGGGGGCGCGGAGCGAAAACACGCTAATTAGCGGGGGCACGGGGCGAAAAGTCAAGATTTAATTGTAAAACCGCGGGGCCGCGAAGCGAAATATTTATTGTTATAGGGCGCTAATTAGCGTGCTGTTGTTCGCGCCCCCGCCAAATTATTCTTTAAAAACTCGACTTTTCGTTCCGCGCCCTCGCTAATTAGCGTGTTTTCGCCCCGCGCCCCCGCCGTTTAATTTCTTAAATCTCGCTCCGCGACCCCGCGGGCCGAAGTTTTATTTCTTAAATCTCGCTCCGCGACCCCGCGGGGCGAAGTTTTATTTCTTAAATTTCGCTCCGCGCCCCCGCTAATTAGCGTGTTTTCGCCCCGCGCCCCGCCGTTTTATTTCTTAAATCTCGCTCCGCGACCCCGCGGGGCGAAGTTTTATTTTAGTTTAATCTCGCTCCGCGACCCCGCGGGTTGAAGTTTTATTTCTTAAATGTCGCCCCGCGCCCCCGCTAATTAGCGTGTTTTCGCCCCGCGCCCCCGCCGTTTTATTTCTTAAATCTCGCTCCGCGACCCCGCGGGGCGAAGTTTTATTACTTAAATCGCGCCCCCGCTAATTAGCGTGTTGTTCTAAACATTGCCATGAACATATTCATAGAACAAAAGAAATCAAGCAGCTTTAAATTTAATCTCCTAAAAGTCCTTAAAAATTTTAAAAAAGGTCCTTGATAAGTCCTGGAAAAGTCCGTAAATTTTGAAAAATGTGAAACAGTTGGAACCCTGTTTATTAGAAGATACTGTTACTATTATGAATGTATTTAACAGTTAGTATTAACCCTTATTCATTCATGAACGAGGGTTATTATACATTTAAAGATCTTGTATGTTGTGATCAAAGTGGTTCACCACACTAAGTGAAATTATATATATGTACATAATTATGCAAATAGAACTATTTTCAAACATCAAAGAATATGTAAAATATTACTGCAAATTTTTGTGCATATTATATGTAATCATTAAAATATATGCATTCATTTCTTATTGTAAAATTTGACTTAAACTTTATACAAAATAAATTTCTAATTACCTCCCTTTATTTACATGAAATGTTAAATTCGGTAATATAGTCGTCCTCCCTGCTACCGCGGCTTCCCTGGTACCGAGGTATTCCGTATTTCCTTTAATTTGCATACTTCGCGCCGCCTATCGGCTGTTGACCTCATTGAAATCGAAAGCGGAAGTCCGTGTTTTTGCATCGGGACAAAAATCAACCAAAATGTCTTCGTTACTGGTATGTTTTTACTATTTCTTCAAAAAATGTATAAAAATTAACTTTTTTGTTGCATTCCATTCCTATGTATAGTAAGCAACCCTTGAAATAACCAAAAAATCCTTCAAAAAGAAATTGACAAGTCAAGGACGTTTATTCAGCAGAAGTAAATATGACGTCATACACCGCCCGCTCTCGGGGAAAAAAACTACGGAAGCAAATGTGTGCCATCAAAAAATTTCAATATTGCAATATTTTAATAGCAAAACTTTAAAATAGTTTTTTTTTTATATAGTTCTTCTTATTCTTTTACTTTCTATTTCAGAGAGAGAAAAGCAAGCAGACAAAGATGAGATATGACAGGGCAAATCTTCAGAGAGCCTTTGAAGCCACACAAAAGGGCATGTCAGTGTACAGGGCTGCTAGGGAATACAGAGTACCTGAGTCAACTCTTCGTGACAGAACTCGAGGATTGGTTTCTGTCGATGTGACGGTGGGGTTCAAGCCTTTGTTTTCTTTTGATGAAGAAAAGAAACTAGTTGAACACATATCCTATATGGCTGGGATTGGCTATGGTTATAATGTCTCAAAGATCAAGTTCATGGCCAAAGACTATGCTGAACAGCTGGGAAAGTCTGTGAAGTCTTCTGACAGCCTCAGTGATCATTGGTTTTATGATTTTGTAAAGAGGTGGCCAGAGTTGAAAATAGCAAAACCCCAGAAGCTTGCAATATCAAGAGCAAAATCTGCATCCAGAGAAACAATTGACAATTATTACACTGAACTTTACTCTATTCTCAATACCAACGGTCTTATTGATAAACCAGAACGTGTTTTTAATATTGATGAAACTGGGGTATCAACAGAGCACCAACCACCTAAAATTGTCTGTTGTACAGATACCATTCCACAAGCTGTGACATCACCAAAGTCTTCTTTGGTCACAATTATTGCAGGAGGAAATGCCATTGGTAATTCAATACCACCATATTATGTATTTGCTGGGAAAAGGTGGAACCCAGAGTTTCTTCAAGATGCTTGCGTTGGTTCTTCTGGGGAGATGACAAAGAATGGCTGGTCCAACACTCAAGTTTTCCAGAACTATGTCACCAAACACTTTGTGAAATATGCCAACTTAACACCAGAAGTTTCCACCTTGATCTTATATGATGGACATAAATCACACATCAACCTTACTCTAGCACAGTGGGCTGAACGAAACAATGTGATTCTGTTTGTTTTGCCTCCACACACAAGTCATCTGACCCAACCACTAGATGTTGGAGTTTTGGGACCATTCAAGAGAATGTACAATATGGCATGTCACTCTTATCTGCAACAGAATCCTGGTCTAACAATTTCAAAATACAATGTGGCTGCACTAACATCAACACCGTACACAAAGGCTCTATCAACAGAGAATCTCCAAGCTGCATTCAAAAGGACTGGTATAATGCCATTTGACAGAACTAAAATCTCTGCCACCAGTATTGCGCCATCAGTCATATACCAGAAGACAGTATCTTCTGAATCCACAGATACCACTGAAAAGGAACATTCAAATGCAGATATCAACAATGAAACATCAAAAATTTCAGTTCAGTCATTCTTTGCTAAAAGGACTGTAACCCAAGCTGTTGAAAGGAAACCAAAACGAAAGTTCATTCCACCATTCCTTGCTGGCAATTTACTTAAAGAGAAGAACATTGAAATAATGGAACAGTCGTCAAAGAAATCAAAGGTAGAAACCCAATCAGAGAAACAGACAGTTCCACTGCCAAGTACTTCAGGTTTAAACAAATCTGGTGCACCTATACCCCTCTTGTCTGAAGATGAGGAAAGTATTGTGTCTGAAAATGACACTGAAGATTTATGCTGTGTTTGTGCTGACTGGCAACCTGAGGAAATAAGGTGGTGTAACACAGTTATTTTTGTTACATGGGGAAAGTGTGACTTTTGCCCACATTGGACACATTTGAAGTACTGTTCAGAGGTGAAAGTATTGCGGAGGGATAGTGTTTTCAGATGCCCTCACTGTCTGAATAAAGAATAAATATAAAGAACCTGTGATTTTTATACAAATTTTTAAAAAATGAACAAAAAAACGTTAACTGTTGACTTTTCCAAAATTTAAAAGTTTAACATTATAAATTAACACTCCAGTGTATTTTTTGAATTGTGTGTCCCTTCATGTTCACCATACTTGAAATTTAACAGTCATATACAGAGTTACCGCGGTACCAGGATAGTCTCCCTTAGAGCACCTGACAATATGGCAGATTGTTTTCACATTCACTGTTGTTACGAAAGCTGACATTTGACAGTTAATTCCCTGTTAATGAGAGAACCAAACATTAATCTCTTCCACTATTATGGAGTATTAGTCGGTAAGTTTTATTTACAAATTTTATTTTGATTAGAAATTAAGTGCCAAGGTACCGGGGAGGACCATCCTATCTTTATAAATAATGCTTTTTGGAACCTATATTGATAAATTTTAATTTGAGCATCATATTTATGATTTAAAACCGTAAAAAAATTGTGTTAAAGGATCTTTAAAGCTATAATTGTTAAAATTAGTTCTCACTTGGCTAAAAATTCCTCATAATTGAGGAGATTATAGGTTTATATGATTTAATTATTTTGAAATAAGACAATCTTATTAATTGAATCTGATGTTACTTAAAATATGTAAATTCACTAAAAAACAAACTGCGCATGCCCTACAAAAAACCGGAAGACGAAAATTAAGAAAAAAACTTCGCGCCGCGGGGTTGCGGGGCGAGATTTAAGAAATAAAACGGCGCGGGCGCGGGGCGAAAACACGCTTATTAGCGGGGGCGCGGGGCGAGATTTAAGAAATAAAACTTCGCCCCGCAGGGCGCCGAGCGAGATTTAAGAAATAAAACGGCGGGGACGCGGAGCGAAAACACGCTAATTATCGGGGCACCAAACGAGGTTTAATAAATGTATAAAACGGCGGGGCGCGGAGCGAAAACACGCTAATTAGTGGGGGCGCGGGGCGAAAACACGAGATTTTTACTACAAAAACGGCGGGGGCGCGGAGCGAAAACACGCTAATTAGCGGGGGCGCGGAGCGAAAAGTCGAGGTTTTTAAGAAAAATTTGCCGGGGGCGCGGACAACAGCACGCTAATTAGCGCCCTATAACAATAAATATTTCGCTTCGCGATCCCGCCGTTTTACAATTAAATCTCGACTTTTTGTCCCGCGCCCCCGCTAATTAGCGTGTTTTCAGTCCGCGCCCCCGCCATTTTAACTTGTTAATTCTCGACTTTTCGCTTGGCGGGGTCGCGGGGCTAAAACGCGAAATGGCACAAATCAGCCACCATAGAAAAGAGATTGAGTGACGGTGACAACAGTTCGGGAAACGAAGAAAAATAGTCGCTGTAAATTTGCTCTATATTTGGCTTAGATATATTTTACTTTTAATGATGGTAATTTTAAGTTAACAATATATAAAAACAGTACATTATCAAGGCACCTTGCTAAAACGTTTTAAGTGCCTTTGCGCTTAAAATGTGCTTTGCCATTATGATAATGGCCTCCGAATACGAGGGCATATGTCTGCTTTGAAAGCGGGCTTTCTATTGGTTGTTTTGCCGTAACGTAATATTTGGTCTCCAGCTTTTCTGAACTACAACCTCTTGAAACTGGAAGCCAGGCAGCTTTGAAGCTTCGGAAGTGTTCGGAGTTCTAGCTTGGTTTTCGTTGTTTTTCAAGTTAAATCCTATCGCTAAGGCGAACCGGCATAAAACCAAACCATTTAGTTCAGTGTACAGGTGTTTGCATGAACCAAGACCTTCGATCATAAATTTCAATGAAAATTATCCAAACATCGGTCTGGTTAAATTGATGAGAAACAAAAAAAAAGATCTGAGTTGTGCATGACAAAAATGTTTGAATGAAAAAAGAGTGTTCTCACTAAAAACTTGGCCTTGTTTATAAAAATACTAGGATTCAACTGGTAACTGGTAGCGCATTTTTCTAAACTGTTCTGATGTAATATTTGGCCTTGATAACAAATACATAATAACCTGGTAACTGGTGGCGCTTTTTTCCGAAGCACGCAAAGTCAGAGATCGCTTATTTCGAATGTTATTTATTTGTCTTCGCTCATAGTGTCAAAAATTAGATTATTCATTATATCATGTTTATTATATTATCTAGATCACGAGAAGACTTCACGAAGCTGAAGTAACAAACAGCTTAGTTGAGAAGAAATAACGAGTGAATCAGTGCCCACGTGTGCCCTGTGATAAAAAAAAGATTCGGCCTGAACCGAGTCCTGAACAAAAATCTATAATTTCTCTAATAGGACACTCTTCCAAATCAGCACAAAATAGCTAGTGGCTAAATATAGATAAAGTATTGTATCTCCACAAAAAAGAACACTTTATAATGCTTATAACTAACATTTTACGAATCGAAATATTGGTGTTAATTTTACATTAGAATTTTAATTGACCTGCCATAGGTTCTGGGAAATAACGGGGTAGACAGCGTTTATACGATTTTTTTAACGATGTCCTGCAATAAGCATCAATCTGTCTTAAAATATTGAAATCTTTCAACAAGTGTTCAATATAAAAAAATTTAAATCATCTTAGATTTGGCCTGAAAGGTCTAGTGATTGCTTCCCAGCTGAATTAAGTGATAAGTGATGTTCCATATTCACCATATTTACATCGATTGCGATACAAGTTCTTACAACTTAGATTCATCACGCTCGATGACTGCTTCCTGGGTTCCATACCAGTATTCGCGCAGAATAGAGGAATGTGAAGATCGTGAGAGAATCTCGACTCTGACAAGATTCAAACCCGCGACCTCCGGATCCGGAGCCCTGCGCTCTACCCCTGGACCACGGTGCCTTGGACCAAAATGCAGTTCAAAGTTACCCCCTATAAAAGGCCATACTTGTTATCCCATCAGAGAGCTGCTAGACACAGCGTTTAGATATGTCTGCAATGAACCAGCTGCTAGCTCGTACTTTCTGTGTTCTTGTTCAATAGTGCACTTTTAAAGTCTGAAAATACAATTAACTTCCTAATATTTGTCAATTATTACGAGTCAGGTAAAGTGTTAACAAATTCTCGTCTGCAGCAAAACCTTCTTGTAGACTTTCTACAATTTTTGATAGCGCATAATATTGAAAATAAACATGCCAATTTCCCTCACTGCAGGCTTGAAAATTGGTACTCGGACTAAATGTCAATACAGTAAGAATATTTCAGATATTTTTGACTGTAAAGAAACAATGAAGTGCCCTTCAATGATCGATATCTGTAAGAAATAACAAATAGATAAGTTGTTAGTATAATAATGTTTGTAAATGTAGATTTTTGGATAATAGAACGCTTAAATACCATAAAAATATGGAGTACCTATAAAATAGCAAAGAATTGTGTTTCGTATAAAAATATTGCATTCGTATTTACGTAGACCAATGACTTGCAAAATGGATATTAGTATTGTGGACATTCATTGACAAAATTGTGGATTTGGAAAAGTTCAATGTAGATATACAATGATTTAAGGAAAGCTATAAGAAGGAGGTATTTTATATTACAAGGACTTACATTTCAGGTAGGTTTAACTGATTTGTTTGAACTAGTTTATTTAAACCCTTCTGCTGAGGTTGCAAAGACATGATGTTACCGCTCTTCGGTGAATGAATGAATGAATGAATGGGAAGGAAGGAAGGAAGGAAGGAAGGAAGGGAAAAGGGAAGGAAGGAAGGGAAAAGGAAGGAAGAAATGAAGGGAGGAAGGGAGGAATAATTCAACCAATAAATGAAAACGGACAGGCGGGCGGATGTTATTCAACTGAATTGTCCGGAAAAAAACATATTTCATACCAAAAAAATGAATAATGAATATAATGACTTTCTGACAATTAAGCTAAGAGGGCTCGAACACAATATCTCCAGACCAACTGTTATAGTTCTACAGTGGTTTAATCTCTTAGTATCAGAGTGATGACATCGCGGTTCATTATAAATCCGATAGTTGTGACTTCAATCTTTTAAGTGTTTGAAACAAAAAACTACACCTAACAATACTTTGACACAAATATCTTCAATACAACAAAATACGGAAAAGTTTAATTGCAAAATTGCCTCTCTTTATTTAGTTTCAATGCCGTTTGTCTATGAAAGCGATTGTGTATTCTTTTGAAATTTAGTTATTTGTCACCTGACGATAATGTCTGACACATGCCGAAAGAATGAAATGTTCTCTTTTTTTACGACAATAAACTTTGTCCGATTAGTATTGGACCTTGAAATCAGAGATTTTCTTCAGATAAACCTCTAGTAAGCGATGAATTGTCAGTGTTGCAAATAAAGCACAAACTAATCAGAACAAATAGGTTTTGGTCACTTCGGCTGGTGAAGAATAATCCTTTAATGTTTCAATTCGGTTAAAACTAGATGTTCAACAAGTATACAAGCACCTCAGTAAAAAAAGTCTAAAGCAATCTCAATGTTCAGGTGCCTTTATAATACGAGTTAATGTGTGTCACAGGTATCTAAGATAGGACAGACACTGGGTAACTAAATTCAACAAAGTAATCACAGCAGGTTGACACTTCGAACGTAGGGTTTGGGGCGGACACTTTCTTCTTATTAGTACGGCTGCGGATCAGGTGGGAGTGTTCCAATATAGTTCAGTGAACACTTGAGTCCTCGATTCTACATTTACATTTCTAAATTGCTTTTAGGTGAGTCAATAGTTCAAGGCTTCATGTAACGCTATTAGATGCTTGGCATGCAAGAGAACCAAGATCACGAAAGGGGTCGGGTGGGGACAAGGGCGGGGACAAGGGCGGTTTTAGGAAACCGCGCCTTAATTACCATTTGGTTTGTTGATAAGAATTAACTTAATTTGAAAAAGGATAAAAACTGTAAAATGGAGGGTGGAAACTTTCAGGACTCGGGTGGTCTTTGAAAAACTTTAGTTTGGCGATATTTTCAGTGCAAGGGCGTAGTTGCCAAAATGGCAAACTTTTAGTTATATTGAACCTTCATCGTCTGTCCATTCTGACACCTGAGGCTTGTTTCTGAAAAGGTTCAAATACGACAAATATATCGGTTTTTAATGGGCTATACATATGTTTAATGACCGTATAAAATGTTTTTATGTGCGTGCGCCTTATACGTGATTCCTAAAAAGGTAAAAATGTAGTATATAGGACCAAAGTGCTCTGGGATTGTTCCCATACAAGTTAGATATAAAACGGATGTGACATCTTCTATTGATGTAAAATTGAGCTGTTTTAAAGTTCTCCTTTAAAAAAAACATTACTTTAAAGTAATATATTGATTTTAAACTTAAACCTCTCTTTAGCTTGATTTTTACAGTTTTACTACAATTAATTATAATGCAGAATAGATAGGAAATGATGGACGACCTTATTTTTATCAGAGTTAATTCTGGAACCATGGCTAAGCGTAGGAATTTATTTGTATAGCTTCGTTAGATGGAAAAAGAGCGGGCTCGGACTTTAAAAGGTTTGTACAAAGTATTATCATTAAGGTATTCATTTAATATAATGTTACATGTGCAATCGTAAAATCCTTTGTAACGCTAAGACGTTCAGATTAGATGATCACATATTGACATAGAAATGGACATATTTTAATAGCTGTTACTCCAGTAGGAATTAACCATTGTTATTACTGGACGGAATAATTTTCTCAAAGGTATGGTTGAGAATTTCCTTATATTTTGTTGGTTTTTTTGTTGTTGTTGTTTTGGTTTGCCATTTTTTTTTCTCTTACTATACAATATATTATAATGATGTTTATAGAAGGCGTTACAAGATCACCAGACGTCCTTGGCACCGACAGTCATGTTTTAAAAACATTCAGATAAACATTTCGTTACTTTTACTGTAAAGAGTTCACTACTTTTAATAAATGCTTTAAACTCTTCCTACAGGGGATCAAACATGAGTTTCATATAAACTTTTATTCCAAGCAAGCCTCTGACATGCTGAGGTACCAAAGAGTGTCATTTTATCACAAGATAAAAACAACGATTAAAGGGGTTTACTGCAAACTATATTCATCTTTATCCATTAATGTCTTACGTCCACAAAATTAGACATAGGCAAACAAAGTAGACTCATAAAGGACTTTCTTCCCTAGATAGAATAAAAATTTACATCAGAAACCCTTTTAATTGAAATGGACCCGTCCAACTTACAAGAATGGCATAATCCATTTGACATAAATTGGTTAAATATGGCTATTATAAAGCATCCGCCAAGAAAATAGTTCAGATAAATTTTCAAAAACATTTGAATGAAACACGTCTATTAAGAATAAAACAATTATATGATAACCAATCGAGATTTGAATGTTAACAACTAATTTATAGCAAAAAGTAAAATGTGCACAATGTTATGTTTGTCGTTATATTTCACGTATGTGATATTAAGACATGTGTAATGGTCATATTACGTTACATTATATTGGACACAACATTTGTAACCTGATAAAATTGATGTTGAAATAATTAGAACCATATCAATGCATAAGTGCATTTGTAAATAAATGGTTCCTTTTATTCACACTTAGACCCAGAATTTTTGCTGTCCACAAGTGTTGAAAGAGATTGTGATGAATGACTCGTCTCCGTGGTCGAATGCCGGTTGTTGGCAATGGGTTCGAGCACCGCAACCGATCATTACTGTCACAGGAAGGATGGTTAGGTAAACGCCCCGCCAGATATTACTTTGAATTTTAGAAAATGTTAAACTCAATTAATCCAAACGAGACACACACACACACAAATACGCAAAACAATACTGTATTGAAAAGCCACAAACTCGGAACACTTTGGTTGTCATCGACATCCTCTTTAAATGACATCTCTCATTGAACGGCGAAAAAAAAGCACGAACGTTCAATGGATTTAGATTTAAATTCAGCCAAGCCGGGCTGTCGTGCAAATAAAAAACTCTCTAATCTTTATTTAAAACTCGGCGAATGTTCGCTCTAATTGTTGTTTTATTTTCTGAGGATGTAAGCATTAATTGATTCAAACCACTATGAAAAGCGTCAATCAATGTAGTCCAGGAAGCGGAGTGTTAAAAAATCTATGATTGCAGGATTTTTTATGGGTTTGCAGACACAGATTTATACAAAAAAAAACCGTAGTCGTTTCAATGTCCGGTCAAACTTACAATATAGAGAAACTTAAAATAGACAAATAAAATCCATATCATCTAACAAAATCTCTTAAAATATTTTTTTAAATTTTGTAATCGTTAACGCCACAAATTCTGTAAATCAATTCTGATTTCATCTCATGCGCAAATGATGTTGTGATTTAATATAAGTACAAATTAGCTTGAAATGATGTCACGATTTTACATTTGGACAGTTTGATTTGATACAGTACTTCACTTCAATATAAGAAAATTTATCTTCATAGACACTTGATCTCAAATAAAGCTTTTATATTATTTTACGAAAATTATCTTCAAATAAAGTTGGATTACTTAAAAGGACAAATTATCTTCGATTGGCGATGTGTTTGAACATAACCAAATGGCATCATGAATTTAACATTTGGACATATACAAATGATCTTCAGATGCATAATATTTTACCAACAGGTGAAAATATCTTCAAGTAATGTTTTGACTTTACATCAGGACTAAATATCTTCAAATGATGTAGTAAGTTTTACATATTCAAATGACGTCATACAATTAAATCAGGAGATGTTATCTTCAGATGACATTGTAATTTTACGTCAGTACAAGTCATCTTCCCATATCTTCTTACATCGGGACGAATTAATTTCAAATAAAAATTCGAGTTAACGTAAAATTGTGATTGAACATTTGGACTAATCATCTTTAAAACAGCGAAAAATATATTCAAATGTCGTTGTAATATTTTAATAGGGATATTTTCTTCGATTTACGCCGTGATTTTACATTACGTCTTTAGTTTCAAAATTTATATTTTGTTCAAATGTTAACGTTCTTTTACATTAAGTCAGTCGACATTATCAAATGTTGTATAATTCAAATTCGAAATATTGAACATGTGAATTTACAGGTGTACAAATGGTGGACTGATTTTTTATTTTATTTATTTTTTTTAGAAAGCTCTTACATTCAAGAACGACATGATATCTGTGTTAAACGACGCTGTGATAACAGGTGCATATTCTTTTGTATACAAGTATGTAGATACAATTATAAATTTTAAGTCCAGATAACTATCTATTTATCGTCTGCAACGATTTGTCTATTACAAAAGTAAATGGCGCGGAAAATAATAATTGAATTCTTTAAATACAGATCGATTGTATCTTCTTAAAGAAATTTCCTATACAAACTACTTCGGTGAAGTGAAAATGACACAAATTAAACAGGAACGCTTTTAATCATTTGTGTATAACACTCGTGAGTTTACTGTGCATGTTTGCAATTTGTGCGGACAAAGAAGATATAAGAAATACTTCAAGTTGCAGAAAATGAAGTTAGAGAAAAATGCACTCTGACGTCATCATTGATTATTTCGAAGTAATACGGCAACATGTTGCAAAAACATGCACCTATATACCATCTGTCTGTAAATCTTTCTGGGTTTAATTAGCGTTGCTACCGGTTGTCTGTATGACCGACGCACCCTGCACAGTTTGAGATGTCTACCTTGTTATTGGCGAATCAATTTTTTTGGATCTTTTGGTGCATTCTTGGGTCTGTTTTGCCTTCGAGGTTATTCTCACGGAAAACTCCGGAGATTGCCGAACTGGCATAATTGGGAGATTGAACGTCACATGGGGCTTGTGCCTCGAGTTTTACCGCGCTAGAATCTTTTTTCTCCTTTGAATTAAAATAGTGTTACGTTCTTCGCGTTCTCGATTCAAGTTTTACATTTTTTCACATAACCTGTCATTTTTAAGCTCGAACTGGATAGGAAGACATATGACGTCATTTTGAATAAAACGACAGAATTGACATGCTAAAAGAACAAAAAAATAGCAGTCTGGGCCATTTAAAAAATAGGGGTGACAAAGTATGGGTCATGATAATTTACAAGAAAGAGATAAAAAAAAACTTCTTTAAAATATAATGCATATACCAACTGTTTGATTGGAAGCATAAGTTCTGTTCTTATTTACAGAATTAACTTAGGGGAATTGAAAGGGGGTGATACCAAATATGGAAAATGTAATTTAGATTTATTCAATATATGTGAAAATAAAAGGAGTTAACCTAAAAAGGGGCCTCAAAGTTTGGATGCATTGGAGAGGATTGTATGCATAGATTAAACTTGCTGTTGTTCTGTTTTCTCAGATTTTCTAGGTCAAAACTTTGCGTGAGGATAATCCATATCTTATCACGGGCTTTATTCTAGTCTTCTTAAATCAATTTTCTTTAATATTTCAGTGATTAGATTGCTAGATATATGTACAATAATTGGAGAATCTAGGCGGTGGGCTAAATCAATTTAATGCGCCTCAATTCATACAAATGTTACCATTTTATCAGGTCTTTTGTAAGAAATTTGAATACAAAAGTTACCAAAGTGTGAAAGTCACTTGTAAATCTTAGCTAAAGTGTTAAAAGGCTTAGGACAGATTAGCAACGGAATATGAAAGCACTCTAAAGTAAGCCTATCTTTAAATATACTTGAAGATACTCTCAAAAGAAAAGACACAAGATTTTAAAACAAAATACATGCGATATTGATGTCCGACCGTTGTTCTCATTAACGGAGAATTTTGAAACTAGATCTAGTTAACAAGAATTAAGATCGGACACGTGATGAATAATCTAAATGGATTATTTTAACCTTCCATATTATTTTAAACAAATACGATAAATTATTTTTGGCTTAATGTTGGATGTTATTAATTCTGTATTTGAAAAATCTCAAACTTATAAAGGAATCCCCCCACCCTAACTGCTGCTAGGGTGCAAAAATGCATTTCCGCTCAAGCTTTTCTAAACACGGGGGTATATCGCAGTTGTTTTTGCTAGGATAATGCAAGGTACTCTGTCAAATATTATCGAGATTTTTACAGATGTTATTCAAATAAGATTTAGACCAAGAACATAATTTCATCATTATCATCATTGTAATCAACATCATCTTTATCCTCATCTTTCCCCTGTTATCATCATCGTTATCATTATCTTCGTCGTCGTTGCCATAGTCATCATTATCATCACCAGCGACGTCATAATTTTCCATCATTACCATCATCTTTTTCAACATGATTGTGATAGTCATTATCACCCTAACTATAACCATTATTTTTTTCTGTGACATAGTGAATTTTTTGTTCAGAAACTTGTATTGACGATTCGGATATGACAAGCAGCCATACTCGAATGGAACGCTTTACCAACTATTTGGTTTTACTTCCTGTTGCCCGCTTTCCTGTTCTTCCGGTCTGTAAAATTTCAAGAAATGCAAGCCTGGGGAATGGCGATATTGCATCTAGTTTTCATGAAAAATCAGTAATATTTTACCAACAGATATTCAAAACACAAATTACCTTTAAATAAACATGCTATGGTGGCTGATTTACGCCATATCGTATTTTTGCTTTTTCGCCACTTTGTAGTGTCTTTGTGGTTTTTGTGGCGAAAAGGCGAAAATACGACATGGCGTAAATCAGCCACCATAACATACAGCTCTTTGTTCAACATTTTTCACTTGTATCTTTTCGTTAAGATAAATACTTGAGTTTTGATACAACTCGATTTGACAGCTTTCTACTTGACCCGTAATGTGTATTTTACGAAAAAAGTCAGGTATTAGGACGATTGTCTACTTTAAAAGTACTTCAAAAGCCTGAATTAGTTACAAATGTCATTCATGGGGCTGTATGCTTTCTTAAGAGCTCTAAACGTACCGATATTTTTCGAATTTTCAGCCTTATCTCAGCCCTTCAAAATAAAAGTGTTGTTAATTTAAATATTGGATATTCTTTAATGTCATGTTTGATATTTTTATATTCCATAAATCCATGGGTCTTTGACCTTTGAGGAAAACATAACAGCATGATGACACAGTCTAGATTATGTCATGTAAAATGATACTTTAATGGCCTTGGGAACGATGTTCTTTTACATTATTTCGTTTTAAGCTTTCCGCAATTTATTTTTAATGAACTCTGAGAGCGGGGCTGATGGAAAGCGAAAATACGAGATATTGAGAGAAAAACACAAACATGGCGGATATTTAAATAGTAGATTATGTATAACTTTCTGCCTATGTGTGAGCATACATTTTGTTTATCAAGTGTTATTTTCGTGCCATGGATTATAATAAGCTATAACTTGGATTTAATAGCAATGTAAAATATATTCAAACATATAGTTTTTCTTTCTGTGGTCTTTTGAAAAAGAGTTTATTTTAGCAAATAGTAGTTTATCAATTTTAACATTAAAATCTTATTCCCACGAGGATATTGAATTACAAACAGGAAATAAAAAACAAACAATTCATAATCAGCCCATAAATAAATGTGGTTTTCTTTTCAAATTACTCCTTACTTGGTCTCTACATCTTCGTGATCTTGCGAAACTGATTCTTGCAATGGTCATTAAAAGTGAGTAGGAATGACAGAAACTGAACCAAATGGAACTTGGTCGCATAGAAAGGAAGGAAGAATAAGATAGTAGAATTTTTTTTGGAACCTAAATATACCGAGGTATACAAAGAACGTGTATGTTCAGAATATTCCAAAAAATAATCAATCATATTTTCTTGTGAATGTAATTTACAATAATTTTCTTTACATTAACCTTTTTCAAATGTTTTTAAGTGATAGTAAAGTGAGAACAATTTTCACAGATAAAAAGGATCATTTCATCGTTGTCGGCAGGATTCGAACCTGCGCGGGAAGATCCCAATGGATTTCTAGTCCATCGCCTTAACCACTCGGCCACGACAACTGCTTATAAGCCAGCCATTTCTAATTATAGATATTTTTATGATAACCTTGAAATATGTGGAATTTCTGACACCGTATGAATTGTTTTTTATACTTTTTACATTTAATTTTATTTTTAATAAAAAGATATAATATTGATATAAATATCAATCATACAAAGAAATATAGATAAAATATAAAATTTATGCTATAGAAGCATTGTCTATTTTTTAGCTGGATCTAAACAAACCTTAAACACTAATTCACGATTTTATATATTTCAATAAAGGGTCATTTCTTAAAAGATCTAATAGCATTTACGGTCGGCGCTTATTTCTTTTCTCTCATTTAAATGAAGACCTCAATTTATGTTATAATCACTGAAAAGTGGAAATAAAGAGTATATATATAAATGGCCCATATTACTACCCATAATTCTTGTTATTTTTCTGACTTGTTCACATATTTTCTTTCTCTTTTCAACAGTAAAGTTTGTCAAACAGTCATCCAATAAACTTGAAACTATTTAAACTGTGCAATTTCGGAATGTTTGTACTATATTTCGATAATATAATATTCGGTTACATCTTTTTGAGTGTCTGAATAGAGTTAATGTTTATGGATCGTGACCTCCGATAAATAATTTCAGTTAGATTAATCGGTTAGTTTGTTATCATATCGTGACAATTACAGATAACAACGGTGCCTGAAAACTTTTAAACAATCAAATGTCCTATGATATAAGTAACCGACCTGCTCGATTTATACTTTGTTCATAAAATGCTTATTTAATATCCAAAACTCCATCGAATCTATTAATATCAAATGTGATAGGTTACATTGGTTCTTGATATGGTTTACTGTCCAAATCCCTCTAAATCTTTCAAAAAATAATTTATATGAAAGAGGGATTGAAAATGACACCGTTCAATATATTTTCCCAACATACCAGCTTAAGGGGGGAAAAAACTCCATTGTTAAAATATAGTTTCATCAGTGTTTGACATATCATTTGAAAATTGGCAACTGTATTTTTCTGTGACTTGTTCCAGTTTGTTTCAAAATATTGGCAAACGTTCTCTTTGCAGGTATTTCAAAATTTATTATCAAACGAAACTTACGCGGATTATTTTTATCAAATGCTTTTTAAAAACGGAATATCTATTTAGTATTTATGTGAAGGACTATTGCAATTATATTATTATATATATTATTAATATTTGTTGTGTATGGTTTTATTAAAAATATTCATAAATTAAATTGAAAAAGGACGGGTGTTATAACATGGAAGGTTTGTCGTCTTCATATTTTGTGTCGCTGAAGAAATATATACAATTAATTTTGGTCTACTGTAAGTTTAATTTTATTATAAACAGTTCAAAAGATTATGTTTATACTTGGCGTTAATTTGTTAATGAGTATTTTCATTCTGTTTTCTTTCAGGCAATATTGAACAAAATATAACCAAACTTTTGACCAGAGGAACTTCCGAACAAGATGTCATACGGGTCAACTTTCGTGCAATTCGAGGCCAATGGACGAATGAGCCAGAAATTCTCCCGGCCTAGTTTTCGGAAGGACGAAGCGAGTGACCACTCTCATAAACTAGTCCACTATGAGAAACAATTTGATGTGAATCTTTCGAGAGTTGAAGACCAACCAGTTGATAAAAGAAGCGTTAGAAATTCTATGCTTAACTATTCTAAGAAAATGCGGTCAATACAAGACGCTCGAAACGGAAAGGGTGATTCTCTATTCGTTCGTGCCAAACATATTCCAAAATACCCAGTGCGAACCCCGAAAAAACGCCGTCCTATGTCTTTTGACGAACTGCTAGGACGTGATCGCGAGTCCGGAAGGGAACGGCCGAGCGCGGCAAAAAATCGGCCTCATTCGGATAAGACGAAACCAACGAAAAATACGGAAATAAAATCTGACAATGAGATTCACTTGCCTTTATTGACAGAAAGGTTGAGAAAATCGGGACCAAATGTTCACGTTAGCCTAGTAAGTGCGTCTGATTTATATGACATTGTGGATTTCAGTTTACGCAGCAAAGGCACAAGAAATGATAGTTTGCAAATGTTACGAATGGAACAGGAAGTAAGCAATCAAGAGTTACGGCGCCATAGAAATCAAAGCGAGGCGGACGAGGCTTTTGAAACTTTATTTGCAGACGACAGTTACAGCAAATTTGAACGATCTACTGACAGACACTTGGATTCTCATAGCAGGTCTCAAAGGATGAAAAATGTTCAGAATTTTTTCAGTAGCAGTTTTCCAGATGACAATGTTCCGAATGAGGAATTCTATGACCAGATATTCGCAATGGACAAATCGGAACCCACGTCTCAAAAAACAAACAATTTCGGAAGTCCTCTACGATTACCATCTATTGAACCATTTAAACGACGACCACAACGAGCAAAGCGAATGAAATTAATTGATCCAGAACTTGACGACATACCAGAGGACAATATTATTGAAACGCATAACTCTAGATCTAACTCTAGACGAGAAACTGTAAGAGTTAACTCCCCTACGCCTCAGAAGACTTCTCCGAGACCTCAAGAAACTATTAGTAAATCGTCTCTTGACGCTATTCAAGAAAATGTCGAGAAAGTTTCTGTGAAAGACTCAACGGATTTTTACGAAGAATCGACTTTGACACCTCTTAGAAATATTAGCAGTACTATTAGACATCACGAAAGACGTAGTATTTTCCCATTTATAGACGACACTAAAAGCACAAAGAAAGTAATACGCGATGACGGTGACGTCAGAATAGAGGTGACGCAATGCCCACCCAAACACGACCAAACCGGAAGTGCAAAATTTAAAGCACAAAAACGCTTCAAAAAACTTATTTTTTTACGAGATGCCCCTAGATGATATTAAACTTTGCCATATCGAAGACTATTGTGAAATTATTTCTTGTAGACATAAAGTCACTTCGGTAAGAAAAGCTTTGAAGAGGTACGGAAGCATTAGACTTGATCATCTGGCTACTTACGTAAGGGTCGTGAGTCCAGTTTCCGTTACAGGAATTTCTCTGTGACTTCCACAGTATTGGTCAGAATTCTAGGGAGATGAGTGAGCTTAGGACCACATTCTGAGTAAAAATATCAAATAAACGAAAATCCATGATTTCCTGAATATGTGCTTTTTGTCGCCAAATACTACGGTTATATCTGAGGGATTTTGAATGGAAAATGTTTCATTTAGAGTCAGTTACTTCAAGGCATTTTTCAGAACGCTACTTGACAAACAGACGCGGAAAAGACGGACGGACAGATAAACGGAAATTCTAGAAAGAGTCTTGATTATAAGTCTTATTATTTTGCTCTGTTATAAACTGTAACGTCATAGAACATGACGTCAGTGTCACTTCGTTGCTTTGTTCTCTGTCTTTAGGAAGGATGCTATATTCAAGGGAGTAATAACGTTAAAAACAACAGCTATGACAAATTGTAAATTGTGTGAATGTTTTATTAAAAACATAGTCATGTAAGCATAATAAATACATATCTCTAACACGTGCGATAAATTTCTAACGGAGCTGCCGTAAAAATGTATGATATAATGATATAATGTATCAATAAAGTACTTTGAAGAAAAGCCTTAAAAAAGGCATAGGCCTACCTTATAATTTCGAGCATTCCGTTTCCTGCAAAATCATAAATACTAATGTTATTAAATGATTCATGACCCGGTGTCAAAGTGTCAGTCAAAAGTTCTAGGTAATGCTTTGATAGTATTCTTTGTACAGAACAGAACAGAACAGAACATGCCTATATTCAGACTTGTACAGAGAGTTGTTGTTGTAGGATAATTAAAATGGATGGCGTTTTTTTATAAATGAGCAATAACAGATCAAGAAAAAAACCTTCATCCATTGATTTTCATTTATTGGACATAATATGCTGACAAAGTATATCATCGGTTTATTTAGGCAATGTCCCTTTAATAATAATACAATTGTTACGAAGTATACATGTGCGTAAGAAAAAAGAAAAACGAAAATATTTTTCTGCTTTTAGGTTTTTGGTTAGAGAGCATTTAATGACATCAGGGCTTGATTCAAAATACAATATGATTTTTTTTATTGTTTCATTTTTTAAACACGCATGGTTACCAAGAGGCATTTAAGTGACTGACTTGTTCTTACGAGTTTTTCTTTCTTCCTTTTTTAAAAATCGTATCATTGTTTTCAGAAATGAGAAGAAAGTGTCACAGAAATGTATACGAAAAGTTAAAAGGATGAAATGTTGAATAAAGAAATTGCAAGAAAATAACATTCAATGATTTTTTTTTGAAGATCGTACGGCGAGAAACGGAACGTTCGGTGTTTTACCTATATTTTTTTCTTTAAATGTTCTACCTGAGACAACAAGGCTGCTGAAAATATATACATGATTGAAGAAACTAGCGAGGTTTAATCCTGGACAGACCAGAATGGAGGCCCATTCGTGGGGTGAAGCATTTAACGCTGCACATGCCCTATACTGACCAAATGTGTAGAGTATGTATAATTTGTAAACATAAAAATGATATAGGCTTTCAGAATGACGTATTAAAAAGTTATTTTGATGAATGGTAGTGTCTCCAGAGTAATAACTTGTAAGATTTAGTGCCTCGAGAAGGACTGGTGCAAGGTGGACGAATTCATGATGCAGGGGAATACTAACTGCTATAATAACTGGTATAACCAAACTGGCACTATGTGCGTTTTCTGTGGTCTAGGGAATGAGTAACAGTTGTGTATAAGTAGTTCATACCCTCAGTCTTACTGACCTCAAGAATCCTGATCTGACATCTGGTTTAGATGAACTACGCAAATAGCCGAACCAAGCGGACAATATCTACGCTTTACAGCACTAGAAAAATGACTAAAGCAGTTTTACTTTGATTCTGTAACTACATATTAGTTTGCTATATGAAAACCATTTCATTTGGACAACGCACAAATAATGTAGCTTGAATTTTTATCCATGTTATATTATAAAAAGTAGATGAAATGCTGCAGTGGTATTACATGTATTATGAAAATAAAAATGTACTATTATTTTCCAAAATGTTTTTGGGAAAACCATAGTGTGGCACGCACTTCACATTTTCAAATGCGCCATATTGTTCTACTTTAGCGCCACCAAGCGGGTTGGCTTTGTCCAATGGGGTTACTCGAACCGCGTCACGTGAGTGCATAGAAGGGTCCTCGTCAAAATAGTTAAATGGAAGAATATGAAAAGACAGCTGAGACCCGACTGTTGTTGTGACGGGAAGGTTTTCCGTCTGAGGTAAATGTTGTGTTCCTAAAGTAATCCATGACACTAAGTCCTGAAAAAAAACGAAAGCAATTTATTTAAAAAGAAGAAGCGAAATGTTCCAATATTTAAGTACATTACAATCTCTTAATCAAAATGCTCCTTATAAAAGGAAAACAAATCTGTACTTAAAAAATACTAACTTGAAATTATTAAAATCACCATATTTATATTATGTCTGAAAATTTAACGCCTTATTTTATTTATGATGGGTCGACTGTTAATCATCTGTTTTAGATCTTTAATAACGAGCTTAACCTCACAATGACCAAGCAGACACAACTACTGAAACTATTTCAAGTAATTAAATACCTGATCAACAAGACTATCGTCATCGTCTAAGTAATTTTGAAATCTAACAACTGGATCCTTGGAATCCCACATCGTAAAGGGGCTTGAGCTTCGTTCCTCTTCCGGTTGGTATTTTGTCACTGCCATCTGGTACCTTGACCAAGATACTGAATTCTCGAACCCATAACCTTCTGGTAACAACTGCTTGCTCATTTTCTGAATTTCGATTCTGTACCCACGGGGATTTCCTAAATCTGAAATATGATCATGGTTTGAAAACACATGCACTTTTGGCGTGTCAAAGTTGTAGTTATACACTGCTGAAAGCTCACTTTCTTTTAGATTCCTTTCAACATACGCCTGGTAGTTTTCTACTCCTTCGACCCAAGGGTTTTTCTCGAGTCTTGTCTTTATGTCTAAAGTTTCGTACCTATTTTTAGTTCCTTTTATATCAATATCGGCTTTGAAATGAAATAAATGATTATGCAATGCCGCTGCTACATTCTTGTGAACATGTGTTGCATATGGCACTTCTTCCGGGGTAAAAAATGTTGTACCGAGGTATCCAGTCATTGAAACTTTCGTTTCAATGGCGCCATTTTGATAAAACATGAAATCAAACACGTAGTCATAATTCAAAACGGAAATTATAGACCTAATTACCAATGCCATTGCTTCTAGACCGCCGTACAAAGCACCTGATCGTCCGTATGCACGATGTCTTCGTAAAAGAGAATGTGTATTTAATTCAAAAACACAAAACGCATTTTCAAATATTCTTCCTCCGAGTTCATTTGAAGTGTATAAATACGTATCGACGAACTGCGCCTGCGCAGGACAGTCAACACCCGGAAGTAAGCCTCTATATCGAGTTCCAAACATTCCAGCTCCGTCTGCATAATTCATTATCCTGGATACTGGACTATGTCCACCGTACATTACAATAACTTCTTGCATACTTAGTTCATAAACGATCCTTTCGCCGGAAAAACGTATATTCATTAGATGTAATCCACCGGAAGTTGAAACCCGGAAATTTGTCTTCCAGTACATATAGTGGATTTCGTTTCCAGTTATTTGAAAGCGTTTGTCGTCTGGCTCAAATTGTCTTGGTGCTTTCAAGTCTTCAGCGGGTATGAGCGGTTCTCTGAATTCCATAGAGCCGTATAAAAGATCCCCGCCACTTGGGAATGAAACTCTTGTCTTTTTGATATTACCATGGTAATACTGATCAAGAAATATTGAAATGTTTGGAAACATTTGATTTGCATACCAAACAGTTTCAATTGACCAATCTTCAGAATGTACAGACGTTGTGTCAACCAAAAACTGAAAATCCAGCGGTCGGACAGACGGAAACTCGAGGTCATACTGGAACCAGAACCACGCTTTCCTTG
This sequence comes from Cyclina sinensis, assembly GCA_012932295.1. Lineage (NCBI taxonomy): Eukaryota > Metazoa > Mollusca > Bivalvia > Venerida > Veneridae > Cyclina > Cyclina sinensis. The sequence continues at coordinate 4,520,637 of JAAONU010000017.1, forward strand.
TTCCCTTAGGAATAAAACCACTTGAAACTGGGGCCATTGATATCCTCAAGCACTTATCGTCACATCCGAAAGGCAATGCGTCGTAACTTTCTTTCAGTACTCCACCTGCAAGCTTTATAATTTTTGGAAGTATGTTTTTAAAAATTGACATAAACTCGGCCGTTGAAAACGGTCTAAATTCAAATGGGATTTTTGTATGGCGCTTTGTTGTTTTGAAACGCTGTGCGTATATATTTCCCCCAATATCCCCAATAATGTATTCTTCAACCGATGGAGGATCAACAGCCCCGAAGAAAATGTAGGCACTCGCCATTCTTTCAGGTTTTTCCGCATCACCTTTCAGGTATGCCAGAACTTCATACTTTTTGGGCATTTTCATTTCAATAGAATGAATAAAATTAGAGTTAACCCTTGCATTTTTAGGATCTACAAGCTGCAAATGTTTCTGTGCATGTAAGAAATCTACCACTGATTGTATTTCGTACTTTGAAAGCTCCTCAAATACGTCACTTCCGTTAGTGCGCGTGAATAGCAGACTGTCAACATCTCGTTTATAACGTGGTTCTTCGTGATGCTCCGCCGTAATGCAATTTTGTGGAATTGGTGATAATTTCTTCTCTCTCGTCAAACACAGATATAGAACTGCTATCAACAAAATGGTTGCTATGACTCCGAAGATAAAGGTCAAAATGACCCAAATTTTCGCCCGCTTGCAGTCCACGTCTCTTTGGTCGTAATTTTTCTGAAATAAAGTTTTCAGATTCAGTACGAGTCGATATCAATAGAAAAGGTTCATAAAGGAATTTTCTTCATTATTCATCTAACTTTGAAAAAGAAAAAAGTTTGCTGCAAGGAATCCGTACAAATCGGCAACAAAAATAAAGATTGATATGAAGACATAGAATGTGGTAAATGATAGTGGTCAGAAAGTTAAAATGAAATAATAAAAAATTGCATTATCGTGTTATGTTTTATTATTATTATTATTATTATTATTATCATCATTATTATTAGTAGTAGTACTATTATTTATTATTATTTTTTATTGTTATTATCAAAAAAACATTTTAAACAAAATAGTCCTTGCCACCTTTGTTTTTTTTTTCATATTTCAAAATTCGAAACAGAAATAAAATAAAAAGATATGACCTTAATCTTTAAGAATTAATTTAAAACTAATAAGACAGATACTCAGATCGTTTAGTAAATCTACGTCTGTCAAGAAATTGATTAATCAATCAAATAGATATGTAAATAAATAATTGATAATTGATTAAGTAAATGATTAATAGATAAATAAATATACATTCGATAATAAATATATGTAAATAAGTAAATAAATTAGTAAAAAAATAAATAAGTTAATTAATAAATAAATAAATCAGTAAATAAATAAATAAATAAATAAAAATAGTAAATAAATAAATGAAACAGTTAGTAAATAAATAAATATATAAATAAATAAATCATTCTTCAAGTAGAATAATAGCATACTTATTTAATAAATAAATAAAGAAAAAATATCGACATTGAAAAAAATACCGTTTCATGACAGTTGATATCCAATTGAACGTGGTTTGGCAATAAATTCTCGTTACGTATATTCGTTTTCCTTGTAAGTCCATTTCCTTTATTTTCAAGTCCGTTTTCTTTATTTTCAAGTCCATTTCCTTTCTTCACAAGTCCGTTTCCTTTATTCATCTGCATTTTCTTTTATTGTTCTTGTAGTCCCTAGGACAAAAGAACACCTTTTGATTCCTTTAAATGGACAAAATATTTTCAATCTTCTACTCAAATTTTGTCCTTTGTGTGACAATACAATTTTTTCACAAAAATTACGTTTTCGCAAAAGAAAGTTTATGTTTATTTTTTTTTTTTAATTTAATCCACACTTTTTGCGTAAAATTAACACAAATGTGCAATAATATTATTTAACAATGTTTTATTCACCAAAAGCACATCAATTATTTATTTTTATGTTTTAGTATTTCATGTTTAATTATATAAGAAAAAAAACTAGTTCAAGCAGTGGTTGCATAACGTTTTCTGGAAACTTGCGTTGTCTTCGTTAGTACTTTATAGTAAGTTTTTTTTTTCTTAAGAAGTTCCTGAGGTGATACCTACACGTCAAGTTACGTCAAACATTTCTATTTTTTCAACCAATCACATTTGAGGTGAAATTTGAATATTCACGTTTCTAAACTGCTCTGTCAGTTTGCCATTTCTCACCAATCTTGAAAATCAGAATAAAAATATGATCCAGACATTTCAAAGAACGTGCGTAGAAGATGCATTTCATAACCATTAAAATCTGAATAAGTCACTCGAGCAAAATCAAACAACGCAGTACAGCGAATCAAGTGAGTAGCGTAAAAGTCCTTTTTTAAGCATGGCATGGTGCCAACATTCTACTACTATACCAAATCACGTGCGATTTGTTTGTAAACATAAATCTTTCATAATAGGACTTGGTCAGAGGCCAAAACAGATTCCAGAGGGTTATTCTTCGTTTCAAGAATGTTTTTCTTATCAAGTTTCTATGATAGATGTCCGCGCCGTTGGTAATTTACGCACCTCTCTTGAACCGAACGTTAAGGTGATGATGCAACTCTTGCAATGCCAACGAGGGGTGTTCAAAAAGTTTGACCTCAGATGAAAATACAGTACACATAGAATTTATTTTTACTGATTGCAGTTTTTGTATTTCATGCTTTTAAAAATCTTTTGTCCATTCGCTTAACTGAAGGTCAATGGGGCGTTTGTTAAAGGGAGAGTCTTTATTTTGAGGCCCTCTGCTACGTTGACGGCGACCCAGATGACATTCATCAAAAAGGAATTTAATTTTGTGTTAAAAGGAATGTATCAGTTAAAACATTCTATTTTTTCAAACATTTCGTCTCTTTGTACGCATGTCAAAAGTGACCATTTTGAAGCAACACTACCAAATCTAGGCAGAGAAATACAAGAATTTTGCACACACAACAAGAGCGATCAGTGATCACATGTGTCGCCTGATGATAGCCAATTAAGCAATTGTATTGAGGGGTGATTGGACAGTTTGTTGGAAATGTAAATTGAGGTACCGATCAATCCTGTAACATTTCAAATTGCATTAGTAGTATAAGAGAAGTAGTCCGGACAAACTTTAAAAATAAAAATCATTAAAGGGCCATAACTCTGAAAAAAATATCATTGGACTGAAAAATGCCGACGATATGCACAACTAGACTTGGTACTGATCATTCCTGTAAAGTTTCTATTGAAATTGCACCAGTAGTTTTTGAGGAGTAGTCCGGACAAGTTTTGTGACGGATGGACAGACGGATGACGGAGAAGTGATCCCTATATGTCGCGGCTACTTTGTAGCAGACAACACAAAAAACAGGTTTTAATTAGGCTCATCACATCTGTGCGGGCTGCGCAAGACAGACAAAATAAATGAAAAATGTCTGTACTAATCTTTCTAAGGTATTACGAAAAACCTGAATTTAATATACGAGTATTTACCTATTTAAAAGCTACACAATGAAATCAAAGCATGATAAATATTTTGAAGCGTGTGGCGTTTTCCTAAAAATAGAATTTTATTCATGCCATTTTTCAGATTAAAGTACAATTTTCTGATAAAATACATTGCTTGGTTAGACACATCTTAGGACTAATTATGAAAGTTACTTTTACACTTTCTGGTGATAAAACAGCAGACAAACTTAAATGACTGTAGATCTGCAGCCACTTCCGTCATTTGTAACAAACAAATATCTACTAAAAGTTATCTTCATGTGCAGTGTTGGGTAAATACTGAAAATGCCAGAAAACATCTACCTGATACTCGAACAGTCCAAAAGAGCCACAAAAACACGGAAGGAATTGAGATTATTTATGTCAGCCATTTTATGACAGCCCGGCCTGTTTTGATTTACAACTGTCGATACCAAATTCCAAACGCAGTTACTACCTCTAACGTTTTAGTAACCACTGTCTTCACAAATGAAATTGGTCCCAAGACGAGGAAAATGATAATATATATAAAATTCGACTGAACATGCTGTTTTTCCCAAAGTTCATTATGATTTCTTAATCCCAACTTAAATGTTTATTGTTTTTGTTAAACCATGTTTCTCCCACGAGATGACTACACTGATTCATTTGGCGGAAAGTTTAGATTAACAACAGACTTATAGAGGCCAAAGATAAACCGAAACAGCGCACTGAACTGTTTGAGCAACCCACGTTCCAAAACGTGGAGAATACAAAACTTGTCCGCTGAAAAATGCATTAATAGATTGTTTAAACAATGTAAGTGCGACATATTTTCATATTTGTTATTGTTTTCTGTCAGTCGTGCAAGGTATCCTAGTGCAAATCATTCGTAAAGTGATTTGAACAACTGACGCGTTTACACTCTTTATTTCATTCAAAAAAGCGATCTATAATATTGTTCCTACATCGTATATAAAGGTGAAAAAACAATAAATAAAAGGGGGAATAATGTTTACAATACTTAACAAAGAGTTATCGCTCTCGAGTTCTACATTTCTCGCCATTACCTTTTCACATTCTTCAAATTACATGATATTTTCCCTGCTGATACTATTACATATTCAGACTACATACACATACGGCAGACAGTCGGACGCAAGTATCCACACAGACAAGGTACATCAACAACTCTGTATGTATAAACTAATATGATGCATTTTGATTATCTGTGGGTTTTTTACTATTTTTTTTACTGACAGCTTGACAATGGATAATAGTTCATTCAATTCCATTCACGTTTGCCATGATTTTAAAGAACAAACCACATCGGTATACCTCTTTAATGACTTGATTTTTGTTAATCATGGACATAAATTGTGTTGCAGTGCACTAAAATTTTAATGATCACCGACAGACGCGCAGAGGGGAAATACCCAGCAACACAGGGGAAGGGGTGAGGGTGGAAATACCGACAGAAACCATTTATCCTTCGGTAGGGAAATAAATGTTGCTTCCTACCTATTTTCAATGACACATTAAACAAGAATAATCAATAGGATATTCGTAAAAATTTAGCTGTTATCTTTTGCATCTGTATCAAAAGGAAACTTTCCAGACAAAAAGAGAACACATTCCAGTATCATCTATGTAGCTAACACTTTTGAATTTCTGTTGGAATTTACCATTCAAAATTTTCATGTTAATGTATGTTATTAAACCCTCAACGGCGTCTTTCATTTATTTCAATTAATAAAAAATGCACCAGTTTTCATTTAATTACCGGATATTACCAATACTTAGGTATAATCGTCCAAATAAGTGGTCAAATGTTTTTTGGGTGTTTTTTCTTTAGTACGCCTGTGCCAAAAAATACTGAATTACAGACGAAAAAATAAATATAGCTTTTATTACTGGCGAGGGTGCCAAAAGAGAATGTATGTCTATAGGCCGAGGTCTGTTCTGCTTTAAAATATTCAGGTCACTAGGCCAACAGGCTTTTGTAATACTTTCCAGAAACAAGATAAAAAGGGTAAACACTACATCATGCAAATTGGACTTTTTTTAATGGGAGAGGGTAATACAGTAAGTTCTCATAATTACTGTAAAAAGTTTATTGACTTTAATTTTTATTGAATTATTCGTAGTTTCTTGTTTTTCTTTTCTTTTTGCCGACAAGTCTGATATGTGCTTTTCTGTTTTGTTCCGTACTCCCAGTTTAAACAGAGCAAGTTTACGTAACGAGACATCCTATGAAGAAAAGTTTAACAGATGAAAGGTCATGAGAAGATACATTTACCTGACTTAATGACCTCATTAAAGAAAACAATAACCTAACTATAGGTCCTGGGAAACAAGCTTATCTTACTTAAAGTCACTGGTACTTGATACCCAATCTTTAAAAATTATATAGTGGAAGCTACGGCGTTCATAGGTATCAGACTACTAAATTTCTAATATTGCCGCTTAAGATCCCGAGAAGACAAGTTTTCCTAACAAAGTGTGCTAGATAAGTTTACTTGCCTTTAGTTCCTGAGAAAATAGGTTTAACTTAATATACGCCATGAGATGACAAGTTTTTCTACGTATAGGTCTTTAGAAGAAAAGCATACCTATTTTAATGTCTTACCAAGTTAAAAGGTCGTTAGAATACAAATTTACCTTTCTATAGATCCCGAGAAGGTAAGTTTACTTACCTTTATATCCTGAGAACAAGTATGCATTATCTATGTCCTGAGAAGACATGTCTACCTAAGTATAAATCCTGAGAAGACATGGTTACCTAACTACAGGTCCTAAGAAGTCCAGTTTACCTTTTTCACATATGTCCTTAAAAGACAAGTTTACCTAACTAAAGATTCCGAACACGCTTACAATACAAGTTTACCTTACGATAGGGTCCTGAGAAAACAAGTTTACCTGACTTTATGTTCCCTTGGGGGAAACAGTACTTAACTCCAAAGGCAAGAAGCTCGGACATTCGATCTTCAGTTATATAAAGGTCATATTCAATAATTTGCCAGCAACCTTACGAGAACAATATTGCAGCCATAATATCTTCTGTTATACTGGAATTGTTTCATACAGGAAGATTGTTCTCGAATATGTGAAGATCCCTGAAGCATGTTTCCTTTTAAAGGTTATGCACGTGTTTCACAGTTTCAGTGTTTCGTAACATGCATTAAGAAAAATAATCTACCTGTACGTAAAATGAAAGGAATGCAAGGTGACCTTTGTATAAATAGAAAAATGAAAATACAGCGTATCACTCACATCAGAAGAAATAATGTATTTCATTCATCTAATGTGATTCTGACGATTTCCGTAGATATCGATATTGTTGCTAGCTTGGCAGCTCACCTGATCTCGTTCTGAAACCAAAACACGAAGCGAAGCCAGTGTTGTTTATCAATGTTATCCACCCACTACGCACCCCCACTCCGCACCCTCCCCTCCCCCTCCCAAACACACACTTACTTTGCGGATAAATTTGTCGCAGATCAATGCAGTTCTCTTTATTCAGGGGGCCAATGTAATTTATACATATTTTGCGCCGAATTTGTTGCAGATATTGATTCAAAGGAACATGAATGAATAAATGAGTGAGCGACTGAGTGAATGAATGAATATTTGAATGAATGAATGAATGAATGAATGAATGAATGAATTTTTTTACTGATACACGTGATTTCGTATACACGTTCTTCATTCCAAACTTTCACATTAAAAATTAATGGTTATTTCACTAGACCAATCTTTGAATGTACATCCGTTCATTCAGAAGTGTCATTTTGACTGAAAGTAAGTGCAGATCAGTTAAGCTCAGGTGAGCTTAATTTTTGAAATTAACTATCAGTGAGCCTTCCAATTCCAATCTTTGTAGCATATAGACGTCTTTCAGTAGAGATAAGCGATATCTCTGGAATGTAGCGGTAGAAAATGAGCGAAGTTGAAAAGGAAACATTTGCTGATAAGCCCATTATACACACATACTATACTCCGCGCGGGTCATGTTTACATTCTAGCTCAAGATGATGCAATATTTCATGTGCCTTGCGAAAGAAAGGGTAGGTAAGAAGGAACGAAGGAAGAAAAAAGAGGAAAAAAAGAATTGAACAAACAAATTAAAAAATGAGAACATGAAGAAAAGAAAAAATAACACACAAAAACAAACAAAGGAGACTTCCTATTACTTCAATCTATGAAGTTCTACATAATTACAACTCAGAACTGTTTATGTCAAGAAAAACAATACATGTTTAAGCAATTATGTTGTTTTTTTTTTTTTTCTTAATTCAGAATTTTCCCTATGCGTTATGATTTGCTGCCAATCTGACGTCAGCTTTAAAGGATGACGTGTCGTTCTCAGACTGTCACAGCGTTTTGCTGTTCATCTAAACTGCATATATTTTCAAATTCAAACGGTAGAATGTACACCTGTACATTGTTATTGGAATTCTTAACACTTCGAAATTTCATATTTTCACGTTTCGAAATAGTCTTTGTATTGAATATATTAGTCAATTTTATCTTTAATACAATAGATCTATGTCTTTTTTTTTCAAGTAACAGGTTTTTTCTCTCGCCCAAACAAATACCAAAATTGAAAGAATTGAACAGGTCTTCTTACTATCCAGGGCGTACAATACTGAATACTCAACGCATCTGTGAAATATACGCAACATTTAATTTTGTAAAACTATTATCACAGACGGCTTTTTCTTGTAAATAATTCCAATCTATGGTACAATAAATAAATCATTTTATAAATAACAACAACGAACTACATTAAGACTTAGGTAACAACACAGAATTCTACAACTGCTTTACAACTTTTTCTAAATGCGCCTGTGATGGAACAACAAAATAACAAAAATCTTTACAGGTACAAAATGATATAACATGATTAAATATAAAATAAAAACGTTTCAGTTCGTAAGTCAGGCTTCAAAATTATTCAAAAAAAATCTTTTATATACAGAGATATTGAAAATCTCTCTAATTCGATTTAAAAACTAATTCGACATAAAAAATCCAGATACGAGGTTAAGTGCAAAAATAATTGAAAGCATCTGCAATTTATCATTTCCGCATTTTGACATTATGTGATCAAAAAAAAATGATCCAGTATGATTCACAATAATACACGTCCAAATTTGATACACGCAAAACAAATCCACCATTTCCTAACAGATGTGTTGAACATGCAACAAACCCAAAATTTTATAAATAATGCACATATTTGTCGTTTGAATCAAATTTTGAACACATGCCTTTGGACAAGATAAGACAAGATATCGAAAAAAAGTTATAACACTAATTAAGCACCAAACTTGTTACATATTCATTTCGATTATTTTCAGAATACACAAACACGATCTAATTTGACATATTAAAAACACATAATTTTGATCACAAAAAAACGACCTTAATTTCTATTAAATTTGTAACAAATTTTTCATAACTAGATGCACATATAATGCCATTTACTATGGTCTGCTTGCACACACTGACCAGTAACTAGGGTTCAGTATCGCATTTATCAAATGTCATTGATTTTGTGGGAAACCCACGTTCGATCCATTCCGTTTCACTCAATGTAGTTGTACGGAATATGTACCGGGGTAACTGACGATGATGATTTGGTAAGCGCTGCAAATCAGCCAAATTTGGTGCATTTAAACCATTATTTAGTGCTTACACACCAAGACTTAATGGTGTAGGCATCGTCTAAATAACCTGTATAGTAAACATGGTATACTGTTCACTCAGGCAACTTTATGGGACTCGATCGTAATAAGTATAGGTGCAAACTTGTATAAAAAGTTAAAGCTAAATAAATAAGAGCAAAATAATCTGTTTAGCAAAGAATCTGTTTAGCAAAACTTATTTAAGTATACCAATAAAACATGCTATTTATGACTATAAGCTTCAATTTCTAGCTTTGCTGAAGTACGGACTATTGGCCCAATGACAATCAATAGGACTTGTACTCTAGGAGTCGCGAGTTCGATCCCCTGCTCCTCTACTTACAATATTTCGTGTCCTTCGAATGTAACGTTTAATAGAGGTTGTATGTATCGGTGTCACACACTTAAATTTTCTAGGACCGTAGATCATATGAATAATCTACATGGACAATAAATAAACTCAACCAGGTCTTACTTTGCAAAATACGTTTCCCGCGGAACTGTCCGCTGAACAATTCATGAATGTGTATAAAATACATGGATTGGATTTTCTCTATCGTTTTCTTAAAGTTTGTTTGAAAGTATGTCTGCTTATCATTTTATCATAAAGTATCTGTAAGAAACTCTAAAAGAATAAATGATCTACAAGTGATTTATCTCTGATCAGTGACCTAATGATTCTATTATCCTTAAATCGCATAAAAACGTAATAAAGCTTAGGAAAAAGACAGTAAGTCCCATATCGTGTGATTCTTTCTTATGAAAACGTCTGCGGACGACTACGATAGACAGTTACACTACTATACAGGACTTTGAATCACTTCCTGTACTTTTCTTTTTGTGCATGTCTGTTGACCTACTTTCATCAAGACCCGCCGTATCTTTCCTGGTCAAACTGATATGTTTAATCTGATCAGACTTGTTATTTTCTTTCAACTCCAATCTGACTTTTTCCGGAAGTTCTAACTTCGAGATATCTTTGTTAGAATTCACACCTAGAATTTGTGCTAAGCGATCCGCTCTTTTTGCATAGTCATACTTCCGGTTATGGTCCCGTAACGCTAAAATGAACAACTTTTTGTTGTCTTTACCTATGACAACAATAAGGTTCATAGCTGGAATGACTTCTAAAAACTCTGGAACACAGTGGAGAAAACACCTCGCAACCTCTTGACTGTCATCGACACGGCAAACTTTTACACATGGAGTCGGGACAGTGTCAATGTAAACTGCATGCTCTCCCTTGCTAGACAATCGGACTGAAGTGACGTCACCGCGGTTGGCGCCCGGAAGAAGCTTCTTTATTCGTTTGCATCGCTTCAGTTCAAAAACCTAAACAATAATTAAGAAAGCTTTCAACGTACTTGTGTGATGAAAAAACATATTTGCCGCAAAATTTATCTTGAAATAAGCGGGATTAACTGTTTTAAATCAAACACAACTACAAAACTCTCATCTGCATATGCACAATAATAAAAAGTGTTGTCCTAAGATATATATGCTAATTTCTGTGTAAGCATGAAATTATTTGTATTTTTTGAGTATGTTCCTATTAACAGATGTATCTCTGCCTTTTCCTTGTAGAATTAAGCTGTCAAAAATGGCAATCACAAAATAACAAATTGATGCATATCAAATCGGGGATTTAAGGAGAAATTTTATGAATAAAACAAACCTGAAGGTCTGAATCGATACAAATGGAGCCATCATCTGCAATATCACTGATACCGCCTCGGCTCACGTCTGTCAAAGTTCCTATAGCACCAAACCCTTCAGTTTTAAATGCTGTCACAACAACCTATAATAACAGAAAGTAAAGTTAAATGAAATTAAATGTAACGGTGTAGAATGTTTACATAAAAATTAAAAATATGAATTCTAGCCAACATTATTAACCTAGACAAATTGGGAACGGACATTAGTTTCCAGGTTTTAACTTCAGGCAGAAAGTTGTACGTGTCCCTGACAGATTTAAAGCGGCACATGCTTACATCCACTCAGCTGTGAGCGATAACTCCAGACTCATTTTCTCAAGTAAGGACTGGTTCCGTCAAGAGAGGTGTTAATTTGGCGCCTAAGTTTCATAACTTGCTAAGCCACTGCATCAAAAATATGTAACTCATGGACATATATTTTTTTAACAACAAACAATATTGGTACTAACTTAAGCAAAAAATTACTAAGATTTGATTTTGAATTGAATGTATGTATGTATTATTACCTGCACTCCATTGTCCACCGTAATTAGAATCAAATCAATAACCTCAGAATAGTGAATGGCGATGACGTCACCAGCGAGGTCAATGGTCAGCGTCTCATCGTCATCCATTGACTCTTGTATCAATAACTTTGAGTGACCGATCCCTACAAATGCATTAGATTTCGTAAACATTCCTCTCGAGCAATGTCTAAATTTTCCAACGACTTCGAATTCAGGTACAGAGTAGATTTCTGCTTTTTCTTCCGTAAGGATACACAAGTAGTCTCCCTTGTTTGATAGCTTCATGCCTCTGAAGTCCGTCACCGACAGTATTTTCAGCAGTTTTCCAGACTGAATATTTATCACTGCAATAGCATTTGACTGGGTGTTCCCAGAGTTGATGACAACGACAGATGCGTCCTTTGAGCAAGCAATACTCTGCACATGACCATATTGCTCAAACGGAAGTACGGTTCCTGTCTTTCCGGTTGTGAGGTCGATAGCGTCAATACCAAAATAATCGATATAGTGGTAGGCTTTGCTGCTTTTTGGAGGCTGGACACGGGTCAGAAATATCATGTTACTTTGATTGGAGAATGTTACATTTTTTACTGAATATTCCTGCTGCTTAACCGATGACATCTTTTCCATTGTAAGCACCTTCTGAATATCCCAAATGTTTATAACAGGACCGTTTTGTTGTGCAGTAATCGCTACATTACTGTGTTTTCCAACAACCAAATCATGTACATCATTTCCGTGAGCCTGAAATATAGCAACCATGTCACCAGTGACGGAATCCCACATCATAATGTTTGGTGACAACTCTGCCGCCAAGACATATTTGTCGTCTGCTGAAAACTGCACTTGGAAAACATACCGGAAAGGATTCGGTCCTTTAGATATTCGCAACAGTCTGGGTTTTGTGCTAACATTCTTCAGGCTCCAAATGATAGGGTACTTCCGTTTGACTAAGCTTACAAAGGCCCCTTCTTTATTGGACAAACTCAGTTCAGAAACTTCTTGCGATGCATAACTATCCGCGGTCATTACTTCTTCCGGAAATGAACTTTGGGGGTCATACTTGACAACTTCTTCTCCAAACGTTGGAGACAAATCGTTCACGTCAAATATTTTGATGGCGCAATCTCGAGTCAACCCAACAATCGCCAACCGCCCGTCTGACGTCATCTGTATGCAGCTTACACAGTTTGTAACGGGTAACTGCTTCACACGTTTAGTACTGTCTATTCTGTACATTTCCAGCCTTTCATCGCCTATAAGAATATATTTCTCACACAGTGTAAACGCAAGCTGAACGCAATTATCTATTTTTCTGTATTTATTTAAATCGCGGATTTTCTTGCCAGAATGGATATCAAAAACTGCGTTGTCCATGCAAAGATAGTTTCGACTGACTGTTATGTCGTGATGTGGATGGACTGTTGATGCTTTGTATTCATTAACAATTTGCAAACTGTCTGTCTCCAATGTATAGATGTATGGACTTCCAGATCTGCATTCGCAGACTATATACCGTTCATCTCTGCTGGCATATAAGCCGACTTGTCGGTAAGATACAGACTTTAGCTTCGGAAGAAATACTTCGCTCACAAGAGTTGCTTTTGTGGTATCATATGTCTGTACAGTTCCGTTGGCGCAAATTGAAACAACTTTTGTGTCTTTCCTTACAAGTAAATTGTCCCCGTTATCTGCAGGAGGGCTTTCTATTGACCGAGTCAATGCGCTTATTGGCACCGCGTACATCTGAAAAGGGGAGACAACTGCGGAATGTATAATACCCTGCATGTCGCATTGCTGGACAAGATTATGTATGTTTGGCATTGTGTCAAAAAGATCAAGCAGACGACCAGTGATCTCCAAACCAAGGTTCTCTGGATAGTCGTCTAGTGTGGACCCAGCAATCCGCAAAGTGTCGGCCAGAGTCTGGACTTCGTTGTCTTCATACACAGACAGAACAAATTCGAAGTCTTCAACAACAAACTGAAGCCCCGCTGCTGTAATTTTCGTCCACAACCATTGGTAATTGAAGAGACAGGTTTTATACAAATCTTCTTTCTTCCCACACTTAACCAGATGGAATGGTAGCTCATTTAGTTTGCGTTTATTGTACATAGTACCTGTTTTGCTTTTGCACAACACAATTGGATGCGCGGGAACGTTTCTATCTTCGGCACCGTCATCCGAGGCAAGGGCTAGTCGAGACTTCAGGAATGAACTGTACTTGAATGGTTTTGCTCTGCCACTCCACGTGCCTAGAAAATACTCTGCGAGATTTCTGTGTATTTTTAATCTCGTTTCTTCATCAAACAAGTACCTTTCTGCCGCGGCTTCTTTGAACATTCTGTGATACCAGTTAAACACTTCTACGTATCCGGCATCACGTTCAACAAGAAAAACGTCAAGGTCGATACGAAGTCTTGTCCACAGGAAAGGAGGAATTCTTCGAATCGGTGGCAACCAGAATAGAAATATAGAGTTCAATACCTCGTCGTCAAGCGATAACAAGTCGAGAAGCGCCATTTCTGAAATGCCTTCTCTAGCAGCTGTAATGTAAGCAAGCGCGTGTCTGACTAAGACTCTCCCATGATGCAATTCCAAACGCCGGAAGAAATTGTTTAACGCCTCCTTCAGCGAAGAGGAAACCGTGTGAGCGGAAACAACAGTGTAAGACTTCCACGTAAGAATTTCCTCCAACATAACTCTTGAAAAGAGCGGCAGACTACAAGCTGAGAATGTCTCTTGAATGATATCACTTTGGTCCTGTGTAATTGTGCGCTCACACTCGACCAGACGAGCCTTTATAATATCCATGCTGTGTTCATCCCCAAGGGCGGGAAGTGGCTCCATATTTGACATCTTGTCTCCTAGATGAGACTGCAATCGTTTGAGCAAGTTGTAAACGGACGGAACGAACGACAAGACGATTTTGACTTTGTCGGGAAGCACCTGCGGTAACCACTGGAATGTGTAAGGTTCAAAAGAGGCCGACAGCTGATCCACGGAATCAAGGAAGAGTATAAGTGGTCTAGATTGTGACGATACTTTCTGAAACACATAAAGGAACAGAATGGACTGTATTTAAAACGAACATGATACAAAAGCAACTAGTTAGGCTTTCACGCAAGGTGGACGGAAGCCATACCCCATATTTAAAGTGTAGAAATCTTTTTTAACAAAATAACGGGGACCTACGCAAATGAAATGATGTCTTCGTGGATAAATGTATTAATCCTGGTAATAATCACGTGTTGCACCTTTTCCGAAGACTGTATTTTTAGTGTACCTTCATTGAAAAGCTTGAAATCTTTCAATGTTTTCGCCATAATTATGCTTGATAATGGCGTTGCTAATTCGTCTGCTTACCTGTAAAATACCAAAGAAAAACGCAACCAACTCTTTGAATTCTGCTGGAATGTTGGACTTGTCATCAAAACCATATACGTCACAGATTTGTGTGCACAGGCTCGACAACGTCAAAAGTATATGTGAACTGTATGGACTTGTTCCTGAAACAAGAAAAAATTGAAATAACTTCAAACATTCTCATTTCCATTAAAACGTACATCATCGGAGGAAAAAATCTAAATTCTAGTGATATATCCCTCGATAACATTTCACTGGCAGGCCTTGATAAAGCAATCAATACAAGAGTCCACATTTTTTTTTTATGTTTTCAGACCATTTCTGTTCATATTTATCTAAGGAAATTTCCAAAGGCAATTCCAATTTGAAGTTGCTTTTCAAATTTGCAAATTAAAATTCGAGGTAGACTTACGCGTTTGGTAAAGGCATAAGAAACACTGAAAGCAGATAAACACAAACATATTGAATCCTTCCTACCTAGAAACCTCATAATAATCACAGGCTTTGTGGGCAGTGCCAGTTTCCGGGTATTTCTTGCACATTTTGCGATCACGGCAGTCTTTCCAGTGCCACTCTCTCCGTAAACTGCATACGGCCGTTTGTTGGAACCATCCTTGATATATTTCTCCAAAGTTTTCAAAATTTCGTTCCTTCCGAAGAAAATTGTACTCCATTTGTTACGTATCAATAGATTTTGTCTTATTTCTTTTGTCTGGTCATCTTCTTCAATATTTTTCTCTTCTAAATTCAAATCAATCAACCATGTCATTTTATCATAAAACGCTTGCGCCATTTTTTCTAAATACTCCCGGTTATCTGACATATTTATCCCGCTATTGTTACTCCATTGTGTTGAAAGACGAACTATGTTTTCTTTTCGTAATATCCGTGGTATATCATTGTCTCGTAATAATTTTAGCCGATCCTGAGCCTCGATGTCGATTTCAGGTGGACTTCCGTTTTCAACCGGAAATAAGTCAATAAACTTAAGCGCTCTGTGGTGATGGACGTTTTCATGTAAGTTTTCGATATCTCTGACGAAACATAAACACTTTTTGTTTACATCCTTTGAGTTCTGTAGCAACCCCATCTCTATTTCTTCATGAGTAACTGAAACGAAACAAAAATGAATTTAAGTTCGACTGTAAAGTAGCATTTTTACGAGAAGAAAAAAGGCTATTATTATATTTTGATAAGATTGTCGACGCAATATCATTCAACTTACATTTTCTTTAATCTATATCGAGAATTCAGTAATATTTGACAGTATTCTCGTGGAAATGAAAGGCTGCTGAGGCCATGGTCAATTTCTGCTAACGAGCAAGTTTCGAACCTGCAATCGACGTTCTAACCCCGTGTGTTAGTGCCTGCACAAGTAAGAGAACATGCAAAAGTCAACTGCTTTTTGTCAGTTCTTGTCAGCTGTATTTCTAAAAGCGGGTATAATCAGTAACTACACGTTTGCCAATAATGCTTCTTGTTTCTTCGAGAAACGATAGCTTTAGAACAGACACTTACCAGAATTGAAATATTTCTCTTTCGTTTGTCCCCCTATCTTGCCATTATCAAAGGCTTTCTCAGCACCAGAAGAAAGAAGGTCTCGGAGTTCCTCAAATGTTTCTTGCCATGCCTCACGTGAAGCTTTCTTTAAATCTTCATCCTGGATAGAATGAAAATAGTATTAAACAAAAGTTAAATATTATACGTATTATATATGTGACAAAATCCTGTCTTTAGTTGCTCTGTAGAATGTTCGAGGCTGCAAGACTAGTACACAATAAGATAATGAACAGACTGTGTCTTATATTAAGTAAATACCATCAATCGATGTCTTTATAACTCACATCAGTCGCAGTGAAAAAAAAAACTAACATGGTATATTTTTTTCATGAAACCTTCATGACATCGATAAACTTATGGGAACAATCACTCTATACTAATTTTATGGAAGACTGTTCGGTAAAGTTTGCATTCAGCTGACTGGAATAAAAAGCGTTTTCGCTGAGTAGCAATTATGGAAAAAACTGCTTAAAAAAAGATGGCGACAAGGACAACGAAGGGTATCCAAGTCTTATTATCAGAAATAATTATACTCCCTACCGAACTGTCATAGTTTTTCAGTACACTGTCGATTGGTTGAAGCACATACTGGGGCGGTACACTGTTATTGTCCTTAAGATACCAAACGTCTAGAACACTCAGATCTTCTTCGTCCTCTAGATGCTTGCGTATGGTCTCAAATTCATCAACATCAATTGACGCTGGTATAGGACGATATCCGTACTTCTGTCCAATTAACATCTAGAGCAGTGCAAAGATTGCATGAAGTGATTGAAAAATTTCATTTTAAGTACATTTTTGTACATGCTTCTTGTTTGAAAAGACTGCATTCTAAAGAAAGCCACCAGCTGCGACATACAATGAAGTTATTGTTTGTTTGTCTTTAAACTAGATAATTATTATATCCGGAATTTTAGACATTTACTGCAGATGTGCTCTTCAGTTTCGGAGGAAATAAATGGGCTTAACTCAGATAAGGACCTAAAAAAATGGGGTTATATTTACATGTAGTTATCTAAATATTGGGCATGCTTGTAAGAAGCTTAGATGTAACACATATGTAAATGCTGTTATTTTAGTATATTTTATCTTCAAATAAACTTACAACTCTTAGATTTTTAAATGCATCTATCGAAACTTTTTCTAAAAGGAAGTTCTTTTAAACAAACAGTTCATGTAATAAACTATGATTCGTATTCAATATATCTACATTTTGTTGAGAAGTTGGGATACAACTGCTTTTTTCATGGAAAATAAATACAAAATTTATCACTTTTTTGTGGAAGTATGTTTGAAACAGTGCATAAAAATCCAATTCTCAAGTTCTAATCGTAAAATTAAATACCATGAAGGAAAATATTTAAACATTTAGAGTGTTTATTAAGTAAAAGTGAGGTACAGTTTTGACTGTACTTGATAAAATTTACAAAGATATAAAGTATACTCGACTTATACTCAATAGTGTGTAGTTCTTAAATATCCATATCAGCTGTTATTGGCCTAAATAACTAAACAGAATTCGTGATACACCGTTACATGTTCACATGATTAATTTCAAATGAGCCAATCAATCTTAAAGACCACACATCTGTTTTTTTTTTATTGAAGCAGCTCTGTTTCCGGGCGTGGGGGGTGTAAAAAGTCGGTATATGAAATTGTACTATAAACATACCACAAAATTTGGGCCCACTGACACCCTCTGGCAGTTCCTTATTTCTTTCAAACAGCATGCTGACGTCATATGGTCGTTCTGAGCCTCGTTTGTTACACCCCATCGCATATCAACCATCTGAAATGAGTTATATGGAGCGAAATGAAAACTCTGGCAGGGAGGAAACTATTTCGTTAACTAAGTACATGAGAGAGATCACGCAAGTTTGTTCTGCTCAATGCATATGTCGAAACCATGAAACCGAAACCGCGGCAGTTCTTTATTCATCTCCCTGAAGAAACCAGCAATGGCTGTTGGAAAGGAGTGTTGCCATGACCTTCAAAGGTTTTAAGGAAGAATAAGTCCAAAACTATCTCTCTGCAAAACTCTGTAAGTACTTAAGGTAAACAGGCGCATTTTTGTGGCATATCTTTCAGGAGTGATTTTTCAAGCAACCAATCAAGCCATTCTTAATAATAAAAGAAGGTATTTAGACATATAAACAATGTTAACAGAGAATCAGTCATTGTGACCCTGTATACCACGGGAACGTGACAGTTCTGGCACACTGTTACAGGTATTCTCTGCACGGCGGCCTTGACCTCTTTATTTGCTGTTACCTTGTAAAACTGTACTAATGAAAGGTGAGTGCGTGAGTTTTTGGTACAGTTAAACCTCGTTAACTCAACCGCCAAGTCCTTTTCCCGAATGCCTAATATAATATTACTATCGATTATTCGAATACCTACAATATGAAATATTCACTCGGACCTAACTGGTTGTTTTCGGCGACTCGAACTTCTGCGTGTTTTTATTAGTGTTGTTGTTGTTCTGTTTGTGTGCGTGCGTGTGTGTGTGTTTTGTTTTTGCTTTTTTGCAGACAAGGACTACGATACTTATTTGAGATAAGTATGAACTATAAAAAATATATGTTGTTATCACGTTAAACATTGTATTATGAATGATCGAATAACCATATCGTTGGCTTTATGACTGGAGTGTACGGAATTGCAAAAGACCAGGGTGTCGGATGATGGAATAATCAATAAATAGAGGATGTCTTCACTTAAAATTTTTAAGTAACTAGTACACAGCTATAGCTTTAATACATAACTTATTAAAATTCAGTCCCTCATTTACATATCAGGAGAATTGAATACATTCCAACAGCTTGTAAATTTAGTGAAAAGGATTTTATTTTCGATGTTTTCTTGATATAGATTTAGTCAGAAAAAATTGATCTTTAATGTCAATTTATTTATTCATTTCATAAAACAGTATCGTTTTAATAAACTACATGAGAACAGGGAATAATATTATCATTGTAGATATTTTTGACTGATCTCATTGCCAAAATTGACCTGATAAATCCTTTTTTTCCCAATGTCTGATTAATCAAACGCTTTATACTCAAACATCTGTCTCATCTTATATGAATTCAAGTTATCGAAGTTTTTCTGTACTCTGTTGGACAATGTATTAATCTTATGTTAATGAAATTTATAACTGTCATGTACAATCAGATCAATATACATCATTTATTCTGTATTTACGTGACCCCGCTGATATATCCTACATCATTTGTCCAGTATCATTAGATTAGTAACGAGTACGGGCTGAATATGACTAAATTAGCCCATTTATCTAGATTTCTACTTTATGAATTAATAACATGCAGTGACAAAGTGCCCATTTAACCTCACCTGTCCAGGTGAATATGATTGGTTAAAGAGATAACGATCTACCTTTATTCTTTTAAAGCCATACTAGCTCTAAAACACGCTTAAATTGAAATTTCAAGATTAGATTAATAAATGATATATAGAGGATATTTGTTTGTTTTTGTGGAAGATGAGAATTTATTTCATCGAGTGAACACCATATGTGATATTTTCACGAGTGGCGCAGCCACGAGTGAAAATATAAACATATGGTGTTCACGAGATGAAATAAATTCCCATCTTCCACTAAAAAACAAACAAATTTTCTTTTTATTTTATGCCAACACGTCAAAAATGGGTATTTTATGACATTTTTAATCAGGGCCTTCAATAAATTCCCCATGGTGAGCCCCAAATCAGTTAATGCGTACTTTGGTTACTCCGCACAAAAAAAGTGCAGACAATCTCCAATACATATGATAACTTTACTTCTGCTGAAATAAACTGAATACACTTTCATCAAATAATATTTATTTTTGTCTACACAGTTTATTAATATTTATTGAATTTTGCCATGCATACTTTAATTATAAAAGCGGATTAATACTCAATATTCAATAGTTCGGGCACAAACATGTATTATCAAAATGGTAATTAACTGATTCAAAACAGTGTATTATCACTTTTATCTCACTGATATTTCCCTATATTTCATTGGTAGGCATAAAATAAATAAATTTTATATACAATAGAAGCATTATCTGCTGTT
This sequence comes from Cyclina sinensis, assembly GCA_012932295.1. Taxonomy (NCBI): domain Eukaryota; kingdom Metazoa; phylum Mollusca; class Bivalvia; order Venerida; family Veneridae; genus Cyclina; species Cyclina sinensis. The sequence goes on from JAAONU010000017.1 coordinate 4,541,035, forward strand.
GGCGAAATTACATCTTCCGGCCAAATAAAAACGGGAAGAAGCCACGAAAAGGGATTGTTTTTCCAACACAATATGCAATTTGATACGAGTAGACATCGACATCAAAATGATATATGAAGACAAAAATTTCAAGATTTCTTTCGCCGTATTGTTCCAAGTTTTAAAGTTTTGCCCATTTTATACGTTAAATTATTTTGACATAAAGCTTTCAACAAAAACTTCAAATTGCACCTTTTAACGTGCATTTAATGTTCTTATACATTATTAACTCCTAAACATTTTTTTTTACTAACTGCAAATTTTAAAGGGCGGAAGGCGAAGTAAATAAATCCCAGCTTGTTTGAATCAAGACGCCCAGAAAACGTCTCTGATTTGTCAGTATTGTTCTACAATTACCTTTTTGATCAATTTAATACGGCAAAAAAATCCACTCTATATTAATGTCTGGAAATAGCGATGAAATAGGCATTAAATGTGATACATTTCCCTGTCGTCATAGAAACCTACCTGAAAATTGACACCATACTTTCTTTTGGCGTAATCTGCAATTTTCGGATAAACATCTTGCAACAGCATATTCCTTTCCTCCGCCATATCTATGGAAGGTAAAAACAACAACTACTAGAATATGTCAAACAATGCAAAATTGAAAAGAAACTTGTTTATCTTGTAGCGTTTCTTCACTTATATAATATAATTATAAATGCTAAAATGTCTGAATCTGGTGTCATAGCGAAGACTGCAAATTTATATTACAGCACGACAGGATGACTTCTAAGCTGCTCTGAGTTTTTTCCGTCAATTTAAACAGTGTGGAGCAGGCATGATAAAACTACTGACCTAGTTCAGTAGGTGGGCCTTCGAGCTGTAGAAAAGGTGAGAAATTTACTTAGTCACAGCTGACTGCAATCGTAACAACTCGGCCTTTTCCGACAACTTCGTATAAAGACTTATGACTTATGACTTATTGTGACTTATTGAAGTCGCCCGAGGTGTTCCGAATGAGCTGACTGCTTTATTGTTTACAAACAGATGTAGAATAAAGCTGGGTGGTCATATTTATTTTGCTCTCTTACAAATGAGTATTCATTATTTTCAGGGGTTTCAAACTGAATGGAACGATAAAGAGAACTGACAATCCCAGAAAACAGTTGCAAAATAGTGACTGAGTCATTTGTGGGAAGGTTACATGTTGATGCACGTAGCAGATACTGTTAATAAGTTTTCGCGACAGGAAACTGCATTTTGTTTTCAATCTCACCTTTTGTTTTGTAAGGTTTTCGAAGGTGTGTAAGAGAATAGGTCAGAAATGGCTAAACATGTAAGTTTTTTCTAAATGCTCCATGTTTCCGTCTTCACGTCACACGGCCATCATGACTATGTTACAACTTCAGTTATGACTGAATTTTAGTGCATCTTACATGAATATAACTTGGGTTTCAGGCATATACTGTCATAGGCCAAAAAAATATATCTGAATATCTGATCATTAAGTCTCCTTGGATGTAGTGTAACTGTTTATTTATTATATAGTGGTTATTGTAGCTAAATGTAACACCTTTTGTCTTATCTTTATTAACTAGCATTGAGCTTCCTGTATTGCAAACTTCAAACGTAGAGCCTATTGACAATTTAATATTTTTTGTTTTGGGTAAGTTTATAGTTACAAGATACGTTTTGAAGGGCATGAAAACTATGTGAATGTATACTAGAAAGATAATGCACCTTCTCAATGCAAGCACATAAACATGGGGCAGGGGTGATGTCTTTTTAGTTTGTCACTAAAGGAAAGTGCAAAGCACTATATAGTTTCGCTATAATACTAGCGCCAACCCCACCCCTCCCCCGCTTCTTTTCACACTTTCCCCTCCCGTCTCGGTAAATGCACAACGTGGACTTGTTTGCACATGCATGGAGCGGCTAACAAACGGTCTGACCATCTAAAAATATTTCAAAAAGTGTCGGCATTGAGCTAGTTCAGACATGTTCTGAAAATGTATCAAAATGTTGACAACACGGTGAAATTCAGGAATTTTATAGGTTCTGAAGTGTATTAACGGCTCTATTTAGACTGACAGATAAAGTGAGAGCCGATCGGAGGTCAGAGCTAATCTACTCTTCAATTCAAGAAATAAATACACTTAATAACATACCTACATATAAAAGATCAAAGAGGGTAATTTTTTCATTGAAATTATCAGTTTCTGCTTTTAATGAAACGGAAATCTATCAGTTATTTCATTTAACAGAACTGAACTTTATCTTGTTCACCAGGCCCACATTACTTATCGTTTGGTCGTGTTGATTTCTGCGCACGTGACTGTGAAATAATTAAATAGCTCGGTAATTGCTTGATTGATAGGTTATTAACTAAATCTCCCAACCAGCAGCGTGTGTGCATGATCTTACAATTGGCTGTGTGGTTAAAATGTGAAACAAACCAGTGTAGACAAAGTCAGACCTAGTTTAAATACGTTTATTCAGACACTTCAGGTCACTGCCCCTTAATAACTGCCAAACTTGACCATTTTAAATTAATGGCTGAATGTTTTTGAATGCGTTACAATAAAGCCCTTTGTATTTGAAGAAATAAAGGTTATAAAGATTGGTGGAAGATAGGGGTCAGACGTGGCGCGGTATTTCATGAGTTCAATTTTAAGTCGGATGAAACAATGAGACAGCTGTTCAAAAACCCATCCCCCTAAAAATTAATAAATTTAGATACGCCCCTGGATTTAATGTAGAAATTTTATTGCTTCGATATCAATCGAAACATGTCAAAACCATAAAGAGTTCTTCATAACCAAATCAGTTTTTATGAAGGGTTAAATCGTCGTACTTTGATTTTTTTTCTTTCCTGTTTCACCAAAACAAGATTAAAACTTGATGGGATATAGGGGAAGTTTAGTGCTATCGCGTAACTGTTTGGTTTTGTATAGCATTAACTGTCGATAGGAAAACCTCACTGTAAAACTAGATTCTATTCAAACAGGAAATAGCGAAGTAGATACTAATTAATAAACCTCAAATCGTGCATTGGTTCACTCTTTGGTAGTCATGTTAATAAATAATTCAGCAAGGAAATAGTAAAATGATTAAATTATCCGAAAACACTATACCCGGATAGACTTTAATGAAACAAATCTTAACATAAAATGTTTAAGTAAAAGGGTCAAATAGTTACAAATTCAGTCTCTGGGAACTTACAGTTTAAATGACTGTTATACAACTAATTCTTTAAATTATAAATGCATTTATGCAAGAAATTAAATTTACAAATAATGCGAAAACAAATGGCAAGGGAATTATTAAATGAAATACCTGAAAACGTCGAGCTTAGAAAAACTCTAATAATCTTGCTAGACGCTGTGGCTACTGCGTCTGCTGACCCGTCTAGGAGCCCTAAAAGCTCTTCGGTGGGTGGTCCCTCCATGATCCGACTCCCACGGTACCCACAACACAAGAGAAAAGAAATCCAAATTAACCGTCCATTTGAACACTGCCTTCACTCTCTCAGCCGTAGTTATTCCCTTGACCTCAGGTTAACATCTAGGCCAAACACAAAACTACAGTACAGTACTGTAGTAACTACACACTTTTTAAAATAAACCCAATAATTTTATGATATTTAGCTTTCTTCTCGTGTTAATATCGATTTACTTTCACACATTCAACTTCCATATTGAAACACGTGTATGTCCCTTAAATCTGTATGATATAAAGTCATTCTAACTATGTACTTGTCCTCGTACAATCTATATAATAATGAAATAATGAGTCAATATATGTTTACACTGGCAACCATTCGGGCGTGTACAGCCAAGGGAAACAACCCTGCAAGAAGTTAACGCAGTACTTTCGTCTGCAATTCTTCTATGCAGGGTTACATTTTTTCTCTAACTACGCCACCATCATGACAAATGTATTTTCCGTGTCCGACAAAACGTAACATCCAAAGAATTGATTTTTTTTTCAAAAACAACTGAACTTTAAATTTAACCGGAGTATATTACAACTACATGTAGCTAAGTACTACCAAGAAATCCACGTTTATTATAAAGTTGATTGTTTGACAAGATTGTGCAAAGTCGGACTTACAATTTTTCTAAGATTTTTGTCTGCAATAACCAATATTTATAACACTAGCTTTCCAGACGAAATAAATGAACAATACAGCCTATCTTAAGAGAAAATCGCTTAAATAATTCTGGTCACTTATGTTCGCAATTATAACCATCTGTTGCTATGGTTACGAGTTATAATAATTCAACGTCAGAAGATACAGTTTTGTAACAAAAAGAGCTAGTTGTATGAAAGGGCATGTTCAGAAAAGGTTTTATTTGAAGCTCTCACTTTTCATTTAAATAGAGTTCTTTTTTACAAATTAACTTTGGTTGCCATGGTTATTCAGACTGCATGAAGGGCCTTTTATCACGACGATGATAAAATTAAAATGACACTAACAACTTGTAAAGTATGGGATTTTTGTAAATGGATTTCATTTTTTTAAACTGGTTATGTTTATGTTTTGTTTATAAAGACTTTATTTCAAATAACACAGATTTGGTATTTAAATTACAAAGGAAGATATGTTGACAGGACTGGGGAGGGGACAGACTTCAGAAAGCGCTCATCTGCAGGGACTCAAACCTGCAGTTTTCAAGATTTTAAAGATAATTTAACCTGCCATTTTGAAAATTATGTAAAGGAAAGAACAAACTCATTAATTAATGCATACAACATTACAATGTATTTTGATATGAAATGACCAAAGGGTTGAAAGGCAAAGGTATTGTACTGTGTTGTGAGGTCAATGATTATTCTTGGTTTAGTAAGAATGCCCAAAAGTTTAAGTAAGTAATAATGCAACAACAAAAAAACAACACAAAAGTAATTCACAATTTTAATCTGTACTATGTTATTCTCAGCAAAAGTGCCATTTTTTTTTTACAAATTCTACAGTGACACATGGAAAATCAATGAATATTACAGGGTAGGTAAATCTGTTATAACCAATTAGTTATATTAATTTAGTTATATTAAAACCATAAGGAGCATCATATTTTATTAGGCATAGCTATCCAAAGTCATAAATGGCAATGGTTATTAGCAAGGCTCTAACCCAAAGCAAAATACATGGTCAATATCAAATTCTAATTTGCATGTAAAACACTGAAAAATATTTTTTAAATTTTTGTCTAACGAAGAGTCTCTCAAAGGTAAATTATTCCTTGTGATCTGACAAATTTAATGGAAGAAATTGTGTTATCCCTTTATATTACATCACTGAATCTGGTGGATCCAAATGCAAATTTCAGATGTACGCATGATTTTTTTTATGTCACTCTCACATTACAAGGTGTTTACTGTAACTGTTAAAACATAGACAGCATAAGAATTTCGAAGTTAGTTTTCAAATAAAAATGTGTCATTAAATTATGATGAAATTAGTGTTGTAATATCTTCAAACAAGAGTGCCATGATGGCCCTGTATCACTCACCTGAATATGACTATTTTTAACAAAGTTGCTAAAACCTGGTAAATTGACCCCAGATGGCCCATATTCGAACTTGATCTAGAAATTATTGAAACAATCTTTCTGACAAATTTCCAGGTTATCTGGACTGCAAATGTAGCCTCTAGAGTGTTAACAAGGTTTTTCAATATTTGGGCACTGTGACCTAGTTTTTGACCCCAGATGATCCATATCCAAACTTGAGCTAGAAATCACCTTAACAACCTTTCTCACAAATTTCAAAGACATTAGGACTGAAAATGTAGCCTCTATAGTGTTTACAAAGTTTTTTGATATTTGGGCTCTGTGACCAAGTTTTTGACTCCAGATGAACCATATTAAAACTTGAGGTAGAAATCATAGAAGGAACCTTTCTGACAAATTTTAAAGTTATTTGGAATTAAAATCTTAACTCGATCTAGAATGTTAACAAGGTTTTTTCCATATTTGGGCTCTGTGACCTAGTTTTTGACCAAAGATGACCCATATTAGTACTTCAGCTAGAAATCAACAAAACAACCTGTCTGACAAATTTCCAAGATATTTGGACTGAAAATGTAACCTCTGGAGTGTTAAAACGGTTTTTAGATTTTAGGGCTCTGTGACCGTGTTTTTGATCCCAGATGACCTATATCTAAATCTGAGCTAGAAATCATTGAAACAACCTTTCTGACAAATTTCCAGGATATTTGGACTGAAAATGTAACCTCTAGAGCATTAACAAGGTTTTTCTACCTTTTGCCCTTGTGACCTAGTTTTTGACCTCAGATAACCCATTAGCAAAATTGAGCTAGAAATCATTGAAACAATCTTTCTGACAAATTTCAAGGTTATTAGGACTGAAAATGTTACCTCTAGAGTGTTAACAAGGTTTTTCCATATTTGGGGTCTGTGACCAAGTTTTTGACCACAGATGACCTATATTCCAATCTGAGCTAGAAATCATTTAACAACCTTTCTGACAAATTTCAAAAATATTTGGACTGAAAAGAGTGTTAATAAGTTTTTCTTTTTTTTTCTATTTTTGGACTCTGTGTTCTAGTTTTTGACTCCAAATGACCCATATTCAAACTTAACCTAGAAATCATTGAAACAACCTTTAAGACAGATTTCCAGGTTATTTGGACTGAAAATGTTACCTCTAGAGTGTTAACAAGGTTTTTCCATATTTGGGCTCTGTGACCTAGTTTTTGACCCCAGATGACCCATATTCGACCTTGAGCCAGATATCATCAAAACAATCTTTCTGACAAATTTCTGGGATATTTTGACTGAAAATGTAACCTCTAGAGTGTTAACAAGGTTTTTTCTATTTTTGGGCTCTGTGACCTAGTTTTTGAACCCAGATGACCCATATTCAAACTTGAGCTAGAAATCATAGCAACAACCTGTCTGACAAATTTCTAGATTTTTTGGACTGAAAAGGTTACCTCTCCTTCTACAAGAAGATTTTCAAAGTTTTCACTATATAAGCCTTTGTAAAACCAATGACCCAGGGGTGGGGTTAAATTTGACCCAAGGGGTATAATTTGAACAAACATTGGTAGAGGTCCACTAGACAATGCTACATAAATAATTATGAAATATCTAAGTTCTGTGCCTTATGGTTTCTGACAAGAAGTTTTTCCTATATAACTCTATGTTAAGCAAATTACCCCTGGGGCGGGGCCATTTTTTACCCAGAGGCCATTATTTGAACAAACTTGGTAGAGGTCTACTGGACAATGCTGCACACCAAATATCTTAAATAAAGGCCTTGTGGTTTCTGACAAGAAGGTTTTAAAATTTTCCCGATATGTAATGGTAACTCTATGTAAATTAAACTGACCCCTGGGGTGGGGTCAGTTTTGACCCCAGTATCATAATTTGAACAAACTTGGTAGAGGTCCATTAGACTATGCTTCATACCAAATATCTAAGTTCCAGGCCTTGCAGTTTCAGAGAAGAAGATTTTTAAAGATCCGACTATAAAATCTGTTTTTAGCTCCAGTGACCCAGCAAAGCAATGGACCGGAACCATTTGAATAATCTTGCTAGAGCTTCATGCAAGGAACATCCCAGACAAGTTTCATTACATTTGGCCCAGTGGTTTCAGAGGAGATGTCGTTTGAATGAATTGTGGACGACGGATGAACAGACAACCACCGATCCTAAAATCACTAAAATCACTATGTGCTCAGGTGAGCTAAAAATGTTTTCAACTTTAAGCATCATTGAGCAGACTGATAGAGTAAATACCATATCTAAAGGTAAAATATATTACCTTGTGAACTTACAGAGAAAGACGGAATGACTTATTTCTTAGTAAGACAGAATAACAAGAGTTGTCTCCCATGCTAAGTTTGTTTTTTGTTTCTTTTACTATGCAAAATAAATTGCAGAATGCTGTCTCATTCAAATTTTAAGTAAAATAACTTTAAACAATTTTTTTGCAGCATTTTTTTGGTTAAAGTCTAAAATGGGAAGCTTTTGATAGGTCAAAATAATAAATCAAAATCACATCGAACCAATAAAAACCCTGAGGTTTGACACTGAGTCTAGATTTTTATAAATTATCAGTTTTCTATAAATTGTATTCCAGACATAAGAAAATCTATATTGTTATGTAAATAGACACTACAACTACTGAATGACTCTCAAAACCAGTTCTTAATGCATGCACTAATAATTTATGTCAAAATAAAGAACCAACATACTGGATTTTTTATCTCTCATATTTTATTTCACCATGATATAATACAGTCAAAATGGGTTTTTTTTCAAACTGATGATTTCTTTCAGACAGAATCACATTTTGCAATGTAACCCGTATCTTTCATTCCTAACCAAAGGAACTGTAATGATCAAAGAATGTTTTTGAAATGTACCATAATCTCGTGTTCAAAACAAATTAGACTGTTCGTCTGACTGGCCTTCAGTTTCTGTTTTTGTTTTTTTGGGGGTTTCACGCCAATTTCAACAACTAGGTCATATCTTGGCGGTCAGTCCACCTAACTAGTTTTCCTGGATAACTAACCAGTAATTACCAATTTCTCCGCAAGTGACTGACTACTGTTCCCACTTGATCTACTCTGAATCAGCCGTGAGAGACAAATGAACATTAGACACAATGCCTGAGACCTTTAGGAGAAATCTTGCCCTGCCAAGGGGTCGAACCAGAGACCCATGGATTCTAATCCAGTGCTCTACCTATTAAGCTAAGCGGGCGGGCTGCCTTCAGTTTCACCTCTAGGTCTGATATTTCTGATTAACATACCCTATTACCAACTACATGTACATATAAAACTCATAACAGATTGTCACACATGCAACAATGATTTTTTTTCCCTCAAAATAAAAATCACCAAATTATTAACAATAAAATTTATTTTGGTAAAACATCATCCAGCACACATGAAATTAATTAGTTAGTTAAACCCCTTTTTTAATGAAAAAAAAAATTGTAACAATATGTCCATTTTCCAGTGAAACTTGAATCCATCCCTTTAAATCATTATTCTAACTTTTAATTTATCTTGACCTATATATTGTGCCCACAGCCATTAAGACCAAATTATAAGTACAAGTAAAATCACTGACCAAAGTAAAAGTGAATGGCACTGAAAAAAGTTTTCATCACCTTAAACTGGTCAGGGGCAATAACTCAAAAATTTCAAGGTTAAATTATCAGTGAGTTAGTGAGACAAATGGTAGATATATTAATAATTATTAATTACTTACACCAGCTTTGAGAAAAAACATGACTGAAATTCAAGAAACTATTGCATCAAAACTTTGTAATATATCAAGTTGGGGTAAGTCAAATAGCAGACATAGAGTATTAACATCACTTACAGATCCAAGGGGTGTAAAATACCTAAATTAACTGAACCCCCTAATTTCTATCAATATTCAATTCCTGAAATACTGAATAACGAAACCAGTGTAAACAATAACAAAATAACATCAACAACAAAAAAAATAAGTTGGTTTTTTAATATTACCACCTATTAAAACAATTAAATTTACAGGTAGTGTTAAAACAGATCTTAGCACAATAATGTTTCAAATGCTTCAAAGTGTTACTGACCACACTACAACTGACCCTACAACAAAATGTAGGAATAAATATTTCTTTACACAGTTAAATGTTAAATGTTAATTACAGTCATTGCAGAATATCCTGCAGCATGAAAAATAGTTCCCAAATTATATAACACAACTTTTTACAGATATGTTGTATACAAACAATTCATTTTCACACTTATTTGAAAGTTCAAAGTTTTGGTTGACTACATGTATACTGACTATCCTGAGTTTATCTACAACCACATAAGTCTTCAATCTAAAGACCATGCCATATTTCAGAGACAATTTTCAGGTTATATACATGGAATGTTATTTTTCAGGCCTTCTGACCATACAGATTCTACTATATCTGCCTCCAGAGGCAGGCCCCTATGTGACACTGTTAAAGAAAAACTGCTTTAAAATTCAGGAATCACTGATACCATAATGCCACCAAAAATCAATGGCTGCTGATACTGTGCCAAGGAAATTCTAATAAATTTTGTCTTTCAGATTATAAGGCTCTACTTGACTATAATTTCTTAACAGAACACTAAAAGAAGAAAAGACCTTTCAAATAAAAAAAATAAAAGAATTGTGTACAGATTAAAATTAAACCTATTCATTTTACATCACTCAGAAATAATTTCTTCCAATTGTCAGAAATCTTTCTTAATGACTGCTTCTTGAATTCAAACCAGTACTCGCACCAAAGTGTGGAATGTGAAAAGTCACTGCAAGGTCTTGCCTCTTGTGGGATTCGAACCAGCAATCTCCATATTGGCATTCTTACCCCTTGGCCAGCACTCCTCCAGAATCATTATATACAGATCAATTTTTATCACATACTAGTAAAGGAAGTTTTCCTAAGTTAATCACAATTTCAAGGAACAAAGATTTTAAGTCAGCCTTGAGAATGGATTACCATATTAACTAATCGTCAGCATCAATGTACCGGTCGAAGTCCAGAGATTTGTTTCTCATGTATGTGCTAAGAGTTGGTGCATACGTAAACCTTTGTTGATCCTTGCTTGATGTGCCAGGAGAAAATGGGAATGATGACGTTAGCACTGTGGAGTTCAACAGTTCTGTTAGATTTGACGTATCTGGATTGTGTCCAAAAATGAGTTCACTCCTTGGACGAAACATCTGTGAAGGCGAGGATTTCAGCTGCAATTGTTTCACTTTATGTTGCAGTTGCATAATTTCTTCAACCATTTGGCACTGTTGAAGATACGAACATGGAGCACCACCACTAAAGATCTGAGCCGGCATTTGCCAGCGTAAGAAACACTGTGTCCATAAACGCATAGTGGGTGCAGAAAACTGTGGTGTTAAAACGTCAAACTCATCAATACCATTTTGAACAGTCTTTAAGGAGTCAACAACTTTTGGTTGTTCTGAAAAAGTATTGTGCCGTGAATTCTGACTAAATCTACCAAATATGGACATTTGTCTCATTTCTTTTAAAGCATCAGACAGTTCTTCATCATGTGTAATTACATACAAAGGATTTTTAAAGAATGATAAATCCTCCGTGCGGAACTGCATGTCCCATTTCCACGCTGACGGCAACCGGAACTGTCGAATATTCTTTCCCTCACTCTTCAGGAATGCCATTTTCTGATGATCATTGTTGAATAGGAATGTATCGAACATGCCAATGTGGGCTGTGTCCCAGATTGTTGTTAAGTAGGTTTCTGTGAACTCAAATATCGATGGGAACTGTTGCAGTAACTGCCATACACAATCCAAATACAACAGGAAAATTGGAACCTATCAAACAAAAACAAAAAAACTCTGAATATCCGTCTTTTAAAGTATGATGTAAGTTGTTACAAATGCTCTGGAAAACGGAAAATTGTCAGTTTTTACCAAATTTCAGCTCGAAGCAATTGAGATATGAAAATTTCCAGAGCCCTTGATGTAACTGAATTAAAACTGCACCATAAAAAGTAATGTTTTAACAAGAAACGTCACAATGTGACGAAACCAGGTTTTCAACATTATTGTTTCACAAAAGCTTTGTCATCAAGTGCCATGGTGCATATTGTGAGCATTTTTTTTAATTGAAATGTTTTTGGTGGAATTATGGCCTTTTTAAAATTTTACATGTATAATAAATAGATGATCATTAATATGTATCTTTCATAGTTCTACAGATCTGAAATGGTAATTGTATCTAGTTATATGCACATTATTGCCAACAACAAACTTAGGAACGAGTCAATTTTATTCATAATACTAAAATATTCATTCCATTATAGTAGAATATTATTATGTTGCTTGGTCATTTTGATGGCTTTTCACATTTCACTGTTTGTTATTTGATATATACATTATCATTGCTCTATGATGGGGAGTGCCTTATGCTGAAAACGCATATATAAAAAAAACAAAGGGCCATAATTAGGTAAAAAATTACCGAATCACAAAACCTCGAAAATATGCACCAAGGCACTTGATGACAAAGCTTCTGTGAAAGTTTGGTCAAAATCCCTTGAGAAATGTAGGAGGAGTTACCCACAGAAGAAATTGTTCACTATATATTCCATATAAGGAAAAAAACAAAGGGCCATAATTAGGTGAAAAATTACCGAATCACAAAAAAGCCCGACAATATGCGCCAGGGCACTTGATGAAAAAGCTTCTGTGAAAGTTTGGTCAAAATCCCTTGAGAAATGTAGGAGGAGTTGCGTACAGAAGAAATTGTTTACGCCCGCCTGCCCACCCGCTTGCCGACATACCTCAATCTAATAACCAGTTTTTCCTTCAGAAAACCTGGTTAATAAAACTGAAATTCTAAGACTGTCACAACTATAGTGGCCATCACTATTTTCATGGTATCACTATTCTTGCGGTATGCCAGTCTTGCCAAATAGGCAGTGTTTACAAAGTTCGTGACCCATTTTACTCACGTGAAGATAAAACGCCCTAACTTGCAATTATGAGCAGTTTCTTGGAAAGTTTTAGTCCATACTTTTGAAAATAATCCCATTACGATGAGTTCATTTCCCTGAACAGTGAAACAGTAAACAGTATTCACTTAGTATTATTTTTGATGTTGCTTAACAATTTATCTTTTTTTGGCAATGTTTGATTGTTCCTGTTAGTGAACTGTTGACAATCTATAAAAATTAACTGCAATATAATGTTCTAGAACCTATTTACCGCAAGATTAGTGATACGACGTAATTCAACAACATGGCTGCCCACTGTAGTTAATTCTCCACATGATTGATTTTCTTGACATATTTAAAGAACATTTTTTCACATCCTGTGATGGAAAAGGGATGAAATATTGTGGTGAGTACCAAAATTACTGATGTTAATTTTTTTTTAAAATTATAATTAGTGAAGCGTTAAGTACTGCGAGAATACAGATGACCGGTATAATATCGAGGTCATGAAACTGGAGAAAAAAATCTACATATCACAAAAAGAAAATGAAGAATATTTAAACCATCTGCAAATATGTAAATTATATCATACAAAGGCAATTTTTATTTCAAATATCACCAAAAAACTGCAACAAGAAGATGACAAAATTTCATTTTTCAAATTTTACATCTTCCTCACTTCAGATATATTCTAAGAGACCAAACATATCAAATACTATGATTCATTGCAAAATAACAATCAAACAAACCTGTTCTGAATCTGAATCAGTACTTTGGACAAGTCCTAGGTATTTCTGGAAAGGGTGTCCCATTCGCACCCATTCTTTCTGTACAAGGGCTTCAAAACCTATTTTTGTACGGTAATAGGGATCCAACAAAATCTGCACAACACTTGAAACTAAGCAAGATAAATCACAGCCACTTTGTTCTGTAAAGATAACCAAAAAAAAACTTTTTTCAAAGTAAACTAAATGCTAATATTAAAGTCAAGGTCACACAAAGGTCAGAGTCACTGTCCCATATACAAGTTATATTACCGTATACATGCATTGTTCAGGTAAACTGATTGGTATGTCATTGATACGACCAATAAAGAATAAGTCAAAATCTTTTCATAAAATACAAGAGTTTATTTTTCATAGAAAACAACCACTGGAAAAAGAACAACAAGATAAATTTTGTTTTCCACTGTTTTGTAATGTTTCCTGGTTGTTTTTTTCCTTTTTCGTATTTTTGTTGTTGTTTTTCTCAGAACAGCTGAACTCTATTCCAATTTTTACTGAAACACATCTTATCACTGAACAATACATGAAATACCATATGTGGCATACCTTGTATCACAACTGTTCTTCTTTTGCTAGTTATGAGCTTGGCTACTTCATGTGATGTAGACAAGCACCTAGCAACCATCTGTAGCCATTTTGTGTCATCAAGACTTGAGTACCAGCTCATGTCCTGTACATAAAACTCACGCTCTGTATCTGAAACAAATTTATATTCTTGGTTTTATAGGTATACAAGAGGGCCATGATGGCCCTGATTGCTCACCTGAGTATGACTGCTTTTAACAAAGTTGTTATGGACCTGGTTAATTGACCCCAGATGACCCATATTCGAACTTGAGCTAGAAATCATTGATACAACCTCTCTGACTAATTTCCAGGATATTTGGACTGAAAAAATAGCCTCTAGAGTATTAACAAGGTTTTTTGATATTTGGGCTCTGTGACCTATTTTTTGACCCCAGATGACCCATATCCAAACTTGAGCTACAAATCATCAAAACAACCTTCTTGACAAATTTCCAGGAAATTTGGACTCAAAATGTAGCCTCTAGAGTGTTTACAAAGTTTTTTTGATATTTTGGCTCTGTGACCTAGTTTTTGAACCCAGATGACCCATATTCGAACTTGAGCTAGAAATCATAGAAGCAACCTTTCTGACAAATTTCCAGGTTATTTGGACTGAAAATGTTACCTCTAGAGTGTTAACAAGTTTTTTCAATATTTGGGCTCTGTGACCTATTTTTTGACCCTAGAAAACCCATATTCGAATATTTGGACTGAAAAGCGGCCTCTAGAGTGTTTACATTTTTTTTTCTATTTTTGGGCCCTGTGACTTAGTTTTTCACCTCAGATGACCTATATTTGAACTTGAGCTAGAAATCATTGACATATTTCCAGGTTATTTGGACTGAAAATGTTAACTCTAGAGTGTTAACAAAGTTTTTCTATATTTGGGCTCTGTGACCTATTTTTTGACCCCAGATGACCCATATTCGAACTTGAGCTAGAAATCATTGATACAACCTCTCTGACAAATTTCCAGGATATTTGGACTGAAAAAGTAGCTTCTAGAGTGTTAACAAGGTTTTTCTATATTTGGGCTTTGTGACCTACTTTTTTAACCCAGATAACTCATGTTTGAACTCGTCCGAGAATTTAACTAGAACTATCGCTGAAGGCGATTCATACCCCCACCAATGTCCTTGACAGAAGACGACATGGAAAGGTGGTTAAGGGAATAACTTTAGTGGCACAAATACATATACATAAAAAGAAATTATCTCTGGTGAAAAAAACAAACAAATTGTACAGGTAATAGTATAAATATATATTGTCAAATCATGTTCCAAACAGTTACAAATAACCTTTCATTTTCCCAATGTACTAAAACAAACAAAAGCAGTGAAGTTAAGAAAATAGCATAATTATGTCAGAATGTAATTAAGAGTGGAAAAACTTTGCATACTGAGCTTACTTGTTCTAGTTTTAGAAATATTCAAGTACATGTTAAAATTTCAGAACATTTTCTAAGTCAATTTTTGACCTTCAAGTGTGGCCTTGACCTTAAGCTGGCACAAGGGTAAGATGGGTTCTGCACATTGCCCAGTTGGGGTGAACATTTGAGTCAAGTTTGAACAAAATCCTTCCATTAGTATAGAATTTATAGAGCAGGCACGATATATTGTCTAGTGTTGATTGTAAGTAAATTAAAAGACTTAAAAAGGGGCATAACTTTGTCAAAATGCAATACAGAGTTATGAAACTTGACCTGCATATCTTACTTGTGATACCTCATATATCTTTTAAGTTTTAAGGAAATACCTGTGCTAGTTTCAGAAAGTACATGTTAAAATTAAAGAACATTTTCTAAGTCAATTTTGACCTTCAAGTGTGACCTTGACCTTAAGCCGGCACAAAGGTAACATGCACATAACTTTGTTGAGTTGAACATTTGAGTAAAGTTTGAAGAAATTTCTTCCATTAGTATAGGATTTATAGAGCGGACACGACATATTGTCTAATATTTGATTGTATGTAAATTTGAAGACTTAAAAAGGGGCATAACTTTGTCAGAATGCAATACAGAGTTATGAAACTTGACCTGCATATCCATATTGTGACACTTCATATATATTTGAAGTTTCAAGCAAATATGTTCTCTAGTTTCAGAAATATTCAAATACATGTTAAAATTTAAGAATATTTTCTAAGTCAATTTTTGACCTTCAAGTGTGACCTTGACCTTAAGCCGGCAAAAGGGTAACATGGGTTCTGCACATCCCCTTGTTGAGGTGAACATTTGAGCCAAGATTAAAGAAAATATTTCAATTAGTGTAGGACTTACAGAGCGGACACAACATAATGTCTAATATTTGAATGTTTGATATTTGACCTTCAATTGTGACCTTGACCTTGAGCTGACACATGGGCAACATGGGTTCTGCACATCCCCTTGTTGAGGTGAACATTTCAGCCAAGTTTGAAGAAAATCCTTCAAATGGTATAGGATTTATAGAGCAGACACGATAATGGAGACGGACGGACGGACCGACCGACCAACGGACGGACGCGACATAGCGAATCCATTATAGCCCCCCCCCCCCACATATTGTGGTGGGGGTATAATGAGACAAATACCCTGACCAAATTTCATGACAATTGAGGCAAAAATGTGACCACTGGAGTGTTAACAAACTAATTGTGGACGGATGGATGGATGACAGACAAAAGGTGATCACAAAAAAACAATACAAATGTAACTTTTAGAGCTGAAGGTTACTGAACAGAAAAAAAATGCTGGATCAGATTTCAATATTTCCAATAAAGAAACTTTCACAAATAATCTAAAATAAAATATTTAAATGAACTTTAAACAAACATCTAAAGATGATAAATATGAGGATTTACTGACCCTGTAATAGTGAAACTCACTGAATGCCTCATACCCTACCACTTAAAGCAAGATTAATTTCACAAAAGTCAATTTGTGTTTTGGAGTCCACTTTCAAATCAATACAATTTTTTATTATGAATCACAACCATGCTTCATCAAATGAAAAGCAATTAATTCAAAGGTTTAATTATATTAAATAATGTAGTTAGTGTCATGCATCAAACTCTAGTGATATACTCAATTTCACTGAAGACTTTCTGGCATATAAAGAAAAGCACATTAAGCATTCCGACTGGAAAAAGGAGTGGCATTGTGAAAATCTTTGTGAGGGTTTATTTTTAACACCTACCTGACATACAGAGCTTTTTAAGTTTAGCAAAGCTTTCTTGAATGTCTCTACATGAGGGGCAGAGCTCAGCCATGTCCATAATTTTAGGCATATTCTGATTTCCAGCAATCTTCACAGCATCCAACATCCTGAGATAGGTTAAAGACAATGTAATAATGACATGGATTACTTCTGTGCAAAACTAGTTTATCTTTTTCTAACAGCAGATACAGTTACTATAGTTTTGCACCAAACCAGGATATATACAGAGGACAATTTTATCTCTAATGCAGAAAACAACTTTATCTATTATGTTACATTTCTCAATTTTTTTGTTCCTACCCTACAACTGTAAATGAACTTGTCCATCTTACATTCTAGATCCCAGCATTTATCACTTTAAAGGCTGTTCTATAAAAATTTACTAGCTAAGAATTCAAAATGATAAATAAACAAATGTTTAAATGATGCCCTGGCAGAAATCTTCTTCAGATGTCATTTGTCTGACCTTAGTAAGAGGTCAAAGTTACTTTGTCACTTTTATCTGATTAACTGGGATGCTTGTCTCCCTTTATTTGACCTTTCACTTTCATCTGCTGATACATCTGCAGCATAAATATAAATACAAAACTGTTTTATCTTCTTCTTTTTTAAATAGATTTTTTTTGCTTCTAGCCATCCATTTACGTATTGCGCTAAAAATATGTCAGACTTTGTCTAGCAAGGAAGTTTTATGGCCAGGAAAATTTGTAGTTTCCTAAAAAGAAGTATTTAATATCCTGAAATAAAATACATGTAACTTCCTAGTGAACAAACAATATAAATCTTCCTTGTATGAAATTTCATTAGTAAGTGCAGAGTTATCTAAACTTTTACGCAGTTTCAAAGCATTACACAAGCCACAGGTATTCATACTGAAATCGGTATCTGCAATTAATGAAGAAGAGTTTGCAACATTAAGAAGATTAATGCACCAGCCTAAACAACAGAAGGAAAACAGTGTGGGAACCAAATGGTTTCTGAATTGCTGACTCAGCATTTTTTAATTTATTTTTTAATTACAACTGAGTTACAGAAAAAAATAGGGTAAAAATGTTAAAGTTAAGAAACATTCCAATTAAAAAAAAAAAAAACTTATCCGAAGCAATTCTAGTAAAATACCTGAAAAGCAGAAGAGAGTCCCTTTTTCACCGTAGTTTTAAATAGAAAGCAAAAATATTTTTTGTTACAGCTGAAATATATGGCATCTGCTTATTCCTGTAATTTGGTATTGATATTGTACAGAGAACACACATTTGTTATGATAATTACGGTACCTTTTAACCAGTTGATCAAAATTCATTTTTATTTTATGCCTACCAATGAAATATAGCGAAATATCAGTGAGTTAAAAGTGATAATCCACTGTTTTGAATCAGTGAAATTACCATTTTGATAATCCACTGTTTGTGCCGGAACTACTTTTTTATCAAGGGAAATACAAGAGAATCCGCTGTATTTCAGACAGTGACAGCGAGTGAAATTTATTAACCTTGTTAAATCCAGTTATAATATTGAATTCCTGAGCCTAACTAGTTGTGAACAATGATGAAATTCGCCATAAATTATTTAAAATGTCTGATTTGTTTACATAACTCACATGGACAATATCCAATATGGCCGACTTTCAATTCAATAGATTGAATATTACTCAGTATTAATCCGCTTTTATAATTACAGTATGTATGGCTAAAATTCAATAAATATTGATAAACTGTGTAGAGAAAAATAAATGTTATTTGATGAAAGTATATTCAGTTTTTTTCAGCAGAAGTAAAGTTATCATATGTATTGGAGATTGTCTGCACTTTTTTTTGTGCGGAGTAACGGTTTGACCAAAGTACGCATTAACTGATTTGGGGCTCACCATGGGGAATTTATTGAAGGCCCCGAGTAAAAATGTCATAAAATACCCATTTTTGACGTGTTGGCATAAAATAAAAAGAAAATTTGTTTGTTTTTTAGTGGAAGATGGGAATTTATTTCATCTTGTGAACACCATATGTTTTTATTTTCACTCGTGGCTGCGCCACTCATGAAAATATCACATATGGTGTTCACTCGATGAAATAAATTCTCATCTACCACAAAAACAAACAAATATCCTCTATTTATTTCTAATATCAGCATAATGGCTATCAGTAAGCATTATATCCAATAACTTGGAAAAAACAGAAAGTTCAATATTCTTCATGTAATGGCCAAGAAAAAAGATGATTTAGAATAAAATCAGCTTAGAGTAATTGTAAAAACATGCATCTCAAATTGTTAAAAAATAACCTTTACAAACTTTCAATGAAAATTTTCACTTTTTTTATTTTGATTTCATGCTTCACAAACCTTAAAAAAAAGATTCAGAGAATAAAGCATTCAAAAAACCCCAAAAGATCATTCTGCATAAAGAAATGCTTTGTTTTATGGAAAATCACAGAGTAGTTATAAGATTGCTGAGAAGAATCAAAATGCTCTATCCGATTCACTCAGCCATTTCATTACAGAAAATTACCAAAAAGCATCAAAAAAGGAACTGAATTTTCAGATTACCCATTACAGTCTTTATTTTTCCTAAAATATAAAAAAAAAACAATTTGCTAAAAACATTTGGATTTAACCCTTAACCTGCTGGAACCAAAAGTGATTAGCCTTTGCCACCAGTATAGAGCCAGGCCAGCCTGCACATCCTTGCAGTCTGACCAGGCTCTATACTGTTGGTAGCTCCATTTTTGTATTTTGATATTGAAATCCCTTAAACTTTGAATGGACTGTTCCAAATTCAAAGCTGGGCAAATCCATTACAAAATTTCAGCATGTTCAGGGTTAACAAGCAATAAAGCAAGTAAGTTCTATCCTGTATCATTACTTTACCACTTAAAACTCAAGGTCTTTCTGTAAAAATTATACATTGCAAGAATTTTGTCTCAAGATCATAAGCCTAGTCTGAAATGAAGACTTAAAAAAAATAAATAAACAAAGCAATCAATGAATACATATACATTATAAACATACACTCCTTTAACACACTTTCCTAGCCTTAAACTGCAAAGAAATTTTAATGTATCAAAACCTGTATTCTAAAATCAAATTCAAACAGTGAAATAAATCAATATAAACATGACTGCAATTCAGTGGTCCTGTGGTAATGCCAAGGACCATTAATCCAGGTATCATAAGTTTTACTTAGTGCTCATCCACTTAAAATATACTTATTGTCTTTAGGTTGAATGATATTTAACAGATGTCCCAATCTATCAGAGCTATGCACTGAGCATGTGAAAGAACCAGGACTGTCTCTGGAAAGGGATGCTTTCTGTATCTTGCACTATCCCCAAAACTCTAAAATATCTTAAGTCTTCTGGGTCTCTTGGTCAAATAGGAAACTGGTAGTGAAAATATATCAACTCCTGGTCATATTGAAAGCTGATAGTGACAATATATAAACTCATGGTCATATGGGAAACTGGTAGCAATAATATATAAACTCATGATCATATGGGAAACTGGTAACTACAATATATAAACTCATGATCATATGTGAAACTGGAAGTGACAATATATAACTCACTGTCTAATGGGAAACTGGTAACAACAATATATAAACTCATTGTCCTATGGAAAACTGGAAGCGACAATGTATAAACTTGTGGTCATATGGGAAACTGGTAGCGACAATATATGAACTTGTGGTCATATGGGAAACAGGTAGCGACAATGTATAAACTTCTGGTCATCATCGTCATATGGGAAACAGGTAGCGACAATGTATAAACTTGTGGTCATCATCGTCATATGGGAAACAGGTAGTGACAATGTATAAACTTGTGGTCATCGTCGTCATATGGGAAACAGGTAGTGACAATGTATAAACTTGTGGTCATCATCGTCATATGGGAAACAGGTAGCGACAATATATAAACTTGTGGTCATATGGGAAACAGGTACCGACAATGTATAAACTTGTGGTCATCATCATCATATGGGAAACAGGTAGTGACAATGTATAAACTTGTGGTCATCATCGTCATATGGGAAACAGGTAGCGACAATACATAAACTTGTGGTCATATGGGAAACAGGTAGCGACAATATATAAACTTGTGGTCATATGGGAAACAGGTACCGACAATGTATAAACTTGTGGTCATCATCGTCATATGGGAAACAGGTAGTGACAATGTATAAACTTGTGGTCATCATCGTCATATGGGAAACAGGTAGCGACAATACATAAACTTGTGGTCATATGGGAAACAGGTAGCGACAATATATAAACTTGTGGTCATATGGGAAACAGGTACCGACAATGTATAGACTTGTGGTCATCATCGTCATATGGGAAACAGGTAGTGACAATGTATAAACTTGTGGTCATCATCGTCATATGGGAAACAGGTAGCGACAATATATAAACTTGTGGTCATATGGGAAACAGGTAGCGACAATATATAAACTTGTGGTCATATGGGAAACAGGTAGCGACAATGTATAATCTCAAACTAAGAGAAGAGACATGTGAGACTTTGGTAAGTAGAGACATATAACAAGACTGAAAGAAATCACAATGTGAGGGTTCTCTAGATTGTTCATTCATTTTAATCATGATACAACACAGCAGCATGTATAATATTCTACTTGTTCCTGCAAATACATCATTCTTTTTTTCCCTCTCCCAACTTGTGAGTGAACAACTAAAAATCTTAAGTCTAAATAAGATAAGACCCATCTTTTAAAAACTACATTTCAAGGAGCTGAAGTAAATAGAAAGTGTAACAAGTTTCAACTTAGAGAAGACAATCATTACTTGCTTTTTCCCACTTTCCACCTACAGTTATATCTACAGTTATAATGTAACAAGTTACAACTTAGACAAGATAAACATAACTTGCTTTTTCCCCACTTTCCACCTACAGTTATATCTACAGTTATATCTACAGTCATAATGTAACAAGTTACAACTTAGAGAAGATAAACATAACTTGCTTCTTCCCACTTTCCACCTACAGTTATATCTACAGTTATAATGTAACAAGTTACAACTTAGAGAAGACAAACATAACTTGCTTCTTCCCACTTTCCACCTACAGTTATATCTACAGTTATAATGTAACAAGTTACAACTAAGAGAAGATAAACATAACTTGCTTCTTCCCACTTTCCACCTACAGTTATATCTACAGTTATAATGTAACAAGTTACAACTTAGAGAAGATAAACATAACTTGCTTTTTCCCCACTTTCCACCTACAGTTATATCTACAGTTATAATGTAACAAGTTACAACTTAGAGAAGATAAACATAACTTGCTTTTTCCCACTTTCCACCTACAGTTATATCTACAGTTATAATGTAACATGTTTCAACTTAGAGAAGATAAACATAACTTGCTTTTTCCCACTTTCCACCTACAGTTATATCTACAGTTATATCTACAGTTATAATGTTACAAGTTGCAACTTAGAGAAGATAAACATAACTTGCTTTTTCCCACTTTCCACCTACAGTTATATCTACAGTTATATCTACAGTCATAATGTAACAAGTTACAACTTAGAGAAGATAAACATAACTTGCTTCTTCCCACTTTCCACCTACAGTTATATCTACAGTTATAATGTAACAAGTTACAACTTAGAGAAGATAAACATAACTTGCTTTTTCCCCACTTTCCACCTACAGTTATATCTACAGTTATAATGTAACAAGTTACAACTTAGAGAAGATAAACATAACTTGCTTTTTCCCACTTTCCACCTACAGTTATATCTACAGTTATAATGTAACATGTTTCAACTTAGAGAAGATAAACATAACTTGCTTTTTCCCACTTTCCACCTACAGTTATATCTACAGTTATATCTACAGTCATAATGTAACAAGTTACAACTTAGAGAAGATAAACATAACTTGCTTTTTCCCACTTTCCACCTACAGATATATCTACAGTTATATCTACAGTCATAATGTAACAAGTTACAACTTAGAGAAGATAAACATAACTTGCTTTTTCCCACTTTCCACCTACAGTTATATCTACAGTTATAATGTAACAAGTTACAACTTAGAGAAGATAAACATAACTTGCTTTTTCCCACTTTCCACCTACAGTTATATCTACAGTTATAATGTAACAAGTTACAACTTAGAGAAGATAAACATAACTTGCTTTTTCCCACTTTCCACCTACAGTTATATCTACAGTTATATCTACAGTCATAATGTAACAAGTTACAACTTAGAGAAGATAAACATAACTTGCTTCTTCCCACTTTCCACCTACAGTTATATCTACAGTTATAATGTAACAAGTTACAACTTAGAGAAGATAAACATAACTTGCTTTTTCCCACTTTCCACCTACAGTTATATCTACAGTTATATCTACAGTTTGCAATTACACAGTAGTCTGAACTTAGTTCAACTTACTTAGTTTAATTTGATTGAGATATGAGTTCTTAATACTTAAATTAATCCTCCTCAATCATTGCTTCTATGATTAAAGCCAGAACTTGCCTCTAAAGTCTTAAATGTGGAGGGTCACTCAGGACTCCCAACATTTGACACCTTTATAAAGGAACAAAATATTTTCAGGACTGAACCACAATGAATTAATGTTTTTCAAAATTATTTATTAACATTTAGCATCAAGAACAGCAACTGAGAGAGAATGAAATTGTACAGAACATATTAAAAGACACATGGCTGAAAAGAGAAAAGTTTTGCATTTATGCTTACCTTGACCCTCGACTGAAATATTCCATATTTATAACAAATATTATTATTAAGCTCTTTAATGAATCTAGAATCTAGCAATTTTACAGAGCAACAAGCTTTTCTGGCCAAAAAAAATACTAAGCTTAAAACAAGACAATGACCAAACTTTGTCAATAAAGGTAATTAGCGAATGAAAATTAACATGACTCCCTGAAACAATTCTTTACAAACACATTGCTATTACATAGCCACATAGAAACTTTAAATTTACTACTAACTTCAAGTTTATATTTGGTATAGACTCAAACTGTTGTTGCATACACAGTCAAGTTATAAAAACTCTTAATAACTCTTGTTACAAAATGCCTTTAAACATTCATTCTTCAAGGCCAACAAAGAAAATTAAATCCATTACCAATCTGCCTTCAGTTTCTAAATCAACCCGTGTAACATTCCCCCCCGAGACTCTATTTTGGCTTATTTTAAAACTAATCATCTGATATCATTGTATTTGTTAGTTTATAAACTCTTCTATAGTGGGAGAATATAACTGTCACTGGGCTGATATAGAGGGAGTGATCTAACTTAGAGGAACACTTTCATACTAGGGTGGGTAGAAAGTATCTATCTAATAAAACATTAGATAATGATAAAGTCATATATTACTTTTTCTGATGCTGGATCTGGTCACTGTTATCATCTTGTGCTGACATCCTTACCAAACTGTTACCATTGATATGGGTGTAGCACCACGTCTGTAATGGCATAATATATGAAGTTCAGCTACAAGTACATTGTTAGTGTTTCAGTAAACCTTTTCTAGTTATATTCAAACAAAAAGCTTACAGACTGTTGAGGACTCCCGGCAATAATTATTGTGACCGACTGGTCAGTCCGCAAACACTGAAGTACTGAAGCCATAGGCTAAGGTCTATTTACTATCTGGGACTGATTGGGAGGTAAAAATTGTTCATGTACTGTACAGCATACTCACTCTTCATTCCCTCTTACTGCCAAAAATAATGATACCGCAATATATCCGACAATTTTGTTTACTTAAACTGTTTTTTAAACATCAATTTTCCTTGAAATTTAATTTTAGGTAACAAAATTTACAGTAAATTTTGAGCTCTTGTCCACTCTTAAACCACTGAGACCAAGAAACAATTCCATGTCACAGTTTATCAGATATAATTTAAACAAATATAAGCATTTAACTTATTTATAACAAGTGATATCACCGAATGGCTGGAATATAACACAATGTGTTAAGGATTCTAAACAATTCATTTATTAAGAATAGCCATTTTTTAAAAGTTCTCTCATAAGAAACACTTACAGGAACCCTCCTGTCCTTGAACTGAGGGGCTGCTCTTGTCAGATCAGCATTCAATAAGGCACACGGCACAACGAAATATTGAGGTAGACTGAAATGAAATAAACGAAAGATGAAATGACTGTGTGTTGCTAAATTAATAGGCAAAAGTTTTATTAACATAGCCCGTTTCTGAAGACGTCCATAATAATAAGCAACTGAGTTGAAATAACCATCAATGTTTTGCCCCACTCTGCAATTTGTATAGAGGTGACTCTAGATTGCCGAAGATTTCAAATAGGCAGAATGTTAATAAACTCTAAGAGACAGTCCATTAAGAAAAAGATTTTGCCACATTTTATTTCCTTGGTGTTGGTAACTACTGTAGTGATGCGATAACTGGAATGAAGACTAAACAGTTAACTAACAGGATTGGTATCAGATACGCTGTAACATTATTTTCAAATTATCTTAATGAACTTAATATGCCCCAAGCTCTCACCCCTTGGTGGAACAGAACATTGATAGGTGCATAAGTCTTGAGATAGGGAACAAGCATATTTCAGAAACCTTCCATATTGGTGTCTCAGACCAATTTTGTTAATCATTTTCAAGACAGACAACTACATGTATTAAAATCTTTTGTTTCTTACTGGCAAGGTTATGACTCGACTGAAAGGTAAGTCCAAGTCAAAAGTAAAGACAAGTTTAAAAGTACCCCTAACTCACCTCTTACGTGATTAAATTGATAAAATAAGTTTGAAAGGACCCCTATCTCACCTCTTACACAATTAAACTGATAAAATAAGTGTGAAAGGACCCCTATCTCACCTCTTACACAATTAAACTGATAAAATAAGTTTGAAAGGACCCCTATCTCACCTCTTATACAATTAAACTGATAAAATAAGTTTGAAAGGACCCCTCTCCCACCTCTTACACAATTATATAGACAAGATAACTCTGAAAAGTCCCCTATCTCACCTCTGACACATTTCAAATGACAGGTTAACATCAGTGGCTCTCCAGTTCTTCATACATTTACATCTTTTTAGTTCTTCCTCCCAGTCAGTCATGCAGTCAAACATCGGCACTTCATTTAACAACTGTCGTCCTGAAAATTCATGATATAGTTAATATGCAGTTTTGTAACTAACATATCTAGCCATATGATTGAAAAAACATTTATTTCATACTCAATTCTGCTATAAGCTAAGATTAAAATGCTTAAAACAGAATGGATTTCAATAAGAAATTGAAAATTCTGTATAAAATTGACAGCTGAAAAGCCAATATGGATAAGCTCACACTGACAGCCATTTTAGTTTCACTGCTAATTCTGAGTGTAAAAAGTTCCATTCTTAAATGAGCCAAGCATGAATGATTTCATGTACATGAGGCAGATCAAGACAAAAATACCAAGAACAAGCTACGATGGAAATGGGATTCTTGGAATCGGCAACAGACAATAAAACGCTTTTGCACAGTTGCTGCTTTCATTGTAAGGCATCTTTCCTAGCAAACGTATTGAAGACTTCTGCCGTCATAAACCATTGAGTTCTCTTACAATTCATATGAACCCTTTTCTACTGTACCTAAAAGATGATCCCTTAATTTTTTTCAAGTGTTTTATACATAAAAGCTTAAACACCAAAAAGTTCTCTAACTTTTAAGCTGTAAATATCAGTGAGTTTTTTAAAACTAAATAAATATACCTTTGAAGTTGTTATTTCGAGCATACTCATGTGCAAATAACAGGGTGTCTTTAGTCGGGAATGCATGGTGCACAAGAATATTTGCAAACTGTTTGCTCTGGGTTTTATTTGTAAATTTGAAACTAAACTTGTGTATTCTGAAATCCTGAAAAAAGAAGGACAATTAGTCTTCTATAAATAAATCAAATTTTCTGTGACATTTTTAATTTCCACTAAACTGTTAAAACTACATGGTTTTATCATTTATATTTTATAGAACTTACATCACATATTATATAATATACTTATGTTCTGCTAAATCAATAACACTTCTATTCAAACCTTGTTTTTAAAAGAGAGAACCTTAATGTATTATTGCTTTTGTCACCACAATTTGTTTTTCAAGGAAGTTGGAAATTCTCCAAAGAGTTTTCACTCGTACCTTATTAGGATATACTGTTAAACCTGAAACAACTGTTGATGAAAATCATAAATTATTTCCGCAATACCTAAAAAATAATATAGAAGTGAACAGACCCAAGTATAAAGGCTACAGCAAACAAAATAAAATCAATGGCTTCAAAAAGAAAAATTCTGGAGGTCACTTTTGTAATAGCCATTTATAAGTACATTACCTTTTTGTAGAAATGTAAAAAAAAGGAAAAAAAAACTTTGTATTAAAAGTCATTCTTAAAAATACTCCCCCTTTACAGTATGGCAGATTTCGAATAAAGATTACAGCAGCTGGCATTTCATTTGTAATATCCCCCCAGCTTTCAGTAAATATTCTATTCTACTCTACCATACAGTAGATTTCTAAAAATCTCTCCCTGGCAATGAAGTTTTTAAACACATACCTCATAAAAACTCACAAAATACTCTAATTTACAATGTATTTCTAAAAATTCTTTTTAAAAAACTATTTACAGAAGCTTATTAGAATACTCCACTTTAAGATGGTCTTCTAAAACACTCAAACTAACATTAATCATTTAAAATGCTCTTTCAATGAACTTCTAAAACACTCTACCATACATTAACTTTTTAAAACACTCTACCTTACAGTGGATCTCTAATATTTCAGTTCTTGATGAGCTTGTCATTCCCTGTGTCAATTTTTTTCTCTTGCCACTTCTTGTCACTGAAAAATACGACTCAACTAATGTTCAGCCATTCTGAAGCTATAAACATGTCTAAGCATGACCATTTCACATGTGCAAGAAGTTTTATGAAGTGTTCATAAATTTTATCATGCTGTACATGCATAAAACTTTCATTACTTTCTTAAGTTTCTAACTATTAATCACTTCATCTTCAATAAATCTTGCACGAATTACTACTGTTTCCTTGATTACTCAGTATATCACTAGGCACTTGGAAAGGCCAAGTGGTTTTTAAATTTCCTTTTCAACAACACAGAACAGGCTCAAGTCCAATTGTTGAAAACTGTACACAGTATGCAGAAAAGTTGATTTTCTTTTACCTTTTCTCTATTATCTATTCATACTATGGCTAGTGACTTGAAGATACAAATGGCTTGATGGTACAACTCAGTACAGAATATGTACTTTATAGCACTATTCTATATAGAAAATGGTACTAACTGATATAGAAAAACACATGTTGGCTGAATGAGATATCTGGCTGTTAAAACTTTCAAATGAGCTTATCTAAGACAGCAACTGTACCTTGATAAATTGAGTCTATACAAGTCAATGGAATGTCATCTTCATCCATTAATTTATTCCTTTGACGTTTCCCTTGCTACAAAATATGGAATATGCAATCTCATTAAAATCATAGGCATCTTTTCATCAGACAGGCATGACAGTGGTGTAAATTACATCCCAAAAAAGTTTCCCTCAACATATTTGCCTTGTTTTGATTTTCCTTTCTTTTCCTTATTTCACTTTGGCTTACTTTCCTGTATTTCAAGATCTTCATTTATGTATGCTAAATTTACCTCCTTTCAAGATCTCCTTAAAACTGAAAAATTAAGTTGCAGTTCCTTACTCCACCTCTAGCATATCAAGTAATGTAAGCAACATGGTAGGATGTTAGGAAATCAAATGACAAAGTTAAAGCGACTGACTCAGAGAATTTAGCTTAAAACTCAAAAATGCTTTTCTTTACGATTTAAGAGAAGTTTATGACTACTGAAAAAACATAATTTTATGCTTCTATACATCATGAAAACTGAAGAAAAAAGAATTTGATTTCAACAGGATTCAAACCCATGCCCTTTCAGTCAGAACAATAGGTAGTAGTTGGGGAGAATGTGTGGAGGGAGGTGAGCTAAACCACTGAGCCAGAGACTTATATGTACAGCTCATCAAAATTTACAATATGAACAATGTATCTACATTATGACTAATGTGGTAAAGTTTTTATCGATAAATGTGTGGTAGACATTATATTGTGATGTGTTTTTATAACAAAAAATAAGACACTTACTTAGTTTAGATACATTCTTCACAGTTACAACTAAAACTTTCATATGTATAAACATTTTCTTCTTTATGCATCATCAACCCATCTGTGAGTCAGTGGCTTTAAGAAGAACATATTTTTTAAAAATTTTCCTTTGGCCATACAGACACTATGAAAATGTTTATTTGTTCAAAATGGCTACCTTCACCTATGTAAAGAATTTTGGTTCTATATTCAGCTGATCTGTTCTAACTAGAATTTTTGACACCATGACAACCAGTGACGATTTGTGTAGTATCATTCATGCTCTAATCTGATTTTGAAAGAAACAGAATGCTCAATGCTTTAGGGTATGTCTTATTTGAATGAGCCAGAAAACTGACCAGTTCATAGGACGACCTATCGGCAGTGACGAAGGTAAGCTTGAAGTTCGTGGCACAAAGTTTTCCAGACATGCCTTGTTTGCCTTCAGAGTATGGAGCAAATTTCAGGATGCTGTCAGCCTCCCCAACCATGTGCTCTCCTGAAATGAAAACCATGGTAAGTCACTGAAATAAAAATAAAACTGCAATCCAGTCTACATGCAACTAGGCAAAATGGTTCATTTGAAAAATAAAATTATGTGTATTAAAATGAAGTTAAATTTAAACAGGCAACAGTTTTATTAAATATATATTTTTTTTATTTGTAGATAACATAAACAGGGTATTTTCACAGAGCTTGAAATTGTATTTTTTATTGATTCAAGAGTCGAAACTGTATATCTTGTGTAACAGTCTAGTGCATACTTCTCCTGGACTTAGTTATAAAAATTAAATTAAAAAAGATCTTTCAAGATTTCTGTCTTATATTCTGATCTTAAAATAAAATACACAACACCATTCATCATGAATGATGACTTTCTCAACAGGGGATGTGTTACGGTCTAGTGCATACCTTCCTATAACTGTATAAATACAACCTCTGACAACTGCATCAGGGAATCGATTCTTTGGCTTAGTGGTGTTGGCCTTCTATGTGCTAGGATAGGAGTTCGAATCCCACTCTGGGATGTGTATTCTAAGATGCATTGCATCTTTCTGTCATGGACTTTCATGTTCGTAAGACTAGCTTCTTTTCTGTATATAAAAACACCAGGAATAAACGTGGACCTGCCCTGCCTACTAAGAAATCTGGATGCATCTGCTAAAATGCACCAGGGTGCAGATTTCTATCAGTCATGTCACTCAGCAGACACTAAAACTTATTTTTGACATCAGACAGAGCTACAAAACAATTCACTACCACAACCTTAATACTTTCTACTCTCATGGGTCAGAATAATCATGTTCCCATGGCATGAATCAAGCTCAGGATCTTATGCGTGTAAGTGCTCTGAAAACTGAGCTACCTGTGACAATGACACAATCCTTCATATCGGCTACAGACCTGATGCTTTTTTAATGAAATCACATTATTCACTGAAGAATGTTCTCATGGTGTCTGTAACTTTTATCTTTCACGAAATGGGGACTGTCACAAGTGCAGACTAAGAGTAACATGAGACTTTGCTGCACATGTAGCAGGGTGGTTTTCGAACAACATGCTTCATTGTAGAGTAGACAACAATGTTCTGTTAATCTGACTTCATTCCAAACACTGTATCATAGGTACAAACGAATGAAGAGATAGATAATAAAAGCAATGGGGACAAAAGAGTCTTTGTGAATTTATTCCTGGATTTTTAAACATGCCCTATATATTACATTGCTTTTCTTAGACAGGGGCAGTTCCAGGAGTATACCAGATTTCAAAGGAAGTTATGTGCAGTGATTTCTAATAGCTCACCAGTTTTTTTTAGTTGTACAGATGATTCACTTGACTAGACTATGACTGTATAATGCTTTACTGCACAATGGAACAAACCACTTTAACACTATACAATGTGACTAACCTGGAAGTAGGTTTGGTTGAAGCTCCATGTCGAAGAATTCTGACGCTGTCTCTTCTACTTGTTCCACATTATACTGAAAAAAACAAACAGTGATATAATACTTTTTCCACATTATACTGAAAAAAAGCACAGTGATATGAACACACAGTGATATAATACTTCATCCACATTATACTGAAAAAAAGCACAGTGATATGAACACACAGTGATATAATACTTCATCCACATTATACTGAAAAAAAAACACACAGTGATATGAACACACAGTGATATAATACTTGTTCCACATTATACTGATAAAAAAGCACAGTGATATGAACACACAGTGATATAATACTTGTTCCACATTATACTGAAAAAAAAAACACAGTAATATAATATCTATCAGTTTTTCTCTGACTGAATATTATTTAAAAAGTCAAAGTATTTCAACCTTTAACTTTCCAAATATATTTACATATACTGTAAAGGTGTATACCCTTTTTAAGTACCCCCAGCACTGTAATTTTGCCCTTTTCTTAATTCCCTCTCTTATGAATCAAAAAAATGTGTTAGACTGATCATGGAATAGTGTGCTGCATTTCACAAGGAAAAATCTGAGAACAAGATATGTGGTATTGAAAATACTTTCACTGAATACTTACTGGAATTCATCATCACAGCTCAAATGTTTCAGTAAGAATTCTCACTGTTGGGTGCAGGAGTTGGTGGGTGGATTTATTGGGGGAAGGGGCTCTTATTTGGGGGTGCTTAAAACAATGGTAAACATAATTTGAAAGTATACTATGTTTCAAATGTTCGAACTTATAATTCATCTAAATTTGTATCTTTCTTAACATTCAAACTAGTATTTTTTCAATATACTGTTTACACCCACCGACCCTCCCCCAGGTAAGTATAAATGTATATTCAAAATTAGTATACTATGTTTGAACCCAATTCCCAATTCTAAAACTACATCTTACAAGTGTTACATCTTTTTCCCCAATTTTTTTTTTTATAAGTAACAAATTCTATTTCTCCATTTCATTTCTCACATCCCTAAATTGCAAATAAGTGTTTGTACATAAGTGTTTGGATAAATATTCCAAATATTTAAATCATTAACTTGCCCAAATTGTGTAATACATCCGAAATGTTCAAACTGTTGATCAGAAATATGCCCAGTTTCACTTAAGCCAGATCCACACACACACACACAAAGGGAATAAAACTAAACAGTTGTTACAAAGAAAGTGCTATTTTTATATCTTTACGCCACAAACTTAATCATATATCATTAGTGGTACTTCTAAACTCCATATTTGGCGAATAAAAGAAGTATTGATATACCAGCAATTACAACATGTAGACATAACTTCCTCGATTTACTTCAGTTGTTATTCAGAAATCTGAGGTTAAATTGAAAAAAATGTAAGTGAAACTTAAGTCTAAACACTTGTTTATTTCATTATAAATTAGACACGCTCAGACAGGGGCATAGCTATGCCAAACTTGTGTGTCTGCACAAACCCGCAAGGGTCTAGGGGGCCATGTCAGGCCCTCTTTGCAGGCCCAGAGCAGAGTCCTGATGGGGGGTCCTGGGATGAAGCTCCACAGATTTTGCATAAAATAATTTCTTTTTTTCTACCTTCCAGAATGAATCCTAAGAACGTGCATATTCAGCACATACTATGGTATAGGCAGCTACGCCACTGTCATATGTTACACTGAACAACTTATGTTGAAGGGCAAGACAGAAATGCCTCAACCACAAGTCTGCACAGTCCAAAAGCAAACAGTTATACATGTACAAAAATACATTTTACTTGACATTAATATGTTATAACTACTACGCATAAGTAGAATAAAGTATTTCAATAGAGTTAACTGAAAATAAACAAGGGGGCCAAGCTGGCTCTGCATTGCTCACCTAAGTATCACTGTTCTAAAGAACAAGGTCAAGGTCATGGAAGCTTGATTATGTGTTACACATGATGACCCAAGTTTAAATTTCTGATTAAAATTCATGAAGATTGATTAAAAATATGACCTCCAGTGTGTTCACAACTGTCATGTCTTTCTACTGATCTGAGCTGGTGACCTATTTTTTGTCATCCCACAATACCTACATGCAGTTTCAATCTCATCAGAGCACAAGTTTCATAAAGACTAGTTAAATACTGTCACCTCTAGTGTGTTTTGGAGGTTTTCAACTGACATGATCTGTTGACCTAGTTTCTGACCCCACATCACCTGTTTCCAACGTCATGAGAGCACAAGTTTCATATAGACTAGTTCAATACTGTCATCTCTAGTGTGTTAAGGATCACCTCTAGTGTGTTTACGAGGTTTTCAACTGACATGATCTGTTGACCTAGTTTCTGACCCCACATCACCTGTTTTCAACGTCATAAGAGCATAAATTTTATGAAGACTGGTTCAAAATTGTAACCTCTAATATGTTATAAAATTTTTCTTTGTTCTGAGCTGGTAACCTAGTTTTTGAAACCACATGACCCAGTCTGAACACATTTTTGAAACAATCAGAGCGATTTTTCTAAGCAAGTTTCAGAAAAGCTGGATTAAACAAGCCTGATAACAAACTTAAATGTTGCTGACACACACACAACAATAAAGGCTGGTCAAAAAGGTCAAAAAAGCTCACACTGAGCTGTGAACTAAAATATCAGAAAATTTACTGAGTAAAGGATTGGCAACAACAAGCTTTTAAAATGGGTTCACTGTTAAAATCTGTCAAATATATCTCAAAAATTATTGAGTAGAACATCACAAACACATGACTTCCTTGATTTGAAACTTCAATCATTTAATTTCTTGATTAATGAAGCTAAGAGATAGGATAAATGCATTCATAATACTCAGAGACAATGTTAAAAGGAGTTAATATGCATACTTGTTTTAAAACATTTAGAGTCATTTTGCTCTGACTGATTCAATGCATAACATGTATCATTTCTTCTGATTTTTTTTAATATTCAGAATATTTGCTTACAACAAGTTGAGTGTATACACATAAATTATCTTATATCGTTCAGTAATTTACAAATTCCCACGCAACATCTGACTCTATGATATACTATAACATACAGTTTTGACTAAACAGTTCTGACTATGCATAAATTATGGAAATGGATTTGAAACTGGGAAACCTTATATAGTTATTACAAAAGTAGATGATTGATAATTAAACAGAATATTCTTGTACATACCGGTGATTTATATTCCTAAAAAACAATAAAGAAGTATACATTGTATAATTATATACATTGATATCTGCTAATACTGTGATACATCACAATAAAAGGAGCCTTATGGTGATTTTTTTTATCAAAACTTACCTTTTAACAGGACCAAACAGACGAATCTTTTGTGTACCAAATAATTATGCATATCATATTCCAACGAAATATTATTTAGACTTGCAAAGTGGATTTAGAGACATCATTTAAATCACGTCCAGCATAAGTCACTGGTCCAGAGCCCTGTTTAGTAATGATGTGTTTTCATCACTAAGAAAAGTATAAAGTTTACCAAATGCAAAATCTGCATTAATTTTAGAGAACATAATTATTTTCTAGGGTTTAACCCTTGTTTTAACCTCTTTCTGGTAATTTTCTGGCCATCTATCCAGCTGACAAATGTTTCTGGGGTATCCAACCAGTTTACTAACCAGTATTTCTGCAACTGACTGACTACTTCCTCACTTAAATCAGAGGTGAGGGACAAATGACCTTTAGATGCATTGTCCAAGATCAATTATTATAGAGATTAGGAGAAATTTAGCCGACTCTTGTGGGGTCTGAACCAAGAACCCCTGTATTGACAATCTATTGATGTAACAACTGAGCAAGACAGGTTGACCAAAAAGAATCCATTATCAAGTCTTGAATCTTCTTACCAATCAATCTATAAAAGCAAAAGCAAAGAGACTCAAGATTTTAATTTCATATTTCAATTTTGAAAATTCAAGGAGGTTTAAGCAAGAAATATCTACAATAGATCTATGTTTATCTATATGCAACAAGAATACTTACTTTATCCCCTTCATCTACATCCTCTATGTAAGATTTGAAGCTCTATTTCAGGTCAAAGTGAATTCAAGGTCAAAGTATCCATAGCAACAGATGTCATGGTTACAGGGTAGGTGAGTTGGAGGTATGAAAATAAGGAGAAAAGGGTATATATTAGTGTTTCATTAAGACTATATAATCTAATCTAAGGTTATATGGAATGAGGACTAAATTCTATAAACCAAATAATTTGTTCTAGATACTAGAAAATAAGAACACTGCAATTAAAGTCATTTAATAAATGTTCTTTTTTCCTTCACAAGCATTTTAAAACCAATATATATAATGTCAATTAATGTGAGATCTATAGAAGTTAAACACTGTCTATAGAAGTAACTAGACTTAAGAAAAGATTGAACTTTTTAAAGAAATATAATGGAATACGAAGTCACTAATAAAAAAAACTAACTAGGTTTTAAAAACATTATGAAGAGTAATGGAATGATATGATAAAATGGGAAAATCAAATGAACGTAACATGCAACATTCAGAACACAAATGGTTGAAATTACAAACTTCACTTTCTGATTTGAATAACAAAAATCAAATATTATGAACATTTAGCAAAGACAGAAATACAAATTCTTTGATATATACATTAGTGAGTAATTTCATTTGATCGATGACACAAGAAAAGGGGCACTCAGACATATTATTTTTAATTGACCTTTTTACTAATTTTGAATGAATAATATCCCCGGATTAATGTATGAAAGATCCAGCTTCCTGCATAGAACAGATACAATATAATGTCATGTTAAGGAGGAACATAACACACAAAATTAATATTCCTAAAATAAAGTCACTTGCCTAAAGCTGACCTGAGATTCTACTTATGTTCCGGTTGGCAGTAAATTAATATAGTACATTTTATTTATCTGAAATTTAATTATTTCATTGCAAAAATCGGTGCCTTTTCAATGTATCCCACCTTTTTTTTTTTATAAAACTTTGAATTTTATCATTTAAAATTGCAATTTATTCAGGTATCATCTTTTTACATATATATAAGAAGAAACTGTCTCCAAAAAATGTTGCCATGGTAATGGTCACCAAGAAATTTTATACAAAATATGCATTTTTTATGAAGGGCAATATTCAGGCTATCATTTTTTACTTCAATTTTGTTTTTTGAAGAGGATGAAAAATTTGTCGTTTTTTTTGATAATTTTCAATTGAGTTTAATTTAATAGTAAAACAAATGTCTGAGTGTCCTTTTTCCTGTGTCACTGGTCATTTAGTAGTCAAATATTGATAATGAGAGAAATTTTATAGGAAACACTTTCCAGTATATAGGTCTGTTAAACATTCCACTGGAACAGAGTAGTACATGTAGCTACCATTACTAAGAGTTTATCTGCTTTTACTGTTGCTGAAATAATCCATTGAACTCTGATTTTGGAAATTTTTGATAAAGGCAAATGGGCGAAATTGCATGACTGCTGTAAATTGCTAAATAATCAAATTTGTGAAGGGAAAGCTTCAATTTATGGTTTTACTGTTTTCTGCAACAAACATGTCATTTCTGTGTGAAAAAATAATCAAGCAACATGGCAAGGTTTAAATCAAAAGAAAACGGTCAATTCTGATTATTCTAAAAGAGATTTACAAGTTGTTAACAATACTGGTAAATGACTTCTCCTTCAAATCCAGATTTATCAAGGTTTGTTTAGTTTATGTGGAAAAAATGCTTCAAACATCAAAACTAAAATCTTTTCTTGAGTCTCTATTTTTTTGGGTCTTTCAAATAAATGTTGGAAATGAAAATATTTCCATCCACAAAATATAAGCTCAATACTTCCTAAATCATGGTTTAAATGGAAGCTGGTAAGTTCACTAAATTACAAATTTGTTAAATTTAAATTATCCAGTAAATGGCTTGGAGGTTCCGTTAAAATAGAAAATAGGCTTGATAATTGGACAACTGTTGCAATTTACTATGTAATTAAAGAGGATTATTGCCTAATTAACTTATTAGATATAATTCATGATGTATAGACTTTAAATTACTTTATTGCCAGTTCATGAGTAGGCATTCTAATAAAATTTAAAATAGTTATATCTTTTATAACTTTTATGACAATGATATTGTAACGATTTCAGTAAATCAATTTATTTCAAAGTTTATAATGGTTAATAATCAATTTTATTACTGCTTTGTATTTTCTTCTTACTATTATTGTTGCTGTATTGACTTTTACTTTCACCAGTTCATACATTTTTCAAATATTTTAACAAATTCAAATGATTTCAGATTCATCATTTTTGTACTTGCCCCTGAAACACCCAATTAGTGCCAACAAGGTGCCACGAAACCTCCAAGCCATTTGCGACTTCAGAGGTAAGACACAGATCAATTTAGCCGATTTAAGGTGTATGGAAATCCCGACATACACCGAAACTGGCCAAAATATACCAAAATACAGATTAAGTGTAGATATTCATGTTACTTACAGAATAATAAGATTTTATCTATGTTATTTATGTTAAGAAACAGATGATAACAATGACCTGTATATGGACAGAAGTGTAATGGCATTTCCAAACTTTTTTTATATGGGTATCATGAGAAAAAGACATTGTGCAAGATAAATTGGGTCATTCATACCAAAACAAAAAAGCGTATCATTTCTCCCAATTTAAATGCGTAGGAACAGGACAAAAATTTGATGACAATTTTTTCTTTTGATAAGTGCTCTTGCAGACCGATAACAGGTGACAATCACAAGTGCATCATTCTTATGAATGGCCTAATACACAAGTGTTGAAAATATGGCTATTTCTCTTTTTCGAACAAATTACTTTTGAATTCGTATTGTATCAACACAATTGCGTATTCCAATTTAATTTCTCCCTTAATAAAAACTCTATTCTGTCTTTATTTCCCTTTTTACCTGTATTTTTTACTGTATTCTGGTATATTTCCCTAATTTGGTGTATTTACAGGTGAACTTATCACAAATCGAGACCTCTGGTATTTATTGCACACAATAATTTTCAGCATGAAAGAATCAACTTATCTATACTATCAAATATATAATAAAGATCTATGTTATTTGGCTTCGTTTACAAGGTACAGATAGTGAGGAGAAAATAAAAATAAACCGTAGATCCAGGTAGATAATGTCAAATATCATTCTCTATGTCAATATTTATAGTTACCGATTGCCTAGATGGATGATCACGCACTGACTGTGTAATGTATGATATAAAGTGTGATTTAGGATGCGCCATTATTTTGGCGGGAATCAGTTATAACTTATATTTCTCTTCGGTCACATTTCTGAAACTATCAAACAGCGAAAGTATTCCTCCCCTATTTCCTACTTCCGGTTACGAATTGTTTTCGTTCCTTCTCTCATCGTACCCCAAATAAAGGTCAAAGAACACTAAATATTCATGGTATTGTACTGCCTTACAAGTTGGCTATCCCACTGAGTCTTCTTTGTCCATGTTTCTACATGTTAAATGTAGGGTTATAAACATTAGAGAGTTTGACAAGGAGTTTAAAAGTCTCATTAGTTTAAGTCTACAGTTTGCGGAAGAAACTCACAGGTCTTTTCAGTTTTAAGATTTTAGTTGGCGATACCATGTGTTTTTACTTCAGTTATTATTAATCTCGAATGCCATACATTTTCTTTCATTTCAGAGATACCATATATAACTGTTTAAATCAGCCTCATTTGAGAGACTGACATTCCTGGTACCCACCACTGCTTGGTGCACAGAGATCGTCATTCAAGTATCCTTGTACGTCACGTAAAGGCCCAGTCACCTGTATATAAATCCGTATATAAGGATAAATATAGGCCTCGGGTATTCAAAAAGGGGGTGATGCGTTCAACATTTATGCTGCAGATTATGAGAAAACATCAGTATTGAAACAAAGCGGGGGAAAATCGTGTATTTAACAATTAAAGCATTTGAAACGTCCAGCTGTACTTATCAAATCTAAGAAATGCATCAAGCACGTGAAACTTATAATTAATCGTTTAAACATTATTTTTCACTTACTTTATACAGTAAAAATTATATATCGTGCTTTATCTTCCATAGAGTAAATTACAGATTCACAATCTTCTTTTTTACTGTGAGCACTCTCTGTTTCGGTAATCCAAAGAAAACTGTAATAAATGATAAATAAATTGAGAAGTGACTACAAATGCTGATGTATACCGGTAACCGTTTTTGGCAGTTTTTCTTCGAAAATATCATTTGGAACAAAGTGTTGTTAAAAGAAAGAAGACACTTATCAAAGAAATGACTAAATTAATAGGGTCAAATAAATATAAGCCAAGTTGTATGTTTTGATTTTTTTCCCAGTACATGTACATAACAAGCGCTGTAGGAGAAAATACGAGAAAGAAAATTAATTAAACAGTTTTTGCAACGTAGTGGAGACTTGAAAAGATATATGATTTGTTTTCAAACATATAGAAAACAAAGCCTTTCCAGTTTTAGAAACATCAACGCTTGCCAATGAACTTTTTCTTTTATGGCAGAATGTTATTGTTCTTTTTGTATTAACTGAAGCAAAACAGATAACTGAAATGACGCCGAATAAAGATTAAATGATAATGAAAAAGTTAAACATTATGCAATGCTAAGGCTGTCTTATGTTCAGACATTGCAAGATGTCAGCACTTTTTTGTGTTAAATAGATATGTTCTTAGGTCAACTAGATATGTGAATTTCTCAATGCATGCCACTGACATAAAAAGACGTCCGTTTAACATGATAAACCACTGTTTTACTTCTTTTATAATATGACATGAAGAGAAGGAAAAGACGATGGTTTGACAAGAGAACAGTTTGGTTTAACATAAAAACACAATAAGCTGAGAAAGTCACTTATCAAACGGACATGATAAAGCGTGTACTTATGATAATAGATCATTATTTTGACAAAAATAACATGACATGAAAACATAATAACATGATAGTTTGACCAGTCATTATTTTGGTTTAACATAACAACAGGATGCATAGAGAAGTTCACATGTCCCGTTTACATAATAAAACGTCTATTTACCCTTATAACACAACAGGATGTTTTGACAAGTCAACAGTTTTGTTTAACATGACACAATGCGTTAAGAAAATGATGTCTCTCTGACATGGTAACACGCACATTTAACATAACAAATCATAATATGGCATGTAGACCAAATATAACGGTAGTTTGACAAGTCACCAGTGTGGTTTAACATAACAATGATACCTTGAGACTGTCCTAAAAACATGCCGTACAGCGTCGTCCAACTAATTGTGCGCGAGTCAAGATATTGTATAATTCTTTGCTACAGTATGGGTCAATATATCTCCTCCGTTATAGCGAGATTCTGACCCAAAACAAAAGTATCTCAGAATATACTCAAAACTTAAATTATTTTTTTAATTATTATTTTGATTGAATATAGAGTTGCTTCACAAATACAACCTGAAATGCGTTAACATAGGGCAGTTATGACAGCTATGGCTTTCCATAAAACACGGAAAAACATTAAATGGCAAAAGAATTTAGTTTACCTGTGTAAACTGGACAACCTTTCTCCTTATTCACACGACGTAGGGAATAATCCATGAAACAGTTTTCCAGAACTTTGAAGAAAATGCACATTCAATTTAAAGTTTGAACACGACTACAAACTTAAATATGCCCCGTTTCAAAATAAACTTTTAAAAGCCCTTTGTGGTTAAAAGTCAACAAGGTAATCCTTCGTGATTGCCATACCAATCGCTGATTAATAGCCTATATTCATTAATCATTAGATATGCAGTCGAAATTAATATCGTCCGGTTAAATTCAAAGTATGGGGAAAAAGGAAAACATTTTGGCATTGTTTAAGTTATAAATTAAAACTTTGTAATGTTGTGTACATATTGTTCATGTATGCTTCCTGCTATTGTTCAAATATTGTACCGAGAAATTAGTAGCAATAAAAAAAATAAGATATTAGAGTGGTGTACATATTGTTCATGTATTCTTCTAGCTCTTATTCAAATATTGTACCGAGAAATTAGTAGCATTAAAAAAATTCTAAGATATTAGAGTTGTGTACATATTGTTCATGTATGCTTCCAGCTCTTGTTCAAATATTGTACCGAGAAATTAGTAGCATTAAAAAATATTCTAAGATATTAGAGTTGTGTACATATTGTTCATGTATGCTTCCAGCTATTGTTCAAATATTGTACCGAGAAATTAAAAGCATTAAAAAATATTCTAAGATATTAGAGTTGTGTACATATTGTTCATGTATGCTTCCAGCTATTGTTCAAATATTGTACCGAGAAATTAAAAGCATTAAAAAATATTCTAAGATATTAGAGTTGTGTACATATTGTTCATGTATGCTTCCAGCTCTTGTTCAAATATTGTACCGAGAAATTAGTAGCATTAAAAAATATTCTAAGATATTAGAGTTGTGTACATATTGTTAATGTTAAATAGATGTACATAAATGTAAGCTAAATACTCAGTCATTACAAACTTCAGAATGTTGACAGCTCGCGTGCGATCAAGTCCCGCGGATCAGTTTTCTGGTTTCTAGGAAACATGGTCGACCACATGATTTCCAGGAAATTGTTGTATTATTTTATTCCCTTTAATGGTAACTAACTGTGAAGAGATAAATATTTTAATAAGAAATAAATTTACTTCACCGGGTGCTCAAAGGGGAAGAACTCTACAGAATGTGGAAGTAAACGTCTGCTTGAGTGAACTCGCTTCCATCGAATGTTTTCGTATTGCGGGAGAGACACGCGGCTTTATTTCAACTACAACTAATGCAAAATAATGTTTATAACAAAGAAATGTTTATTAATGGCAACTAGCAAAAGGTTATCTGATTCTAAATGTTCGTTTCTTTAGTATGCTTTATCTCTAAATCCAACTTAATACCCTTTTAGCATTCATGAAACACAGTTGTAAATGTATGCGCTTCCTTTTTTAGAGCCATTTTTAGAGAATGTGTAAAAGATATTTAAATTTAACTTTTGTCGTTTTTAACAAATCAAATGTCCTGATTAAAGTAAAGGGGTATGTGCGGGGCCGATTAAAATGATCAGACACTCGTATAACTGTTATTAAGGCAAATCACGGATTTGCTGATATGGCAATGAATTTGAATTGAATTGAATTGAATTAACAATCTTCCTTGGCCAAAGACAGAAAACAGAAAAACAAGCTAGATCTATTTGTTTATTTCATCCTAGTGCCTAGAACTAAAATACTTGTATTCACGGACTAGTTATTTAGGAAAGTCTGTTTTTAAGAATGAAGTGTAGACAATGAAATTTATATAGATTCTTAGTATGAATGGTTTGAAAAGAATATAATTTTGTATATCCTCCCATACTTGCACATTTACTTCCTTTTTCTACTTGAGCGCTACTCAAATAATTTATATAAAAAACTGTTCTTGTAGAATAAAATTTTGTCGGTTTGGACCTTATTTTGTGTTTAATCTATTTCACAGGAAAGCAGATCAAAAACGGATCTAGAAATTCATTTTCAAAATTTGAAAGGTTCAAGTCTTGAAAATCAAAATCGCACTTTATATAATCATACAACATTTATTGGTTCGTTATTATGATAAAGCCATAGGTCACTAAGCAACAAAAGACGCTACTTTATGTCACGTGGTCTGTAAATCGGGTGCACGGTGAAAAATTGACTAGTCAATTTAGTGTATACAGGTGCGAGGAATTTAACGGGTGGACGTGAAAATTATTGGAAAATACAACTGTGGAGAAATATATTTTCGATCGATATTCACCTGTCTTTTTCTTCAAAACAATTGATATTTTCGAACGTGCAAGTGAATATTACTGTTTCGGGAGGAAAGGATAATATGTGAAATTTCAGATTCTTTACGCAACTACAGCGCGGGTTCGCTAGTTGCCGTTACCGTATTTATCCATATGAACGTGTTTAAGATTATTTATTTGAAATGAAAAACAGTATATATTTTGTTTTTACGCTGTGTTTAATTCTACAGGAATTTGGTTAGTTATTTTATTGTTTTCTTCATATTTACACATTTTCTAATTGTTAAAGCATTCTAACAGAAGAATTAAGATTTACAAAGTGTGGGAACATAGAAAATAGGCTAAGCTTTGCATTAAATTAATCAGGGATTTATTTAACAAAAGATACTGGCTGTATAAGTTTAACACTTCCTTATTCAAATTTTTCATCATTTTGATTGAAAAACAGATTGCATATCTTTCTCAACTTTTAAGACCATATAATTTTTGTTTTTTGTCATGTAAAAGCATTCTTTGTCAACCAAGATTTGGCCAAACTGTTATTAAGTAGATTCATAAAAGATACATATACATGTATGTGGTCCATTTCAACAAAATAGATCTTATGGGGGGTGTACATGAAATAATATCAAAATCACTTTAAAATCACCTTTGACAAACGTTGTTACTATCATATATGTACAGCATCTGAAGCAGAAAAGATTGTTTAATTGTCTGATTCTTTTAAAAGACTTTTAAAAGTCAAATTCCGATGTAAATCACCCATAAAGCCCCTATTGTGATGCATCGATCACATATAGATTTCTATCACCAAAGTTGTGTCTAGATCCATAAAAAATAATATAAAAAAATCAGAATCAGACACATAGCTGTTACTAGTTTTCACAAAGGTCCATGCTGTTGTAAATGGTCCCGACTTAGTGCCCCTAATAGATGTCCATTGCCCATATTTAATTGAAATCCGAGGCATCATTCCGAATGCTTTGAATGGAACTGCTGTAATTCATACTATTTCCAACTTGCTATTCACATGTGTGGGGAATTTTGACAATACTTTAACGCCAAAATGATATGACCAACGACACAGGAAAAAGAGCATTCCGACATAACTTTTGGAAACTGACCTTTTTATTTTTTTTGAACAAATGATATCCCAGAATTAATGTCTGAAAATTTCAGCTTCCTGCATAGTGCAAATACGACGTACTTTAATGTTTAAGAGAAGCATGATGGGCAAATTTGATATTCTTTAAAATGACGTCACATACCCTAATTTGACGTCAGATTCTATCTACGTTCTCGTTGGAATTAGATTAACGTGGCAGATTTCAGACACTTAAATTTTACCTATTCAATTATAAAATTCTATACCTTTTCAGTGTATCCAATATTTTACAAAAATATTATTGTTATCATTCAAAACTGCGTTTTGTTCAGTTCATATCAATTTATACATGGAAGAACAGTCCCCAAAAAACTGTTGCCATGGTAATGATAATCAAGAAATTTGATACAAAATACTCATTTTTGTGAAGGACAATATTCAGGCTATCAATATTTCACTTTAATTTTAGATTGGAAGAGTACACAAATTTTGCCTTTTTTTGCTGA
This sequence comes from Cyclina sinensis, assembly GCA_012932295.1. NCBI lineage: Eukaryota > Metazoa > Mollusca > Bivalvia > Venerida > Veneridae > Cyclina > Cyclina sinensis. The sequence continues at coordinate 4,585,582 of JAAONU010000017.1, forward strand.
TTTTCAATTCAGTTTATTTCAACAGTTTACCAAATGCCCGAGTGCCCTTTTTCCCATGACGTCGGTCATATTAAATATCTCTTTCATATGATGAATACTAAGAACATATTTTTGAAACAAAAAAGATCGATTTGTTTGATTTTCTTAAATATCAGTTTTAGATAAATATCACCCATACGACCTTTTTATTTTCACCTTTTTCTCTTTCTGCTATTTCAGACACAGCTGATTTTCTTAAAAGTCAAATTTATATTAATAAATCACCTATAAGGCCCCTTTTATTTTAACACATCACCTATTTCTGTTATTTCAGACACTGTATTTGGCCAATGTACTTGTACAGCCTCTGATTGCCAGACCACTTGTAATCCTGGAACATACTTTGATGGCAACGTGTCATGTGCAACTTGCCCTGCGGGTTACTAGTAAGCATATTATTATTTTTTTATATTTTGCTCATGGTTCTCTTCCAGGAAGAGAAAAACTTCTGTTTTTTGCGAGAAAAAAACAACAACAACAGAAGTATGATTTATTTCCCACATTAACTTCATCTGTACCAAGATTTTTAGAGATATTTTTGAAATCTCCGTCTTTCTTTGGATTTGTATGAAACTGCTTGAAAATATAAAGATTCGGGGCCTGTTTAATTTCTTTGAAGGAAAAAAACTAATATAGAATTAATATTTTTTTATATTCACATTAATATATTATATATATATTTTTTTTAATGTAATCAAAATTGTGTAGACCTGTCATTTATATAACTGTTTGACAAAACTGCACGGTATTTAATATGTATAAACATTATGAACAACTGTAGAAAGTTACATAAATGTTAATAATAGGTCAGTTTTTACAACAGATTATCAAGTTAGATATTTGGTTTTTATATAAATACTTAAGGACATTTTTCTGAATAAAAGGTGTGATCAATATAGCAGACCAAAGTATATCATGCAGACAATGTCGTATTTTAAGTTTGCTTTTATGTTGGATTATGACCATAACTTCCAGAGTTACCTGTTTAAAACACATACGTACAGAGTAAAAAGTATGTGTCTCACTGTTTCTTAATAGTTTGGTCACAAAGATGATTCAGTCAGAATGTCTTTCGCATGTGTCGAAAAATGTTTATTTATGCTGCAATTATTTATGTGTAAACTAAGCAGTTTTGCAAAAATGTCAGTCACTTATTATATAAGTTCATATATGTCAGGGAATCTTTTGGTTATATAAGTATTATTACCCTTGTTCAGAATGTAACTATGCTCATAAAATTTTCTGAAGTGATTACATTGCTTGACTGCTCGGTTAGTTCTGGAGTGTCCACCTTAGTTGGTAACGGAGGGATTTAGTATATCAAGATGTCATATTACCTTTCTTAAGGAGCCCTCTCTTTAATACATTAAAAAGTAATTTTTGCTGTGCTCTGTGTCTTGGTAAAAAAAAAAATAATAAAAATAAATTCAGTCAATTTCAGGAGACATACCCTGTTTTAAGTGCTCCCCAAACCCTGTGCACCTCAAAAGATGAGAAATCTTACATCAATATTTGAACTAATATTTCCAAAAAAATTCCAGTAAATATTCAATGAAAAAAATTTAGAAATATAAAATAATCCAGTACATTTAAAAGGCATTTAAACAATTTTTTCTGGCTCCCAGGGGGGCACTTACAAGAATACATTATGAAAGTGGGCAAACTGCATGGCCCTCTTTTTGCCATTTAAATGGTGGTATTTGGTAATTTTCCTGGTGAGGACATATCCTTTTGCTCTATATTGAGATATAAGTCCTTGACCAATGGTACCGTTTTAAGAGAGAAGATTTAAAACTCTAAAATATATGACGTTATACAGACAAAAAGTATAAAATATTTTGTAGCTAGTTTTCTATATTTCACTTACTCAAATATCTAATTTTTTGTTTGTTTTCAAAGCATTATATTTCATTTGTTGATACATGAATGAGTAAAAACTTCTTATTTCACATTAGATTCATTGTAAACAAGTACATGTAAATGCATGAATGCTGTTATTTAATTAATTGTAAATTGTTATTTGATATTTGCTTTGTACCCAACCTAGACCAATTCATTGAATCTTAAATTGGTATTATACTTGTTAAAAGATCGAAAATAGATGTCAGTTTAATCGATTTTATACATCACAGAAAATGGGTGGAAAATTGTGGGGTTTTCGCACATAGTGACCTTTTTCAGCCAATTCTAAGGACTTTTTTTTATAAATATTTTTTGATATATTAAAGGCACACAATATCTTGTGTGTACAGAACACAAGGCTATTTTTATCCTTGGTGACTTTAGGATTTAAGTTTTTACGCAGTTATAATACAGCTTGCAATAATGCAATTGTATCAGTAACGTATTGCATTAAATCTGGATTTCTGTTAAGTTTAAATCTGAATGGAATTAAGATGTCATAAATATTAACCCCTGACTGTACTTTTTACCAGTTTTATAATATAAAGCGTATTTTCTTTTTTTTCCCCATTGGTTTAAAATCCTGAAATTGACTTGCCTTGCATTTAAAAAAAATAAAACCTGATTATATAGTTATTATAACAGTAGTGTTAATTTATGTTAAAGAAGGTTCAGTTTTTTGAAAACATGAAAATTATGAATGTTTTGATTTACCTCGTTTTCCAAATAAATAGGAAGGCATACCTAATAAGGATGTGTGAAATTTAAAAAAAACATGTTTAAAAAAGATGCTTTTATTGATAAAAAGTGGGTTGTTGGTTTGTCACAAATTTAAAACAAAGGAAATGATGACATGTTACTGGTAATACTTGTCATCATTCTCATCATCATAATCATAACAGTTATGACAAAATGAAGCCACCTATTAAAATGAAGTTGCAAGGACAAAATCAACAGGTGGCGGTATTTTTTTTTATTTTTGAATAAATTGAAAAGAAAAGAACCTGAGGTCAGAAGACATTGTGTGTAAGCATTTTTTCACAGGTAACCAGATGCTTCAGATCTTCTAAGCTTTCATCAAAGATTCATAGCTTGTTATGGAAACATGGCATACGTCTGCCATACATAAATTATGCAGTTAATAATAATGAGCTCTTGACGGGCCATAAATAAACAGAAATACCTTTACTTTCACACTGTCCGACATGGTGGGATGGCTTTACCAACAGTCACAGGGTCACAATTCCTTATGGAGTGGGGTCATCATGGTTTAAACACTTAGTCTAGGATTTTAATTAACTTAAATAAGCTTTTAATTAATTATGTTCAAAATTTCTAATTAACAAATGTTAAGTTTTTAATTAACTCATGTTAAGGTTTTTATTTAACCTATATTTGATATAAGGCTTTTAAGAAACCTAAATTTAATTTTAAGTTTGAGCTTTTAATTAACTTACGTTAGTTTTAGGCTTTTAATTTACTTATGTTTTGGCTTTGGATTAACTGACCTTAAGTTTCATTTCATTAGCACTGGGTTTTTTTTTTTTTTGAATCATTTTCTCTTTCTTTTCTGGTAGTTCACACAAGCAGAAACTGAAACATCTTACTTCATTGATCGGCTCCAAAATATCACTTTTTCCCTTTTTTTCATAGGTTCTGCACCAGTTAAACTTTTCAGCTAGGAAATAAATCACTGTAAAAAGACTTACCTCAGAAAGATGTATTAGACAGTATGCCAGATGTCATAAAAAACACAAGATAACGATAAATTTATTAGGCAATTTTAGGTATCTTCACTTATTTTTGACCAGGAAGAAGGCAGTTAGATGATTAACAAGATCCAACGTCTAAAACATTTCACTTGTTTTTCAGGTATTCAATTCCCTTACATTACAAAATACGGTCGTCATGTAAAATTTTCCTAATTCATGTTATCAGATACTGATATATTCTTTTGGGGGAAAAACATTTAGTTTGTTAACACTCTAGTGGTCACATTTTTGCCTCAGTTGTCATGAAACTTGGTCAGAATGTTTGTTTCATTAATGTCTGGGATGAGTTCCAACATGGGTTATCTGGGTTGAAAAACTAGGTCACAGAGCCCAAATATAGAAAAATCTTGTTAACACTCTAGAGGCTACTTTTTCAGTCCAAATATCCTGGAATTTTGTCAGAAAGGTTGTTTTGATGATTTCTAGCTCAAGTTTGGATATTGGCCATCTGGGGTTAAAAACTAGGTCACAGAGCCCAAATATTGAAAAACCTTGTTAACACTCTAGAGGTAACATTTTCAGTCAAAATATCCTGGAAATTTGTCAGAAAGGTTGTATTGATGATTTCTAACAAAAATTTGAATATGGGTCATCTGGGGTCAAAAACTAGGTCATAGAGCCCAAATATGTAAATTCCTTGTTAACACTCTAGAGGTAACATTTTCACTCCAAATAATCTGGAAATCTGTCAGATAAATCGTTTCAATTATTTCTAGCTCAGTTTTGAATATGGGTTATCTGGGGTCTTAAACTAGGTCACAGAGCCCAAATATGTAAAAACCTTGTTAACACTCTAGAGGTTACATTTTCAGTCCAAATATCCTGAAAATTTGTCAGACAGGTTGCTTTGACGATTTCTAGCTCAATTTTGAATATGGGTCATCTTGGGTCAAAAACTAGGTCACAGAGCCCAAATATGGAAAAACTTTGTTAACACTCTAGAGGTAAGATTTTGAATTCCAAATAACCTGTAAACTGGTCAGAAAGGTTGCTTCTATGATTTCTAGCTCAAATTCAAATATGGGTCATCTTGAGTCAAAAACTATAGGTCACAGAGCCCAAATATCGAAAAACCTTGTTAACCCTCTAGAGGATACTTGTTCAGTTCAAATAACCTGGAAATTTGTCAGAGAGGTTGTTTTAATAATTTCTAGCTCAGGTTCGAATATGGGTCATCTAGGTTCAAAAACTAGGTCACAGAGCCCAAATATTGAAAAACCTTGTTAACACTCTTGAGGTTACATTTTCACTCCAAATATCCTGGAAATTTGTCAGAGAGATTAGTTCAATAATTTTTAGCCCAAGTTCGAATATGGGACATCTAGGTTCAAAAACTAGGTCATAGAGTCCAAATATGGAAAAACCTTGTTAACACTCTAGAGGTAACATTTTCAGTCCAAATAACCTGGAAATTTGTCAGAAAGATTGTTTCAATAATTTCTGGGTCAAGTTCGAATATGGGTTATCTGGGGTCAATTAACCAGGTCCATAGCAACTTTGTTAAAAGTAGTCATACTCAGGTGAGCGATACAGGGCCATCTTGGCCCTCTTGTTAATTTAGGCTTTATTTTCATAACAGTGGTTTAATATGGAATCAATCTTAATATATCAGTTATATATGAATTTCATAATAATGATAATAATATCATTATTGCATGGAGTATTTTTCTTTTAAATTTGTATAGAAATGGTACACACAGTTTGTGTCAAAAAAGTGAAACGATACATACTTTAAAATCAGATTTTTCTTTAAAGTTACTGTAGCCAGATTTCAAGCCATAGAACGCTTTGCTTAATGGTTTGAAAAATTAAACATAAAATGAAAAAAAGGAAAAGTCCTTAAAATTTTTTATTTCATTTTATATTCAATTGTAGATTGTAAACGTTAACTTACGGGCAGTTGGAGAATAAAGCAGACAGTTCAAGTTGTATTGTCGATGAAATTAAAATGGAAATCTGTTTACAATGGTATTAACATATTGTATGTCTCCCCCTTAACCTTTATTTACGAGTCATTTACGTACATAGGATAAAACTGCGAGAATTTAGCATAAGAACTTATGTATTAAGGATTGTTTAAAATGTTAGGTCACTTTCAGCAGGAGGGCATGTTATTAGTATGGGCGGTTAATAGAAAGTATTGAAGATTTTATGACTATGAATTACGACCAGACCGAATTGGAGAGTCTTCAGAAGACATCTAAAGTGAGGGTTTACGTAAATTGTTGTAGAACTGAACTTTTATGTTAGGAAAATATTGAAGGGTGTGGGATAATGCAACTTTTTTAAAGATTTACCTTGGCTGTAATAACGTCATGAAAAAAAATCTGTTTATATTTTGTTAACTTTATTATGCTGAAAAACTTTGACTCTACTTTCTGTCTCATTAAATTTTAAAGAAATCAAACATTTGAATACAAATGTATAAAGCTGCCTTTGTCTGCATGGCTACCTTTTTTTTGAAACATTCTATCTACAGTGCATCTTTGCCTTCGATTTCTCCAGTTTTATACAAATATTCATAACTTTCAAGTTGTTAGTCGCATCATAATAAGTATTTGTTCACGTCGTTATTATATTTACATATCGATTACGGTATGTGTGCCGTGCTGCTTTATCATATTGTACAAACAGGAATAGCTGTCGAGAGAAATTTACAGTAAAACTGTGTCCTCTTCAGATTCTGTGTCACTTCTTCAGAAAAGGAAATTAAGGTCAACAGAAGGGTTTCTAAAACATTCAGATGTTTAAAATTAACTGTTACCAATGACTTTATGAAGTTATTATTGACCACATTATCGAGAGTTTCAAATATGTACATAAGACTTGTTTGCTTCAGCCTGAGATGTTCTCATAGAATTTCTTGATGTCCGGTTGTATGTTTAATTCCTATTATATTGTATCATTACATGCTGGGTGGCAGAAGTGAAAGGGTGCTACATTTGATAACATACAAGGAGATCAAAGGCCAAAATCCTTTGAGCTGAATCTTACCAAATCCTTTGCAACCCTTCAGTCAGCAAAAGATTCTCTCAGAAACTCCAAAAAGCTGTTTGTCAGCAATATTTTATCTTGACATTGTGTCTGTAGTCAATGAAAAATAAGTTCAGACCAATTGAAACTGCTCAGTACATTCATCTGCCTCATTTAAGAACCCTTTTGTTTCAACAACTTAGTTTAAAGTATACCAGTCATCAGTTTCAAATGAACAACCAAGTTAGTATACCAGTCATCAGTTTCAAATGAACAACTAAGTTAGTGTACCAGGCATCAGTTTCAAATGAACAACTAAGTTAGTGTACTAGTCATCAGTTTCAAATGAACAACTAAGTTAGTGTACCAGTCATCAGTTTCAAATGAACAACTAAGTTAGTGTACCAATCATCAGTAGAAATATGTAGCTGCATTAAAAAAATAATACTAGAATAATCTCATTAAATATAAACAGTACATATAATTACTATTGGTAAATTGCTTACACAACAGTTAGCACTGCCTTTTCATGTAGGCTACATCCTGCCGTTGGTAAATCTTGGGGGATAAGCAATTGTTCAATTAAATTTTTTTTTATCAAATATCATAACAAAACTAAAGTCAAATGTTATAACCATTATCTTTGTACATACATTTTGTGCATCACAAGACTTTTCAATTATCAGTGATGACTGGCCCTACAGAGCTTTGAAAACTTAACTAACACACGAAACAGTCCCTTCCTGGGACCTAAATATAGATGTTGGGCTCATCTCTAGCAACATTGAAAAAAAAAATTAAAAAAATAAACTGTTTCACTGGACCCAATCATTAAAAAACATTTCTATAGCAATGGAAGCTGGAATTGGTAAAAATTTGAGAGTACTGGTTATAGATTTAGTTTTGTTTGTTATTATTGGCAAAGAGATTTTTAGTAGATTATCTTGACAGCATTTTGTTAAAATACCACTGGAATATCCAACCTAAATTTATTTTAAATTGAACATTAAAGTTTTAATAATTTGTTATCAACAGAAATACTGTAATTTTTCTTTTCCAAAATATAGAAATATAATTTTAGAATGGTTTCTGTTTTGTATTTTGTGCACATATTTTTTTTCATCTTAGCCACATCATAGCTTCATCTTTACTAAAGGTTATAGTGAGAGCTTAAAATGTCTTTTAACTCCAATTCAACTGTCTTATTTAATGTTACATGTAGTATCTTCTTATTTTATCTTAAGATTTTTTGTCTTGTACCTGGGTCAGTCATTTTGCTGATTGGGTATTTTGAGTTTTCAAGTAGAATGACAAAAATCAAACTTTTAAAATTGATCAGTTTGATCCTGAGTGAAGTGTCAGTTTGAAAACTTGTGATTCAGTCTCATTATATCCAGAGCCATATGTTTCTCGTAATTTTGAATTGCCTTGTAAATACTTAATTTCCGTCAGTTTTTTGCCAGACTTCCTCCTTGTAGTTAAAGCTTTTATAGGCTTGGATTTGACTTGTTCAATATAATATATATATATATTTTTGTCAGGTGAGCTGACAGTGTACTTTATCATTTTGTTCCCTTGATTTTGTGAACACACATAGGCAGAGCTCTAGAATAGATCACTTCAATCACCAGGGCAGTTCAAATGATTTTAGAATTTGCGGATTAGAGTTTTACTCTACTGTAAAGCTCCATATGAACTCGGCCTCAAAGAAACTGCCAATGTTTTCACATTAAGGGTTTACTGTAATTGTTGAGTTGAAGATTGACTCAAACCATTGTAAGAAGTTTAAAGTATCCTGACTAAGAAGCCATCTTCTGACTCTGTGGATATGCTAGCTGCTAATGGTATATACTGGCTTAAAAAAACAAGAGAGAAATGTGTAATATACTCAGATTTTCAAATGTCCCTCGAGACCATGCATTTTGCCCAATTATAACATCAAACTTCACTTACTTCAAATACTCTTAAAATTCCCCCTTCTACTTACATAAACTTGAACCAGAAAAAAAATTGTACAAGTGCCATTAAAATGTGTTGTATTGATTGTAAAATAGCTTGTTGTGTTCTTGAAAATATATTTTCTGTTAATTTTTATTGAAACTGTTTAGTTTATTTTCCAACCTTTAAGTTAGCTCTTCTTCTCTTTTTTTTTTGGAAGTTGGGGGGACGCTGCAAAAATTAAGGGTAGGGTTTTTAATTAGTAGGGAAATGTTTATATGCGGTTAAAAAGCATACAAGCCCTTTCGTTAGCATCAGGAAAAAAATAAGCAAAAAATATAAGGCTTTGGCCCTTAACTTCTACTTCATCTGAATTGTGATCTCTTCTTTGCTTGTAAGTTATTGTTGGCATACGAGATACAGACATAAAGATGTTTTGCTATCTTTTTTTAGTTCTTAATATGTATCCATTCGGCTCCATGCAGTGCCATGATGTTTAGATAAGAGACTCTTTAAAAGTGTTTGTTTATAATTTTGAAAGTTTTTTTGTTTCAATAAATATAAATGCTTTTTTGTAGTTTGACAGGCTATAATTTGTTATTTCTGTCCACCATGCCAGTATCAGATAGATAGCTTAAAATAACAAAATTAAGAAATTGATATGATACAAAGATTTATTAATTTATCTGCTGTAAAACTGACATTTCGTTACAGATACTTATATTTATGATAAGAACACAAGTGTAATTCAAGATGATACATTAGTAATAAAAGAATCTTGTCATATAAGATAAAAAAAAAATTTGTATTGTCACAACACTTTTCATGCTTAAACTGCTTACATACATTTTTACCATTGATAAAGAACCTGGTTTGGTTAGGTTAGTTGAGTGTAAGCCCCCATCAGGGTCATATGTGGGCAGTTCACCTAACAATAGTTCCCAACCCCAGTTGTAACCTCCTCAAGTAGTTATGATCTGTAGCAGGGCTCAAAACCAAGGCCTTAAGTCAGTGAGAGGTGTCAGTAACCTTGACCACTTAGCCTTGTTGGCAGGTAAAAAATCTTACACCAGTTCAGCCTGAAAATATACAAGCACTCCATTGGGATGAGAACTTCATATGGGTATTTGAGCATGAAAACAGAACAGTTATTGCCTAGTGAACTGCGGTTTGACCCTCAATGCTGGCTCCACACTCCTTATAAAATAAAGTAACAGTGAATAGTGGTCAGGTACAGGTCAGGTAACAGTAGTAGTTAGGTATACTGTCCAGCTTACCTAACTGCCTTTAAATTAAAACATCAAATTCTGCTTAACTCATGTTAATAAGAACTGACATAGATACACTAACTGCATATAGTCACACAAACTCGAGTGGCCCGGCCCGCAACTGATTAAATATTGAACATTAAGTTAGATGCACTTGTAACAGACCTACATTATCAAGGTGTAATTTGAGAGGACAAGATATTGATTAGAAGTTACAAGTATCCCATATCCCTTTGATTCATCTCCTATCTATTTGGCTTAATCGTAATCCATAGCTGACTCGTATAGAGCTGTTGAATGAAAAATTATTGCTGTTAATCAATAGTTTAATTGACTTTACAGCATTGTCGTACTGACTTAAACTGGTTTGTCGATGTACGTTGTTTTAACTTTTTGCAATAAAGGAGGACCACCTACCAGTTAAGGTGTTTACTGACATGAAAAATGGTGTAAGCTTTATAAATTGTAACATGAAAGTCATGGGAAAAAAGTGGCGATATCTTACTTAAAGTAAAAAAATACAACTAGACCCCCGCACCCCCTTCTAAGGCCTCGCTGATGGAAGATCACTGAGCCATCTCTTCCTCTAAATTACTATTCATCTGAGAAAGTTGGAAGTTTCTTACAGAGGGTGGACGTCTTCTGGTACTTCTGGTCATTTTAAGGAACAGTGGTTAATAATCTGTCGGCCTATTATTTGACACTCAGACTATACTGAGGTTGCTTCATTTCAGTCTAACCAAATGAAAGTACTGATCGTGACTTTACGTAAACCTTGTCTTTTATTTCTAACTTAATTTTGCATAATAATTGTTTTATAGACAGACTTTGTTATGTTCACACAAAGAAATACTTTGTATGCTTTGCTTTAATAAACAGAACTCAACCTAACAAATGATGCTTTTGGATGGATAAGGGTTGGGGTTAGGTGTAGGGTAGATAATTGAATTAAATTTTTGTTTATTGTTACATTTATTCAAAACTGAATGTCTTTCAGGTAAGATTTTTTTTTTTGCAAAATAGGCCTTTGGCACATGCTTTGAGATAAGTCAATATTTTGTCTAGACTTTTCCATTAACAGAAAACAGCACATTATTATCTGTTGACAGTTAGCAAATTTGGTTTGATTTTCTGAAATAAAACAGGAAGTGATTTCTTTTGGGATATTTTATATAGAATTCACAAAAACATATCTTCGGTCAATAGAAATTTCTGACAGACAATATTATAGTCTAGTTCATTTAATTGCATGTGGCTGCATTTACTTTAGTTGTGATAAAACACCTTTTAAATTTAATCATTAATTTTCCATTAATGGCATTTAAAAACTCCGGGCTTTGCATTGTGTATGTGATAGGCTTTTAAATGCATTTAGCAAAAAACTCAATTTATAACAGATCTGTAAAGAGTCTTCCTTTTTCAGAGATAGCAGTTTTATCTTCAATATATAAATCAACAAATATTGCTTTTATCTTCTTAAGAAAGACAGGCCACTTATTTTCAGAACAGTTTTACACAACCTATGGTTTGTGAATATTTTTATTTCCTTCAGTCTTCTGTTACAGATGTAGTACTGTGGTTTTTGACTAGATCATTTCTTTAAGCAGTTCGAAGTCTTTTTTTTTTTAAACAGTTAAAAATCTGGTTATAAAACCAAAACTGTTTAATATCATGTAAGATTAGTTTAAGATGTTATAATGACACAAAGTGCTGTTCAAAATCTTTAATAGAAGAGGTTAGAATAAACAAAAAAAGAATTAAAATCTTAAAAACAAAAACTAAGAGCAGTTCAAAATCAAGCACAAAAAAACAACAAGAAAGCAGTTCATATTTTAAAATCTGGTAAAACAAAAAGCCACTCAAGATTTAGTAATTGAGCAAAGAGAAGATCAATGTTCAGTATTAATACCAAGTTAAGTTACAATTATATGTGTGTTTCTATTTTGATTATATTGAATAAAAACTAAATTTATGGTATGTGTTTCAGTTGCCCAGGAGCTGCATCAGATCGCCAGGCCTGCCCGGCTGGTAAACACAGATCTAGTACTGGTGCATCCTCCCTCAGTGAGTGTGTAGATTGTAGTGCTGGTGAATACAGTTCTGCCGGAGCAGCTGAGTGTACCTTGTGTCCAGCTGGGTCTGAATGTTCATCAGCATCAGTATCACCAGTGCAGTGTAACATCGGCGAATATTCAAATGCTGGCCAGACTGCATGTACAACATGTCCAGAAGGTACTGTTCATATTGTTGCAGTCTTTTAACAGATGTTTACATAATTATAACTCCACAGTAACAGTAAGTGAGAAATAAGAAGATACAAGAATTTGTCTATCCATCTTTACATCCATCTGCTTTTCTGCACAAAAACTGTAATACAAGCATCTTTTTCTATGAACTAATTTTGAGATGTTAAACCATGAAAGATGGGCAGCTTAATGATTTATTATTATTACAAAAACTTTTTGACAAACTCGTTGCGTTATTAAAATCAAATATGGAAAAGGAGTTTTTATTTAGCTGTACACATAGTATTTAATCAGAACAATATGGTTCTTTCAACATTACATTATTCCTTTTACTTACTGTAACATGCATCGTATCAAATAGACAATGGTAAGAAGCCGTTATCTTATTGCGAAACTTTGTTGGATTATTTATGATAATTTTCTAGGTCACAAATGTCCCAGTGCTGGTATGACAAGTGCAACAGAATGTGCTGATGGTGAGGTTCAGACAAGTACAGGTCAGTCAACGTGTTCATCTTGCTCAGCGGGATACGATTGTTCTGACAAGACAACAGAAACACAGTGTGCTGCAGGAACCTACAGTGCCACTGGTGATAAATCATGCACAGCTTGCGCTACAGGTATGTTTAGAATACTTTTCATAGCTTTAGACCGTCCAAACAGACTATTCAGTGCTGCAGAGAAAACTGGTTCAAATAGCAGCAGTTTAAGGCTTTGTCTTGACATTTCAGATGTTTTTACATTTGTAGGATGTCAGTTTGAGGTAGAACTATCTGCTGTATGCAGGGGTTTTGAATATGACCACATTTTCTAAAAATACAGAGCAATCCGCTACTTTATTAAAACCTTTTTTATAGTGATTTATTTTTCAGGAATGTAATTCTTTCTTTAAAAGGGAAAAGTATACATGACAACTAAATTGTCATTATGTTATTATATCCAATTTGACAGACTTTTGTCAATTAATTTATCTTTTCTTTCAATTTTTTGTTGTGTTTTCTTTGTTCAACCAGTCATAAAAAGCACAGCAAACATAATTTTTTTATCCACACAATTATTAACCCTTTACCACATGGTTAAGTGTTAAATCTCATATGCGACCAGTGCAGATCCAGATCAGCCTGCACATCCATGCAGTCTGACCAGGATCTCCACTGTTCGCTTTTCAGTCAGAAATACTTTTATGGATATATAAGCGAACAGTGGAGATCCTGATCAGACTGCACGGATGTGCAGGCTGATCTTGATCTGCACTGGTCACATATGCGTTAAAACACGTATCTATGGAGTAAAGGGTTAAGAGCATTAGAAGTTTTTCTAAACAGAAATTATACATGTACTGGTTCATATTCTGCTTTGAAAGCTTTACCAGTTTTATTTTGGCCATGACTGAAATAGAAAACTGGTCAATAGATCATTTTTTTTGAAAATATAGTTGTTTAGATTCCATTCATTTATACAGATTTTTTGTGTGTGTAATTGCATGATAGAAAGTAATTAAATAACAGAAATAGGATTTAAGTACAGTGGTATAGAAGTTAAGCCTTCTAGGTAAAATAGACAATTAAGTACTTGAAAAATCAAGTCTGAAATACTCCTTTGATGACTGTATCAATACTGTTCTGAAATAAATGAAGGACAAGTTTGTTTCATAACTATTTAATTTGAAATTTTCAATATATTTCTAATATCTAAAACTTAATTTGTTCAGTATTTCACAACTGTTTCAAAAGCCCTTCATGTATATTGGCTCTGTTTCAATGTTTGAATTTTAACTACTTTAAGATCAACAGGTTTTAAAGATACACAAAAGAAGATCTCCGTAACATTACTGTGAGGTTTTTAATTGGCAAAGAACTAAGATAAATATTCATTAAAACATACCTCAATATTATTTGTCACAAAGGGCTACGATTTATTTTTGGTTTTTATCAGTTGTTGATTTAATCGGTAGAACACGTCTTTGGCTACACAACCACTTATTTTTATTATCTTAAGAATTTTTTTTTTTGCAACAGATTTTGTGCTAGAAAAAAAAAAAGAATAATTAAAGATAAAGCTCTCATAAATGATTGAAAAAATAATGACTTCAGTTTATGAGATGTATTGATAGTCCCTGGTCATTTCAGGTCATATATTATCACTTCCCTAATTCCCACACTTTATCACTTTTGCTCATATAAGGACAGATATTTCCACTTTTCTCATTACAGGACATATACATGCAGTTTCTTTTTACCTTCGGACAGATATCTACTTCTTTATTTCATATGTTTACTGTCACTTTTATTTCAGAACAGATATTTAGCATCACCCTTTGTTTCAGGATATATATTTAGCGTCACCTTTTATTTCAGGACAGATATTTAGCGTCACCTTTTATTTCAGGACAGATATTTACCCTCACCTTTATTTCAGGAGAGATAATCACCCTCACTTTTATTTCAGAAGATATTTACCATCACTTTTATTTCAGGACAGATATGTACCCTCACCTTTTATTTCAGGACAGATAATTTACTCTCACTTTTATTTCAGAATATATCTTAACTCAGTACAGATAGTTTTTCTTGCCATGTTTCAGGACATAAATTAGTTTTATTCTTTCTGGACAGATTTTTACTGTAACTGTTCCTAATTTCAGGACAGATAAATATATTATCAATCCATTGATTTTCTATTATTTCAGGATTGTTTAAATATCTTTTTTCAGGATGTAGTTTTTATCATATTGTGTAGAAAAAAAACATGAACATTCAATTAAGTAAGAAATTGTTGTTTATGGTTAGATGAAAACTATGGTGTCAATAAACTTATTTATTTAAGATTCTAATTGAAAAAATGGATAAGCAGTTCACTCAATGAATTATCTAATATATTATATTTGTAAAGAAAAAGATCTCTTTAATTTTTTTTCAAGCCTGGCAATATCAAATGAATGCATTATTTTTTTAATCAGGCTTCTACAGTTCATCTGGCTCTTCTAACTGCACAGTTTGTGCTGGTGGTAAAAACTGCAGCACATCTTTGGATGGTTCCGAGCCTGAGGACTGCCCTGCTGGGTACTTCAGTCAGACTGGAGATGTCACATGCAAGTCATGTGACCCAGGTTACTATAGCCAGACTGGTTCCAGTCAATGTCAGATTTGTCCAGCTGGGAAAAACTGTACTGCAGACTTGAAAGGCACCAGTCTACCAGACTGTGATGCTGGGTTTTATAGTGAGACTGGATTCTCTTCCTGTCAGATTTGTCCGTCTGGTTACTATAGTGCTCCTGGGTCAGAGCAGTGCTTGATTTGTCCTGCTGGAAAAAGTTGTAGTATAATAGACTTTGGGGGCTCACTTCTGATATGGTTGGCAGACTGTGAGGCAGGGTTTTATAGCAGAGAGGGAGAGACACTTTGCTTTGTTTGTGATACAGGTTACTATAGTACAGCAGGGTCAGAAGAATGCTCTATATGTCCTGCTGGTAAAGATTGTAGTGATCAAGCTCTTAATGATCCAGAGTTGACAGACTGCCCTGCTGGCACATACAGTCAGGAAGGGGATGGTGTTTGTCACAACTGTCCCTATGGTTACTACAGTTATTTAGGGGCAGATAACTGCACAGTTTGTCCTTCTGGAAAGGACTGTAGTACAAATGACCTTAACAATTGCCTCCAGGGTACTTACAGTCCAGTTGGAGAGACATATTGCATAACATGCCCAACAGGTTACTACAGCAATGCAGGTCAGGGTTCATGTACAATATGCCCAGCAGGGTATAACTGTGAGAATGGGAATCTAAGTCAATGTCTACCAGGTACTTTCAGTAAGCAGGGTGTAATTGGCTGTGTTAACTGTGAACCAGGTCACTACAGTTTACAGGGGGCAGGTGCTTGTTCTGTGTGTCCTGCAGGTAAAAACTGTACAGGTTTTGAGGAGGACATACTTGACTGCCCTGCAGGAACAGCAAGTAGAGAGGGGTATCTTGACTGCATAGTATGTCCTCAAGGTTCTTACAGTGGTGCAGGTTGGGTAGAGTGTCACTTATGTCCTGCAGGGAAGAACTGCTCAGATCCTGCATTAGTTGGGGATGAACTGCCAGACTGCCTTCAAGGTTTCTACAGTTCCCTAGGAAGCTTTCAATGCTTGACTTGCCCAGAGGGTTATATAAGTGGTTCTGGATCAGAATTCTGCACAGTTTGTTCACAAGGCACTTACAGTACAGGTGGGAGCAACAAGTGTATCCAGTGCCCCTTAGGTCACTATAGTTCTTCTGGTGCCAGTTATTGTTCCAAGTGCCCAGAAGGGACTTACAGTCTGTCTGGTTCAGTGAATTGTATAGTCTGCCCAGCTAAAGTGAAATGCTTTTGTGTAGAAAATGAAAACGGAACCAGTCAGCAGGGTAGGCTTGAAATGACTGAATGCCCGGCAGGCCAGTATAGCAGGGAGGGGGATATTGACTGTCACTTCTGTGACCCAGGTATGATTCTCATATCATGTAATCTGCCACAATACAGTATACATGACATGATGCATCTCCAAAACACTGCCACAAGATATAATATGATGCTATGATAATCAGGTCAGAATTGAATAACATGATGTGACTTGATCTGGCATGTGCAGTATAACCTTGTAATTTATAAGGTGTAAGTGTTCACACTATATTCATAAAGTTACAAAAATTTTAATCTAAGGACACATTCACAATAAACATGATATGATGTAACTCTGTAACATGATAGAATATATGATATATTATTGCATGTATTGAATGAAATGAATTTTAGATGCAAAGTTTGTATTTAATGTATTTATTGTTTATATGTGCACTTTTTATTGAATTTTTGTTCAGTATCCACTTTGGTATCTATAATTACATATTGCATCTCCAAATGTATATTTACAAGATATAATGATATGATATGGCATCATGTCACATGACATAAATATTCTATTGAATGGGTTAGTTTAGAATGTTTACCTAAAATATAGTGGATTTAACTTTCCAGTATTTTGAATTTAATTGGAACAGTTAATGCTTATAAAGTTTGATTTTCCTACTGAGAATACCATTCTGTATGTTTTATTTAGCTGGATTATAAAAGATGCATTTTGATTGATATATATATGTTTTAGTTAACAGTGCCTGTGCATTGGCATGGAATTTCCTTATAAATAATGCCATACTTGATTCTACCTTATCAAATATTCAAAATAGTCTCATGTGACTGTTTCACCTGAAATGAAAAAGTCTTTGTAAACAAACAATTTACATGGAAGACATGCTTTAATTTTTTTCTCAGCATATAAAACATGCATGATTTCCTCATACGTTGATAAACCTGTGACAGGATTGAATAGCTTTTATCAGTGAATGAAGGGGGTGAATGTGGAAACATTTAGCACTGTCATTTAAGCTCAGTTTTTCTATTTTTGATAAAGTACAAAACCTTTGTTATTATTGAAATGATAACTTACAGTTACTCTAGATTTTCACCAGTCTGGGTCAGTACCTTTTAACGACTGAGACTTTCAGTGTCACCCATTAGTTGTGAGTAAATTAAAATGAGAAATTTTCAAAGAGCTTTCAATTCACATAATTCTTAAGCACCCATTTACAGCATAGTTGATTGAGGAAGGCGTTACATAAAAGTGAGCATTGTGCCCAACACTTTATGTCAGCCCGGCGGCTTAAATTTGAACCAAGAACCGGCATACTTTAGCAAAAAAGATTTCTGATTTTTTCTTTGTTCTAATCATACCTAGCAAACATGATGTTTCTTGAAAATCAAGGTAGTGTTTACTTTGAGCATTGCTTTGACTTACTTGATTCCAGAATGTTTAGTTTTGTCTCAAGGTGAACCTAAATGTGGGTTTCATAACATTAGATCTTTTACTGGAGGCCTACTATGTTTCATAATGTTAAAAGTACAGCCCAGTTTTGTAAAGTGAAAATATTGTTATATAAATTATTAATGCCTTGAAAATTTGAACTGTTCAAATAATACACAATTTTCAACAGTCCTTGTTTAATTTAGACAAGTGGGGGGGGGGATTAAAATTGTTGTTTTAGCATACTATAGTTGTGGTGAAAACAGAAAGTAAACTTTGAAATTATGCCAGCAATAGCTTACTGAAACATTCCACATTTCTTCCGTTTTATCTATTTATTGAATTTCAGTTATTGATTTTATCAGTCAGTTAGATTTTTCATCCTGTTTATAGATTATATTTTTGTTTGTCCTGTTTTATTAGCTGTCAGAGGGATTGCCGAGGATTGAGACCTCAGGACTGGGTAAAATTCCTATGCTGAGGTAGATCACAAACATCAGAATTATTGTTCTTCATCTGACCTCATTGATACCATACAATACCATAGTAATGAAAAGACTGTAATTAAAAAAAAAAAATAAAAAATTTGATTGCAGATTTTCATCTGGAAAAAATGTCTTCAAAACTTTTAATGCCTACTCTCAACTCACAGAATCATACTCAATCTAGTGTTAGGGAATTAAGCAGTTTCTTTTTCAAGAAATTGTCTTACTCTAAGCATTTTTTTCATTTCAGCAGAACTTTTCAATAACTATTGTATGCTGATTTTTGAATTTTGCAAGCTAGGCATTTTTCCATGGCCAATCTTAGAAGATTAAATTTGCACAGCCAGATTATATTCTTGCTTATATCTTTGGATCATCCCACAATGTCCCTCATTTGTCTTGTCCAAGAAGACTTTTTAAGAAGTTCAAAGGAACTGTCACTCATATTTTCCCAGATTGTTCAGTGGTCCCATATTACATGAATGACATTAAACGCGAAACCTGCTATACTAGCCTCCTAATACAACAGAATATTTTGGTATGACACATCCTCTGAGCGGGGTATATTAGTTCGAAACCTAAACAACCATTTTATGAATTGGCATTTTAGTATTGACATGCTCTTTGCAGTGGAATGCAAAATTATTTAAAACATTAAATTTTGTTTGCTTGTCTGAAATGATATCGTCGGTTGAAAACCAGACCCTAGTATCTGCCTTTTTTGAAAATGTTCAGGAAGTTGAAAAAACTTTGTCAAATATACGAAAACTAAAATATTTAAGACATATCCAGCACAATGATGGCCAAATGCGCACTTAATCGATTTGTAAATGTTTCAAAACATTAGCTCTTACATTATGGACAAAATTCAATGTTTTTGTTCTGGCATGTTAAATTTGCCCAAATTTCACTATTTGTATATAGGTATAACATCTCATCCTTGGATAATAGGTTTTGGTTTTTTGACAAATTTCGTTTTGATCTGCACCTAAGACGACCAAACTGTTGCATCTATAGATGAGTGTCTTTAGCTTTTATGATTGGTGAGTATATCAAAGGGAATTAAATGCCAGAACATAGCATATAACTGTACCATGGTATAGTTTTGTGAACCTTATGTATCCACTGCTTGTAAATAATGAGTCAGAATATTGTATATATGAAAGCGATAGTTTGGCATTTATAAAAATAAAAATTGACTGCCGTTCCAGTTGTGCTTTATCATGGTAATTGCACATGCATTTATATGGCAGTACAATATGTAGACACCCATTCTTCAAATCTGTGTCAAAAACAAAGTAAACTGAAATGAAGCACTTTGGTTTCAACAAAATATTTCTTAAACTAAAGAATCAGAACTTAAACATGGTATTTTAAGATGTGAAAAAATTGTATTCTTGTAATCTTTTGAAACACCATTATCAAATGAATGTAATTATTGAAAGGCTTGCATGGTGGATATTTTGTGGAACTATTGGCTTGAGAAAGATGTGTATAAACAAGTAAACAACACTGATATTGTTTTACTTCAGTTTACTAGATTCGTCTAAAATGTATTGTACAGAACATTTCATCTGATTTCAGCCTTCACTGTCTCAATAGGTTTAATAGCTGTTAATCGGTATTCGTTGAATTTCACATCATTGCTATCGGTACTAGTAGTTCTATGAATATCCTGGTCTTGCAAAAGTAGATAGATATTCATGGTTTTCATACTCAGGCAATCAGTAGTCATACATGAATTTCATGGTTATCTTACTTCTAGTAAAAAGTAGTCATACATGAAATTCATAGTGAAATAACAAATTCAATCTGTAGTCATACTGTGGTCAGACATGAACTTATGGTTACTTTACTTCCAGCAATCTGTAGTCATACATGAATTCCATAGTCATCTTACTTACAGCAATGAGCAGTCATACACGAGTTTCATGGTTTAAATACTTCCTGCAATCAGTAGTCATGCACGGATTTTTAAGTTATTTTACTCCAAGGAATTTGAAGTCATACATAAGTTTCATTAATATAACACTTCTAGCCACCATTAGTCATACTTATAATCCTTCATTCTAAAAGTGTTAATCCATGTCAGTATCATCATCACTCTTACATGTCTGGTTCTGGCAGACATTAAGTCTAACTTAACTAGCTAACCCCTTATAATGTTCATGAAATTCAGCAGGTATAACTCGTTGCTTGCCTAAGGAAATTCAATACTTTTTCTTTGCACTGGATATTGCCAACTTTCCTTTGTATACAGAATGCATTTGCTCATTTGAATGCTTAACTCCTGAAACTTTTACTCTCTGGAATTCGTCTGCTTCTTAAAGATTGAACTTGAGGTGGCATATCTCTGGGTCAGTTTTTTGAAAGTGCATCCACTTCATCTGCTTCCATCCGGGCTTCTTTCCACCCTCTGTCTTAGATGCTCTTTGTGTTTTTGATTTCACCAACTTGAAGTATTTGAAATCATAGTTTTTCAGAGTCACAACATGATTCTGATTTCCTCTTTGAGCCATTGTTATTACTGTTTACTATTGGGTTGGCATGAATATTTTTTGTTTTTGATTTTGCATGCTCAGTTGCAGAATGCATCAAGCCACACGCCATGTGGGTGTGGCTTATGGTCAATTATTTTATTAAAGTCCCGGTATAGTATTATAGTAACTGAATGTAGGAGGCAAAATGCAACAATCTGATTTTTATTTTGCCCTGTACATGAATCAGAGTAAAGAATAACATGTTCTGCTGATGCCTTGAAACTTGACAGGTACATATTCAGACATGTTGTGATCTCATTTGACCCACACTTGCCGTCTGTTTCCGACCAGATATAACTTGTTGCTTTTTTGTCACCTGCACTACAGATTGAAAGATTGTAACAGCAGAGTTTTCTCATAGAGTACATCAGGCTAACCAGTGAACAAGGGGTATACAATATGTACATGTTTTCACTTTGTTGTTCTATTTTGCAATGTTACAATCCTTGTGTTTTTGTTCTCTTGCAAGTTGCTTTCTTCCTTGATGTAGCTTATAATCTTCTTGTAACTTTCCCTCTGGTGTCCCATCTGCTTTTGCATTTACATACTTATTACAAGAGGTGCATTGAACTCTTTTTTTTGGAAATGATATATTATATTTCTCATTAGACACTTGTATATTGGTTTATCCACAAGTTTGGTTCCTTTTTCTTAAAAGTTTGATATACTGTATATTCTTCGTACATCCGTTTAACATTCAAGTTTTGGGCAAGATACGAAATATTGTTTTTTTTTCTGACATACTGTGATTCCACAGTTGAAAGGATTCTATATGGTTCATTATTTCAGTAAGTTTCTTTTCGTTTGTTTTATTTGGTGCAACATGCCTACCCCGTTCATCGCACCCTTTGAAGTGGCCCAACACCTTTTTTGACAGAGCCTGTGTTACTGTCACTTCGATGACACTTAATGTTTTTAAAAAGAACTTTTTACAGACCCTAACTTGTTCTTTGTTGACACTGAAAGTATAGCCTCTCATATCTTGCTGCTTCTTGACAAGTTTTTTTCCATCATTGTTATTGTATGTTTTCATGTTTTTTCTTGCACGTTTACTTATATACGTGTAGTCAGACTTCTCTGCTGTACTTGTTCTATTTGTTTCTGCAGTGCATACACACCCAGATGTCTAATTAATTCTTAACTGTGTCTTAACACCTTCTTCCTTATTTGTATTTAACAGTTTCACTGTGGTCTGTGTTTATATCCTTTGTCAATAAATTGTTGTGTTGTTAAACGAATACATTCTTGATCATCAGAGTTATCGTTGGACCCTATCTGAAAAATTAAATATGATTCGACTAATGATATTCTTGCATATAAAAATGCCTGTTATACTTCCGATTAGGCATACATTTAAAGGCTTAAACAGTTGATGCAAACTATACGATATCATCCTGTGAACAGATGTCCTCACATCTCAGTTACCGTAACTTATTTTCAAAGTAAACTTTATTATTAGACAGGTAGAAGATCATTATTGTTTACAGATACCTGCAGGGAGATTATTAAGACAGCATTGAATATCTATTATCTATGTGTGACACACCCAAAAAAAGGTGTGCAGAGCAAAGTAACTATTACAGTCTGTCATTATAATTAATATGATGCATTTGTCTAGCAGAGCAATACAACACAACAAAAAAATCAAATCATTTTATTAATTGAAGGGTAATATTTTATTACTGAAAACTGTTTCATAGGTATTTATTGTATTAATTATAATTTTCAATGAAGAAAACATACCTTAAATTTTTCTGATTTAATCACTCATCAATTTCTGTCCTGTATCTTCATGTACACTGTAAATTAACGCATTCCACAACAACAAACATTAAGTTTGAAATTGGAGATACCAGGTTATCAATACCAATTAGCACCATCCTGGACCAGATTACAGCTCATATAATATATCATTTTCAAATGATACAGTTTGGCATTAGGCCGACGAGGACATTATCACTTTATAAGAAATAACCAAAAACTAGTGTCTTTAAACACCATAGTTTGGATGATAAGTTATGGAAAAAAATAACTTTCTCCAGTTTAGCATTTACAGATGATAGTGTATGGCATATTTAGTAAACTGAATATTACACTTACTAATGAAAGCCATACATTATTATCACCAGATACTATATTCTGGCAAAAACTTATACATTTATTTTTTCCATGTTGATAAAAACCAAAATCTTGTATTTAAAAGTGCAACAATTTGGCATGCCGTTTTGTTGCTCTGGTGGTAAAATTTTATATCATCTGCCTTTGCAACATTTTGGTTGAAGATACACTGCTTAATATGAGATACGACATTCGATCTCTGATCAATATCTTCAAAACTAGATAAGATATAGAGCTGAAATTTTGAGACATTGTGTGTCTCAAATATATAATATAAAAAATGTAAAAACCCCATTTTTGAAAAATTTGGTATATACTATACTCTGGTTTTCAACCGACGATATGATATTGAAAATATGAAATATTGATTTGCTGCATATCATGTGATATTTTTGTATGAAACTTTAGTAAAGGTGTTATCGAAAGACAGGATATTTTGCTATGAAATGTTAGTATTGTTCTGTATCCTTTGTGGTGTTTGGAAATACAAAAGTCAGCTGTAATCTTATCTAATTTTGCTTCTTATTTCAAAGTAAAGCATAATTTATTTGAATGGTATGAACTCATGCAGGTTTCAGAACTGGAATAATTCGATAATAAATTAAGATGAGATATTCTTCCATACAGGACCAGGCTATCCAAAGTGTTAGTGTTATCATACCCCACTCCCCACATGTCAGATTAGTCACATGACACCCTTGATATCCAATTAGTTACAACCATATTGTCATAAACTGTTCGCTCTGTGCATTAAAACCGAAAAAAGAGGTGCAAAAACATGTTGTATACAAGTAAAAATATCATTCATGGAACTGTGGTTTTGGTTAAGTCAATCCAACTCGCAAGCAACTTTTTTTTTTAACTCTGTAGACCCTTAGTCCCATGCAGCTGCCCACATTAGGAGTTAAGAAAATGTTACATGAGGCTTTATGATCCTTTTGGGATAGTTTTGTGTAGACAGTTGTACAAATGTTAGACCCATTTACATTCTGAAAGCAGAACAAAATTAATGTGATGTTCTTAGTAATAGTTTTATGTTGATAAGGTGTCTGAGAATAAGAATTGATTCTGGTTTTCTGACTGAAACAAGATTGTTTAGTTCCTTAACTTGACTTGTTTTTGCTTCTTAAAACAGGATATTATAGTGAAGCTGGTGCTGAAAATTGCACACAGTGTCCAGCTGGAATAGATTGTTCAAATTCCTCATCACTCGTCAGTTGTACAACCGGAACCTACAGTCCTCTTGGAACAATGACATGTATAACATGTGGCAGTGGGTACTACAGTGGAGAAATGGCTGCAGAATGTACACAGTGTCCAGCTGGAATAGATTGTTCAAATTCCTCATCACTCGTCAGTTGTACAGCCGGAACCTACAGTCCTCTTGGAACAATTACATGTATAACATGTGGCAGTGGGTACTACAGTGGAGAAATGGCTGCAGAATGTACACAGTGTCCAGCTGGAATAGATTGTTCGAATTCCTCATCACTCGTCAATTGTACAGCCGGAACCTACAGTCCTCTTGGAATAATGACATGTATAATATGTGGCAGTGGGTACTACAGTGGAGAAATGGCTGCAGAATGTACACAGTGTCCAGCTGGAACAGATTGTTCAAATTCCTCATCACTCATCAATTGTACAGCTGGAACCTACAGTCCTCTTGGAATAATGACTTGTATAACATGTGGCAGTGGGTACTACAGTGGAGAAATGGCTGCAGAATGTACACAGTGTCCAGCTGGAACAGATTGTTCAAATTCCTCATCACTCATCAATTGTACAGCTGGAACCTACAGTCCTCTTGGAATAATGACTTGTATAACATGTGGCAGTGGGTACTACAGTGGAGAAATGGCTGCAGAATGTACACAGTGTCCAGCAGGAATAGATTGTTCAAATTCTTCATCACTCGTCAATTGTACAGCCGGAACCTACAGTTCTCTTGGAACAATGACATGTACAACATGTGGCAGTGGGTACTACAGTGGAGAAATGGCTGCAGAATGTACACAGTGTCCAGCTGGGAAGAACTGTACTAACCAAGCTGCGACACCAACAAATTGTACAGCAGGAACAGAAAGTGCCTTAGGAGTTGCAGACTGTACTTCCTGTCAGAGTGGTTTTTATAGCACAGAAGGATCAGGTTCATGTACACAGTGTCCAGCTGGTAAAGACTGTAGTTTAGCAGCTGTGACAGTTGGTACAGAACCACCAGCTTGTCCAGAAAACACCTACAGTCTTACTGGGCATGCAGGATGCACAAGTTGCCAAGTTGGTGAATATAGTTCTGCTGGATCTTCTAATTGTACAATATGTGAAGGTGGATATGACTGCACCAACACATCTGATATAGTCCAGTGTGCTGCTGGAACTTTTAGTCCTGAAGGTGTATTTTCTTGCTCTGCCTGCACGCAAGGATTCTACAGTCAGGCTGGTGCCCAGATTTGCAGTATTTGCCCAGCTGGTAGTGATTGTTCAAATGCTTCAGTGAATGGAGCCAGTCCACCAAAATGTGATGCTGGTACCTATAGTGAAGAAGGCTGGGCAGGATGTGTGACCTGTGCATCTGGTCATTACGCAAGTTCTGAGGGCAGTGTTAACTGTACCATTTGTACAGCAGGAAAGGATTGCTCTGATCCAGCTGTTACTCCATCTGATTGTGAAGCAGGAACCTACAGTGAAGACGGGGATGCTGGTTGCACAAATTGTCAAAATGGTTCCTATAGCAACTCAACAGGTTCCACCTCCTGTATTGAATGCCCTGCAGGATATGATTGCTCAAACCGATCAGCAACACCTACTGAATGTGTAGCAGGAACTTACAGTTTAAAGGGATGGTTTGGTTGCTCAAGTTGCCCCAGTGGCACATACAGCAATACAACTGGGACCTCATCTATTTGTCCTGAGTGTCCTGCAGGAAAGGATTGCACTGATCCAGCTAATACACCTCAAGATTGTGTAGAAGGAACCTTTAGTTCAGCTGGTGATAGTGGTTGTACAAATTGCCCAGATGGTTACTACAGTGACTCTCCTGGTTCATTGAATTGCTCTATTTGTCCAGGTGGTAAGGACTGCACAAACAAAGCAGCAACACCATCAGATTGTGCTGCTGGAACATTTAGCACTGAAGGAAGTGCAGCCTGTTTATCCTGTACACCAGGGAGTTACAGTCTTAAGACAGCATCCAGTTGTATTATATGTGAAGGTGGGGAGGACTGTTCTGATAATTCAGTTTCACCTATAAATTGTTCAGCTGGCACATACAGTACTGAAGGTGATTATGGGTGTACAAATTGTCTGGCTGGATACTATAGTCTAGCAGGTAGCAGTAATTGTACAAAATGCCTTGCTGGAAAAGACTGTACATCAGCTAGCATAATACCTCCTGATTGCCCTGCAGGTACATACAGTTTAGAGGGGGATTCTGGTTGTACAAACTGTGCAGCTGGAGAGTACAGTCTAGGTGGAAACTCTAGTTGCAGTCCATGTCCCAGTGGCTATTACTGCACTAATGCATCATCCACACAAATCTGTTCTGCTGGAACATTTAGTGCCGAAGGGTCAGAGGCTTGTAGTAACTGTCTGGAGGGATACTTTAGCACTGAGGGCTCAGGGAACTGTACCATATGCCCTCCAGGTTCAGACTGTTCAAATCCTGCTGTAACAACAGCACCACCACTTTGTGATCCAGGGACTTACAGTGAGGAAGGTTGGTATGGATGTAGAGTGTGTCCTGATGGAACATACAATAATGCAACTGGGGCAGTTACTTGCTCTTTGTGTCCAGCAGGAAAAAATTGCTCAGACAAAGCAGCAAGTCCTTCAGTTTGCCCAGCTGGAACATACAGCGAGGCTGGAGACCATGTCTGTACAGATTGCCTGCCAGGATACTACAGCTCATCAAATGCTGGAAGCTGTATAGAGTGTGAGGCTGGTAAAGATTGTTCAGATCAGACTAATCCTGTGAATTGCTCAATAAATACTTACAGTGAGGCTGGATGGACAGGTTGCGCTAACTGTTTGCCAGGGTATTATAGTACTGAGGGGTCAGGAAGTTGTACAATTTGTGATGCAGGCAAGGATTGTTCAAACCTGACATCAGGGGTTGAAGAATGTGATGCAGGGACATACAGTGCTGCAGGACAGTTTGGATGCACAGTATGTCCTGAAGGGCAGTACAGTGCTGCAGGCTCAGGCAGCTGTTTAAATTGTCCAGCAGGAATGAATTGCACTGATCCATCTGTCCAGGTAAATTGTTCTGCAGGAACATTCAGCCCTGAAGGAGTTGCAGCTTGCTCTACATGTGTGCCAGGATATTACAGCACTGCCGGGTCTGAAATTTGCACTATCTGTCCTGCTGGTAAAAACTGCACAGACCCAGCTGTTACAACAGAACCTCCGGACTGCCCTATTGGAACTTATAGTAGTGAAGGTGACCATACATGTACAAATTGCTTGACAGGTACAACAAGTGTACAAGGATCTTCCAGCTGCACAGGCTGTGCTGCAGGTCTAGACTGCACGGTTGCCACTAATCCTGTCAACTGTGATGCTGGAACGTTCAGTCCAGAGGGTGTCATTGGCTGCTCTGTCTGTGCTGTTGGGTACTATAGTGAGGCAGGTGCCGCCTCATGTGATGAATGTCCAGAGGGAAAAAACTGCTCAGACCCAGGTTCAATGACTGATTGTTCAAGTGGGTACTTCAGCAATCGTGGACAGGCTGACTGCACTAGTTGTAACCCAGGTATTATTGTGCACATATAGTAAAGAAACTGTAACCTTATAATATGTAGCTTTTGTTTTTGATGTCTGTTTATTTGTTATATGAGTGAAAAATAATGCTTGCATGACGTTAGATATAATGGATTTTTGGTGGTGTAATTCATGTTGATTTGGTTATTGAAGTGTTAACTGCATGCTTATATTTAACCATGTCATTATGTTATGATTATGATGCATTGACTCTAGACAATTTTCATTTTATTCATATTTTTGATTTCATTCGTATTAATTAGTCCATACCAAACTTGTTATTTTAAAATATGCTGAGAGAAAAATGCAACTTCAGTTACAGTACAAGTGGACCTAGATAGGCTTTGAATTGAATAATATAAAGTCCTTGTGATTTATTCAGAAGAAAAAGAAAGAGTTGTTACCTATTCATTTAAGACTTGTAGTGACTTAGTGAAAAAAAGTAAGACTAATTTTGTTTAAAATTAGGGACTTGCGAGCAATTTGGCTTTAAATATATCCACAAAAGACAAATAAGATAAAAAGGGAGAAATTATAAGGTATATAATAATGAGAAAATCTGAATTCAGATCTGAACATACTCTTAAAGGGGGGTGACAAATCCTTCTGGCCTTTAGTACTGAAAAATTCTTTTCAATTTAAATACCTGAATTATTTTAAAATTATTTTGGACATTGTACAGTATATTGTATGCTAAAGTACCTAAGGTCATTTTTGTAGCTTCCAATGTCAACAAAGTAAAAGAAATGTTCAATATTTTGACAAAACAAGGCAATTTGAAGATCTTTATGTTTGATTAAAATGTCACCTGCATGAAATAGTGTAATTACTGGATTGTTGGTTAAAAAATGCACCAAGAAAAAAATGTAATTATAATATGTATAATAGTACCTCATAGCTATCAGTAATTTGTGTTGAAAATGTAATTGTATGTTTTGGTATATTTGGGATAATATGACAGTAAAGTGACAGTAACATGCAGTGATGCCTAATGCATACCAGAACATAAGTATCAAATCATTTCCATGCATGAGTGAAATATATATTGTTAAGACCAACTCTGCACCTACCTCTAGTAGAATGAATCTGACAGCTGGGTCAGGGAACTGACTCTTTGGCTCAGTGGTCTAGTGTAATTCAGTTAATTATGACCCATCAGGTGTAGGTTTGAATCCAGTGGGGCTCGGATTTTTGTGATGCATTGCATCTTTTGCTGTTACTGAAGGAAGTTTGTAAGAACATAAAAGCAACTATAATAAACATTAAAAAATAAAAAGTTTTGATGGTTGAGTTTGAAACTGTTGTATCTGACCTTTTTTATTTACATGCAGTTATAATAGTTGCCAAGTCAATGCTTGATTTTTTTCCCTTTGCTAAAGAAATAAGAATTCATGATAGCAACTTTGGAAAGACAGACAACAGTACTTCTGTCATGTTGTCCCAAATATCTTTACTTGTATTTAGTGTGTTGTGGTTTTGTATAATTCTGTTGATGCGCACACATATATATTTGTTATTGCATTATGCTTTGTTTCAGCATGTAGTATGATAAATTAATTATGTGAATAACAACCACTTGTTTTATATATAAATTGAAATAGAAAATGAGCCGAAACGTGAAACTAGTACCGCCCATTTCCTTTCTTTGAGACACCAGAAAAAAGAATCAAAAAGATATTTTGAGATTCAGTAAATTGTCCCACTAAAAAGGCCTCGATGACTGATCCACCTTTATCAGCGAACTTTTTTTGTTCAAAATTTTATACATTTATTTTTTTTGAAATTGCTGATTTTCGTGTTTTTGGAATGATTGGTAATATTAGTAGTACTTAAATTGACTGTATTACATTTTTAAGAAAAAAAGACAAAATTTTTCAAATATTGCAAAGTAAAAAGCCTATATATACTAGTAAATATATTGTGGTTCCATTTAAATGATTAATATAGACACTTATTGAAAAAGTTAATTGTATTGAACAATACAAGGGATGAATGTAAAAAAGTTCTAATTGCTATGGAAAAAAGAAACGCCTAGCCCTTTTTCACACACACACACCTCAAGTTATATTTATTTAATTTATTATATCTATCATTTATAAATATTAAGAATTTCATATTTAAAGGCAAGATAATAGTATCAATGGCTTTATGAAGATCATTATCAAATTTGAATTATGTAATGGTTATTAATTTTCAAGCAGATGGTTCCTTTATATGAAAGGTGTGATTTATTATGAAGTTAGTTTGTAATATATATCATTATTTGAAAAATAATACTGAGACGAGAATTTTATTTCTGTCCTTGTGAAAGAACAGTAATTTAAAGAATATGGGTGTATCCAAGCAGTAATTTTCATCCAGAGTTGTCTGCCTTTGAAATATATTGCATTTTCTTAAATATTTTTATTTTAATTTTTGTTAAGGTCTTTCGTCATGATCATGAAGATTTAAAAATCTAAAAATAGTAAGAATGTTTTTCTAACCTTCATTCTTTAAATCATTTTTAATTTTCATTGTTGGAATGAAAAGGCAGATAACTCCAAGTTTGATGTTATGATTTTGTGTAGGTTAATTCATACTCACAATATTTATTTAAATGTGTTATTTGCAGTATATAATTTATTTTTTAGTTCTAATTGCATGCTTTACTTACATTTGATAATGTTAACTGTTTCTTTAAGCTTCAGGTGTAAGTTTAGTACATTTAATTTATGTACACCTTAAGTGTTTATAATTATCAAAAATGAAGTTTATCACTTTATGCTGAAAATTTAGTCCTTTTTTTTTCTCTTTTTTTTTCTTTTTCTTTTAAGAAAAACAGCTTTTAGTTAAGTATTTCTTACAGGTGATAAGTTAAATTTTTTTTTGGCCATTTATTTCATTTATGTATATTCAAATAGATGATTACTTTAAACAGTATTTATTCAAGAAAATATATAATAGTACATATACATAGAAAAACTCAATAAGGA
This sequence comes from Cyclina sinensis, assembly GCA_012932295.1. Classification (NCBI taxonomy): domain Eukaryota; kingdom Metazoa; phylum Mollusca; class Bivalvia; order Venerida; family Veneridae; genus Cyclina; species Cyclina sinensis. The sequence continues at coordinate 4,616,413 of JAAONU010000017.1, forward strand.
TCAATAGAAAGCTTAGAGCTTATTTGAATCTCTCTCCTTGAAATAAACATTTTTGTATGATTGAATTTTCTTACAAAAGAAGGTGTGAAATATGGTGTCTTGTACCTACATATTTTATTTCTTGTAGGATACTATTCTTCTGCTGGTGCAGCAAGTTGTACTGAATGTTCAGCAGGACACTCGTGTACTACAACCGCACAGAATATATGTGGAACTGGAAAGTATAGCGCAGCCGGAGCCACTTCTTGTACAACGTGTCCTGCAGGTCACTCCTGCAGTAGTACTACCACTGAAACACCAACTCAATGTACGGCAGGAACATATGCTCCTGCAGGGTCTGCATCATGCACATCATGCTCAAAAGGATTCAAATGCCCCAATGATGGAATGGACGCACAGGTTGCATGTACAACTGGTCAATACCAACCAAGCACTGGTCAGACAACATGTTTAGACTGTCCAGCAGGTTTGTATTAACTTGATTTAGGATGAAAGCCTTATCTTTCTCATAGAGTTGAGTAATCTTTGAAGCTGCAGCTAACTTTCTATGATTTGAAATGTTTGATAAAACTTTAAAAAAGCCATATAGGTTAATTGAGTTGTACCCCCTCTAACAGAGTAACATCAGTCAGGCAGTTTGTCGAACCATTTGGAATAGTAAAAACAGTACTAAACTGTTGTCCTTGAGATGAGGAACTATCAAATTTTTCACAGAATGTAATGTCATGTCAGTAACTTTATTTGCTCTAAGACAGATGTGGGTCTACAAGCTGAGAATTTTCTTCAGAGAAATGAAAAGTTTTTGTTTTATTAACTTACCTATAAATGCAAATGTTTAAGAAAGTTTCTGAAAAGCTGCAATGTAAGAATAGACCTGATAAAGAAATAAATGAAGAGTTTTTAGTAAAAGAACATACCCGACAATATTTACTGAAGGAATACTACCTACCTATTCCATTCACTCTTTCACTTTTAAATTGTTAAATAATTGATAATGTAATGAAAAAAATATGTTCAAAAAGGTTTTATTTAGAAATTTAGATGGTTAAAAAGTATGCATTTAGAATGTATGGCTGTCAACCCAAAAATTGTTCAACAACAGCTCTATATAAAGATTTCTATAAATTCATTCAGTTTGCCATTGGTACTTGGAATATTTTGACTGACATCTTGACATCGGGTGATTATTCATTCAGACACATTAACATGATTTTAAAGAAAATGGAAAACTAATTTAATAATATAATGGTATGCCTCTTAAATTCTGCATCTTTTGTGATAGACAAAATAGCCAAATTTTAATCTTCCTGTAACAATAATTAGGAACACTGTCTGATAGCATAGTAACTGTTGAGAATTGTAAGAGGTGTAAAATAGAACAAAATTTGATTGCATCTCCATTTAGTATGCTATTTTCAAGGTGACAAAGTCTTCCTCAGTGTGAAAGTTGCAGGTTGTTATTTTTCAAATGTAAACATTATCATTAATTACAGGACAAGAATGTACAAGCCCTGATGTGGCTGCCTCAAACTGCCAAGCTGGTACGTACAGTCCGGCTGCTACCGACACCTGCATCACATGCCCAGATGGCGAGTATACCGATAGTCCAGGACAGGCTGCATGTACACAGTGTCCAGCAGGTTCAGAGTGTACAATATCAAGTAGATCAGATTGTCCAGCTGGAGAATACAGGTAGACATTTAAGCGACAGTATTGTAGTTCTTAAGATTTCGTCTCCTTTTCGTCTCTCAAGAGTGTTTATATTTTTTAATAATAACGACAGTCATCACCCAAACAACATAAATTGTAGTCTGAAACATCTAAAAAAACTTGTAAGTTTCAACCTTTGGATATTTAAAGGAAAATCCATGTTGAAACTACATATTTGATTGATGAAAATGTTTTGTGTGTTTACTTGAGTATTTTGATCAAAGGGAGGGAACTTAAGAGAAAACTTTCTTAACAATATGAACATATTAAAAATTGAGAATCTTAGAGGATTTTTATGCCCCAGAAGTGAGGCATATAGTAATGGCACTGTCCTTTCGTCTGTCTGACCATCCGTCCGACAATCTTGCCCGCGCTTCATCTCAAAAACCAGAAGTGATTGTCATGATGCCTTGTTGTGCATAGTATTTGGATTTTTCATTTGGATAAAAACTTCCTGAATTATGGGCCTTTGAATTTTTATACAAATGGTCTGTAGAATATGATCTTGTCTGCACTTCATCTCAAAAAACCACTGGTTTGATTTGAATGAAACCTTCACAGAAGTGATGTTTCATGAAGCCTAGATGTGCACAGTGTGTGGATTTTTCATTTGGATTAAATCTTTCATAGGAAATAAACTTAGAGCATGTCGTATCTAGTTACTCCATTTCATCCACCAGGCCAAGTCCTTACAAGTGCTCTATCATATGTGCTGGAAATTTATACTAGAATATTGGAGATGAATATTTTTATTAAATAAAATGAGTGAAAATAAGTTGTTTTATATATTTCCATACCTACCAATTGCATCTGAAAATTCTTTACAGTATCATGACTGTGTTGCCTGCTCTGTCTAAATTTGTGAAACCAGAATTCAGTGAAGACAGCTTTACAGTGTTTCATAATTAAACGTTATAGCATAACACAACTTGTTTCATTACTTGTTTCTTTTTCAAGAGCATATCACCATTGTCTTTGTATGCCATTTCGAAATTAGAGCTACATTTTGGGGGCATATGTCACTTTCCATTGATAGCCCTTGTTTACACTTCAAAAGGTTTTTAAACAAGCTATGTACGAGGGGTGATTCAAAAGTTCGCGGAATTTATCTCTAAATCATTTATTTTTTCACCGAATCACATTAAATTTCGCATAAATATAATTCAACGTATTTTAACTAACATTTTCGTTTAGTTTATGGAATATGTGTAACCGGAAGAATATAAATGGTCTCCATAGCAACCACGGTTAGGTGACTTGAAGCAGGCCAAAATATTTCGTTTTACTAATTCACTTCAGACGATAGTATGTTTTCAAATGTTGCTCAATTTTGGCGCGAACGTAACTGACGTTAGAATGACGTGTTGACGTCATTTCCTATAATTTTGATTACATTACGTTGAACCGTTACTCCACAGCAGCGAGTTGTCGCCATGTCTTCAACTTCTTCCGCGACGTCAACAAGTGAATTGGAGCTACGCGCAGTTGTGAAATTTTGTGTTGGACTCAAACTTACACCAGTTGAGACGTTGAATCAAATTAAAAACTCGCATACATTACAACCTTGTGGTAAATCGTTTGTCTACAAATGGCATGAGCGATTTCGGAACGGCAGAAAATCGGTACTTGATGACGATAGAGCAGGTAGACCAGCATCCGCTATGACGACGAGCAACGCAACGTTAGTGAGAGAGCTTTTGGACAACGACCGGCGCTTAACGGTTAGGGGTATTGCAGAGGAACTCTCCCTATCGTATTCTACTGTGCAACGAATTCTTACAGAAGAGCTAAATATGTCCAAAGTATCTGCGCGTTGGGTGCCCAGACTTCTGACTGATGAAAACAAGCAGCGGAGGTTAGAATGTTCTCAGCAATTTCTGGATCTGTACGACGCACAGGGTGACGAGTTTTTGGACAAAATCATCACGACAGACGAGACATGGTTATACCATTATGATCCAGAGTCGAAACAGCAGTCGTCCGTCTGGAAGTCACCAGACACACCTCCACCAAAAAAGGCCAGGACAACACGCAGCTGCAAAAAGGAAATGTTCATCTTCTTCATGGATAGACAAGGGCTTTTGCTTCAACACAAGGTGCGCGACGGATGTACCGTAAATGCCGACTATTATTCAAAGGTATGCCGCATTTTAGTCATACAAACGATCAACACTTATATATTATTTTTATAACAAACTAATATTTTACAGTATGTATTGTTTCAAATAACAAAATATATAAAAATATTATTTAAAATGTGCCGCTTTTTACTTTCTTAAACTTAAATTATTTCATGTTTTCCCGTTTGTTTGTTTGACTTCAGGTGCTTAGACGCGATCTGATACAGGCTCTGCGCCGCAAGCGCCCCCTGTTGGTACTGGATGATGTTATACTCCATCATGACAACGCTCCAGCACATCGGGCACAGAGTACAGAGTTAGAGATTTCACTGCTTGGTTTCAGTCTCTTACCACATCCGCCGTACAGCCCGGATCTAGCACCGATGGACTTTCGTCTGTTTCCAGATATGAAGAGGGAACTCAGAGGCCAGAGATTTGAAACAACATTAGAGCTACGCAATAAGGCTCGTGAAGTAATCTCTTCATTCAGTCAGGATTGGTTTAAGGTAACATTTATGCAATGGGTACAAAGGCATAGGAAGTGTGTAGCGACGGGCGGCGATTACGTCGAGAAGGTGAATCGTACGCTAGAATTTGACCGTTAGTGACGTCGACGTCGTGATGGCGTGCGTCAAGTGCCGGTCATGTATACAATTCAAATATGTACAAACGATTTATTAGTAAATGTATTTCAATGAGATTACGGCTCTGCTTTAGTATTGAGTAAACGTATCGAGTGATGTAATTTTTGTGTTTGTATTGTCTTTTCCGTTCTAGTAATAAAGCAATTCCGCGAACTTTTGAATCACCCCTCGTATGTCCAAAAATGATAAAAAATGACAGGGCTCAAATTGGTGTATTTCTTAGAAACTGTATTGTTAAAATGTGAGCCTAGGGTTAAGCAATGTTCTGTGTTTTTTTGTTTGTTTGTTTGTTTTTTGTTGTTTTTTTCCACCAGACAACTAAAAAAGATACAGATAGATTGCTTATGAAAATAAGAGAAAAACAGAAATGATATACTTCAGAAATAAATTGTCTGTGTTTCTTCTACTAGTGTCAAATGCATTAGAAATGTAAATGCAGCGATTTGTTAAGATGATAGAAATTTAATATTAAGAAGAAAGTGATTGAGTCATTTTGCACTAAACCCTTTGTTCGTATTGACATGTTACAATAATTAAATTTACCTGTTTCATAAGCTTTTATAATGATTATATTTCAGTTCGGCTGGTCAGACACAGTGTATCTCTTGTGGTGCCGGGACGTACAAGGCCACAGCTGGTGCAGGATCATGTTCTCCTTGTGACGCAGGTTTCGAGTGTCCCACTACATCTGGAAGTATGTGTTTGTTACCTTAAACCTTTATTATTTTGTCAGAACCCATTTACTTGTTCTATTAAGCTTAATTTTGTTGATTACAGAAACTACTTGTTAAGCAGTCATCTCATTTGTCAAAAAAAACCCCAAAAAACCAAAGATTCTAGACCAATGAAATGTCTCCTTTCAAAAGTTGGTTGAACTATGCCAACTATTCTGTTTGGTCCAATCGAGAGTGATCTTTATGGATTCTAGACCATTGAAATGCCTCCTTTCAAAAGTTGTTTGAACTATGGCAACTATTCTGTTTGTCTGATCTGATGTTTATGGATTCTAGACCAATGAAATGTCTCCTTTCAAAAGTTTTTGGACTTTGCCATCTAAACTGTTTAACTGTTTGGTCCGATCTGATCTTTATGAATTCTAGACAAATGAATTGTCTCCTATCAAAAGGTATATGAACTACTAAGCATAGTCTAGTTTTGTCCGATCAGATCTTTCACAGATTTAGACCAATGGAACGTTTCCTTTCAAAAGTAGTTTTAAGGTGTGCAGAATAATCCAATGAGCTGGCAACTAAAGAAACATCCCTTTTAAGCAGTAGTTAGAAATATGCAAAATGATTTGTTTGATCTTTTCTAAACATTTTTGTTCACTTGTCTATCACTGTCAGACAGAGCAATTTATTCAGTTTAAATGAAATGATTAACAGTGAAATGCCCGAAAATTAAATGATGATATACTACATATATTTTATTGGCTTATTCTCTGTATAATGAAAAATAATTGATAATTTTAAGAAGGTTGTGTTGTTTTTTATGCTCCCCAAAGGGCGAGCATATAGTTGCCGCTTTGTCCATCCGTCCATCCTGTCCGTTCATCCGTCTGTCTTTCATAATTTTGTTCGGAGCATAACACAAAAACTATGAGAGATATCAAGATCAAACTTCATAGGTAGTTAGATCTTATTAAGGAGCAGTGCAGTGCACAAGAACCTTAACTCTTGCTTTATTAATTTTTGAGTTATTGCCTTTTGAAATTTCTCATACTTATTTTTTGTCCGGGGCATATCTCACAAAGTATAAGAGATATAAGCATGAAACTTTATTGGTAGATAGATCTCTATGAGGAGAAGTGCATCGTGCAAGAACCATAACTCTATTTTGCATAATTTAGGAGTTATTGCCCTTTGTTATTTTTCATACTTAAAAAAAAAAAATACATATTAACAATAGCCCTTTTGGAATTGGCATTTATTCGGGGAGCATCCATCAGTTCTAACAATTTCTTGTTTTTTAATGTTTTGTGAAGTGATGTTGTAATCAAAAGAAGTGCATTTGTAATAAATGGCTATCTACCCAAAGTGGTTCACCAACATCTCTGTATAAGACTAGTATTAATCCATTCAGTTTTCTGATTGTACTTAGGATTCTCAACTGACACCTTAACTTTTCAATACCATTAACATTTACATGATTTTTAAAAACGGAAAAATCAAAATTTTAGGGTGTGCATCATCCTTCAATAAAAAAATATGTAGTCCTTTGATAGCTCTTTTTATACACTTTTTATGAAGTGCTTAAATTAAAGTAAGACAAGTGAAATGATACCAAAAGACCTTAGATTGAAGAAAAACACTTCAGTTTACCAAACATACTTTTTTCAGAGTCAGCCTGTGCCAGTGGCTATTATTCAACTGGAGGTTTGGAGTCATGTCTGCCATGTCCAGCTGGTTACGAATGTTCAGATGCTACTGTAGTTCCTGTACTATGCACAGCTGGTACCTATGCTACCAATACAAGTATAGCATGTACCTCTTGTGATGCTGGTCACAAGTGCCCTTCAGATGGCCTCGGTGCCCAGATACCATGTCCAACAGGATGGTACCAGACAAGCACTGGAGGAACCTCATGTACACGGTGTCCACAGGGTGAGTAAAGTGTTTCTGTTATACTGAAGAACAAAAAGTACACATATAATAGCTGATCACTAGCACATCTAAGAAGTCTTTTAGGGATAGTCAGACTTGAGAGGGCCACAGGGAAGATTGGTTTCATCAACTGTGTTCCCTTTTTAAATAAAGTTAAATAAAGCTGAAAATGGTAGTCAGACTGACTTAAATATAGAATTTTGATGTGTAACAGATAATGGATAATGGGTCTAAAACTGACTTAAATATAGATGTTGGATGTAAAACTGCCTAACTTATGAATGATTTATGTATAACTGTGGACGTCTGAACAGAATTTTTGAGTTCTGAAAAAGAGATGTAGTTCAGTTTTGATACCGAAGGTGTCAGATAAGTATATAATTTGCCCCTGATTGAACGATTTTTGTAAGTGAATGAAATGCTTATTTAATCAATAATTAATAGCACAGAAGAAAAAGAGACAGATAATACAGTGTAGCAAAATTTCTTCAAGCTAAATTGATACATCTAATCTACAAGATAAATACAAAATCAAAACTTCATACTACAGGACTTAGAAGCCCCTTAGTTGACATGATCTGTCAAGCAAGTTCTTAATGTATATACACTATTTTTGATACCTTAAGTATTTTACAATACTCTTTCTTAGCAACAAACAAAACTTAGAATTTTAACTGGTTGCATAATTTTACTTTACTTTATTAGGAAGCAAGTGTCCAGATAGTACGGCATTACCAACTGCTTGCCCCATAGGCAAATACCAAGATGATTACGGAATGGATGCATGCATAGATGTAAGTAGCAACCAGATTCTGTTTGTTCAATATCCTTGAAAGATTAAAATGGTTGTATGTGTTTCATTTACATAGAATTATAGCTAAGTAAAGATTACAGTAAAATGTTGTGACATTTTGGTTGTTGAAAAAAAAGGTTCAGAACTTTTTACTGGTATTGCTGAATAGCTGTAGCTGTTGTATTTGATAGATTTGTGAAAAAAAATGTAAAATGGAAGTTTCAGATTACCATTGACTTCTTGTATTCTAATAGCCTTTTTGTATTACAAGTGAATTCTTGTATTACAATAAATACATTTGACTTCTTGTATTACAATAAATACATTTGACTTCTTGTATTACAATAAATACAGTTAATTTCTTGTATAACAATAGACATTTTGTATTACATTTGACTTCTTGTATTACAATTGACAATTGACGTCTTCACTTATTGTATTACAGATGATATCTTGTATAACATTTGACTTCTTGTACTACAATTGACATCATGTATTTCAATTGACTTTTTAGTATAACAGTTGACTCCTTGAATTATAAAAAAAAAACTTGTAGAAATTCTTGAAAATCTTTTAATAAAGAAACATATGAACAACACAACTACAATTATCTTCAATGTCTGTTTCCTTTCATTTCAGTGCCCATCAGGCTACTATGCTGACTCAACTGGATCAGTTACATGCACCATCTGTCCAGCTGGTTCCGAATGCTCAGACTCATCTGTTGCTCCAGTGCCTTGTTCCACCGGAGAGGTATATTGTTTGTTGATTTATTGGGGTTTTTATCACCAGTCTCAGTAGCTGATGTCATATCTTTGTGTCAGTCCACCTAACAAGTGTTCCCGAGTATCCAACCAGTGTACTAGCAAGTCTCTCCAAAAGTTATGGATGACTTTCTCACTTGAATCAGTGACTTATAGATGCATTGTCAAAGATGACTTAGAGAAATTTTGAAATTTATGGGGATCGAACCATTGTAGAACCCCTGGATTGACCGTCTGGTGCATTACTGATTGAGCAAGCCAAGCCAGTCCCACATTTATTGTTTGGGATACAAACATGTTTAGTGATGAAATGAGCAGAAAGTCCATGTAGACAAGTCAGTTAAATTTTAGTCAGGAGGTAATTATTTTTTTGCTTGTGCAACCTGCACAGAGAAAGGTAACCCAAAACATCTATGCTGTCAAGCAAAACCTCTGGGTGATAATTAGGCTTTTCCTAATTGAATGTTTGACACATCTATATTTATAATGTAAGTAGGATAGGAGTTATTGGAAACATCATGTAATTACCTCACAAACTGGTCTAGTTAATTTGGAAATGAGAAACAACTAGAAATCTTAAGTGTTTTCTTTAATATAACAAAAATCTGGTAGTTCAAGACAAATTTAAATGAGATACATACCATTGTTAAGGATTGACTTTTTCATCATTGTAATATCTCAAGGCTATATTAAACAGGTACAGTAAATTTTCTATTAATTTTTTGCCTATTATGTAATTAAATTCAAGACTTGTGATAAAATTTTTCACTATGAAATAATACAGCTACATCAATCTGTATGTTTATGGCCGTTTTAACGAAGTTTTCATGTATATTTCAGTTCTCAGCTCAAGGAAGTACATCATGCACATCTTGTCCAGACGGTCATACCTGTGTCGGGAGCACAGCTACCCCTTGCACTGTAAGTTAGTTGAAGTGACATTAACATTTAACATTAAATACATCACTTCTTAAACCCTGTTTTAACAGCATTGAGAAACACACTATTTTTGTTGGTGTGGATTGGTGCAGGTTCGAATCCCACTTGGAACTTGATTATTTCTAATGGATTGCATTTTAAGTTACACAGATTTCATACAGTGTAAGAAGCAGCTGTTTAGTCTAGTGATATTCCAGCTGACTTGTAATCTAGTAGTTGCACATTTGAACTGCCGTACTGCCACTGTCATTCCGTACTGTCTTTAGGATGAGTCATTCAACTGAGATCCTCCATATCAGTTCTATACACTGAGCATGTAAAAGAATGAATGCTTAATGGATTCACTATATCAACAATATGAAATAAATTAATTCTTCAAAGGACATTTTTCACACAAGAAGTAACTGAAAATAAATAAACTCAGATCAATAGATTGACAAGTAGGTTTTGTTTTCAAACCAGTATTTTAGTGCTTTTTTAAAAAATGTGATACTTTATTACAGGCTGGTACCTATGTTGAAAACAATGCGTGTACACCTTGTTCAGCAGGCTATTCCTGTGCCGACCCAGCTGTTGGTAAAGTCATCTGTCCAGATGGCCAGTACCAAACTGCAACTGGTCAAGCATCATGTGACAATTGTCCCGCAGGCCAAGAGTGTCCAAGTAAAAATGAAACAGCTGTGGACTGTGTCGCAGGTTATTTTAGCCCTCTTGGAGTCAGCACATGTTCGGTATGTACCATGATAAATTTGTCCATCAGGTAGATAAAATTATACTATAGGAAATACTTTGTATGCTTTTTCAGGTTCATTCACATTTTAAACATAGCAAATTCTCAAAATGGCTTCGGTAACACAGCACCAGAAGGTTAAAATCTACTGGTTCTGTGAGTTTGCTAATCATACCTTCTAACATAAGATAAGATAAGATAGATAAGATAAACTTTATTTAAAGTCGGCAAGACAGGAACAACATAACATAAGCTCTAATGAGCTTTTAAACCGACTATATACTATATACTTACAGTTAGTGTTCAGAGACCTTTTTACATGTACTTAAATAACAGAGGTTTCAGCAAGACTGGTTGTAACAATACTTATTAAGTATATTCATATGATAATAAAAAGAAGGATGCTCTTGGTTTTTATCAAAGAAATGATGTACCTTTTTAGTGCAGATTCAAATGAAATTGCTCATCCTCTGTGTTAAATTTGACAAACTTTTGAAGTTAATTGATTAGACATTTTAAAAAAAGCACACACATTCTTTGGCACAAGAGCCTAATAATTATCAAATTCTATAAGTTAGATTGTGTTGCAAGCATATGAAATAAAATCTGACAAATATGGCTTTAAAACAGTTTTTGTTTTACTAAAGTGTTTTTATTTATACTTCAGCAATGTCCAGATGGGTATTACAGTGCTGCAGCCGCCTCTTCATGTTCACAGTGTCCAGCAGGTCAGAAATGTTTTGATGGAGCAAACTATATATCTCCAATCGACTGCGCTGCCGGGTATTACAGCTTGCTAGGAGACTCCTCCTGTACAGCATGTTCAGCAGGTGTAGTATCTCTCTTGTTATTTCAGTTTTACACTCTCAGAACCTATTTATGAGAAAAAGAAAAAAGTAAAAAATTTTACCTGCTTTTATTTTATCCATATGCTTTCATATATTGTATCACTTTATAACATATAGTTTTTCTCATATATTTATTACACAATATACAAAAACTAGTTCATCTTTTTCTTGCCACTTTTTCAGGTTACACCAGCTTGACTGGTTCCAGTTCTTGTACGCTATGTCCAGCTGGTTCCCAGTGCAGTGATCCAACAACTGCAGTGGCTTGTACATCAGGATACTACAGTCTAAAAGGAGCAGTAGGTTTTATCTTGAAGTTCATGAAAATAGTCTGAAAGTGTCATTATTATGGAAAGAAAAATAGAGATACAGTTGTAACTATAAAAACATCAAGAAATATTGCTTCTACTACATCTGTAAGTATAACAAAGCTATCCAATCATGATTCAAAGTTCATATGTTTACTAGCAGACCATGACAAAATTAGAGGTTTCAAAAATCATAACTGAATGAGATCAAACTGCACACAGTTTTGCTCCTAACACAGTCTCACATGGCTAGGTACACTATAACCCTGGAATATATCTTTTTTTTCAGACTGTATGCACACCTTGTCCGGCAGGATATTCCTGTGGGTCGACTTCAGTGGCACCAGTTGTATGTGCATCAGGCACATATTCCTCTGCACAGGCTCAAACATGTACAGCATGTCCCACTGGACAGTCTTGTATTGACCCATCAGAAGCACCTGTCAACTGTAATACAGGATACTACAGTCCATCTGTAAGTGCTGTCTTTACATCAAAGGTCTAGGTTTTAGTTTATTTATAATTACAATAGAGTATTTAAATTAAATTTTTTTACATAGTTGAAACAGGGTAGAATGATGATTTTGTTTCCAAGACAAATATTTACAGGTAGATTATTCTTTGTGATGAGAAAAGAGTACAGCAAGCCATTTATAAAGTATCAAATTTTGGAAATTAATTTTAGATTAAGTTGAATCATTTTAATTGTATACAATCATGTATTATATTTGATGGTTGGTGACCGTAGACATAATGGTAGTATCAAAATGTGATAAAGTGAGTTTTGATACTTGTTGTATTCAATAAACAGTATTTAAAAGCAGACTTGCATCTATTATGTGTCAGAATTTGCATTTTGTCACTGTCTTTAGAGTTGAAAAATGTGCTCTTTAATTGAATGGAAAACTTTTTAATGTTTTAGAGAAATGTGTATTTATTCTTCCAGAATTCAGCATGGTCATAAATGTCATAAAGTTGACCATATGGTCATGAATTTGACCATTATAGTTATGAATTTGTCTGCCCTTTTGTTCATTATTCTTTCGTTTTGATTACATGTTAGGTGGATAACTGTAACAGTTAGAAAAAATGCACTTCACAAGGACATAGGAGAAGGTTTTCTTTATTGATACACGTTGTTAATTGTTTGTCCGATGTAGGAATCAGTATCCTTAGATAAGAAGACTTAGTGTTAATTTTTGTCATACCTTTCCATTTGCTTTGAACAAATACAATCAGTTTGTATACAAAACATGTTGATTTTTTTTTCTGTGCCTTTGAGAAGACAGTTTTGGGGTTAAGGGAGAATAACATCTAGCAAAACTTAATTATAGATTTATGTAACTGTTGGAATGAATATGTTTCTTTTGTTGTAAAGGGAACTGCCACCTGTTCGGCCTGCCCAGCTGGATATGAATGTACCAGCAACCCAAATAACCCAACAGCATGTACCTCTGGGTATTACAGTCTGTCAGCAGAAAGTGCTTGCACTATTTGTCCAATAGGGAGCATGTGTCCATATACAACATCAAGCCCAATAGCATGTTCTGCAGGCAAACATACAAACGGAAACACTGGACAGACTTCCTGTACGGACTGTGATGCTGGATTTCAATGTCCTGATCCAAGGTATACATGTAATATGGATATAACTTTCTCAGTTCAAGAAATATAGTATTATGTCTCCTACCATGAGGAGACATATTGATTTTGTCTGTGTCTGTCCATCTGTCTGACACCATGTTTGTCAGTGCAACTCCTAGCTTTTACATGCATAATTGAATTTTGATGAAAATTTACAGACGTGTTCAGTGCCTAGAATAGTTATGCAGATTGTCAGAATTTACATTTTGACTTTTTTGTGCAGGAGTTTAGTTTATAAGTTATTGACCTTGTGGTAGGGGTCATATGGTTAAAAAGAAAAAGAAAGAAAAAAACTTCTTTCTAGACATTCTTCAAAGAGTGTATGTTCTACTCCAGTAATATTTCACCGTATTAGCAGGTCGATTCAAGAACTGAACATAAAATCATACAAAGAGAGACTTTTCAAAAAGATGTAGAGGGGGAAGAGATTAGTATGACTGTCTTGCCCAAAATGCGATATGTTTATGTAGTCATGATATACATTTGCTTATTATTCAAAATATTGTCGGCCATTTTTTTTAAATTCTCTCCTAAGAAAATATCTGATAAAATGAATTCTTGAAAAATGTGAGAAGATTCAAAAGCATAAAAATGTTGCAAAGTAAATATCAAACTATCAACCCTTAGCCTCATAGATTTCCTAAATAGATTTGTCCATCTTTCAAGTCGGACAGATTCATTAATTATTAATAGGGATATAAATCAAAAAGCCTTCTGACTGAATAGTTAACAGTGCAGATGGAGGTGTGAATGCAGAGAAGGTCAATGTGCTGTTAAATCAAGGAATACATAGCATTTTCTTGCATTCTCCCCTCAAATCTGCACACATGAATGCACAGGCTGATGATAGTTTGTATCATTTCCATTGAGGGTAAATATAATGCTACTTTCCTCAGAGTATTTTTTTGCCTTAAACCTTTCGTAGAATGCATGTACCAAAACTGTTTCAGTCTTGCGCCAGTTGCATGTACCCCTGGAGAGTATTCACTTGCCAAGGCAACATCCTGTACGACATGCCCAGCTGGATATGAATGTCCCACTACAAACGCATCACCGACTTTGTGTGCTACTGGGGAATATTCTACTGGTGGTCAACAGTCTTGTACTAGCTGTGCGGCTGGTTCTTCATGCACTTCAACAGGATCTGTATCAACATGTAGAACAGGTATAATGAAAGAAACCACAAGGAATTCATATGATATCTTCCAGCTTGTTAAGATAGTACATAGATGTTTGTGGCATGCAAACTGTCCAATTATTACGTGAACCTATTTTTACGGTCAAAAAATTAGGATTTACAGTTGATAAAACCTAGTTTTTTTAATATTAACATATATTTTTGAGCGAAATCATTGGTTAATAGCATAAACCGTAGTTTATGCTCATAAACCGTAGATCACATTTGAAGTTTACAGCCGAAAATATAGGTTATGTTTGTAAACCATCCTTTACAAGCGTAAACTTGGGTTCACGAGCATAACAATAAGATAGTGTCGGTAAACATAGGATAAAGGTTGAGATCTGTTGTTTAATTGAAAAACCTAGTTTATCAAATGTAAATATAGGTTCAAGAGCCTCATCTAGGGTTTACAATGGTTATCCTATATTTACGCTCAAAAATATAGGATGAAATAAAAAAAAACAGGTTTTACAATTGAAAAACCTGTTTTATCAATCTTAAATCCTAGATTAATGGGCGTAAACTTAGGTTCACATAATTTTGGACAGTTGACTTAATTGCCTTGAAATATATTTTATGGAATTAAACAGTGTTTTCGAGCAAAGACTTAGGATAATGGTGGTGAACTATAGTTTACGGACACGAACCTAGGTTTAGGTTTGATAAACTAAGATACTGAGAAAGAATATGAATTTCAGTTGTTATCTGATGTAAACGAATGTAAATATAGGTTTACAGTTGTAACCTATTGAGAAACCTAGTTAATTGAAGGTAAACATAAGATCACAAGCATAAACTACTGTTTATGGCCGTTATCCTTTGTTTACGCTCGAAAAACCAAGTTTTACATTTGAAAAACCTAGATTATCAACCGTAAATCCTAGTTTTACGAGCGTAAACATGGGTTCACTTAAGAATTGGACAATTGGCATGCCTTAGATGTCAAATTATTAGGGAAATGAGCAAATACTGAAATCGATATTCAAATATTCAGTTTGTCATATTCCAGTATATTCGAATATTTGATTTTTGGAAGTTCAGTGTGTTACCGTAATTTAATTGGTATCAGAATATTGGTACTTTTTTCATTCATCTATACAGTGTCAATAAGAAATGGCTTTTCATTAGAAGCTTCAAATACATGTATGTGATTGGCATATGCATAATATATATCCCATTCTTTAAAAGATGAATTATCATAATAAAAACGGCATGTTGGATTAAATGGCAACTGCGTTTTTTTAAGGGGCAAGATATGTAAAATAAATAAATAGATGATGATAATTTTATTAACATGCAAACTTAAAGCGGGATGTTAAAAATATTTTCAAACTTATCTATCAAAGGAAAAAATATTTTAAGCTTTACTGATAGATTGGACAACAGAAGAGAGTCATGTACATTTTTGTAAACATGATGTTAATCCTGGAAAAAATGTGAAATAAACAACTTCTAAAATTTGTTAAATAAACTAGACACCAATCAAAATGAACAAAAGATATAAAGGTATCACATTTATGCCTGATGCAAACTGTTAATCTGTTACGATGGCCCCTGCCAATTATGCATTTCAATTTTCTTGTTAATTGGACAATTTTTGACAATAAATAAACACATCAACATCAACGGTTTTATTTTGCGTATTTACCATGCAAAGATGATCAAAAATCAGCTGCACTTAATTTGAAAAAAAGCTATACACTAATTTACGAATATTCAAATTAGATTTGCAGGTTCGAATATATGGTCCATTGCCATCTGTTTCAATATTTGTTCCCATCCCTACAAGTAATGTATAACCATAACGCAAGAACATTTCATAAATTAGTTACAACAATGTACTATCAAAGAATATAGTTTTTATATAATCTGCTACAGAAATGCAAGTGTGAATGTTGTTTGACCTGTTTGAATATCAGTTTAGATAATTTCTTTGTTAAATCAGAAAATGTAATTTAACATACCTGCCATACGTCCCGGATCGTCCGGGATTGTCCCGGAAATCGAGGGCCCGTCCCGGAGTCCCGGAAAAACACACGATGTCCCGGAAAATATGAAAACGTGCATACCTTTGATCAGACCAGTCAAATTTTTGACACGCCGCTAATTCTTTAATTATTCGTTATGATAATATGTTCCGATTCGGTAAATACACCGCGTGTCATTGATAACCAATTAACAAATGACCGCTATCGGCTATCGATTTATTGACTTGCGTTGCATTAATTAATTTGTAAGATATCAGCCCCTTTCAAAGACTGTCGCCGCGGTAATTGGTGTAAATAGAGATGCTACTTAAAATTAAATTTAATGCAAACGCGCATTTATATAAAACTCGTGGTGAATATTGTAATGTTCGATCAAATCGCGCCAATACTTGTAATACGAAGCATAGACGACGCTGTCACCAAACGCCCGTGATTCAACTTGAATTCGAGTTTATGATGTTAATTAATTAATGGTACACAGTTATTATTTTTTTTATTTTACACAATATAATTGTGACAAAAAGATCAACAGTACTGTGCGGCTTACTGAATTAAAAAAGGCGCAGTGCTCCCCCTTACTCACGCTTCCGGTTTCGTTTTGACAGCGTATTACATGCAGAATTTACTGTCGGTAAACTGTGACGTTATGATATACACATCCATCGGTATATTTCTTGCGGTTTTTGCACTCGTTCTGCAGGATGATCGATCAGAAAATTATACTCGTCGTACTACCTTCTCCACTCGTCAATACGAGCGAACGTTTTTTTTAAGTGGTTGAGAGGGGTGGGGCAGTAATCGTCGGGTGGTCGGACCGATTGAGCTTGAAACATTTCTGCAAGCCTGACAATTACTATGCTCTTGCAACTGAAATAAAGGTATAAAATTGATGGAACTGATGTGTATTTGAAAGACGTGCACGGCTTTTCCCGCCAAAAACGGAATCCCGTCCAATTTCGTGTACTGCCAACGGTAGGGCATTGAAAGTATACGAATAGTTGTATGTCCCGGAAAATCGGCTCAAATCCCGGAAATTCGATATCAAAATCCCGGAAATGGCCAGAAAAATTATGGCAGGTATGAATTTAAGCTAAATGAAAGATAGCCCAGTTTTGTCAGGTGTAATGTTTACAAGACTGTAAAATTTATACACTTTACTGCAGAAAAGGGCTTTTAAAGGGAAGTTTGTGGTACTGTAATAATTTCTGTTACAGGTTATTATGCAGCATCCGGCACTGGGACATGTACAATATGTCCAGCTGGAAAATATTGTGCGAGTCCATCTAGCAGTCCTGTGGATTGTGACACTGGGCAGTATTCTTACATGGGCTCAACAATGTGCACAGATTGTGAGGCCGGATGGGAATGTCCAAACAAAGATGGAACAGATAGAACCCCATGTACAGCTGGTTATTACGCAACAGGAAAGGCAACGGCTTGCACACAGTGTTCAGCTGGATCAGCGTGTCCGGATACCAACCATGCTACCATAATTACTTGTACTGCAGGAACTTATGCACTAGCAGGAAGTACGGCTTGCACGGAGTGTCCACCAGGTTATGAGTGCACATCAACAACAAGTGATACAAAGACAGAGTGTAATGAAGGGGAATACAGTGAAGGAGGTCGTGATGTCTGTGTCATTTGTCCGGCAGGCTATGAGTGCCCGACTATCTATGATGATCAAGTAATCCAGTGTGAGAGAGGGTTTTATTCTGAAGCTGGGGCCAAGTACTGCAAAGAATGTGAAGCAGGGAAACAATGCCCCAATAATAATGCTGTAGGCGCAGACTGTGCATCTGGTTATTACAGTTTAGGAGGACTCATAGCATGTAAGCAATGCCCAGCAGGTTATTCATGTGCTTCAGCTAATGTAGACCCTGTTATTTGTCCCGAAGGTCAGTGGAGTGCAGCTAATTCTACATCATGTAGTAACTGCATAGCTGGTTATGCATGTCCTGAGGGCAGTACACAGGAGGACCCACCGAGTGCCAGTTGTTCTGAAGGCTACTACTGTACTGATGGGAAAGTTGAAACCCCATGTCCTGAAGGTACATATGGTGATGCTAGAGGCTATACAGCAGAAACTCAGTGTAAAAGCTGTACACAAGGGTTCTATTGCCTTGAGGGAACAGCTGGCCAGCCAACAAATGATCTTCTTTGTCAGAAAGGACACTACTGCCCAGCTGGAACAGAAGATTATAAAGATAAACCGTGCTCTGCAGGAACATATAATAATAAACTTGGAGCCACAAGCGTTTCGGCATGTCTTCAGTGCCCAGCAGGGAGGCACTGCCCAGCGGGAACAGATAATCCTGATTTTGATGCTTACAAATGTCCAAAAGGTTCATACTGCCCAGCTGGCTCTGGGACACCAACACCTTGTCCTAATGGAAAATACACTGAAGCTGAAAATTCAGTGACAGAAGGTGACTGTAAGAGTTGTCCCACAGGATACTACTGCCCCTCAGGTACAGCTTCCCCGCTTGCTTGCCCTGCTGGTACCTATAATCCAGATATAGAAAAGAGCAACCAGTCTGACTGTCAGAGTTGTTTAGCAGGTTTCGCTTGTACAAAAACTGGTCTCTCTGAACCTGATTCTCCCTGTTCACCAGGTTACTACTGTCCAGGTGGAAACAATGCTTACAACCAGGCTGAGTATGCATGCCCCGCAGGAACATACACTGACTTTACAAATCTTACTCATGTAGAACAATGCCAAAAATGCCCACAGAAGTTTGCCTGTACAGGTGGAACCGGAGGACAACAGAAAGCACCAGAAGCTTGTGGACGGGGATATTACTGTCCAGTAGGAACTGGATCTCCAACAGAGCACCCATGTCCAGCTGGAACCTATGCCAATCTGACAAACCTATACCAAGTGGAACAGTGCACAACATGCCCTAGAGGATATTATTGTCTTGAGGGCTCCTCTTCACCAACAGATGTTTGTGACCGTGGGCACTACTGCCCAGATGGTAAGTATTAGCAATATAATTATTTCAAGACAAGAATATTATGTAACTTTGCAGGATTTTCTCTCTGTTCAACAAGTTCTTGAACACTGAATATCATATTACTAGCAGACAGTATGGCCATTGGTTACCAAATGTAATGTAATTGAGTAAATTTTCCTGTGGTATGTATCTTTACAATGGAAAAACAATTTTTGGCATCAGCCTACCAAAAAGAACTGATTATTTACATGGATATATAAAGTACTTTTAGTTGAACAAACATCTTAGTTAAACTTCAGTTTGGTTCTCAGTTTACCTGTAACTTACTAGTAATCAGCCCAGCTTAAACTTAACTGATACATGGCATAGACTAAAACATTGCTAAGTTCTGTGCACTATTTTGTCAGCTGCGGAACACTAAATTTGTATGCTCTCAGGATTTTCCTGAAGCATGGTATAGAGTCAGGAAAACGGTAACTCTGTTTTCCCTGCTAACGCAGTGAATACAAAAAAGCAGCTGTAGTTCTACACAATGTGTGAAGTAGACAATTTGTAAATGTGTATTTTTGCTTCATTAGCATGTAGCATGAATTATTGTAGCAGTACAATAGAGTTCTGGCATACGACTACTAGGAAATTAAGACCACACCACTGTGAAGACTGAGTTCTTAAAAGAACAGATTTTTTTGCACATAAATTCAGTTTTATTTGTTCAAAATAACAACCACCCCACAAATAAAAAAGTACAACCACCCCACAAATAAAAAAGTACAACAACCTGACAAAGTTTGTCAGTTCCGTTTGTATTTTTCACTCTAAATGCCAGTGAATAAGACCACAGAATTGTTCTTTTCAGGAAGTTCACCAAGAAGGCATTTTAATGTTCTTGTTTTTAGCTCACCTGAGCACAAAGTGCACAAAGTGCTCAGGGTGAGCTTTTCTGATCGGTCTTTGTCCGTCGTCCGTCCGTCCGTCCGTCCGTCGTCAACTTTTCATTCAAACGACATCTCATCTGAAACCAATGGTGCAAATTCAATGAAACTTGCCTGGGATGTTCCTTGCATGAAGCTCTACCAAGATTGTTCAAATGGTTGTGGTCCATTGTATTTCTGGTTCACTGGAGCTAAAAATAAATTTTATAAGTTGGATCTTTAAAAATCTTCTTCTCCGAAACCACAAGGCCTGGAGCTTTGATATTTGGTATGAAGCATCATCTAGTGGACCTCTACCAAGTTTGTTCAAATTATGTCCCTGGGGACAAAACTGACTCCACTCCAGGGGTCAGTTGATTTTACATAGAGTTATATAGGGAAAACTTGAAAATCTTCTTGTCAGAAACCACAAGGCCTAGAGTTAAGATATTTGGTATGTAGCATTGTCTAGTGGACCTCTACCAATTTTGTTCAAATCATGGCCTCTGGGTCAAAAATGGCCCCGCCCCAGGGGCCACTAGTTTTACATAGAGTTATATAGGAAAATCTTTAAAAATCTTCTTGTCAGAAACCGTAAGTTATAGAGCTTAGATATTTGGTGTGTAGCATTGTCTAGTGGACCTCTACCAAGTTTGTTCAAATCCTGTCCTCTGGGTCAAAAATGGCCCCGCCCCAGGGGCCACTAGTTTTACATAGAGTTATATAGGAAAATCTTTAAAAATCTTCTTGTCAGAAACCGTAAGTTATAGAGCTTAGATATTTGGTGTGTAGCATTGTCTAGTGGACCTCTACCAAGTTTGTTCAAATCCTGGCCTCTGGGTCAAAAATGGCCCCGCCCCAGGGGCCACTAGTTTTACATAGAGTTATATAGGAAAATCTTAAAAAATCTTCTTGTCAGAAAACGTAAGTTATAGAGCTTAGATATTTGGTGTGTAGCATTGTCTAGTAGACCTCTACCAAGTTTGTTCAAATCCTGGCCTCTGGGCTAAAAATGACCGTGCCCCAGGGACCACTAGTTTTACATAGAGTTATATAGGAAAATCTTAAAAAATCTTCTTGTCAGAAACCGTAAGTTATAGAGCTTAGATATTTGGTGTGTAGCATTGTCTAGTGGACCTCTACCAAGTTTGTTCAAATCCTGGCCTCTGGGTCAAAAATGGCCCCGCCCCGGGGTCACTTGTTTTACATAGAGTTATATAGGAAAAACTAAAAAATCTTCTTGTCAGAAACAAGAAGGCCTACAGTTAAGATATTTGGTGTGTAGCATTGTCTAGTGGACCTCTACCAAGTTTGTTCAAATCCTGGCCTCTGGGTCAAAAATGGCCCCGCCCCCGGGGTCACTTGTTTTACATAGAGTTATATAGGAAAATCTTAAAAAATTCTTCTTATCAGAAACCGTATGTTATAGATCTTAGATATTTGGTGTGTAGCATTGTCTAGTGGACCTCTACCAAGTTTGTTCAAATCCTGGCCTCTGGGTCAAAAATGGCCCCGCCCCAGGGGCCACTAGTTTTACATAGAGTTAAATAAGAAAATCTAAAAAAATCTTCTTGTCAGAAACCGTAAGTTATAGAGCTTAGATATTTGGTGTGTAGCATTGTCTAGTGGACCTCTACCAAGTTTGTTAGAAAAATGTCCCTGGGGTCACTATTGGCCCCGCCCGAGGGGTCACAAGTTTTAAATAACAATATAGAAGAAAATTTTTTTAAATCTTCTTGTCTGAAACCACAAGACCTAGAATTTTAAAATTTGGCATGAAGCAATCTTTATCAAGCTTTTTCAAATTATTGGATTAGGTTAAAGGTCACGGAGGCTAGAAGTAGATTTATCTACTGTACCTCATAGAGCCTTCATTTATAGACCAATATCTTTGATATTCAGTATAGAGGTTCCTTGCATGGACCTCTACCCATGGGTAGGGTTTGAGGTCACTGGGTCAAGGTCAAGGTCACCATAGCTTATAATAGATATTTCTACTTTCTGCCATAGAGCCTTTATTTATTGACTGATATTTTACATATTTGGTTTGTAGGCACTTACATATTTTCAATTAAAAAATGAAATACTGCTTAACAGCAAACCTACAGCCAAAGTACTCAGGTGAGCGATCCAGGGCCATCATGGCCCTCTTGTTTTATTGTCAGTTTTAAGATTTTGTGGTAATTGGAAATTACCAAATAAGCAGACAATACCTCTGTTCGATTTGAGTAAATTGAATGTTTATTTATTCATTTACACTTGCTTTTTATTAATGCTGAATGTAAAATGTAACTTGAACCAAAATTTTGTATGCAAATCTCTATATATAGCTTGTCTGAATTAGACTACTCCTTACAAAAACCTGGATTCTACACAAGGCCTACTCTTGTAGCATGAAAGTGACCAACACATTTTTAGCTCCACTTTTCGAAGAAAAAAGGTGGAGCTATTGTCATGACCCTCATCGGCATCAGCGTCGGTGTTGGTTAACCTTTTTTGTTAATGTCCATTTCTCAAAAAGTGTCAAAGATATTCCATTCAGACTTGGAATACTTGATCACCAGCAAGTCCCCTGCAAAGAGTGATGGTACCCATGTCCCTGGGGTCAAAGTTAGCTCCACCCCAGGGGTCACTTGATTTTGCTTATACTTATATATAGGGAAAAAACTTCTTAAACCTAGAATCAAACTGTTAACTGACATAGGATGGGTAAGTACTCCCCCCTCCTCCCAACCCCCTCTGCATGGGGACCCCCGTACCCCCCTCCCCACGGCTTTACGTACCCCACCCAATAATTTTTTTTCATTATAATTTTTTTTTTAATTTTTAGGTACTTGACTCCCCCTCACCACGGTGTTATCCCCCCAAACACCCTCCAAATTTTTTTTCAATATGTAGGCATGAAGTAACTTGATTTACACCCCCCCCCCCCCCCCCCCCTCCAACAGTGCAAAAAAATCTCCTACATTGGAAAAGAACTTCTTAAGCTTTGAAATAAACTTTTAACTTACATTTTAACTTACATGACTAGGTACTTGCCTGTCCCCACTCAAAATTTTTCACTTGGGCCTCTTGTTTGATTTGGCTTATAATATATTATCCAGCACTGAGAAAAGTGGAGCATGCTGTCTGTGGACAGGTCTTGTTATATTTGGAAACTTGTTCATTACTGAAATAGTCTTTAAACAGTCTGGTCCACTAATAGGATGTAAGTGCTACTCTGAGTTAATGTTGAGACCATTTCATCAAGGATCTATTAGTTGTCTTAATAGTGGGATTCTTTACAGCATACAGTACAGTAACATTTCATATGGAGTAAAGTTAAAAATGTGAAAAGAATGGATCCAAATTTCTCTGAGTATTTCTAAGTTTGAGTATTTTTGTACCATCTAGGTACTCGGTATGGGTCTGAATACCCATGTCATGCTGGCTCCTACATTGACGAAACTGGGACAACAGCATGGGAACAATGTAAGGACTGTACTGCCGGACACTATTGTCCACAGGGCTCTGTTAACCAGACAGAGTGTCCAACGTAAGTATTTGTCTACCATAAGATTTTTGGTAAATCTGTTTCAACAGTTTATAGTAAGTATTATATTTGTTCAATGATAAAGTTAACAGAGCATACAGTTTAAATTTGTGATTGACTTTTCAATGCAAAACTTTTAATCTTTCTGAAATTGTCGTCACACACTGACACACTCTTTAGAACACATACTTCATAACAGCATGTAATGAATAATGTTACCATAAGGATTTTTTAGCTCACCTTAGCCGTAGGCTAATGGTGAGCTTTTAGGATTGATCAGTATCCGTCGTCTGTCATCTGTCGGACATCCACAGTTTGTTGACACTGTAGTGGGCACATTTTTACTTCAGTTGTCATGAAACTTAGCCAAGATGTTTGGACGAGTTCGAATATGGGTTATCTGAGATGAAAAACTAGGTCACGTGGCCTAAAAATAGAAAAATCTTTTTAACAATCTAGAGGCTACTTTTTCAATCCAAATATCCTGAAAATTTGTCAGAAAGGTTGTTTTGTTGATTTCTAGCTCAAATTTGAATATGTGTCATCTGGGGTAAAAAACTAAGTCACAGAGCCAGAATATGAAAAAACCTTGTAAACACTCTAGAGGTAACATTTTCAGCCCAAATATCCTGAAAATTAGTCAGAAAGGTTGCTTTTATAATTTCTATCTCAAGTTTGAATATGAGTCATCTGGGGTCAAAATCTAGGTCACAGAGCCCAAGTATGAAAAAAACCTTGTTTACACTCTAGAGGTAACATTTTCAGCCCAAATATCCTTGAAATTTGTCAGAAAGCTTGCTTTGATGATTTCTATTCCAAGTTCGAATATGAGTCATCTAGGGTCAAAAACTAGGTCTCAGAGCCCAAATATGGAAAAACCTTGTTTACACTCTAGAGATTACATTTTTAGTCCAAATATCCTGGAAGTTTGTTAGAAAGGTTTTTCTGTTGATTTCTAGTTAAATTTTGAATATGGGTCATCAGGGATCAAAAACTAGGTCACAGAGCCTCAATATGGGAAAACCTTGTTAATACTCTAGAGGTAACATTTTCAGTCCAAGTTTCCTGGAAATTTGTCAAAAAGCTTGCTTTGATGATTTCTATTCCAAGTTCGAATATGAGTCATCTGAGGTCAGAATCTAGTTCAAAGAGCCCAAATATGGAAAAAACCTTGTAAACACTCTAGAGGTAACATTTTCAGCCAAATATCCTTGAAATTTGTCAGAAATGTTGTTTGGATAATTTCTAGGTCAAGTTCAAATATGGGTCATCTGGGGTCAATTAACCAGATCCTTAACAACTTTGTTAAAAGCATGTCATACTCTTGTGAGCAATATAGGGCCATCACGGCCCTCTTGTTTTTGTATTGACAGGGGATCATTTAGAGCATCAACAAAGGGAGAGAACTTGACAAGTTGTGATGACTGTACAGCTGGCTATTACTGCCCAACCGCTGCAATGACTGCAACTTTGGTATGTGAGAAGGGCAACTATTCTGACACGGGGGCCACAGTTTGCACCACCTGTGATCCAGGAAGATATTGCAATCAAAACGCCACTTCCAAATCATATATGGACACCGAACTTATCTGTCCTGCTGGAACAGAATGTCCTGGTGGAATGTCATACCAGCCTGATTTAGAAACTGATGCTTGTCGTCAAGGTCACTACTGCCCTAAAGGTGATGTTAACCCATGGCCAGTACCCTGTCCTGTTGGGACATTTAGTGACAAGTTCGGTTTGCAGCAGGTGTCAGAGTGTGAGTCTTGTACTGCAGGGTACTACTGTGATATTGAGGGACTGACGGCACCAGCAGGAGAATGTCCAGGAGGTTACTATTGTCCAAGAGGTACTGGAGATCAGCATACTTACCCTTGCCCGATTGGATTTTACCGCAATGGATCAGCTAAAGAAGCATTTTCTGACTGTGCTGAATGCACTGCTGGATATTATTGTGATGAAGAAGGTCTTGCCACACCCAAAGACTGCCCAAGAGGTGAGTCTGATTGCATTTTGTGCATGTACTACTTTTTGTGTCGCCCTTTTGTAGAAACGGCGATACATAGGGATGGCTTTGTCTGTCGGTCCATCATGAAAACTTAACGTTGGCTATAACATTTCCATTTCTTAACATTTCCTTATCAAACTTTCAAATTGTATTGCTTATGACAACAGGGTCCGGATGTTGCCAAAATCTTTTGGTCAAGGTCACATTTGACAGAGTTGTCCCTTTTTGTACTTGGATTTTGTCATGAAAACTTAACATTGGCTATAACTATGCCATTTCTTAATATTTCTTCATCAAACTTTTCAGTTGTAATGCTTACAATTGTATCACTTCAGACAACACCATTTCTCAAGGGCAAATAACCCTCAAATTTATTTTTGCAATGATATGCCCCTTTTTTAAAATTAAAATTTCTTGGTTAACCTTTTTGTTAATGTCCATTTCTCAAAAAGTGTCAAAGATATTCCATTCAAACTTGGAATACTTGATCACCAGCAAGACCCCTGCAAAGATTGTTGGTACGCATTTCCCTGGGGTCACAATTAGCCCCACACCCAGGGGTCACTTGATTTTGCTTATACTTATATATAGGAAAAAAACTTCTTAAGCCTAGAAATAAAATATTAACTGACATGAGATGGGTAAGTACTCCCCACTTTCTTCCCCACCCCCCTGCATGGGGGACCCCCCACCCTGCCCACATAACCTCCCCCCCCTATATTTTTTTTTACACTCCCCAGCCCTTTTTTTTTTAAATACATAAGTACTTGACTCCCAATTCACCCTCAATCCCCCCCACCTTCAAATTTTTTTTTATCCAGCACTAAGAAAAGTGGAGCATGCTGTCTGTGGACAGGTCTTGTTGTACTTGGACTAGCATGCTGTCTTTTCCAGCAGGCTCTTGTTTACCTTTTTAGTTATTCTTATAGAGTACCCAAGGGCGACACATTAGTGTTCAACTGAATACCCATCTAGTTTTAAATATAAAATGTTTTCAACATATTTTGGTTTGCTTGATTATAGCTAAACACTGTCAGGAATAAGTTGCCAACTGATACTTGCTAAACATTTTTTACATCTATTTCAGAACTACTCTACAGAGAGAAATGCTCTAGTAATACGAGCTCATAGCTCACAATAAAAGTGTATTCAGTTCTGTTCTGTATTGTTTATAGGTTTGTATTGAAGGACTTCACTATATAGAATTTACACTGTTTTTGTTTTCCTTACAAATCAGGATATTTCTGTGTCACCGGAAGTACAACTTATCAACCATGTCCCCTTGGTCACTATGGCAACAGTACAAATCTTCGACGAGACATTGACTGTACACCATGCCCTGGTGGTTACTACTGTGATGGCATTGGTTTGACTTATCCAACAGATGTCTGTGATGCAGGTAAGGTTTATTTTTAGACATTACGAAATTTCTACGTACTGATTGACAAACACTGATTGACAAAATGCTTTCAGTTGAAACTGTGTTGAATATAAACTAAAAATCCAAATGAAACAAGAGAAGCTTCTTAATTATTTCAGTGTACTTTATTTTAAGCTCACCTGATTGCAAAGTGCTCAAGGTTATGTTTTGTGACCAGACCCCCCTTTGGGTACTATATGTGTCAAATATAAATTTTAATATGTAGAACTAAGATTTCTAATATGTAGCATTGTATAGTTGACCTCTACAAAAATTGTTCAAATTATTATCACCCTGGGTTTAGAATTTACCCTGCCATGGGTTAAGTTGTGGAGGGGGGAAAGGGGTCTCTTAATTTAAAAAGGCTAGAGTAGGGGGGAAAATTCCCTTAATATTTCTTTTAGGAATCTTTTTGTACACATACATAACTTTGTCTTTGAACTTTATATGACATTGACTTATTTTGACCTACTGACCTACTTTCTTGCTTTTGCAACTATAGTATGGAAATTTGATCTATACCAGGGCTCTGGAAAACTGAAAATTTGTCAGTTTTGATCAATTTCCAGCTTCCTGGACCGATTCTTATGTCCAGAACTCCTTTAAAAATCAGTCCAGATATTTTCCAAAAGAATCAAATTAAAGTATAACTTCTCATAAAAATGACAAAATTTCTCTCCTTAACCACCTTTGGACCCCTAATGCAGACCTTCACACCAATCATAAACCCAAAAAATTGCCACTGTGAGTCATGATTTATATATATATTGAATAAAAAAAAGTTCTATCCTTTTTACAGGGTTTTATTGTAGAGAAAAGGCATATACCTCTGCACCCCCAGATGGATTGACCGGTGGCTTATGTCCAGCTGGTGGTTACTGTCCTGCTGGCTCTGCAACACCCACACCATGTGTAGTGGGGTACTATAGTAACTATGCTGGAGCAAAAACACAGTATGACTGTATACCATGTGATCCCGGCTACTTCTGTGCTGGATCAAGTAGTGTAAATGCTACACAAGAATGCTCCCCAGGTTACTACTGTACTGGAGGTGCTGGTGTACCGACCCAACATGAGACTGAAGCTGGTTATTACACTCAGTCTGGTGCATTCAAACAAGAACCATGTCCACCTGGAACCTACCAACCTGCTAGGTTGTCTGAAACATGTCTAGACTGCCCTCAAGGTTACTACTGCAGAGGAATCGCTAATAATGATACGACAATATGTCCTCAAGGTTCTTATTGTCCACTAAGAAGTGAAGATCCAACACCATGCCCACCAGGAACTTTCCAAGTGGATGTAGGTGAATATGATGAGGCGTTACATTGTGACTCTTGCACAGTTGGCTGGGCATGTGAAATGGATGGTCTAGTTGCCCCAAATGTGAAATGTAACCCTGGTCACTACTGTCTGAATGGATCTAATACAAGAGCACCAGTAAATGAAACATTTGGCGATTTGTGTCCACCTGGTTACTACTGTCCCGAAGAGACTGCTGTTTACCAGAATTTCCCATGTCCTAATGGAACTTACTCCAACTATAGTGGAAACAGTCACCAGGACAACTGTACCCTGTGCGAAGGAGGTCTTGTCTGTAGCGGAGGTGGGTTAACGGCACCCAATGGTGTATGTGCTGCAGGCTGGTACTGTACAGAAGGGGCATACACAGATAAACCAGCTGATGGAGGTACTACAGGAGATGTTTGTACAGTTGGACACTACTGCCCAGAAGGAACAGGTAAAACAACGCCATGCAATGACTTTATCAAATGCCTCTTATAATGCTTGTTGTTTTTATAATACTCTCCTGTTTCTAACTTAAATGACAGGTTGATGCTTATGCAAGGTTTTTCAAGATATTGAAGGAGCTTTTAAAACATGTTCCTACCACTTACTCTTGAAGTGTTTTGATGTTTTTTTACGAGTATGTACTGCATAAAAGCCAGTTGACAGGTGTCTTTGATGTTAGCAATTACTTCACATTCCTTTTTGATGAATAACAATCCCAATAGTATTTCTGTTTCTGAAAAAATCATTATCACATTATCATTGCTAACCACCATACTGAGCAAAGTCCTGTTCATCTTATGAGAGTATTTTTTATATTCTCATTATAGCCACCCCAAAATCTTGCCCGGCAGGAACCTATATGAATGTAACCAATATGGCTGCATGTTTCGATTGTCCACCTGGATTTTTCTGTTACGGAGATGCAAATGTTCATAAGTGTGACCGCGGACACTACTGTCCAGGAAACACATCATGGGCAGGGCAAGAAAAGTGTCCCCCTGGCACATACAATCCTGACAAAGGTAAGAGTTGTCTAAAATGATTTTTAGAATATTGTTTAAATTTTTGTGTATTCCAATTTTATTTTGCAATGATAATCCCTTCCTAAAATAAGGAGATTTTTGCAATGTAATTGTGAACAGAACAGTTTGGTGATTTGGAATTTGAAATTAATATTCTGAGATTTTATTGAAATTGATTATTTTTATCAAAATCATTTCATTTCAAACATGTTTTTTTCATTGAGGGATTTCATGGTGTTCTCAAGTCCTTTTGATGTTCAACCTTTTACTATGTTTATTTTGATACTTACAAATTGTTTCAAAAATAATTTTACACC
Source organism: Cyclina sinensis (assembly GCA_012932295.1). NCBI lineage: Eukaryota > Metazoa > Mollusca > Bivalvia > Venerida > Veneridae > Cyclina > Cyclina sinensis. The sequence goes on from JAAONU010000017.1 coordinate 4,646,144, forward strand.
CAAGTTGTGCTAACTAGTAGATAGAAGAAAGTTTGAAAATCAACACGTCAAGTTGTTAAGTCATTTTCCTTTCTGACAGGAACTGACTAAGTCAGAAAGGAAAATGACTTAAAACAATTGTCTGACTTTTCGTTCATTTTTCCGCACCACAAGAACCTTGTCATGTTTTGAACTATCAGTATGAACTGAACAATTTTTTTCTTCTATCCAGGTGTGGAAGAATTATGCTACTTTTCAGTCAGTAGAATTTTTGAAATTTGTTCTACTTCACAGGTATGGATGACCTAAATGACTGCAGACAATGTTTGGGTGGTTACTACTGCTCTGGACCAGGTGCGATTGATTTCGACTTCACGAAGAATGATACTGGAACAGGAATTTGTGATGCTGGTTACTACTGTAAATCAGGTATGGAAGAGAAAATAAGCCATTAAGCATGTTTTTATTGAAATATTGAAGCAGTATTGCTTTCCACGAATAAGTAGGTTTATGACATGTAAAAGCGGAACTTACAGTTTTTTAAAAGGTCAAGAACAAATTCATTGTGAAGCAGTGTTTATTGACCAAATTATTTTTTATTTCTTTAGAATATAGAAAAAAGGAAAAAAAAACAAAAGTTGGCACTCAGTTTCATAAAAAAAACAGCTTTATAGATTTTGGCAATATTGTTGACTAAATTTTGCTGATCTGGAAAAGCGAAGTGACTGCCAGTCTTACTTCTGTCAATACTGAAATAAGTTCTGATAGAGTAATATTAGCCGTCAGGCAGTTGTTTAAAACTAATATTATTTTAAGTGTTATATTTGTATTCATTGATCTTAAAGGAACTTGTTAGAAACAGGGACTTGTTAGATACTGTAAAACTTTGACAATTATTTTGAAATAGTTTTTAGTTATTGCTGTGCAGGAGAGAATGTTTATGGCTTTTGATGCTTTTCACAGGTGTCAATGAGTCAACGCCGACACCAGCAACTGCCACAGGAGATGGGAACCGATGTCCACCAGGATTTTACTGTCCAGTACAGACGGAAGATCCTAAACCTTGCCCTACAACAACATATCGAGATATAGAGGGCGGAGCTTCAGAATCAGATTGTTTCCCCTGTGCATTGGGAAATTATTGTGGCTCAAGTAATCTTTCTTCCCCCTCTGGTCCATGTGATCCCGGTTTCTTTTGTCTTTATGGTAGTGATGCACCAGATCCAACAGGTATAGAATAATTCTCAGAATTTTAGTACTTGGAAAAGTTATCAAAACTAATAAGGGCTGAATTGTAAACAGAGACAGTAAGCGGTGTTAAAATATCATTCTTGAAAACTTCAGTATGACATAATAGTGGAAAATGATACTTTTGGTTAGTAAATAGTGTATCCAAAAATATTGAAAACTAGTTACACATTTTCATAAAAATAGTGTTCTTTTATAAGGATAAGAAATACATCAATTTTCCACACCTATTTACAAAAGATCAAAGGTTTTGATTTAAATTTTTTGCCAGCATGTAAATTCCTGATAGTTAAACTGTTTGATTGTTTAAATTTTGTTTGTGTATTGTAACCAATTTTGGATTTTAGCCATTTAAATTTGTATATAGGTAAGATGTTCTTATTTTGAAAACTGCTAAGAGGGTTGTTGGATGGGAAGGTGTATTATCAATGCAGTATCTGAATTCTTTTCTTTCAGGATCAGATCCATCTGTTGGTGGCCCTTGTCCAATCAGCCATTATTGTCCAGCCGGTACATCATCCCCATTCCCATGTGAGGCAGGCACATACAACAACATTACACACCAAGAATCCTGTTTCACGTGTCCAGCTGGATACTACTGCTTAAACAATACAACCTGGTATGAGGATTACCCATGTCCTTCAGGTCATTACTGCCCATATGGTACCAATAGCAGTATGCAGTATCCATGCCCACTCGGAACCTACCGAGTTGACACCATGGGAACACAGGAAGCAGACTGCCTTCCATGTCCATGTGGGAAATATTGTGGTAACATCGGACTGTCTTCTCCAACAGGAGACTGTGATGCAGGTAAAGGTTTTAATAATGAAAGCCAGTCTATTGTTTTTTTTATAAAACTTTGATTCTATAAACTAGCATCACTCACTAGTCAAAAAGGAATAATTTGGCAGGATACAAGTTTAATTTCTAGCCAGAGCAGGAACAGCTTTAATGAGGATTACAACTTAGTTGAATCTTGACAGGTTTTTGTTTATATTGTTAACATTTTCATAAAAAAACAAAGTTTGATGAACCATTTTGACAAATGAACAGATGAAGATACTAACAGATTCAGAAGTTAGATCTACCAAAAAAAGAAAAAAACCCTATAAAACCCATGCCATTCAGTGAAAAGTTCTTAGCACTGTACAAATTAATGGATAGAGTGTTTTTCAGCGTGAAGGTAAGGCATTAAGGATCCATTCTGATAGAAAGTAATGGATTTTTTAACTTAACATTTTCTAGGACACTTCTGCTTATTGGGTGCTGAGAGTTCAACCCCCACAGACGGTGTAACTGGAGACACATGCTCACCAGGAAACCTGTGTCCAACAGGGTCCTGTAACCAGACAGCATGTACAGAGGGATACTTCTGTGCCAGCACAGGTAAATTTAAACATTAGGCTGTTAAAAAGTAGTTAAAGATGTCTCAAAGATGCTTTACACATTTTCACTCTCTGTAATTCTTTTTTTAGTAACATTTATCTTAATGATCAAGTCATGTGATTTCAAAAACCCTAAAAGTTGTATGTCAGATACTCATAACCTATGGTAAATCTTGTATCTGATGAGGGCTTGAAATATGCTGAAACATCTCATCATCAATAAAATAGATAAAATTATTCTGCCTTGATCGTTTGTACCACTATACACCCTCTGTTGTATTGTTCAATTCTGAAATCAAGCAGGTACACTGTGCTATTAAATGTATTTCATTAAAGCTGTAGGGAAACAAACTATACACTTTATGAGAGTTCAAATTGTTTCACTTTTCAGGTTTATCTGTTGTTACTGGACCATGTGACCCTGGATACTTTTGTAATGCGGGATCTGATCGTGCCGACCCAACTGATGGCATTATGGGTGATGTTTGTCCAGAAGGACGTTACTGTGGTAAGTGGATGGATTTATTTTTCAAGATAATTTTGTTTGTCAAACTCCTGCCAAAACACTTGCTCAGGAAATGCTTTTAGAGAAGACACAATCATAGCATGTTGAAAAAAAAAAAAACAGTCACATACATGTGACGATCTGACCTATATTATCGAATTTTGAAACTTACAAAATCATTTTGCCAAATTTAGCAGTGGACTATTGTCCGTTCCTCTTTCAAAACAGTATGCCTCTGATATATGATGAAGTGATGACTTAGGAACACAAATTTAAAATGGGGGATTTTTTTTTCATCAACAGCCAAACAATATAATAATAAAATTTTCTTAAATTAAACAAGTGACTTTTCAGTGTGTAATCTCAGTCTGTCGTCTAAAAAAGTAATGACTGCAACAAGAATTATTGAAACGCATTCATTTATATTGAATACATTTAAATTGGTTGTTTTGTCTTACATGCCATAAAATCCTTAATTGTTTGATAACATTTAGATAGTTAAACTCTTATATAAATAACTTTGCTTTATTGCTCATCTTTTTATTTTACTCATATCCCATGATTATGATACTAACAAGAATCTTTAAAGTGTTTGTGGTTGTGAAAGGTATCATCAAAAAATAATCAACTCAAACAAGCAGGCACACACATCTGACACATATACTTCAGAAATTTGACATTAAAGTTAGGTTGGTTAACAATTATTGCATAGATATCTAAAAAATTTAACAGACTTTGTATTTAAAAAGATAATATTTGACCCTTAGAATAATTAGCACAATAATGTACTGACCAAACTTTATTAATAGACTTTAAAAACTCACTTTCATAAAAAATAAAATAAGATATTGAAATAATTGTCTATAATGACATTTTTCATAAAGCAGTAAAAAGTTATTCTATGATCTGTTGGTAAAGTAGGGTATTATTTTTATGCCCCCAAAGGGAGGCATATAGTAATCACACTGTCTGTCCGTCCATCCATCTGTCTGTCTGTCCTGTAAAATCTTGTCCTCGCTTTCCGTATCTTGTACTATCCCCCACAACATAAAATAACTAACCTCTGCAGGGGGCGTCAGTCATATGGGCAACTGGTACCGATGATAAATAAACTCAAATAGAAAGAAAGATTTATTTCCTGTTTTGTTTTGTTTTTTGTCACCAGGTGCTGGTTCAACAAGTAATCCTGCAAAATGCCCATCTGGAACTTTCTCCAACAAGACCGGAAATCAAAAAGCTGGTGACTGTGACAATTGTACACAAGGATACTATTGCCAGGATGAAGGGTTGACAACACCAAATGGACCATGTGCTCCAGGTAATGACTTCACATTCATTGAAAGACTGCATTTAAATACTGTATATGGGGTTGTTATTCAGCTTATCAATTTGATATTATAATCTGTCAAACAGGTTTAAAGTTCAGAGTATTACACAGTTTTTCTTATAACCTTGTGCATGAAAGATGGTTGTTTTGTCCAGCATTCATATCTGCTGTTTTCTTGGTAACACCCATCAGATAGGTTTGTCCATCCTTTGTTCATGCTAACTTGACTGAAGCATTGACAGAAAAATAATGATAGGATAGTAGAAAGATTATTGCATGCAAAACTGACATAGAAAAATGATTTGTTTGATCAAGTCAGTTTTGTAATATAAACATTAACCTTGTACAATTATTAGTGGACCAGTACCTTTTGAAAAGATTGTAAATTAAGTGATACACTATTACTGTTTTGCATTAATATTAATTCAGATTGTACTGGATAAAGTTTTGCTTACTGAAACACTGAAGTATGTAAGTAATTAGAGAAATTTTCATTTTAGGATATTACTGTCCAACTGGTTCAAGTTCGAGCACTGAAGTGGCGTGTCCTGCAGGTCATTATTGTGAGGGTCGCAATCATGCTGGCGTGTATTGTGAATCAGGATTCTACCAGGATGAAACTGGACAGTCTTCTTGTAAAACCTGCCCTTCTGGTATGATTAAACACAGTAAATTTCCGCAATTAAGACCACTTCTGTTGTATCAGATTCATGTGGAAATTGTCAGTTTGAATGAAGCAAAGTGTTAAATAAAGACCAAATAAATGCCTGCTTCAGGATTAAGACCACTTTTTGAGTCTTATAAACAGAAATTTACTATAATAACAATGGCATTTTTAAAGTTTAGGTAAAGATTATAAACTGACTTTGTAATACATGTAGTAAAATTATAGACTACTGATCAATGTCTAAAATATAAACATTTTTCACAATTATTAAGTCGTGTCTCACATATTCATCTCATCTGCTACAATTTTCATCTTAACAAATTTTGGCTCTGCCTCTAGCTAAGGAATTATCGTATTTTGTTTGTGTTGTTAAAGATTGATACTGATAATTGGGATCACCAGTTGAAACATGAAATTACTTTGATTTCAGAAATTAGTGTCTATTTCTTTTAAATATTTTGATTTTAACCTCATAAAAGGGGAAATTTATGGTAATTTGCAATAATACTGTAAGTCCAATTAAATCTCTACCCTAATTAGAAGTTTTCACTTATGTTCACTTAGTGTTGTGTAACTTCTCCTTTCGTAATCAGTTGTCATGTTTTTGTAAATAAACGCTCTGTAGTAAATACTGAGGTTTTGTATGACTCTTGTTAGATGCTATGTTAGAATCAAATGTCGTCAGTCATTTAAATGGTGTCCCCCCACCACCCCAAAACTAAAAAGTTCAGTTAATTGCAGGACTTGTTCTTCTAGTAAGTAAGAAAACACAAGTGTGATAGGGAGTAAAAACGTGTTTGTTACTATCATTTTAGATGGTCAGCTGAGCTTACTTCATATACTTTGCCATAAAGAAAAAGAATGAAATATCATATGAAGAAAAAAAAAAACAGATTACTCTTCAGATAACTTCTGTTGTTTATATGTGTCCATCTGATTGAATTTTATAGGTTATTATTGCAATGTGGCTGATGCACCTATTACGGATTACACCCCATACATCTGCCCTATCGGGTACTATTGTACTAACGGAACAGAGTTTTCCACCCAGCATGGCTGTCCAAAGGGAACGTATGGCACAATTGGACAGCTTGAGTCTTCCAGTCAGTGTACAGCTTGTGACCCAGGCAAATACTGTGAAAGTGTTGGAATGACCACAACTACAGGTAGGTTGAAGCACTAACCCCATACGTTGATCATGATTACATGGAGTTTAAATGTATTTAAGGGATATTGAGAACACCATCTGTTCTGTATTATAATCATTTAATGTTGGGGAATACAACTGTATCAAAACTTGTTTCAAATGTTTCACATGTATGCTGATATGTAAAAAAAAAATAAATGGAAACAACTGGTTACTTTTAAGCACACTTGAGCACTTTGTGAGGCTTTGTGAAGTCCATCATCATGCATTTTAACCAAATCTCTTCTGAAACCACTGGGCCAAAGTTAATGAAAATTAGTAGGGATGTTTCTATTATGAAGCTTAACCAAAGTTAGAATTCTTTTCGATGTAGAACTGTGGTTTCTTTGGCAACAAGAATAAATAAATGTTACTGTTTTATGTTTTTCATGAGTTTGTATGTTCACAAACATGTGTGAGAGCATCAGAGAGACTTTTCAAGTTGGATCATAATTATCTTTGCAGGTAACTGCACTGCTGGTTACTGGTGCATAAGCGGTGCCTCTGTCCCAGAACCTATTGACGGAGTTACCGGAAAAGCATGTCCAGAGGGTCATTATTGTGGAACCGGAACAACAGTCCCCAGCCCATGTCCTGAAGGTACTATGTCAAACAGTACAGGTCTGACTAGTTCCGGGCAGTGTTCTGCTTGTAAGGGTGGATATTACTGTGCCATAACCGGACTCGTTGAACCGACTGGACCATGTGATGCTGGCTACTACTGTGATGCTGGAGCTTTAACTGCAACGCCCAATGATGGAAGTACTGGAGATGTGTGTCCAGTTGGTCATTATTGCCCCACTGGAACGGATGTACCGATACAGTGTCCAGTTGGAACTTTCATGCCCAATCAACAGGCGTCCATGTGTACTAACTGTACAGCTGGTTATTATTGTCAAGATGGACTTAACCTAATTAATTGTCCGATAGGATACTACTGTCCATCAGGTACAGGAAATTTAACAAATATGTGTCCTGCAGGAACATTTGGAGGAACCACTAATCTTGCATCAGAATCAGACTGCACACAATGTTCAGGAGGATCATATTGTGATATACCAGGTTTAACTGCCATAGCTGGAACCTGTAGTGCTGGGTATTTCTGTACGTCTGGCTCAGACTCACCAACACCAACAGGTGCAGTTGGCACAGCGGGAGTGTGCCCAGCTGGTCATTATTGTCAGACTGGAAATGTAAACCCAAGACCTTGCCCAGCAGGTACTTACAGTAACACAACTGGACTGACTCAGGAAAGCCAGTGCACTCCTTGTGACTATGGCAAGTACTGTGGTTCAACAGGATTGAGTGCACCCACTGGTGACTGTGATCCAGGATTTTATTGCCTTGAGGGAGCAGATGTACCAAATAATCCAACCACAGATGCCACCGGAGGACCCTGTCCTGTAGGTCACTATTGTCCTTCAGGAACTAGCCACCCACTTGGTTGTGACGCTGGAACATACAGGTATAGAAATCCTTGTTTAAAAAAAAACAAAAAAAACTAGATAATAATTTAAGAATCTAACATGTCTATTGACTTTCAAACCACATTTTTTGACATTGGGCAGGCAAGCCAGATCAGTTGGTAGAGCTTAAGATTGTCAATCTGGGGGTTCTTTGTTCAACCCAACAAGGCTGGCTAAATTCCTCAGTGATAATTGATCTCAGACAATTTGTCTAAAGATTATTTGTCCTTCACTTTTTATAAAGGGGAGGATGCTTGTAGGGAGATTGGTAAGTAAACTGGTTGAAAACCCAGGAACACTTGTTAAGTGGACTGACCACTTGGATATGACCAGGAAGAGGTTGAAATTGGCGTTCCACATTTATGACCCAAGTGCTGATTGGAAACAGTCATAAAGAAGATTAAATCTGTTGTAAGAACTTGTTCCTAAGTCGATGTGAAATTTTAAATAAGTAGGTTTAAAGTCGAAACAAATCTTTCTTAGATTGCATCTTAAACAGATCTGGAGGTCTACAGGTTACAAAAAATGTATTTGATACTGGTCGAATCTGAAAAACTGTTGCTGTTCAGATTGTTAAAATTTTGAAAATACATTTCAGAAAACAAAGGTACTTTAGCAGTGGCATTGTATCAGTACATTTGCACATCAAAGTAAGGCTTCTTAGGTGATTATGATTATTTATTTATAGTAAGCTCATACTGCTTGATTACAAAAATATTATTACTTTACAGTTCAAGTACAGGAGCTTCTGTTTGTACACAATGTCCTGAAGGCTATGTCTGTCCAGTGAACTCAACAGACTTTACTAGCAACCCGTGTCCTGCTGGGTATTACTGTCCAAATGGCACTCAATTTGATACACAATACCCATGTAATGCTGGCTATTACAATCCGGACACTGGCAAAATAAGCATAGATGATTGTCTTCCTTGTCCGCCTGGTAACTATTGTGGAAGTTCTGGTCTGTCAGCAACATCTGGACCTTGTGATGCAGGATTTTATTGTGTGCTTGGAGCGTGGTCAAGCCAACCAACAGAAATTGGCAATTATTCGGCACCTGACTGTTTCTGTCCAAATAACCAAACTGGAGGACAGTGTACAGCTGGTACTTTTTGTCCAGCTGGTTCAAATGAACCCAAACAATGCACTGGAGGTAATTAACTCAGACTAATTAAGCTTACAACTGATGTGTTAATGCCAAAATATCTTTTGATTGATTGTTATTTAAAGCAGTACATGTACTTCTTCATAATTTAAAATGCTCTTCACTTTTTGTTTTTAAAACATCAGTTGAAAACTTTTCATTTACTCTGAAGACTTGCATTGCATATTCACTTAGTGAATATTATAAGAAATAGAAAAAATTTCTTGTCATGAAATGTTTCATGTGTGTCTGTTATTGAAGGAAGTCTGCAGTAGAAAAGTTGTTTTTAAAAATCTTTTTAGTAAAAAGGAAGGCTTTGAAGAAACACTGTTTTTTATCAAACACTGTATAACTGAATGTTCTTCTCAGGATACTTCTGTGAAACTGATGGTCTGGGTGCCGAAACAGGCCAGTGTTACGGTGGTTACTACTGCACAGCCGGTGCTTCTGTACCGAATCCAACAGATGGCATAACTGGTGATATCTGTCCAGCTGGTCATTACTGTCCAAATGGAACCACAACACCCAAAGCGTGTTCTGCAGGTTACTATAGCAACACAACCGGAAACACTGATTCCACAGACTGTGAACTTTGCACTCCAGGTAATCTTGTTTAACTGTTGCTGCTGAAACGTTTCACATGATTTACATGATAACTTTTAGCTTTCATAATAGATATCTGTACTAGATATCTACCTGGAAATGCAATAGTGGTCCTGTTGCTAATGTCCATTTGCCAGGACTTTTTCATATAAATTACAGGTCGAATGTGCAAACTCTCCAGCTGCTTGATTGAGTCCAGAAGTCAAGTTATTTACTGAAGTTTATTTTGTTTTGATAGGATCTTTTCAGGAACAGGTTTAAAATGAACTGTCTAAATCTCTTAAATATTGTTGAAGGGTGTAAACCTAAACAATAGTTTACTCTGGTAGACTGCTTTTGCAGAACCTTTTTTAAGGAAGCCTTTTATCTCAAAATATGTTATGCAAATTTTTCTGAATCTTTATATATGCCCTTGTAAATCTTCATACATGTTATTTCGGTTTTCTTACATGTCCAAAAAACATTTTGAGGATATGTAGCTTCTATTGTACATTATCCTTCAGGTTATTATTGTAATTCTGCTGGTTTGGCTGCTCCAACTGGAACCTGCGGTGCTGGCTACTACTGTCCAGCTGGTCAGTCTGAAAGAAGTCCATCAGCATATATATGCACACCGGGACATAAATGTCCGGCCGGAAGTCCAGAAGAAGTGGCCTGCCCATCTGGAGAGTATCAAGACCTGTTTAAACAGGTAGCATATTCAGATCTAAGAATGGCTGCTTAACTTGTTACAAAATTTAATATGGACTGTTAGATCAGAGTCTAATTTCCCATTATAGAGAGGCATTTTGATTTATTATTTCTGTAGTTAGTTGTGTTCAGATATGGACACACTTGACAACACTGTTTACACACATTGTGAAGGCTAAAGAGTACTTTTTCTCTTGCTTTTAGCAAAGGCTTATTCATTAAAGATAGTCTTTGAAATTTTACTCTACGAACTTTCATATTTTTTTCAGACAACATGTAAAACTTGTCCAGCTGGTTATTTCTGTGATGGTACAGTCCAGAATTCAACAGTCTGTTCACATGGAGTTCAGAATCCTGAATCATGTCCAGCCGGGTATTATTGTCCTAGTGGAACCAAAATTGCTACAGAATATCCTTGTCCAAATGGAACCTTCAATCCTGACACTAATAAAGAGCAGGAGTCTGACTGCACACCTTGCACGGCTGGTTCATACTGTGCAACAGATGGTCTGTCTGCTCCCACAGGGCTCTGTGCCGCAGGATATTACTGTATAATCAGTGCAATAGTTGAAAATCCCACAGATGGCGTAACCGGTGACATTTGTCCAGCAGGAGCTTATTGTGTGTCTGGTGCAAGTTACTATTCTGACTGTCCAAAAGGAACATACAACCCTTCAACCGCAATTGGATCAGAAGCAAACTGCACAGACTGTGACCCAGGAATGTACTGTTCTTCTGATGGACTTACTTCACCCACAGGAAACTGTAGTGCTGGTTATTACTGTATAAGTAATGCAGAGAAGAGCCGCCCTGAAGATGGCATCACAGGCAACGTCTGTCCAATAGGGCATTATTGTCCAGTTGGTACTGGACCAGATCCTTTACAGTGCCCACCTGGGCAGTTCACGTCCATTGCTTCAGTAAGTTCATGTTTCACTTGTACTGCAGGTAAATACTGTATTGATGGAATAAACCAAGTAGATTGTCCACAAGGGTTCTTTTGCCCAGCAGGAACTGGTACTGTATGGCAGGTGTGCCCACGTGGGACATATGGATCAAGTACAGGATTTTCTCAAGAGTCACAGTGTACACAGTGTGATGGTGGCCAGTATTGTAGCCTTACCAATTTGACTGCACCAGAGGGACCCTGTGATGCTGGATACTATTGTAGATCTGGCTCAGATACAAACACACCATCCACCTCCTCTGCAGGGGATGCAGGACCATGTCCTGTTGGTCACTACTGTGAGTCAGGAACACAGGAGCCTACTCCCTGTCCACTTGGTACCTTTAATAACCGGACACTTCTGGGATCATCATCAGAATGTACATCATGTACACCAGGCCATTTCTGTGATGCTACAGGTCTTACTGAACCAGCTGGAATCTGCACCGCAGGATTTTACTGCAGTGGAGGATCAAACTCTTCAAGTCCTCCAACAACATCAGCAACTGGCGGTCCTTGTCCTATCGGTAAATTCTGTCTGAACGGAAGCAGTGTAGCAGAAGATTGTCCAGCTGGAACATTTAATGATGTGGAACAACAGTCATCATGCAAAGACTGCCCAGCTGGTTATTATTGTGAAGCTGGAAGCACTATAAACTCAGAATGCCCCAGAGGTAATTATTGATTCATTCCAGTAAGCAGGGACCTATTGGTCTTCATGCAGAAAAATTTGGATGAAGACTTTTTACATATAATATAGCACATAGTTATGTTCAAATATATAGACTAATGCTGGAGAAGAAATTTGAATTTGTGAAAGGTTAAAAAATTTTGTGTAGCTTTTAAATTTGCTGCTTGTTATTAAGTTGAAAAATAATTTATAGCATAGATCCATGTTAGCTAATGACTATTTTGTCAGTTTGATTTAATATCTTGGTTTCTTCTCTTTTAGGGTATTACTGTCCAGCTAACACTGAATTTGCTCATCAGTATGCATGTAACAATGGTACATACAATGGAAACACAAGAGCCACAAGTGATGCTGCCTGCACAATATGTCCTGCAGGCCAGTACTGTCCATCTCATGGTTTATCGGCTCCAGCTGGGGATTGCGCCGGAGGATGGTACTGTTATGCTGGATCCTGGACAGACAAACCAAGCATTCTGGGTAATGATACTGGATCAACATGTTACTGCCCAGCCACAAGTATTGGAGGGAAATGTCTAGCTGGAACATTCTGTCCAAATGGATCATCAAAAGCGAGTGATTGCACTGGTGGTTACTACTGTGAAACTGATGAACTTTCAGATGTTACTGGACCATGCATGGCAGGATACTACTGTAGTGGCAGCTCTACAATGCCAAATCCAGTAAATGAAACATTTGGAGGTATTTGTCCTAAAGGTCATTACTGTGGGGAGGCCAGTCAAGCAGCATCACCTTGTCCAGAGGGGACATTTAGCAATGACTATGCCAATGAAAACTTGACCAATTGTCTGCCATGCACTGCGGGACAGTATTGTTCAGGTACCGGAAGAGATTTGCCAAATGGAAATTGTACAGTTGGCTGGTTTTGTCCAGCTGGCAGTACTCAGCCAATGCCTACTGGTAATGAATGTTTAGCTGGCCATGAATGTCCAGAAGGAAGTGCAGCCGAAACAGCTTGTGCTTCTGGGTACTACCAGCCAAATACTGGACAGGGGTCATGTTTAATCTGCCCTGCTGGGAAATACTGTGACCAGAATGAGGCTATATCTGAAGAACAGAGTGGTGTTGGTGAGGCTACACATGGAGTAGTGACTCCAAAAGATTGCCCTGCTGGATTTTTCTGCCCAGAGGGTACACAGACAGCAGGAGAGAACCCATGCCCAATCGGAACTTACAGTAACACAGCAGCTTTGGAAAATATTACTCAGTGTATACAGTGTGATCCAGGGTATTACTGTGAAACTGCAAATATACTTGCACCAACTGGTCAGTGTTTTGCAGGATTTTACTGCCCAATAGGATCAATTTCACCAAATGAAACAGAATGCCAGCAAGGTACATACTGTGAAGTCGGATCATGGACACCAAGTAACTGTCCAAAGGGAATGTATGGGTCAGCATCACAACTGACTGCCTTATCAGACTGTACATTCTGTCCACCAGGAGAGTACTGTGATTCTCCAGGCTTGACCATTCCCTCTGGAAACTGTCTACCAGGATTCTACTGTAGTAATTCATCTGAAGAAGCAAGTCCTGTAGGCAAAGCCTATGGTGATGAATGTCCATCCGGTTACTTCTGTCCTGAAGCAAGTCATAAACCATTTGCTTGTTCAGCAGGTACATACCAGCCTTTCACTCAGAGGACCAATGAAACAGCATGTTTAGAATGTGACCCAGGAAAATATTGTAATGCAACTGGCCAGTCAGCTGTGTCAGGGGATTGTCTTGAAGGTAGGCATAGATGATATTTTGCCCAAATTTATTTAAATATATACAATTGTTTACACATTGAAATGTCTTTGATTAATGACTTATTTCAAAATGTCATACTGACAGGAGATTCATATGTCATATCTTTTTACAAATATAATTAAACCATACTGAACAAAAGTATTTACATGAAAATAGTTACAATGCCCTTAATGTGATGAAAAATTAAATTCAACAAAAAGAGGTAATATATAAAACTTTGATGGCATTTTTCAAATATTGTATTTTTGGTTTTTTATCTTCTCAAGGTTACTACTGTATTCTTGGAGCAACAAACAATGCACCAGTGGATGGAGTTACAGGAGATATATGTCCCATAGGCTCTTACTGTCCAACTGGCTCCACCCAGCACCTACACTGTCCAAATGGAACATACAGCAATCACACAGGAGCCGCTGCCTGTTATGTCTGTCCCGCTGGTTCATTTTGCATTAATCGTGATGATGCCGAGACTTGTCCGGTTGGGTACTACTGTCCAGAAGGCACTGGAGCTGATATTCAGCCATGTCCTGCTGGAACCTACAACCCTGTGACAGGACTCTCTCAGCTTTCCCAGTGTACCCAGTGTGATGGTGGGAAATACTGTCAACTACCTGGCCAGTCGGCTGTAACAGGAAACTGCAGTGCTGGATATTATTGTGAAAGTGGTTTGTAATTTATATCAATAAACTATTAAATAAACAGAAACTGACAGTAAATTAATGTTTCTTTAGAGGATGCTTCACCTAGCAATAATTTTACTGAAAAGCATAGTCAGTGTTAAATAAAAGCCTGTATCTTTTTTATCATTTAAGTGATAGTTATCAAGGTATTAAGTTACTGTTTCTTGAAGAAATAGAATAGGCCATAGTAAATAGTGAATTTATCACAGGTAGACATGCTTAACTGAATTTAAGAAATTATTCAGATCACAACCCATCAGATCAGTTGAATCTAAGAAATTGAAATGATATCTTTTTAAAAGATGTAAGTAGGTATTTTGATGCTTTGTTTTAAAGAAATGGCTTTTTACTGCATTGGATTATTTGTATTGTTGCAGGTGTGGATATTGCAACACCATCAAGTGCCATTAACAACACCGGAGTCGGTGACGAATGTCCAGCTGGTTATTACTGTCCTGAAGGCTCACCAACACCTCGATCATGTGTTGCTGGAACATACAGGTATGGAATTAATTGGAATTATTCTGGGTAACTTTATTGGGCATCTTATCACAGAAGTGAATGCTCATGGCATCTTATAAGAGAAGTGAATTATCCAATTTTTCTTTTCTCTTTTATCTTTGCTCATTTATTTTCATGCATCATTGTGGCATAATCATATTTTGTGTTATATTAGTAATAACTTATACTGAGCGTAATGAACACTTATTATGAAAATATTTTACATCTCTGTTCAGAAAAAGTCAAATTTGATTGTATTATAAACATTTTATTTATATTTGTGCCTACGCAACTTTGTAGTTTATTTCCTTTCATAAAAGAAAAAAGAAACTAACAACACAGCTTTAGATTGAACATGTCTGGCAAGAGAACAAAACATGCCAGATGGATTTAATTGATCACATATGAAAACTACAACAAACATAAAACGGGCATAGATTAATGGCTTAAAATTACAGAAAGTTGGACATCATCCAATCATAAAAGTAATGACATCATCCAATTTCAGTGACTCACCTGGCCAAGCTACATGCCTGACCTGTCCACCTGGATATTATTGTGCAGAGAACACTACCTCATATCTTCTGTACCCATGTCCTGTCGGCTATTACTGCCCTGCAGGCACCACCCATTCAACACAGTTCCCATGTACCAAAGGTTACTATAACCCTGTTGAGGGAATGGATGACATCTCGGACTGCCTTGACTGTCCAGCTGGTTCCTTCTGTGAAAGTAAGTGCGAGATTGAGAGATTACCACTAAAAACACATCTAAAATGGTATACGGTATGTTTGAATGTGCAGCTTCAGGCTGTCATAGTTGTATCTTTATCAGTAATATTTTGTTACTCTTATGAACATTTCAGCTTAAATGTGCAAGAAAATTGTAAGTTAAAAATGAAATTAAATGAAATTAGTTTAAAATCAAGATGTTCAGACAGGCAGATAATGTTTTTAGTCATTACCATTTCAAGTCTTCAAGTGTCACTTGAAAATTGCCACATCCTTGAAAAAAAGATGAGAGAAAATGATTTTACAGTTAGGTTTTTCCTTCATCAGCTGATGGTTTAGCAAACCCCAGTGGTAATTGCACAGGTGGTTGGTATTGCACTGGTTCATCTTACCAAGCCATGCCGGTTAATCCAGATAACACAACCGATCCATCAATGTGCTCCTGTCCTGCTGGTAACTACACTGGCGGTGAATGTTGGCCTGGAACATACTGCCCTCCAGGCGCCAACTATCCGGTGCAGTGTGATGGCGGATATTACTGCAGTCAGTATGGGTTAACTGCCCCTGAGGGTCAGTGCAATCCAGGTTAGTGATGTTGTAATTTTATACAATAAACATGCACCTTCATTTTTCACCTTCACCAGAAATAGATGCTTTCCATTAGGGAAATCAACATCTTGCTACAGTTTATCTTTAAACAGAAAAATTAAAGCAGATATTGTAATGTTTTTAGAATAAGCGACAGTTTGATTTTTTTTTCAGTAGATTTAATAAAAGATATGCTAAGCAGTCAGCCCCAGGTCTGTATTTAGCTAGAATACTATCTGTGTGTCTGTGACTATTTATTTCATTGTTGGTAATAAAAATGTTGTAAATTTGAAAATGTCAAGATGTTTTTTTTGTTTAACCTCAGGTTACTATTGCCTGAGTGGAGCCACAACACCAAATGATACTATATGCACAGCAAACCATTATTGTGAAGCTGGATCTGAGACACCAGCTCCATGTCCACCAGGTTCATTCTCTTTCAATACTGGAAATACCGATCTTGCCAACTGTGACCTTTGCACTCCGGGATACTACTGCTCGAGTACTGGTATCACTGGCACTTGTGATCCAGGTTTCTATTGCCCAGCTGGTCAGAGTTCAGCCACTCCAGCCAACTATACATGTCCTGCTGGCCATTACTGCCCAGGTGGAACAGGAGTAGCTCAAGAGTGTGTATCTGGAAGCTACCAGGATGCAACTGGACAAACAACTTGTGATGACTGCCCTGCTGGAAAGTATGTTGAACAGTTTGCTCCAAACATTTCTTTTGTATTATATTTTTAGAAAGAATGAACCAGATATTACTTTTTAGCCATGATAATGAACAAGTCTAGCTTAACATTTACAAAAAAACTAAATTTTTAATGCAGAACCCTCTGCTTTAGCAGTTCTGGTGCACTGTTTACAGTGTTTTTATTTATATTGATGTAACAGGTCTTTGCATAGTTGGTCAACCAGTTCAGTCATATAGGAGCTGTCACTTCACATGCTTTTTATTTTTTTCCAGATACTGTGATGCAGTGGAAGCAACAGCCACACTTGGTTCGGCAACAGGTACCATAACACCAACGGACTGTCCCACTGGATTCTTCTGTCCAGTTAACACAAGTTCCTCTGGTGATAACCCATGCCCTGACGGAACATTCAACAACCGGACCGGACTTCAGACAGAGGCGGAATGTCAGAACTGTACAAGTGGAGACTACTGCGGAAGTACAGGTAAGAACTTAAAGAAATCTTACAACAAACTTCAAATTGATCACAAAATTGCAGTCTGAAAAGATACAGATTGTTATTCAATAATATTTATTTGAAATCGTATCATTTATGTATTTGAAAAATGCATGAAAATGCAAAAATATTAGTTACATTACTTAACTTTGCAGTTTTCAAGCAGGAACTTTTCTTATGTATTAATGTTTTACTATCCTTTAAATCTACATGAAGTATTGTAAATATATTATTATTTCGAGAGGAATGAATCTGTCCTTAAACTTCAAATATTTCTTATATCTTCAGGACTATCTGTTCCTACTGGTCCGTGTACAGCTGGGTACGTTTGTTTGACTGGTTCTAACACGCCAACACCAACCAATGGAATCAATGGTTACATTTGTCCAGCTGGTTCCTACTGCCCTCAAGGCTCCAGTATTGAAACTCCATGCCCAGCTGGGTCCTACTCCAACAGCACTGGGCTACAGGCTATTACAGATTGTACACCATGTGATGCAGGGTCTTTCTGCTCATCTACAGGTAAAAAGACATTAGATGTATTACTTGCAGTCTCAGGCTCTGTTACCATCACCGAGGGCATTTTCTAAAGCTTTTGCAAGTTGAATATATCAGTGCACAATCTCCCCCACCCTCAGTCTGTTCAGTAGAAATGATTATAAGCTGTTATGATGGTTTGCTGATTGGCTTTCTCAAGAAAAAAATTCAAATTTTTTTTTTTTTTTTTGGACATTTTTGCAGGTCTAACTGAACCAACAGGACTGTGTGATGCCAGTCACTACTGCAACAGCAGTGCTATTCTCCAGAATCCAACTGATGAATCATACGGTGACATATGTCCTGAAGGCCACTATTGCCCCCAGGGTACTGGAACTCCAGTCCCATGCCCCTCTGGAACCTATTTGTCAACTACAGGAGCCAGTGCTGAGAGCGATTGTACACAGTGTCCAGCAGGCAGATACTGTAGGTCAGCAGGGCTTAGTAACTACACAGGTAAAAAATACTGGTATAATTTCCTGAAACTTCAGATGCAAAATATGTATGTTTTGTATGTGCTTTTCAAGACATTAATGATTTAAGAGTTAATTGAAATTTATATTAGATAGAGAATTCCTTGAATTTGATGTTCTTAATATAGTTAGATATTAACAATGTTTTATGACCATTATAAAATTTGTGGAAGCAAAGATTTATGAAGAGAACACCAGTTACTGCCTTTGATGTTAAGGTTTAGAAATAAATTTTTCTGATTTTTTTTCTGATTTTTTTTCTCAGAAATGTGAGACAAAGACAAAATAATTAATATGATGTGGAAATTAATTGAAATTTATTCTTTTTTATATTTGTAATAGAAAAGATTTCTTTTGGCAAGTTGATTGTAAAGTTTGGATTCGACATTGACTTTTTTGTTCTTATATAAATACCCTGAACTCAGTATGGAACAACAATGTAAGCAGTGAAAACCTAATGGAAGTTTTGTTTAGAATTCAGTCTGTTTTAGCAAAACTGTTAAGATTCTATATGGTTTATTTCAAATAAATCTGCCAGCAGTTAATAGTATATTTTCTTCCTAGTTTTCTCCAAACATACTTGTTTAAAATGATTAGTAAGTAACTGATTTTACTTTTGTTTTTAGAAAGAAGTGTTGATATATTCACTTCAGTTCTTGCTATCTTGATAACTGTTTTATTTTCAGTATACAAAAACCAGATTGGAAGTTCTGAATTTTTTCAGTACAGATTGTTCAATTTCATAAAATATTTATGATTTACAGGCCCAGGAGATGTTGGTAAATGAACAGTTATATAAAACTGGGTTTATTGTTTGACACCCCACCCATCTACTATTAATATCCAGAAAAAAAAACACTAACAAATGCATGTTGACTGTCTGAAATAAGATTGCATCAGCTGAATTGTTTCTAGTTTCTAAAGAAAATAGCTCTTAAAGTATTAGATTTCAAAAATGCCCTAGGCCTACGGCCATGGAAAGTGATTAAAATACAGTTCTGTTTATCAAGCCTATAAAAAATTTTTCCTTTCACCATTACAATAAATTTAGCTTCAGAGATAATAAAGGTCCAAACAAATCATTGCAATGATATATTTTCTATTATTAGATTTAATTTTTTTTACATCCTTTCACTTTCAAGTGTATCAAAACTAGAAACATTTTCTGATGCCAGACAGTAAGCATGCAAGAATGTGAAAAGACAAAATACTTACTTGTGCATGTAGGAATGAAAATCACCTTTAAAAGGCATGATATCATTTCACATTCACATTCCACATCAATTTTTTTTCCATTTAAAGTTCACAAGCCTATATCTTGTATTTATATAGAAATTAATAACATTTAAATTTAAAAAATTGGCGAGGTTTCATACACATTTGGTGTATAAATTCCACATTACTAATGGGACAAGCTTACAACTTACAGGAAATAGTTCCCCAGTTTTTACTTCTCATTAATATTCATCAAGTTCCATAACTCTTTCTTATCTATAAATATATCTGTATGATATCTATGTAGATTTTCTTGTGAAATTTTATATTGAAAGATAACCTAACATGGCACTAGAGTTTTGTTTGTGGACCTTAATTCTTCTGAACTTCTTATCTGTATGGATAAAATATTAAATGGAAGCAGCGATATACATCTCATACTGTGATACTTAACTGTAGACAATGTTTGGAAGAACATTATACAAGTCTTATTTAAAGTCTTCAACTGTAATAACTACCATATATACTCGCTTATAAGACGCATTTTTAGGAGTCATATTATAAGGTTCTCGAGGGGGGAGCGTCTTATAAGCGCGTCCTTCAAGAGAAAAAAAAATCCCAACAAGAATCTGGCTTCTACAATCAAGATTTTGGCAGCTGTAATGTGCTGCAAACTGTTCAGTAACTTACCGCGGCTAAACAAAAAATAACAAGGCAAAAAATTACCATTCTTGTAGAAATTGATCAACGACTTTTAATAAGTATTAAAAGTATTGCTAGATGTTCTTGTTTTGGTCTAACAAAAGCTTTTTTCTCCTTTTTAGTTAGCGACAGCGGTACTTTCGTTTCAACATCAGCCATTTTGCTAGGAGTGCTAAAGCGCATCCCGGGCCGTACCGCACCGTATTAAATTATGCTCAATCGGCGTATACTACTCGTTCTTTTTTAACATTATTTTATGTTTTTAAATAAAAGAATGTTTGGCAATAAGTTAATATTTAATTCTTTTTTTCAATTAAAAGATCACTTTAAAAACTGTAAATCGCAAGTATTGCTTCAAGTCACGCTAACAATAATGTTAAATTCTCACATTTAAAAAACTGTGAAATTTAGTAAAGGGGTCTCACTAATGAACAGACTGTTATTTCAATGATTCGCAGGAGTTGATAGCCGAGACCCTTTTACTGTTAATTGTCTGGCATTGTATATTAATCATACGCCAAATAGATGCCAATTTTCAGCAATTTCTTATCGAAGAACGTAATTGTTGTATAAACTCAACCAGCTTGTAATTGCCTAATTGTGTCTTCTATTGATTGGTTTGAATTTGCTGATTGACAGTTCAGTATGCATGACTACCTGCTCAGACCGCAACATGATTGGATAATATATCGATATGGGCATGTTTTATTGCTGATACTGCCGTAGGCGTTAGTGAGTAAATGGTTCGTGACTGGCAATCCAAACAAAGTTAATTGATGAATGTGATAGCGCCGTCGGTAAAAAAAAAAATCGCGATTGAAGTTAAATTGAAAGACTCGGTAAATGATACAGGAAATAGTTGACCGATCATGACTACCTGCTCAGACCGCAACATGATTGGATAATATATCGATATGGGCATGTTTTATTGCTGATACTGCCGTTGGTGTTAGTGAGAAAATGGTTCGTGACTGGCAATCCAAACAAAGTTAATTGATGAATGTGATAGCGCCGTCGGTAAAAAAAAAAATCGCGATTGAAGTTAAATTGAAAGACTCGGTAAATGATACAGGAAATAGTTGACCGATCATGACTACCT
Source organism: Cyclina sinensis (assembly GCA_012932295.1). Classification (NCBI taxonomy): domain Eukaryota; kingdom Metazoa; phylum Mollusca; class Bivalvia; order Venerida; family Veneridae; genus Cyclina; species Cyclina sinensis. Next base: position 4,667,471 of record JAAONU010000017.1, read on the forward strand.
GCTCAGACCGCAACATGATTGGATAATATATCGATATGGGCATGTTTTATTGCTGATACTGCCGTTGGTGTTAGTGAGAAAATGGTTCGTGACTGGCAATCCAAACAAAGTTAATTGATGAATGTGATAGCGCCGTCGGTAAAAAAAAAATCGCGATTGAAGTTAAATTGAAAGACTCGGTAAATGATACAGGAAATAGTTGACCGATCATGACTACCTGCTCAGACCGCAACATGATTGGATAATATATCGATATGGGCATGTTTTATTGCTGATACTGCCGTTGGTGTTAGTGAGAAAATGGTTCGTGACTGGCAATCCAAACAAAGTTAATTGATGAATGTGATAGCGCCGTCGGTAAAAAAAAAATGACGCGGTTGAAGTTAAAGTGAATGACTCGATAAATGATACGAGATATAGTTGACCGATCATTACTTGTGCTACAAGTAAGGGCATTTTAGCTTGCCAAATTTTAACTGTGGTGTAGTGAAACCAATTAATTGTCATTGTTATAATTGGTAATTACGGCAATGTGATGAATTGTTAGTGCTACGGCTTGTATAATCATACCTTTAGATAATTAAATATTCAAAAATAATTAAAATACGGTACCGGATGTATACAGTTGCTGTTAATAAATGGATGTCACTGTATTTGTAGGAAGTTTTTCTTGGGGTTTAAGAAATGAAATTAATTCAGACCTTGTCAAAAATTAAATAAAATACGTTAAAATTATTTTTATTTAAATATTTTTAAATTACCAAAAACAAATACAGCAGTTAGGTTTCCAAGTGAAAGTTCAAACTTTCATGAACCCCGTGACCTCGGACGTTGTGAAAATCTGCCCGCGTCTTATAAGAGGGTCAATGCAAAAAGTACAGATTTTCAACTCAAAGTTAGGGGTGCGTCTTATAAGCGAGAGCGTCTTATAAGTGAGTATATACGGTAACTAATGCTGTCCATAATTCTCTTCACTATTGTGGTACTTTCATACATTTTTATACTTCTTAGCTCTAACAGGTTCTGTAACTCAGAATCTCACAATGATATAATTATTCCCCTTTATTGTTTAAATAAAAAAGATATATACAGATTAATGATGTTTATTTAAAGCTTATAGGTGTTTGTAATACATTTTTATAACAAATAATACAAGTTTATCAGACTTGATATGAAAATAGGTAATTCTAATAAATTCATTATCATGTCATCACTTTTTTTCTGTATGGAATGATTTTATTTGTTATAAATTATGGTACCTTGGTGAAAGAAAATTGTGATGCAAGCACTTGTTGAAAATTATCAATATTTAAATATGGAATAGTGACCTCCTTGTATTTGTATGCAAGCTATGCAGCACAGTTTAACACTGGTGAATTCTGGGACTTAATCTTCAAGCAAGCATTGTGTTGAAGAGGTAGATCTAACATGTTTTTTTAGAACCAAATATTGTAAAGGCAGACACAGTCTTGTAGATGGTAGAACCAAGTGTTGTAAAGGCAGACACATTTTGTAGATGGTAGAACCAGGTGTTATAAAGGCAGACACTGTCTTGTAGATGGTAGAACCAGGTGTTGTAAAGGCAGACACAGTCTTGTAGATGGTAGAACCAAGTGTTGTAGAGCAGACACAGTCTTGTAGATGGTAGAACCAAATGTTGTAAAGGCAGACACAGTCTTATAGATGGTAGAACCAAGTGCTGTAAAGGCAGACACAGTCTTGTAGATGGTAGAACCAGGTGTTGTAAAGGCAGACACATTTTGTAGATGGTAGAACCAGGTGTTGTAAAGGCAGATGCAGTCTTGTAGATGGTAGAACCAGGTGTTGTAAAGGCAGACACAGTCTTGTAGATGGTAGAATCAAGTGTTGTAAAGGCAGACACAGTCTTGTAGATGGTAGAACCAAGTGTTGTAAAGGCAGACACAGTCTTGTAGATGATAGAACCAAGTGTTGTAAAGGCAGGCACAGTAATTTATAGAACCAAAATGTTGTAATTGTAGTGTTAGAAACAAAATGATGTTGAGGCAAAAACAGTGTTGTAAAGGTATACAATCTGACTCCTGAATATGGTCATTAGACTTAACTGGTATATACCTTATTTTGGTGGGAAAACTAGTCAGAACTTTAAGGAGAAATTGTTCAAAGCACTCACATATACCATTCTTTTGAAATCAGATATTTACAGAAACATTAGGACTTATTGTTTAATATGTTTTATTACTTTGAAGCTTGTAACCAGAGTGATTCACAGAGTGGTTGTAAGAACAAGAGCACAAGAGCTGTCAAGCTCACACATGCATGCATTTATGTTGTAGGGATAGATTAATTGTAAAATATGATATGTTGGTACACAGTTTGTGTTAGATCAGGAATGGTTAATTGCTTTTAGATTTCAATTTCATTTTAAAAGATGTTGCAGCTTTTTATATGATATTTATTCATTCATTATTTGGTTTGTTCATTTGTTCATTCATTCAAAAGTTGGTCAGTGTATCACAGCTAAAAGTTCTGTATTGATATAGAATGATTGTGTGCATGATTGTTATCAGCCCCTAGAAAATTTTAATCCAATTTTATAGCTTGAAAACCTTGTATCAACAAATTTAACATGTATATACATGTATATGGTTGAATTTTTACCTCCCAGCATGAAGAGTTTATCATTGCATGTTCTTTTTGTGACTTTTTCAGTTTTATTCAATATTTTCTGTCTTGTATTTCCGTCTTTAATATTTTTTTGTACCAAGAATTTCCATATTTTGGGTATTTCAAAGAATTTCCATATTTTGGGTATGATTATTTTACTATTGGACATTTTTGTCATTCAAAACTGTAGAGGCAATACTGTATTCGCATTTTTTTAAATCTTTGAAATTTGCAGTTATCAGAATAACCCAGATGGATTAATTTTTGGGATAACGCAGCAGTATTACTTAATTCTTTAAAACTTCTCTATTTTTAAATGTTCCATTTTAGAATTGCAGGTTACTTATAATGTTACAGCATTATTGTTTGGAAATTGTTTAATGTTACAGAAAAATGGAAATTCTTATGTTTTCTCGTACTTGATTTTATTCTCAGAATTTTTTTTAATTCTGTTATTTAAGTTTTTTATCTATGAAATATAAACTTTACCTTGCTAATTATGTGAAACCAGTGAAATAATAACATTGAAGTTTGTTTGAAAATAGGTAAATAAATGGGGCAGGTGAAGGTTGTCAATAATAAAAAAAAAAGTTAAGCTGTAATAAACAACTTGGCTGAATTAGCCTTGTAAATTTTGATTAATGGTGAAATATAAACTATCAGAAAGGCCCTCTAATAGTTCTTTAATTAAATAATATTTACTATAATTTTTATCAATATAAAGATAAAAAAGTTCCCAGAAAACATTCAACTTTGATTGAAAATATTGGTAATAGAATAGAAAGAAAAACCAATTAAGCAAAATAGCCTGCCACTTAAGTAGATGTCCATGTCAAGATTGTTGAAACTGTGACAAAGAATAAGTTCTGTGTTTGTCATTGTAAATCATGTAGATTCCTTTTTTTTATTACATCATGAATATATTCAGGTATTTATCTCTTTTCTTAGTTTATAATATTGATCGCATCCTAATATGTCAATTTGTTAATTGCTTACAGGTGATTGCTCTGCCGGATATTACTGCACCGCCCAGGCTAACACAAGCACGCCTACAGATGGTGTCACAGGAGACGTGTGTCCCGTTGGTAGTTACTGTCCAACAGGAAGTACTGCCCCTAGACCATGTCCAGATGGTAAGATGCTTATGTCATGGAATCTTTGTTAAAGGCCCAGATTAAATATACTAAAATAACAGAATTTACATGTGTTACAACCTTGCTCATAAAAAACATCCTATCATTCCAACAGCTAAATACAAACCCATATCTACAAATGTGTAGGAAACACTATTGGTTTCACTCAGTTGATGCATCAGCTAAATGCAAATAAGCTATGATAATTTGGGTAGTCGTAAAATCATAGGTAGGTCTAATTTTGTTTACAAATATATCAAATGTCCAACATCTTTTGTAAAGTTAGATATTAGAAGAATAGTTATTACTCATATGAAAACATTGTTATTTAAGTGTATTTTACCTTTGCAAGTTAATTAAACTGTATCTTTTAGCAAAAAATAGGTCTGATACAAGTGATTACTTTCAAGAAAACTTTTGATAAAATGTTTGAAGTTACTTGATTTTCCACTTGCATAAATCAAAATTTAAAAAACATTTTTTACATTATATTTTTTTTTTAGTTTGAGATAAGAAGTATGACAAGAATCATAATTTCAGAGGGGTTATACAGTAATCAGTATTTTAATAGTTTATGAGTTCCACTATCAGTATTTAAGGAGCTGTCAAAAACTGACAGAGTATGATTTAGCTCATCTTTTTTACAGACCTTCTGCTTGAAAAATGCAAACCTCACAAAAAACCTTCTTTCAGGAACATACATGAATACAACACAAGCCACAGTTTGTGATGTCTGTTTACCAAGATACTTCTGTGTCAATCAAGCATATATGGACCCATGTCCCCTGGGAGCATACTGTCCTGGTGCCAATGGGTATAACTACTCCCTATGTCCGGCGGGAACCTTCAACAATGTGACAATGCTGGAGTTGGAATCTGAATGTCTGCAGTGTAGAGGAGGAAGTTACTGTGCAACTCCCGGGCTCCCAGAACCCACAGGCGAGTGTTCTCCAGGATATTTTTGCCAGTCAGGTGTGGATACAAATGCTCCTGAAAGAAACAATACTGGAACTGGAGGTATACCCCTTTTTGTGTTGTGTTTTATTGAAACATTTAAATTTTTATTTTTCATATACTGTAAAAGTTTAGAGTGGTGAGTTCAAATTAATATAATGATACTTTTTTATCAATTTTTGTAGTGGTCTCCATGCTAATCTGAACCAACAAAAGGAATTCTGCAATGTTAAAATTTTTCAGGTCCATGTCCAATAGGCAACTACTGTCCACTTGGTACAACTTCACCTTATCCCTGTCCTGCTGGTACATATGGTGATGAAATGCGACTGGATGTCTGTAAGACCTGTCCAGCGGGATACTTCTGTGTTGGAAACTCTGATAACTACACAAGTACTCCTTGTCCTAAAGGTAATCATAACATACTAAACAATGCCGCAATTATAAACTTGGAAAAGAATGAGGCACAATTTGTCAGATTGTATGTATAAGGGAACAGTTGAATATAGGAAACAATTAGAAATTGAATATGGAAAATAACACTAAATGTTATGATTCTAAAAGTAAAAACACTGTCATTCTATTCAATGGTCTTACCATTTTGATCGTAATGATTCAATTCAAACCATTTAAACATTTACGTTTCAGGTTCATACTGTCCCGCAGGAACTACACATGGCACAGAATTCCTCTGTCCAGCAGGCACTTACAACAACGTTACAGGAGCAGACGACATATATGACTGCCGTGCATGCACCGGTTTGTGACCTAAATAAATTATTTGCTCAAACATAATGTTTTCCATGAAACTTCTGATGGAACATTGAACTTGCAGTTATGCTGGGGTTTAATTGTAGTGTTTTATATTTAACAATATGTCGTAGGTTGAAAGTCAAAATTTGACCTTGACAGAATAATTTCTTTCATCTGGTTTAACAAATATAATTGACATAATTACTGAGTGCGAGTGAATTCTTGAAGTCAGTCATTTAAAATTGTTATCACATTTTAAAGAACTCGATGTACATTTAGAATAAGTTTCAGGGGTGTTAACGGTGATCTTAATGAACCCAGTTTTCTGAAACCTGTTACATAAAACTAAGTAAAAAAACGTTTTGATTTTTTTGTCCTGGAATGAAATTTATGAAAGATGGTCTATTCTTATTTTATACTTTTCAGCTGGAAAATACTGTGACTCTGACGGCCTGGCTGAACCAGTTGGTGATTGTACGGCTGGTTGGTACTGTGCCGGTGGGGCTTACAGCTCAACGCCGGTTGAATACAACTCTTCTGTCACTGGCTTCACTATTGGTGTTTCCTGCCCTACTTACCTTGCAAATGACACAGGAGGGCCATGTTTGGCAGGTAGATTTTTTTTTAGGACTTACATTTTACTTTGAATGATTGAAACTGACAGCTCCTCATTTGATAAAAGAACAAATTTAGCACATTTTATGCACTAAAAACATCATTTGTCTGAGCTTTCAAAAGTGATTAAATTTGTTCTCATTAGTAGAGTTTTTTTTTTAAAGTAAATTGTTAAAGAAGTCTGTAATAGAACAGTAATATGCACATTCTTGGATTAAAACAGTCAATTAAGTTTACTTTACAACCTGCATTTCTGCCAGTACTTGGAACAAGTACATAATACTGTAAAAATTCAACTTACTTTTATCATTTTTTTTCATGAATTCTGGAATGGACAGATGCTTCAATGTCTCTGTATGTTAACAGAGCAGAGTAACTTAATACACAGAAAAAAAAAATTAGTAAGAATTAACTTGCTGTATCAATTTTGTACCACGTCTGTTTCAGGAACATACTGTCCATCAGGATCATCTGCACCAATACCATGTCCAGCTGGTCAGTATTGTGGAACAGACAACCTGGCAGAACCAACTGGAAACTGTACCAAAGGGTACTACTGTAATAGCAGTGAAACTGTACCAAATCCAACAGAGTGTGCTGTAGGTCACTACTGTCCTGAAGGAACAGCGACTGAGATTCCATGCTCACCTGGAACCTTCAACAGTGAGTAAAATGTTGATATTTTTTATTTATAACTACATGTACAAATAAACCTGTGTTAACATGCCCAGTTAAAGTCTTTTGTTTAAAAAGGTCTTGTTTTACAGATCAGCTTCTAATGTCAATGACCATGAGATGTTGTCAAGTTGACACTGACCTTAAATTTTTCACTTTGAGTAAGATTAATGAACTGACGGCATTTTCAAACAGCAAGTTGTATGCTATATTCTTTGTTAATGATGACAATGATTATCATTATTGAAATGATAACATTGATCATGATGTTTCCTTGTAAAATGTTTATGTGATAGATTTTATGGAATTAAAAGAGAAATGCATTTTAATAGTAAAAATGATGATTCCTATTACATAAATGATTAAATCAAAGTAAAGCCAAGGGCTGAAACCTTATTCGATTCTATTTGTGCATTTGTAGATGTTACTGGAGGCCAGAGTGATGCAGATTGTCTAGAGTGCACACCAGGTTTCTACTGCCAATCATATGGTTTGTCAATGCCTACTGGTCCATGTGACATTGGCTACTACTGCCCAGGTGGTCAAGACACACCCACACCCAGCCTGTATGCATGTAGCCCAGGACACTTCTGCTACCAAGGAAGTCACAACCAGACTGGTTGCCCGTCTGGTGATTACCAACCACACTGGGGCCAGGGAGACTGTGATCCATGTCCTGCAGGTTCTTACTGTAAAGCATTTGGTGAGTCAGACTTTTTGAACTACCTTTTCTTTTTAATCTTTTGCTTCATTTTTCATTTAACATAGAGTTTAACCAACTGTTTGATATCATACCGGTAAGTAAATGCAGAGGACTTCATCCAAATACACTGGACCAGTGTCAAAGTGAGGCACTTCACACTTGTTTGCCTAATATGAAAAGAATGCCAGAAAAATGTAGCTTTTCACTTGGTTTCTATGACATGGCTAACATTTAATCAGAAGGCTTTGCTTACTCATGATCAACATTTAAACAGGTGACTACACAGATCTTGATGCAGACAACATCACAACATCAGGGAACTACTCTGGTCTCTACAGAAGTTACAGAGGGGTTGAGGTCCCAACCCCCTGCCCCACAGGCTCATACTGTCCCCAGGGTACCAAACATAGTATGGAGTACCTTTGTCCTGAAGGAACCTACAGTAATATGACAGAATTGTGGTTGTCCAGTCAATGTACACCATGTGAACCAGGAACATACTGTGCTGGGGAAGGTGAAAAAATTCATTACTTTGTTTTTCCTTCTGTGATATATTTTAGTTGTTTTTTTTTTCCATGATATGTTTCAACTAAATTTGTACAGTCACGTATATGTTTACACTTTAATGGACCATAATGAAAATAAGGCAAGTGTCAATGCCTGTTACAGTAAAAAAAGTGCTTGACTCTTGTACTGATATTTAATGTTTTCTTGTAATATGCAATATTTTAATTCTTTCATGATGTGAAATTGTTGTTTTATTTTAATGCTATCATGTCTACTATCCATGTATATTTATGCAAAAAAAAAATGAAATAAAAGTAAGTACTATGCCTAAACTTTGTCACAATTTATGAAATGAAATAACTCTTTTCGAGAAAAGAGTCAATTTTACAAAATTGTGGACAAAGAGAAGAATTGCAGAATTAATGGTTATCAAACTGTAGTCTATGTTTCTGCAGTATATGTTATCATTTAAGTATACACGTAAGTTTATTTCTCTTATATTTCAGGAAACACTGAACCATCAGGACCATGCGATGCCGGTTATTTCTGTATATCAGGTGCTCACAATGCCACACCCACCGATGGTACCACCGGAGACATATGCCCACCTGGATACTTCTGTGAACAGGGTAGCATCACTGGCAAAGGTTGTCTGAAAGGAACCTTTAGCAACAGTACTGGACTCAAAAACGCCACAGAATGTACTGCCTGTACTGGAGGATTCTATTGTGAATCAACGGGACTGACTTCTGTATCAGGCACATGTTGGGCAGGTATGTATTTTAGTAAGCATTTGTACACCTAATCTGTCAAAATATAAGATTACCAATCACATTTACAGTCAAAAGGCATTTGAAGCAATCACTAAAGAATGAAATTATGGCTTATTGTCGGTACTTTTTGCTTGGAACGAAAGATAGGGTGTACCGAAAAAATGCAGTTGTTTGAAAAAAATTATCAGTTTTATGGCTAATTCAAAACAACATGTTTCAACTTTAGTTAATTTCTTTTTCTTTCTTTTTTCTTTAACTATTTTCTTTAATTAAGAAAACTTGTTCAACATTAAAAATTGTGTATAATTAGCATTGACTCTAAAAATATGAAAAACTAGTTTGGAATTGTGGTGTACTGGTACTTCATACTTTTTGAGATGAAATCAGAATAAAAATAATAATTCTTTCTCTTGTTTTAGGTCACTACTGCTCCTCTGCCTCTGAGAAACCCAACCCTGTAGCAGAAGCGTATGGAGACCTGTGTACAGCAGGACATTATTGTCCCAATGGCACAGCAACACCCTATGACTGTCCACCAGGAACATACCTAAACACCACAGGAGCAGGGGAACTATCAGACTGCACACCATGTTCACCAGGTAGGTTTTGAGAATGATTTCAAAACTAAGAGATATTTTTGTAAAACAGTAACTGTTCACTTGTTAGCATACTTATGTGGTTTTATATAGTGGTTTTGAATGTACTTTAAGAAAAAATTACTGAGAGTGGAAATAGTTCTCCATGTTCAGTATGTTAATTTCTTTGTCCCATTGTACAAGTACAGATTCAGAGGTCAGTGCTGTTGGAGTCATTTTATTATTTGTTGCAGCATTTTTTTGATGTCATATAATTAACAGTTTGTGCTATGTTATTATAGGCCATTATTGTGAGGCATCAGGACTAGTTTGGCCGACTGCAGAGTGTAGTGCCGGCTACTACTGTACTCTTAATGCCAACAGCAGCTCCCCTACTGATGGAATCACTGGAGATATCTGTCCAGAGGGATATTATTGTGAGATTGGCTCAGATGCTCCGACCCCTTGTGCAAATGGAACATACATGAACACAACTGGGGCATCTGCATGCATTACTTGCCCAGCTGGCTTCTACTGTGTCAATCGAGATAGGGCTGATATCTGCCCACAGGTGAATCTTTCTAGTTGACAATTTCTTCAATAATGTTTGGCCATTTAAAATTCCATTTTTTTTTCATTTTTTGTTATGGGGTGGGTGGGGGAGGGGAGGGTTCTGTTTTCTATTAAGCTGTTAATTTTCATGTTTTGTTTGAAATTATCATTTTAAACAGGATTACAGTAGGTTGCTAGGAAGCTTTGAAACTGACAGTGTATAATGTCTCATTCTGATTTCACTTTAAAATATGCATTTGAGTACTTTTATAAACAGTATTAACCCTATGCACAGTTTCTGCTCTGGGCAGGTGTCCCATGAGCATTTCACAGGAAAGAAATAATATGAAAAAGCTTTATTAGTGGCTATTAATTTCAGTCGGGATAAATTTTAATTCATAATATGTCTTAAAAGAAATAACAGTGTATAGAGACTTTTTAAAAAAAAATATTATTTTAATTTATGCAGAATAATAAATGTTTATGTTGCAAGATGAGAACAGTTGTCTTTAGAGGGGATTTGCTCTCAAGATTTCAAAGAGAAATATCTCAATATTATTTTTCAGGGTAAATACTGTCCCTTTGGAACAGGGGCTGATGTCCAGCTATGCCAGGCAGGTACATTTGGAGCCACAACAGGATTGTCGCACCAGTCACAGTGCACAGATTGCACAGGTAAAAGACGTTTAAAATGTGTGCCCTGCTATGTGGCACCAGCATACAATAGATGGGATTTGTAAAGGTTAAGGTCAGGGTGACATACAACATGACAAAAGTTCTTATTGATAATCAAACATTTTGATTGTATTTGAAGACATTATAGTATTGTCCTTGAATATAGGTATGCGCTGTTGATAAAGTGTTTATCTACTGTGTAAAAGTCCTAATGGCTTCAGCAAATTTGTCAAAATTTTCAACTCACTAGAAGTAATGATAAATGCATTGTAAACTCACTGAGATTTTGAGCTTTATATCTGATTTTAAAGATTTTCTGTGACAGTCATCATTATGAGAATTTCGAATGATTTTAATAGAAAGTGATCTACTTAAATGTTAACAGAAGTAATGTTTTCTGTTTCTTTTCAAGTTTGTGAATACAAAATTTTTAACTGAGATGTGTACATATTGTTGCAATTGTTAAGGTCAACAGATAAGTGGGTATGACTGAAGATACAGTGGAAATTTTTCTTTGCTGTAAGGGAATATTCACACCTTTTAAGCTTCCAGCATAAAAATTGCGTCAGTTAATAACTGTTTTAATCCAGTTTTTGAATCATTGTGATCTTTTTAACACAAATCCCTTGACACAGGTAAAAAAGAGTTAAAAAAATCTAAAAAATATAATATGACTTGTTACAGGTGGTTATTACTGTGCAACCCCCGGAAGCCCCGCCCCCGATGGACCATGTGCTGCAGGTCACTATTGTACCTCAGGTGTAGACACCGCCACCCCAGCCACAGGAGGAACGCACACAGGTACTGGTGGGGAGTGCTCAGCTGGCACGTACTGTCCAGTAAACTCGACATTGGAAACAACTTGTCCAGCAGGAACTTACGCTCTCAATACAGGTAAGCTTTAAATTAAAGAAAAAAACATTATCTCAAGAGATAAATTATTAGTTGTTATGACTGTTAATCAGTTTTCGTCAAGTTTTCAGTGACAAGTTGGTATCAAAAAACCTTAACTTTTAACTTGTTAAGTTTCTGTGTATTCTTCCATTAAAGGTCAAGCCATATGTGACCCCTGTCCAGCTGGCTACTATTGTGTATCTGGAACAACAGACTACAGTACAAGTCCATGTCAGACAGGTTACTACTGCCCTGAGGGTACAGAGTATCGTGAACAGTTCCCATGTCCCTCAGGAACCTACAATCCTGATTTGAACTCCCAGAATGATTCAGCTTGTATCTTCTGTGATCCCGGGAGCTACTGTTTGGGAGAGGCCCTGGATTCATTAACTGGTGACTGTTCACCAGGTTATTACTGCTCAGGTGGGGCCTCTTCTCCAACCCCAATTGCAAATGGTAAGTGAAGCATTTGGGTACTGTAAAATGTTTTAATAATTTCATAGTTAAACCTTACCGTGCTAGAGGAAATTGACTCTGCCTTTGCGACCAGTGCAGACCAAGATCAGCCTGCCCATCCATGTAGTCTGATCATTGACTACACTATTCACCATCCAGTCAGTAAATTTTCAATAAACACTCTCATATATAGTTTGTATGGATCTGTCCAAATTGAAAGATACCATTTTAGATATTTAGCATGCTAAGGGTTAAGAAATATCAATTATTTGTTAGTTTGTGATGTCTTGACTTACTCAAATTACAATGTAATTGCTTTGCCTTTGAAAAAAGCATTGCTTGATAAAAGCATGCATCAAATATGTCTAATAAATATTAAAAGGTATCAATGCATACAATAAAATCCCACTTATTCAATGACTTTGAATATTTCAAAATCATGCATAAACCAGTAAGTTATAAGAAAAACAAAGTCTAAATTTCTTAACAAAAATGGTCTGTTATTAACAATGATCCATTATTACGACCACTTTTTAACTGGTACTTTTAGTGAAATTTTACTGTATTACAAGATAAACAAATGTGTACAAAATAAAGCTTCTGTAACATTTTTATTCTGGTTTGAAAACATTTGCTTTACCTTTAACTTCAGGAAATTATTCATCGATGGACTTGTGTATGTGCACGAACCAAAATTTCACTGGTGGAAGATGTCAGCCTGGTAGTTACTGCCCTATTGCCTCGACTGCTCCACTGGACTGTACGCCTGGAAAGTACTGTGACACATACCAGCTCAGCACTCCAACAGGTATGTGTGTTTGTGATGGTTGTTGATTTTTATTGTTTGCTGGTGTTGATTGAAGTTGGCCAGGAGGATGTAATTATTTAACATAAAATTAGATATATTTCACTACTTTCAGAGTGGTTTTACTAAGTAACAGTTATAATTTTACATTTATGGACTTTTCCTGTCTGGCTCCAAACGAGTTTGTAAAAACTGTCTTGTTCTTCAAGTCTTTTGTAATATTTACTTTACTTTTAGTTTATCTATATTTCTAGTTCTTTTTTTAATTATTTTTCATTTTTTCTTACTACATACCATAATTTGCTTGTAATTGGTTAAAAATTTTAACATGAAAGAAATGTGTGTACTGCAGGTGATTGCAATGCAGGGTACTATTGTCCAGGGGGTGATACAGAGCCAAACCCTAGTGCCACAATCTGTACGGTTGGCCACTACTGTCCAGCGGGCTCTCCCTCACCAGCTGCATGCCCCGCAGGAACATTTTCCAACTCTTTAGGACTCACCCAAGAATCAGACTGTCCCAATTGTACAGCAGGTAAGACTGAGATATCTTTTTGTGTTTTAAAAAATTAAGTCAAACGCTTGTGTTTCTCTAAGTCATAGAATTAGATTCCAAAGACAGAAATTGGAAGAAAAGGTTAGATAAAACTAGCTTAATATATTATAATTTATTTTACAAAATGTTTACTTTTTTTTCAAGGTTATTACTGTGTGTCACCAGGCCTGACCAATGTGACTGGACCATGCTTGCCCGGCTACTACTGCCCAGGTGGTCAGGCAGTCCCAGATCCTGTTGATTACCCATGTCCACAAGGCATGTACTGCCCAGAGGGCACTGCTGTTCCAATCATGTGTCCAAATGGAACCTACCAAGATCAGGAGGGACAAGACTCATGCCTGGACTGTCCAGCAAGATATTATTGTGACCCATATGAGTTGTCAGTAGGTAACAATGACACTGGAATAATCTTCCCACTGCCTTGCCCAATTGGATACTACTGCCCAACAGGAACTGGACGGAAGAACAGTTACCCATGTCTGCCAGGAACGTACAGCGATGGGACTGAGCTTGAAGCTGACAGTAAGTTTTACCTTGAAATCTACAGAATGCTCTCCTAGTCAGTTTTTTAACAGCTCAAATTATCATGTCATGTGATTGACCTGCTTAAAAGGTCTGCATGTAGGCATAACCTTGAAAATTTGCTGTTTATATAGAATAATAGGGAATGCTCACTTCCTATTTTTCTAGATGAATGTACAGACTGCTCACCAGAACACTACTGTCAGTCTTATGGCCTAACAGCTCCAGAGGGATTATGTGCCCCTGGTTACTGGTGTGGCTACAAAGCATCCATCCCTACCCCAACAGATGGGAAAACTGGTGATCTATGCCCAGAAGGACAGTACTGCCCTGAGGGAACCTATGTTCGTAAGTATAAGTTATCTTTTATTTTCATGCACTTCATATCACAAATATATAAATAAATGCATGTCTCTATGAGAAAGGTTACTAATGTAATTGGAATAGATTAGGTTACGTGTAAGCCTCCAAGCTGTATCAAAACTGACAAAAACCTTAGGTGAAATTTGATACTAGACTTAAACAGATACCGGCAGTTATTGCAATGTTGTGGAATTTAGTGTTATTTTCTAGAAAAAATATTCAGGCAGATTAGCTTTCTCATGTATTTTAAAGCTGTCAAAAGACAATATGTATATGGAACAAACTGAATTTTAAGAAATATTTGTGATTTTAGCTATTGACTGCCCAGAGGGTACTTACAACAATTTGACTGGACTGAAAAGTTACAATGAATGTATACCATGTGACCCTGGCAAATACTGCCCATCAGATGGTCTTATAGAGCCCCATGGTAACTGCTCAGCGGGATACTTCTGTGAGAATGGCTCAACAGAAGCTGCTCCAGATGGACAGGTTTATGGCTACAAATGCCCTGTTGGTCATTACTGTGAGGAAGGAGCTAGATCGCCAACACCTTGTCCAAAAGGAACATACAATCCAGAAACTGGTAAGCATCATTACATTCTGCAAATCAGGTTGCATCTTTTCATTATGTTGTAATAGTGGTTCTGGTTCCTGTCATGGTTACTAAAAGGGGGCTGTGTTTAGAGCCAGGCCCTACATATTAGATTTTATTTTTATTTTTGCATGATTTAAAAAGGGTAGAAAACTTGTGAGAAGATCAAGGTCTGTAATTTCAGGTGGGAGGGAGTGGGGAATGGAGTTGAGAAAGGGAATTTGATGATTGGGATAGATTATGTGTCAAAGGTCAAGGCCTCATGATCTAACGAAAGGGCAAAACAGATACAAAGAGACATTTTAATGAGTGACCAAAAATTTTTTGTGGATTCACTTTTGTTTTAGTATTCTTTATAATGTAATAAAAATACTTTGATAACTACAGTTAACTGGTATGTTGCAGGTAAACAAGCCCTTTCAGATTGCGTTGACTGCCCTGGTGGATGGTATTGTCTCATATCAGGAAGTGAAAATATCACTGGACAGTGTGATCCTGGGTATTATTGTATTGGGCAAGCCTTCGAAAGCAATCCAACTGGTGGGTGATAATGGTTTACTGCCTTTCAAATCCGTTTTCCTTGAAAAAAAGCTCAGTTTTAGTTATGCAAGCATGTCATCTAAGTAGTTTAAAGACCATGAAAACAGCAAATTACTATTCTGTAGTAAGTCGTATCAGAAGATATGATGAATTTGTGTATTTTGGACAGTTCGAGTTGCCTGGATATTAATTTTGTGCCGGTGTATTTGCTACTTGTTATCTTTTGTGAAGTACAAGATTTTTTTTTAATTCTGAAAAGGATTATATTGTTTCAGTTCAGTGTGTTAATTCAAGGCCTTAAAAATGTCATGCAGGTTTGCTTGTAATTACATGGCCATGCATTTTATTACCAGCATGTAACAGTATAAGCACTTCCTACAAATGTATGATCATTAACGATTGTGAAGAAGGTGTTTCTTAAAATTATTTTCCTTTTCAGACAATGTAACAGGAGATATCTGCCCTGTAGGATATTACTGCCCTCTCGGGTCATCCATATATACCATTTGTGACCCAGGTACTTACACAAACACTACAGGACAAGCAATATGTCACATCTGTCCAGCAGGCTTCCAGTGCACAGGCGGGGATGTAGTAGACTCATGTCCACAAGGCCAGTATTGTCCTGAAGGTACCGGCCTCACCACAGAACCATGCCCAATAGGTAAGATATGCTTTCTGAATAATTTTACATGTTGATATATTGTAAATGATATTACAGTCTTGTAAAAACTCTTACTCCAAGTAGCAAATTGTATAACATATTATTGCATGTACCTTTAAGCATTACTGAATTACTCAAAGTACTTAATATTGAGTCAGTAAGAAGTTTTGAAGGATAATTTTACTTAGCTATTGATGGATCCCTGACCCCTCCCCTCACATTTGCATGATTTAACAAAGAAGTAAAGTTATATTTTCACCAGAAACAAGTATATAACAAAAGAGCACATGGTAATGTTTGTGGGTAAAACCTATTGTTATAAGATTTAAAAGTCATGCTGTGGATCTATGAATTCAGTTAGCAACAGAACTGTCCTAAGAAAAAGAGCACATTTGCCCATATTCTGTGTAGACTAATTAACATTTGAGTTCTTTCCTTCAGGTACATATGGAGCTACAATGGGTCTGGCAAACTACACGGACTGTTCTGAGTGTACATCTGGCTTTTATTGTGAGACAGCTGGTCTTACTGCCCCTACAGGGGTCTGCGACCCAGGTCACTACTGTGTACAAGGTAAGGTTATGTAGATAATGATGGGGAAAAAAATCAACACGTTTGAACCATATACAGTTACTTGGTTCACATATTGAGCAACAGTGTCAAAACCTTTTTTTCAAAACCAGTTTAGAATTATTGTATCCAACCAGGTGCTCAGATTTCTTGCATCTATTTTTTTCCAAGAAATGGCTTATGACTTATTTTCTATATGCAAAGGATACTTGTAGGGTGAGACTTTGCCTAATATGCACTCTGTAGATGCATCGGTCTTTATTTTTCAGGTGTAAATTTGAGGGCACCAGCATCCAGCACAAGTAATACTGGAACCGGTGAAGAATGTCCAGCTGGTTATGAGTGTCCAAGCAACTCTGCATTTTACAGCCCATGTGTGCCGGGCACCTACTCACCAGGACTTGGCTATGAGAGTTGTCTCCCTTGCCCAGAAGGATACTATTGTGTTAATGCTACAGTTACCCCAGTTACTTGTCCAGCAGGTCACTATTGCCCAGAAGGAACAACAGCTGAATTTGAATTCCCTTGTCCAGCAGGAACTTATAACAATGTCACTGGTAAGTTGTTATTGTTTTCATGAATATGACAGACTAATTGAACAAGATCTCTTTGTTCTTTTTCTAGTTCGTCAAGACTTAATGGATTTGTAAAGGAATTTTTAAACAGTTTGCATTTTTTCTAAATTTGAAGGGTTAGTATCAAAATGTTGTTTCTTTGTTTTAGAAAATTTGTGGTGAGTGTAACATTTTCTATGCTGGGAGGCATAGAGCATTGAAGCTAAGGTCAAAGGTCACAGTGGCCACTTGTACAAAATTTTCTCTGATCAATATCTGGAAAATGTTTGGGCTTAGCTTCATTAAACTTCAAAGGGTTTTCGGGCATGACCAATGGATGGTCCCTTTATTACTGGTAATACTAAGGTTCCTAAGTCAGAGGTCAAGGTCACAATGATGGCCTGTGTACAGTCCTTGTATTCTATGTTTAGTCTTTTTTTTCTGTCAAGCTTGTCAATTAGCTAACAGCACCTTTTCTTCACTTTGAGATGTTAACTGCTCCACACAGTTAAAATTTCACCAAAATGTACTATGTATATATTGCTATGATGGTTCTGTGTCTGCGCAAGTAGTGGGCACATCATTGTCTTACGGACACATATCTTGTTCATACTGTTTTCTAATTTGAATAGTCTAGTCTTAAATTTGTATAAATATTCATTGCTTTATTGGAAATAAGTTATGTGTTTGTTTTCATGTTTGCCTTGATAACTGAAATGTAAGTGGATGAAATTTGGGATATTTCTTAAAATGAATATTCATGTTCATGTAATATTGCTCATTGATTTTTTATTTGATTTTTTTTCAAAGGTTCAACAAATTCCACAGACTGTATTGATTGCCCACCAAGTTACTACTGCGAGGGTACCGCCAACGTAATCCCAGATGGACTGTGTGATGAGGGATTCTGGTGTGCTGGTGCAGCCTCAAGTGCTCGACCTTATGACCCTGGAAATGCTGTATCTGCTGGAGGAAATGCAAGGTATGTTATTTGCTTATCATTTTTATTAACATGTAAATGTCCTGTCTGATTTATTTTTATTTAGTGAAGTTTTAAAGATAGTTATCAACACTTCTCATTAAAAATTTTCAATGCTCTGTACTATTTCTATTGAAAAAAAAAGATCTGGGAACATTACAATTCAAAAATACTGGATTGATTACAACTATTTTAGAGAGTAAAAATCTTGATCATTATTTTCTTTGAAATGTTTCAGTGCTCTGTACTCAAATGACACTTGTGCACCGATGTGGGACTGTGTGTGCACTGATTTCCTCCTCACCAGAGGCGGTATTTGCCCCATGGGTTACTACTGCCCCCAGGGATCATCCAAACCCATCTCATGTGACCCAGGAAAATACTGTGAAACACCAGGGTTGGCATTACCCACAGGTCAGTAGTTTGAAGACTTAATAACCTTTCTTTGGTATGATATAATCTGGCCTACATCTAGGTGACTGTGCTGAGTTCAAACCTGATGAGGTACATGAAAAAATTACTGAACCCTACCATTAACACCCCTAAAATGTTACATCTTCTTAAAATACTCTTGGAATAGAAGTTGGACCTCATATTTTTTTTCCATAGAATTGCAACTCACTGCATCACAACTTCTGTTCCTCAAAATAAGTACTTGATAAATGCTTTTTTAGTACTCCTTGATTTTGTTTTTGTGGTGATTAATTCAAATGTGTTTTAACTGTATGTTGTATTTATAGCGTCTAATGTAATTTACAGGAAACTGCTCTGCTGGGTATTACTGTACCAACACAAGTACGACTCCACGACAGATAGATTGTCCGGTTGGTCATTATTGTCCAGAGGGTCAGCAGCCATTGCAGTGTCCAGCCGGAACCTTCTCTAACAATGAGAATAATGAACAAGAATTGGACTGCACAAACTGTACAGCTGGGTACTTCTGTAATGGTACGTCAGGGATTGTTCATTTTGTGACAACTGTTAATGTTCTAGACAAAAACCTTTTCATTTGAACATCTAATGCAACACTGAATGTTTTATTCACTTTAAGTACTGGTGTAAAACGTTTTTGCCTGTTTATGGTAACCTTTTGTCATGTATTGTTTTGTTTTCCTTTGATTTTATATCTAGATTTTTATATATATTACTGTGTTCTAGATGCTCTTTTACTTGTCATTTTTATAACGTTTTGGTAAAAAGACTGTTAAAACTTACTTGTTTCAAAAAATCTTTTTCTTCAACAAATAATGTTCTATTTAAGGTACTGGTTTGACGAGTGAAAGTGGGTTATGTGCCCCTGGATATTATTGCCCGGGTGGTCAGAGCTCGATCACACCAGCAGGCCTTGAATGCTGGGCAGGTCACTTCTGTGAGGAAGGATCAAACACACCTGTCTTCTGTTCAAACGGCACATACCAACCCAATCCTGGACAGTCAAGTTGCTTGGACTGTCCCCCAGGTTTCTATTGCAATATTGCTCTTGGTAAGTTAATATTCAGTATTTAAAATCACAACCCTTATTCATATATTCTGTATAAGAGTTTTTGCCCCTCTTAAACAGATCATTTTTGTATCATTTTCTAGGTTAGACTTGCACATAGACTATGTTTTGTTGCTTTCAGATTTGGAGTGGAGAAGAATTTTAGCTTTTGTTTAGTTTTATTGTAAGACAAGAACTTAAATTTGCTTGTCAGTGAAAATAAAGTAAGATATAGTTCAGGTTTGTATTATGACTGATATATGTGTAGTAGAAAATGACATGTTTGGTGTATTCAGGTTTCTTGTAACGGGAAAATTTTTATGAGTTTTTCTCATATTTTTCAGGAGACTCTAACTACTGCAATGGTAATGGTTTTAGTTTTATCACTGTGTACTAACTGTGTTTACTAATGAAATAATAAATAAGCATCTGTGTAAAATGTAAAACTCTTTTGACATGCAAAATAGAGTAAAGGGCACCATGATGGTCCCGTATAAATGTTGCAAAAATAATGAATTAAAAATTACTGTATCATAGATAATCATTTTTAATCATCATAGCATTCTTAATAACAAAGTATTTCTTCTGCAAAATGTCTTATTTCATTGTCTTCCCATTTATAAGGTAAACTATTGTAATTTTATAAGAATATTTAAAGTAATAGAAAAATTACCAGATAATCACAGATTCAGACATTGTAATGTATCATTGTTTAATGGTAAAACTGTTCTGGTTAACAGGTTTTCCTGTTACTCAACCAACAAACTGTACCATGGGATATTACTGTACTGGAGCCACCAGTGTACCAGAACCTTGTCCGGTTGGGACATACGGTGATGCTCTTAACTATGATGCAGACACGGACTGTCAGTCATGTACACCAGGAATGTATTGTGGAACTGAAGGATTGACTTCACCCACAGCTAACTGTAGTGCTGGATATTACTGCACCGGTTGGGCCGAAGTTGCAGCTCCAATAGGCCATAATGTAAGCTTTGCAGAATGCTTTTGTTATTCCTGTTCATACGAAAGACGTCACATTTTTTGTTCAATATGTCAGTTCTTAAAATGATCTAGGTGACAGGACCAAAATGACCTAGTATTAAATTATCAGTTCCTAAGCCCTCCTTAACAGAGGAATGGTTTAGTAAACACTGAAAAGGGAACATAGTAAAGGACACTAATTCTGTAAAGGGAAAAATTGAACACCAATCAAAGAATAGAATAGTTGAGCTATTGTCATTTGACTTGGGAGGTTGGGGGATGGTGGTATAGTAACAAAGGCACCTTTTGTCATGTTTTTCACCAGAAATACATACTAGTGACAAAAAGATTCTGTCTGCAACATAGACTAGACATATTCTGTTACTCTATATGAATCAAAAGGTTGATATAAAGATCTTATAGACTTCAAAATTTTCTTTGTTTGAAATGAAATGTCACTTCTTTTCAGGTTGACAATTCCATCAACACATCTTTCACTGGAAATGATGTATGTCCACTGGGATATTACTGTCCAGAAGGTTCGGACTACCCACAGCCATGCCCAATAAGCACATTCTCAAGAAGTACAGGCGTAACTACAGTTGATGATTGTCTCCCTTGCTTACCAGGCCACTACTGTAATGTGCAAGCAAATATCAAGAACTCCACAATGCCAATCTGCGACCCAGGGTAAGCCATGTGACTTGAAAGAAAAGACTTTTATTAATCTGTTCAACCGAATTGAGAAAAAGTAAATTCTCCATCAAGAATATGTAAATTTTAATCAAGAATACGTAAATTCCTAATGGAGAATATTAAAATTCTCAAGTATTTGAACATATAACTTCTGTAAGGTTACATGCAGGAAAATCCTTTGCTCTGTTACAATGACAGCCTTTTTAACTAGAACAATGAATGCATCCAGGGACCAATTAACTCATTATTTGTGTCTCAACCTAAAATATTCAACACTTGCTTGCATAGTATGGTGGTTTAGGAGTGATAGAATTGAGCAGTCCATCAAAAGTGAATAACCAATAAATCAAACAAATCCACAATCATTATTCTGCAATCTCTGATATTTTATATATTCTAAGTCATTTAGAACTCGAAGCTTTTGCTGAAACTTTTCTTTAGTGATACTTGTACATTCCAGGTATGTTTGTTTGGAGGGTAGCTCAACACCAAATCCTACAGACAACATAACTGGATACATTTGTCCTCGAGGTTATTTCTGTGAG
This sequence comes from Cyclina sinensis, assembly GCA_012932295.1. Taxonomy (NCBI): domain Eukaryota; kingdom Metazoa; phylum Mollusca; class Bivalvia; order Venerida; family Veneridae; genus Cyclina; species Cyclina sinensis. Next base: position 4,689,238 of record JAAONU010000017.1, read on the forward strand.
GCAGGAACAACACAAGAAGAGGCATGCCCTCCTGGTACCTATCAGGCCAGCTTGGGTCAAGACAACTGTACAACATGTCCTGCAGGCTTTATGTGCCTGGAAAGTAACATGACCAGTCCGGAAGTCTGCATGACAGGTAACTGGTCGCTTGTAAAACTGAATCATAGGGCACAAAAGTTTAAAGAAAGTTGAAAAATACCTCAAAAGAAGAAAAAGATACTTTTGGTAATGATGTACCAGCTTTTGTTTAAATCTGATTGTTCTTTTTAATTTCTTGTATGCATTAAAATGTTTGATTCTAGATTCTCAAATCATTTTAGGATGTAAAAGTTTTACATAAACACATTTCAGTGAGAGCAAATTATACATGTATATATTTGCAAAGAATATATTGAAATGAAAACTTAATGGTTAAGAGTTCTTTCAGTCAGGTAAATTATTGGAAACAAATACAGCTTAGTTTGAAATATTTGTTGATTGGTTTGTAGCTTAATGAACTTTTCCTGGATATTTCATATTCAAGGTCACTACTGCGTATTTGGTGAACCAAACCCCGTACCATGCCCAGCGGGTACCTACAACAATGCTACTGGTCAGGATGAGGTTGATGATTGTATAGATTGTACAGTTGGAATGTATTGTGAGGGAACAGGAAACACACTACCTGATGGTATGGGAATTCAGCTTGTTTGATTATGCCATGTTTGAAATACTGTCTTAATACTAGTATATATTAATTTAAAGAAGAAAACAGCTTTAGATTAACCTACATTTGAAGAACTCATCTTTACAAAGGCCATGTGTTTGGTATGTATCCCTCCAGGACTGAGACACTTTGGGTAACGTTCAGCATTGCTAACATCTTGCACAAGTACAATTACTTATTTACCATCAGGAAGCAGATATTGAGCAGGAATTCTTTAAGTGGTGTGATAATTGATTTCTTAATGTGTAAAAAAAAAATAAGTTTAAAATTAAGGTTGTGATTGTTTTTGTTGTTGTTGTTGTTTGATTGGTTGTCTTTTGATCACAATGTTTGATTTTATGTTGAGTCACACCTTTCACTTAAGGTTTATCATCTCTGAAAGTTTTGCATTGTATGAGTCCCTAATGACCAGGAAGTTGAATCAGCTGTCAGAATTAATGGTAACTCTATAACATGAAATAGCATATAGTGATGGTACTATTATTTCATTTTAATAGGTGATTGTGAGGCTGGCTATTTCTGTCAAGGTGGGGCTAACACTAGTGCTCCAAGCCCATCTGCTGCCTACCCATTGAATGACGTTTGCCCACCAGGATATTACTGTCCCAACGGAACAAAGATGTGGGTTGCATGTCCTATTGGTACCTACCGTGCTTCTACAAGTAAGTCAATAGAACTTTTCTGACTGTTTAATAAAGTTCAAAATGACAGCACATTATAAATAGTAATTGCAAATTATGTAAATTGTAACAAGCTAATCTTTAGAATAGTTACCTATTATATAGTATAAAAATTAAGACAAATATATTGAAGTGTAGGTACATTTTTTTTCTAAACAAACAAATGTATAGTGAAAGTATTATGTAATATAGTCTTTGTGAAAGTAAGCAAAGACTCATTAATGGATGTTAATATGATGTTTATGTAAATTTTAATGAAATGGAAACATTTAGATGCAATTATGTAATATTTTACTTTGCTCTCCGCAGCTGGTAAAAGTGAAGACGATTGTCAGCCATGTCTAGGAGGACATTATTGTGACTCTGAAGGATTATCTGCCCCTGCTGGAAATTGTTCCCGTGGTTACTATTGTCCTGACAATGAGTCCATTTCTACACCAACACCAACAGGTTTGTTGCTGTTCCATTGAAAATGTAGTTCACCAACTAAAACATGGGAGATATGCTGGTGTTAATAAACTAAGTACACATTTATCGCAGATTAGAGAGTATATGTATAGGAATTTTTATATTTGAAATTCAACAAATTTCCAAACGTTATGATTGATGTTTTGTTTATAGAGGTTAATAATAAAGTTGAATTGTTTGACAATTTTGATTCTTTAAAGCAGCATCTTTACTTACTTGATATGTCAAAGAATACCTCATTTTTGTTTGGTCTGTCTTTATCAAGAAATGAGAACTGTAGTTAGAAACTGTACAGGGGAGACTTAAACGCATAATTAATATGTAATTCAAATAAGAAAAATGAAAAAAAGGTGCTGTAATTGAATAAAAATAATGCGTCCTTACTTAGAATGTGCAATTCAGGTTAAGGAGGGATGGGGGAAATGTTTACAGGTGTAATCTTAGGAGATCTTAATCATTTTTTACTCATATATTATATACTTTACAGGTTTTGAATGTCTGGTTGGGTACTATTGCCCCGAGGGTTCGGCAGCGCCAGTGCCTTGTGATGCTGGGTATTTCTCTACAACAACTGGGCGTTGGACTTGCGACCCTTGTCCAGCAGGTTATTATTGTACCAGTGGTGTCTCAGCCAATCAGATAATCTGCCCACCATACAGTTACTGCCCTGAAGGTATGATCACTTTATCTGAGCTAAATTGCTTCTATTATTGAATGTTAGAAAATCTTAGGGTATATTATAAACATCATTAATTGTTACTGTAAAGGTGAAAGCATATCTTTCGAATATTTTTTAATATGTACATATTGCTTTATCAGCATACTTGCTTTATTACAGGAACAATGGTACCACCTCCTTGTCCAAATGGGACGTACACCTATGACAACACAACTGGACTGCAAAGTGAACTTGAATGCCTGCCATGTGAGACGTCATTCTACTGTCGAAGTGGACAGCTGTCAGCTCTCTGTGCTGCTGGTTATTACTGTAAGTCTGGTGCAAAGAGCGATATTCCATCAGTGACTGTCAACTTCACTGCATGTGCAGCTAATGAAGAGTGTGCTGGACTTTGTCCTGCTGGCTACTATTGTGAAGAAGGAACTCTGACACCAGCACCATGTCCAGAAACAACATTCCGTAATACAACTGGAGCAGAACAGGTTGGCGACTGTGATTTCTGCCCAGCAGGATACATGTGTGATAATGGTAAGTGTACTTTCTATGGTTTGTGGCTGTATCCTGTGTTCTAAAGTTCTGTTTAAAGAAGTTATATCTAATATAAGATGCTGAGAATATGAATAAGTCTTTTCAGATTTATCCTTTTAGATGTTTATCACTTTCAGTTTTGGTCTAAACCTATTTGTTTTATGTTGACAAGAAACTTATTTCATTTAACTTGTGTCTGCCCCCTAGGTTCAAACCAGTCCTTGCACTTAAGTATAGAATATTGAAAGTTACAAGCAATTTTCATCCCTGGTAAAGATCGAACTAGTGAATCCCAGATGATGAATCTAGCACTCTTCTAAAAGTTTCTAAAGTTCATTGTCCATGTATGTTGTTTATAGGTACAGCAGATCCAATGCCGTGTATAGCTGGCCACTACTGTCCACTTGGTACCGGACTTGAGGCAGTGCCTTGTCCAGTTACAACCTATCTTGACACTACTGGAGCAGCTGTAGAAGCTGACTGCAAGCCATGTGAAAAGGGATACATATGTAACGAAACAGGTAAATGATATTAATTGTTGATAGTTCAACCAAAAGTTGATACTTTGTTGAGTTATTATTATGTTTTTAGTTTTGTTGCATGTCTTACTTTTATCACTTGTTCAAAACTTACCGGTACATCATATTTTGTGGGAGAAAAAAATAGAAGTTTACTGTACTTTCACTTATATTTTTCTATGTAACTGATTTTCAGGTATGACTGACTATTCTTTGTATCCATGTCCATCTGGATTCTACTGTATCCGTGGTGAAGAACCACATTTATGTCCTGCTGGTCGAATGAGAAATGAGACTGGTGCCGGTGAGCCTGATGATTGTCCACTGTGTCGTGCAGGATATTACTGTCCAAATGATACCATTAACAAACACGGAATCCCTTGCCCTGAGATGTATTACTGTGAAGAAGGTTCACCCTTACCAACTGATTGTGAGCCAGGATATTATTGTCCCGCTGTAACTGGGGTTGCTCCAATTTGCCCCGCAGGATACTTCTGTGAAGGATTGACTCTGAATCCAGAAGAATGTCTTAAACCATACTATTGCCCGGAAGGTAGCAATATGACATTAATATGCCCTCTTGGCTATCAAGCAATGGACCATGCAGGCATCAGATATGATGTTACACTCTCATGTAGAGTATGCCCAGCAGGAACATATGGCAACTATACAGATCGATCTGTGTGTGAGAGTTGTCCCCCTGGATATTATTGTCCAGAAGGTACAGGCCATGGTGACTCCAACCCATGTACGAAAGGATCATACTGTCCACAAGGCTCTTACCAACCAACGTCTTGTCCAAGAGGTTACTATGGCACAACAGATTTAGCAACAAGTATTGATGAGTGCTCTCCATGTCCAGCAGGTACTTTTAGTAACCTTGACTTTGCTACTGAATGCACCGGATGTGGTGGTACTTCCACAAGCACTGCAGGTTCCACTTCCTGTACATGTATTGGAAAATACAGAGATTACCAACTTTCTATCGGAGCATGCGTATGCAAGTTCGGTTACACATACTATGATGAAACAGATACAGAAAGAAATGATGGAGACAGTCGTCACGATTGTCAGAAAACATCGTATGAAAGATGCAGCACACACCAGCAGAGACATGCCGCCACTGGACAATGTGTTAATCCTGACAGTTATGACTGCAGTAATTCCAACACTTGTTCAGGCTCTGGTTACTATAGTCGAGACCATGCAAGGTATGTTGCCTTTTTATTTGGATTGGATGAATACTTCCTTGTAAGCAAACATATAACTATGGAAGACAGACATGGTACTTCTGACTGCAACACTGAATGTCAAATAGTTGTTTTTGAAAGTAGCCTCCAAGATACTACTCTGAAAATAAATGAGAAATATAATAATCAAGGTCTTTCTCTACTGGTCTTTTATGCTTTCTGGCTTAACTGGAAAAATTTTAAAGAATAGTATTGTTTTTGTTGTTTCTAGAAAGAAAGAATTTTTCTTACTGCACTGTTTTCCTAATTCTTGTATCTGTCATTTCTTTTTGAAATTATATTCAAATGACTGTTGAGTTTAGCTTTAATTTGAAAAGGGCTGATATCCTGCTTTTTTATGGGGTCTGTCACATGCTCAATTGTCAAAGCATAGGAATTATATTTTCCAGGTGTTTCTGTGACAGTTATATATCAGAGACCACCATCTGTGACTCTGTCTGTGAAGCCTCTACCAAACCAACCATGCAAGCCACTCTCCTGTCAGATGGATCTTTCAGTGTGTCCATTACTGATCCAGTTTCTGGAAATACATCTTCATTGGTATGTTTATTTTTCAAACTACCTTTTTTTTTACCTACTGCCAAATTTAGGTTTCTTTGTCATGGTAATCAAGAGAAATTGGAAAGGTTTTCTGTCAACATTATATTTTTCCTAATTTTATAACATAACCTTAAAAACTTTTGTCTGTTGTTACTTGAACATTTCAATATACTGATTTGTCATATTGTGGTATCTCTAAATAGCTTTGGACTTTCTACAGTATTTCAGTTTATGTTGGTCTTTCTTGCATACCTGCAAAGCTTTAATTTGTGCAGCTTGGAATTCAGGCACCCATTATCATGTGTTCACAGTTCTGTGCCATGCTGATTTTAGGTTTTGCCAAATATGTTTGGACCTGAAGAAGGCTACACAGGAACAAGTTCACCAATACTTGTTGTGTCATTCTATGGTGATGCTGGTGTGTCAGGAACCATCTATCCAGATGCTTCTACAGCAGAAGACATTGCCTGTATGTTTCTTCTGTAATAAAATATATTTGTACTAGGATAGGGATGTTACTTAGTTGTCATGGAAACCTCTGACTTCATTTTTATAACATATTGTTAAAATTGCGTTGACTAGTTTGTACATTTTTACAGCAAATCAAACTCAGTGTGTCAATAATTGTTTTTCAGTTTTCATATTCAAGTATAATCTAAAAACTATAGTGTTAAGTGTCCAAAATGTAAAGGTTAGATTAGCAAAAAGGTTTAGTTTTTATCAAAATTCGTTGTTATTGATGCTAAAGTCCCCACTAGCTTGCATTTATAAAACAGTTTCAGTGTAATAAAAGGCTATATAGTACTATACTTTTGTATTAGTTTTTAAACAGTGCGATTCAGATTTGTCAATTTTTTTTAAATTTCTTTATCAGTAACTGTAGAAGAACTGTCAAACAAGGCTAGTGGTGGTGGTGTTTTTGGACGTCGTCGTCTGCTTTCAACGCTCACTGTACCATCAAATGAAGTGACCAACCCGGTGATGTGCGTGGAAGCCGGTGAGATGGTGATATTCAAACTGTTGATAAATGATACAGACAGGACTCTCAGTCATTACCCGGTGTACAACAAAGACCATCTGTTCAGCACAAATCCAACATTTGACTATGGTCCATTTACAAAACTCAAGTACGAGATAGAAAACACAAATGCCAACATCTCTAGCTTTGCTTACGTCTTTAGTGAAGGAGGAAATTATGTTTTCTATGATGCCCAAGATGTTACCTTGTAAGTGTTGAACATATATTACATACTTATAAATGAAATATTGAGAATATTGATGAAATAAAATGCTGATTTTCATTTTCTGTATTTTCACTGTAAAAATTTATTTTTCACTGCAGTGAAACATATTTTCCGTATTTTCACTGGTGTCTTGCCGGACTACTTTCTTCTAAATTCAGCCAATACACAAAATTAAAGGGGAATTCTTTTGAAACGTAAGGTCAAAAAAGAGAGAAAGCATATAATAAACAGAAAATTCAAGTCCTCTATATATTTAATAAGTATTATTTAATTTATTTTCATTGCAAATTCTTATCAAATTAAGTGCCATAGCATATTGTGCAAAATGTTTAATTATTATAATATAGGATGCAATTGGCTGGTCTTATATGCAACCTTTCCTTTCCTGAAATGATTAATTTCAAGACACAGACTTAGGTCAAAAGAAATAAATTATGTTTATATGGCATTTATATACATTTGTTGTACTTGATTTTGTTGAATTAAGAAAAATTATTACAATGAATTGTAAATAGTAAAACGCATTTATTTTCTACTATTTGTTCTTGAACTAAGTATTTCCAAAGGAACAGGAACACGTAAAAATGTACATGAAAATGAATGACATTCTCAGTCATTCACATAATTATGACCATGAGCTTTTCTTTCATTTTACAGGGAAGTGCTCATCCGTGTTGAGCCTTCTGGAGTGTACTGCTCATCAAGTTCTCGCATCAAGCCTGCAACACCAGCCAACCTAGTTTCTCTGGGATTCTCCCCACAAGGTGTTGACAACACTGCCCCAGACTGGAAACTTATATTTGGTATATTATACCTTGAATTCTCAGAAATAATGCTCAGTTAATTTATTCTCTTTGTCTTGTCTTTAGAAAAACAGCTGTTGTGCAGTTACCATCATTTAATCCTTATGGAGCCTAAATGAGCCTTCAGTTTAATGACTGATGTTTTTTAGTGATTCAAGGTTAGACGGTTGGTTTGATTTCGTATTCTGAGCTGATTTATTTGCATTATAATGCCTAGTGCATACTGGACATACAAGTTTGAACCCATCTTTTTTTATGCCCCTGAATGGAGGCATATAGTTTTTGAACTGTCAGTCCATCAGTCCTTTCGTCCGTCCATCCATCTGTCCGTCAGTCCGTCCGAAAACTTTAACATTGGCCATAATTTCCTTATAAGTAAGTCTATTTACTTTATACATGGACACAACACCCCTTTAGATAAGACCTACCCACTGACCTATATTTTATTTTACCTTGAACCCTGAATGACCTTCACCTTGAAGATTCAATTGTCCAAAATTTTCCTTATTAGTAGATGGATTTACTTCATAATTGGACACAACACCCCTTCAAAGAAGACCTTCCCACTGACCTATACTTATTTGACCTTGACCCCTGAATGACCTTTTCCTTGAAGATCCAATTGTCCAAAAACTTAACATTGGTTATAACCTCCTTGTTAGAAAGTCGATTTACTTCATACTTGGACACAACACCCCTATGGACAAGACCTTCCCATTGACCTATATTTATTTGCCTTTGACCCTCAAATGACTCATCGTCAGCTCAAAGTCAAAGAACCACTTCAGGGAAATTGTCATCTTACAGGTACAGTTTTTGTTAAAAAGTGAAATGATGTGATAGCAAAAAGGTCCTAAGTGTGATTAAACCTTAACCTGCTAAATGTCTAAAATGGACTTGTCCATCTATCTATTTGGACAGATCCATTAATTGTTTATAGGGGTGCTTATTGAAAATGTACTGGCTGAATAGCAGATATTGCTGACTGTGATCAGACAGCATGGATGTGCAGGCTGATCTTGGTCTGCACTGGTCACAAAGGCAAACACAGTTGCAGCCAGCTGGATAAAGGATAAATAAAGAGGCAGATAGAAATCTTCATACTTAAACACCTCATTTTATTCTAATATTCACTGAATTTAGAACAAGTTATAATCTCTACAATATTTGCAGGAATGCTTTCATTCTTTGGCATATTGTGCTTCTTGTTGGTTATCGCCGTCATCATCTGGTTACCAAAGAGGGCTGGAATTCATCCAATGTTACACTGGGCACCAAAATACAGGAGCTTGGGAGCCCCAGAGCCAGTGCCATACTACCTTAGATATGACCCTGACCCTCACCACTGGCAACACCAAGGGCTGTAAGTAACAGACATGGTTTCTTGTCATATTTTGTATGAATTCAGAAATTTTCATGTTTGAATCATCATTGGATTTTCATAAAACTTGAATATTTACAGTTATGTGCTTACTGGCTTCAAACTATGAAAACTCAGATCAAGTAGATTTTTATCCAGTCTGCAGTAGAGTCAGTTTTTTTACCTTAAGTAACATTTTACGAATGGAAAATAAGAAAGTGAGTCATTTTGCAAGTTGTTACTATTTTATATATATCTTTTACAGAGACGATGACATCAAAGAGAGCATCGGTGTGAAATCAGAAGGAGATGGTGAAGGTGCGGAGCTTAAGTCGGCACCAACTGGTATGTTAAATTTCTGTTTACAAAAGGATTGTTGTTACCATAGCAGCCACCATTTTTAAAATACATTTTACTTGAATAGGATGTATCGAAATAGAATATTTAACTTTATTTTAGTTTTTGGCTTGACTTGATGTGTTTTACTAATTTATTAAGCAGATTTTATAAGGAAAGTTTTATGAAGTGCTAAAGAAAACAAAGTCATATTTGGCTCTTTTTTCAACTGTTTTTATGTCATTACAGAAACTTTTGGAACAAAAGCTTTCGATGGCATGCTCGAGGATTTCAATGTGCGTGTCTTCTATGACAAGCTCGAGGATCAGAATCTGCATTTGGCAGCACAGTTAGCCCGCCAGAAAGAAGATAACCAGGCATTCTATAACAACATGATTGAACAGGTCAAAGGACTGCAGGCATTGTTGCTCAATATGGACCCAGATAAACTTGAAGAGCTTGAAAGAAAGTTAGAGGAGAGAGAGAAAAGACTGGCAAGAAATGGCATGCAAGGCTCAGGAGATGTGGGACCAACCATCATCAATGCTAATGTTGGAATTGGCGGTACAGGACAGCCAAAATTCTCAGGTAATTTCCTCAGGAATTTTTCAGTCACAGATCAAACTGTATCATTCTGTACAATCCTGGAAATGATAATATCTGTCTGACCGATGTCTTTGTATTGCAGGGTCAGAAAAATTCTTAAGTCATATCAGTTATTCTAATTCATTTGTAAATAAAAGATTGTCAGTGTATTTTAAACGAACTTTTCATTAAAAAAACATTAGGTGTCGGGCCCTTGAGGTTTTTGACAATTGTCAGGAGAAAGGGGATCAATGCATTAAAAAGAAGAATTCAGTGCAAACCATTCTAAGCAAAAAACCATCCTTACAAACCATCATAAGCAACAATATTGTTTTTTTGTATTGAAAACTCCATTGACAATTTTTTTTTTTTGTAATTAAGAAGAAGTGGTATTTTATTTAATATATTTTTTCAGGTACTGGTATGCCGTGCTCACGAGAAGAAGATCTGATGAATGCATTGAAACTGTTGCTGGATCGACTGAACTCTGGAAACATACCAATTAATGATACAGTTTTACAACAATTACAGAGGAGCAACACTTCATCAGGAAATGGCTTGGGCTTGATGACTGAAACAAATACCATTAACATAACTGGATTACAGGTCGGCATTTATTCCATACTTGTTGTAAGGTCGGCATTTATTCCATGCTTGTTGTTAGGGTGGCATTTATTCCATACTTGTTGTTACGTCAGCATTTATTCCATACTTGTTGTTAGGGTGGCATTTATTCCATGCTTGTTGTTAGGTCGGCATTTATTCCATGCTTGTTGTTAGGGTGGCATTTATTCCATACTTGTTGTTACGTCAGCATTTATTCCATGCTTGTTGTTAGGGTGGCATTTATTCCATGCTTGTTGTTAGGGTGGCATTTATTCCATGCTTGTTGTTACGTCAGCATTTATTACATACTTGTAGTTAGGTCGGCTTTTATTCCATACTTGTAGTTAGGCTGGCATTTATTCCATACTTGTTGTTAGGGTGGCATTTATTCCATACTTGTTGTTACGTCAGCATTTATTCCATGCTTGTTGTTAGGGTGGCATTTATTACATACTTGTTGTTACGTCAGCATTTATTCCATGCTTGTTGTTAGGCTGGCATTAGGCTGGCATTTATTCCATGCTTGTTGTTATGTCAGCATTTATTCCATACTTGTTGTTACGTCAGCATTTATTCCATACTTGTTGTTACGTCAGTATTTATTCCATACTTGTTGTTAGGGTGGCATTTATTACATACTTGTTGTTACGTCAGCATTTATTACATACTTGTTGTTAGGGTGGCATTTATTCCATACTTGTTGTTACGTCAGCATTTATTCCATACTTGTTGTTATGTCAGCATTTATTACATACTTGTTGTTACGTCAGCATTTATTCCATACTTGTTGTTAGGGTGGCATTTATTACATACTTGTTGTTACGTCAGCATTTATTCCATACTTGTAGTTAGGCTGGCATTTATTCCATACTTGTTGTTAGGGTGGCATTTTTTCCATACTTGCTGTTACGTCAGCATTTATTCCATGCTTGTTGTTAGGGTGGCATTTATTCCATGCTTGTTGTTAGGGTGGCATTTATTCCATGCTTGTTGTTACGTCAGCATTTATTACATACTTGTAGTTAGGTCGGCTTTTATTCCATACTTGTAGTTAGGCTGGCATTTATTCCATACTTGTTGTTAGGTCAGCATTTATTCCATACTTATTCCACACAACGTAGGTGACAGAAATGATCACATGTTAACTTATTCATCCCCTGATACTAAGAGCATAATATTTATCTATATTTGTTTTATGCTGTGTGCAAATGGATATTTCAATTTTGTCACTCTGTGCATAATCTGTCTGTAATGATTTCTAAATCTTGTATGCTTCAAGCAAAATGTCAGTGAAGAGAGCTAGGCCTTTAAGGAATAACTTTGATTTTAAAAAAAGGCTATCTTAAAATTGCCGCATTGACCAAATCTTTTTATTGTTTTAGGGAAGTGGACAAGGTCTTAGCAAAGGATTTGCTGAACTTTTGCGTCGTCAAAATGGTGAGCGGCTAAAACTTGAGCGTGAACTTCTGAAAGAAGAGCAGGAAGCATTGCGAGACATGGTGGAGGAAGAGGATGGTAAACGTAAACATATGTCAGACAACATGTGTGACAGGCTCGTAGGAGATTTACAAGGTGTGTGTCTGTTCACTGTCCAGTTTGTGTAATCATTAAGAAAAATGCCTGTCAGCTTTAACAATAGATTTTTCATTACACTAAATAACACCATGCTAAATTACTTTGTTTTTCATTCGGCAAATTTGCTGTATAAATTGTGCAATATTTTATTGGTACCTTTTAACACATCATTTTAACAATCTGGTTTTTTCATTACAAAGATACATAAACTTCGGCAGTATAGGCTGTTTTACAAAAAAAGCTTGGTTTAAGAAATGTTGTTAATATAACCTTGAAAAGAATACAGTATCACAATGTTGCAAAAATGTAATGTTTTAAAATTAACATTTTATTAATCAGGAGCTGAAAATGCTGCAAAGGTTGCAGACATCATTCGATCACATAGCGAACAGCTTGACAAGGCCATGAACCAACACAACTCGGACAAGAGTCGGCAAATGGGTGACCTACATAGAAAACTGGCAATGAGACGCAAAGCTCGGGAAGATACGCTGAGGGAGAAACAAGTCAAAGAAGTAAGTTACAATGAGCATTTGATGAAGTTTACCTTAGCTTTGCAGTATATTTGTATCATTTATAATTAAAGGAATTATGGCTTACAAGTCATTTCAATATTATTACTTGGGATTTCAGATATTTCTAGAGTATGTTTAAACTACATCTGTTAAATTTGGAATCAGGAATATAAAACTATTGACTTTTTCACAATATCTTGAAACAAAAAATTGAAATGATGGGAAAAAGTGTAGAAAAGCATTAACAAGGAATCTTTATATACTTTTGATTTGGTTCATTCCAGGCAGAGGCAGCTGGTCTCCCTGCTCCACCAGCAAGTGGAGAAAACTCTGAGGTCAAACTGAAGATGTCACAGAGTGTGCTGGACACACTGCAGGCACAAGAAGCTGCTGGTACAGCTAAACTTGAAGCTGACCTCGAGGAGAACATCGGAAGTGATGAGCGGAAAAAGATTGCTGACAGATTGAAAGAACATATGGTACAGAAACTACTTGGTTACTGTGATTTTTTTTTTCAGAAATTAGTTTATTGCTCTCACTTATAGAATTCATTTAAGATTGATTGCTGAGTTTGAAATTTAAAACTGTTGTATCTGTATATGAATAAAGAAGGTGTTACAATGGTTTCAGGCTCAACCCTCTTTGTGCCCTAATTTTTTTGTGTCGATTCTGCTGTAAACAAAATTCAGCAAATGATGATGTTATTTCTTGTAGGAACGTTTGGCAGCACAAGGTGTGATTACAGCAGAACTGAAAGATAAGCTTATACAGGAGCACAAGGACACTGAGCAATCTCTCGACAAGAAACACGAGACCAGAAAACAACAACAGCTGCGTAACCTTGAAGAGAAAATGGCTGCACTACGCAAACGTAGATTTGATAAGCTTAGAGACCAGCAAGAAAAGTTCAAGAATGATGTAAGTATTGCTTCTGTGGTTGATTGTGTGGTCTTAAAACAAAAATAATTTCAAAACATTACTAAGATCTTATGTTGAATTATTGCATTCAAGACTGTTGGCCAATGGCTTTTCATTAGGATAATCGAGAAAGGTTCAAGAATGATGTAAGTGCTGCTCTGAGTTAATGATTTTGTCTTTTAACAAGAATTATGTTAATATGTTTAAAAAATCTGTTCTTGAATTGTTGTGTTCAGTTCTGTTGGCCAGTAACAGTTCTCAGTAAATTAAAATATCTGATTAACTTGCTGAAAACCACTTTCATTTATTTAAAATGTAGTGAAGTAATTACTAAACTAAGTAAGCTTATAATTCATCTGATGGTAAGGCTTGTGACTAAATGATTCATATCGTTCCCAGATGACGGCAAAACTCATCCAAGAAGGCCGTAATGAAGAACTTGAAAAGCAGCTAGAAGTACTGAAACAGCTGTTTGAGCAAGAAATGGCTGCAGCAGAGGCAGAAATGGATGCTGAAGAAAATGAGCACAAACACAAACTGACAAAGAGTTTGAATGATGAGCACATGTCTGGCCTTCGTGAAAAACAGAACAAACTCATGAAAATTGTAACTGACAGCTGCCCTCAGTCAGAACAGGTGGCACTCCAGAGGCTGATGGATGATTACCGTAAAGATCAGGAGAGTTTGTCTCAAGAGCTGTCCCTTGAGAAGCAGAGGTTACGTAATGACCTCCAGGTATGTTGCAAGTGAATAACATTACTTAATTAATTGTATTTTTTTTATTATTTTGAGCTTTTCTCATATTGTTTTCAAATTTTGTCCACAATAACCTACATCTAAAAAAGAAGGAATGTAGGAAATATATGAATAACTTGATCAGAATCACTGAATTGCTCTCATTTCCAGGCTAAGCTACAGGCCAGAAGGAATCGCAGAATGGCTGATTCCTTACGCAAAATGGAGGAGATTGAGGCTCAGAGAATTATTGCTGAGCAAAGGAAGCAGACACAACAGAATGTTGCCAAGGACAACCAAGGTGAAGTTGCCACAGACACAGGATTGTTGAGGGCACCTAAAGTCTTCCATGGAGAATCAATGGAAGAAAAGGTTCTGAAAAAGTCACAGGTATGTTTTGGTAACCAATAAATTTTTGTTTTGCAATGTGAAGGAATAATTAAACAGGGAGAGTTGTCACTTTCTTACTTTCCTCTTCAACAACTGGAAAATTGATACCTGTAAAGTTCTTGAGATCTACTTCAAACAGTCAGTGAAAAATGCACAGATTTGTCGTATAAGACTGATTGTGTCTTTAAATTAAACATAATCTTCATTGAATATCTAGTTTTCTGTTAAAAGCAGTAAATGTAATAGTGAAGCATACTATTAACACTTATAAAACAGAGTATATGTAACATTTAGCAAAAAATTCTCATATCGATTTTATTTCATTTACTCTCAGCAGCCTTCATTTGGTACAAATTTGATTCTGTTTGACCTCAGAAGCTTTATTTTGATACTTCAGGATAAGTTCAGAGATGACTTACAGAAACAGCAGAAGGACTTCTTTGATAAAGTGGCTGCCAAACTCGACAAGGAGGCCAAGGACGAAGAAAATGCTCTCAGAACTCAACTTGATGACGAGAGGAAACGAATTCTTCGGGAGAAGAAGAACAGACACCAGGCTGAGATTGAAGCTCAACCTGATCTTAGTCAGAAGGAGATTGATGCTGTAAGTAGACAGCACCTTGACACCTTAAATAAAGGACTAGTATTTGTTTAAGAAATAACCACAAACTTAATGTTTAACTTGTTTTTATGTCATATTTTGTCTTCTTTTTTTTACAAATTTTCAGGAAGTTGCAGTTTTCTAAAAGCTTACGCAAATGAAAATGACATTGTTCCTTTATTGTGGTAAACTGTCGACATTAATTTTGTTTGAAGTATGGGTACCAAAGTTTTGTAATATTTTCATGCACCAACAAATATCAAACAGAGTAGTCCATAAGTCAGTTCACTTGGTTTATGTGCATTTATGTTGAAATTTAATATACTTCTGAAATCAATACACCTTCAGTTCTTGAAACCAAAAATATCAGAGAAATTTCTGTTCAAATAAGATTTAAACTTTTCCAGATGATGGCAGAACATGACAGAGAGATGGAGGCCTTAGCCGAAAAGCTTGAGAAGGAACGAGACAGGCAGTTATGGGCCCTCAACCAGAAATTGTTCAAAAAACGTAATCAAAAGCTGGAAGACCTGCAACGTAAAAATGATGTCGAAT
Source organism: Cyclina sinensis (assembly GCA_012932295.1). Lineage (NCBI taxonomy): Eukaryota > Metazoa > Mollusca > Bivalvia > Venerida > Veneridae > Cyclina > Cyclina sinensis. The sequence continues at coordinate 4,704,830 of JAAONU010000017.1, forward strand.
TCACCAGGACAATGTTAGACCACAAGAAGGAACTGGAGGAACTGCATATTAAGGTTTGTTTCATTTTTTTTCTTGAGTTTGTGTAAAGAATCCTTTTTTTTTGGTCATAAACACTTGTTTAGTTATTTTGAAGTCAGTTTAAGATACTTGAGACAAAAGCACAATGTGAAATTAAAGGTTACAAATTAATAGTGACTGACTGATTCAAGCATATTTGAAAGAGCTTTTTTTTCTAGCAGTTACCATGTCAGCCAGTGTGACTACCTATTATATTATCGGTTAACAGTAGAAGAGTGTGGTAAATGGTTTGCTTTTTCAGATAAAAAAGTTTATTAGAAGATGCTAACAAATTTGAAGAGGAAATATTTGATTTTATTTAAGAGTTTATTGAATCAGTCACAACTACAGAATATATACAGGAAAGTTGTAGACCTTGAAGGTTAAACATATATTCTGAAATATTCCAGTCTATCAAGTCGACAAAGTACTGCTACATAAATTTCTTTTTTTACTTCAGAAAGCCAAGGAGGTGGAAAGCAAGGCTATTAAGGAAGGTATTAAGGACAATGGACCAGATGACAGTGAGAAGGTTATTAAGGCAGTACTTGCACAGAGACATGCACAGGTAAGATTGTTGTAAAATTAGAGAATTGAAAGCAAAATAGTTCTAATTGCTGTAGAATAAAAGGCAGAAAGCACCTTGTTGCATTCACCCCTTGAACTGTGTAGCTGTACCTTCTGCAAGAAAGTCTTAGTTGATGAAATTTGATGTGATAAAATAGTCTATATGGACATCCGGATACCGATTTAGGTATTCGTTGACATCCCTAGATAAAATCTTGTAGAATCTGCAATTTGCTATTCAGATTTTATACTCAGAGACCAGATTGTGCATTAGAATGATTTAGGAGCATAAATGGAAGGATAAATTGGGTACATTGCATTTAATATATCATTGAACATGTCAGAAAATAATATGGAATATAATCAAAGTATATTTTCTATACAGTAGAATGCATGCAGTGATTTACTTGTTACATTAGTACCAAGTATTCTTCAAGCAATATGAAGTGATCCTTAATGATACCTCGGGTACTTGAAATCTTTAAATACACATTCCTGCAGTAAAGTATAACCACTGTGTTCATATTGTTTTATTACATAGGAAATGGCAGACCTTGAGATCCAGTATGGAGCAGAGAAGCGTATGATGGTGAATGAAGCCCTGAACAAACTGAATGCCAAATACGAACCAATCTACCGAGACCTTAAACTGAGACAAGACAAAGAGCTTGCTGACTTACAGGTAAATCACAATTAAGAAAACATCTTGTATTTTGTTTAGCTCTCTTGTATATTCAGCAAATTGGAAAGAAATATTTGTCAACAGATTGAATAAACTTTGTAGCATTTGAAAAAAGCTGCTTGCATATTATACATACATGAGAAAAGCATACTTGTATATTCTAGGATGAAAAATGATTTTAAGTTCAAGTTTTACAAATCTACTCTTATTAATCAACATCAGATCCAGCAGATATCAAACAAACATCCGGGTACTTGTAGATCACCCACCAAGACTCCTTTATAGCGATTTTTTCATTGGTTCTTTGAGCACAAAATCTTTACTTTTGTTTTCAGTGGGAATAGATTATTCTAAAATGATGCATTTAATCTTATTTTGCAGAAGGAGGGACTTGATCCAGAAGAACTTCAAGAAAAACGTGCCAAGTTGATGAAACAGCATGAACAGGAACTTGCAGAAATAGAACGCAAACATGCCAGTGAAAAGGGTAGCGCCGAACAGGGAGCTTTGGCTGACTGGGAGCTTGGATATGCCAAAGCAAAACTGGCTCTGAAAGAGAGACATTACAAGGTAGGCATAAAGAATTTGATAAAATGAAGGAATTGTGAATTTATCTTATTTCTCATGATTGCACATTTCTGGGTCAAGAAATACTCTTAATTTGATCAAATGAGCTGGTAGTATAAGAAAATCGTCTTTCAAGATGTTACCATTGTATCAAACAATTTTCAAACAATACAAGACATTTATCAGTCTGAAAAATCTACATTTTGAAGTCACATCAGGTGCATATGTTTGGTGAATAGTTGTGCTTCTGAATTATCAGGTTTCTAAGTATATAACAAATTACAAACATGAAAAACTTAACTGTTAAAAATCTAGATTAACAAAAATACCCAAGAATGTTTAAATGGTTACAGTGACCATTACTTTTGTTCAATTATAGGAATTTGCTGATGCTCTGCGAGAATTTACACCAAATGAAGAGGGAGCAAAGGATGCCGAGCAGACAGCAGCAGAACTTGAAGAAATGAAACGAAACCTGGAGCAACAGAGGAGAGAACAGGAGGAGAGGTTGAGAAAGGAACAGGAAGGTAAACAGATTTTTAGCCATTCATATGCACAATGTAGTCCTAAGGGTACAATAAAATTGCATGTATGAGAAACTATTGCTGTAAATACTTTATACCAAAGTCTAATGTAGTGAGGTCAGATAATTTTTTGAGGTGTTCTTCAAGTTTTCAGTGCACTGGAATAAAACTTGGCACATATTATCAACAAAAAAGTGAAGCTGTGCAAAACCTATTTTTCACAGGCAATCTTAGGGCAATTGAGAGTTATCCATCATTGAACTTTGACTTTTTCATTGCAGATTCAAAGTGGTATTTAAAGGATATCAAATAAAGATGATCCATATTCATAGCATGTTATAATTTGTAGAAGAGTATTTTGATGAAAATCTGCAGTCATTTCAGGTTTGCAGGAGTGTCTGTCACATTCAGTGACTGTTCCAGTTGCAAAAGTATAAATGAAACATTTAACTATAATTTCTTTTCATTCAGAGTTTGAAAAATCTGAGCAAAAACATATGGAGGAACAGATGGCAGCTTATGTTCAGCAGTTAGAACGTGAAACTAAAGAGGAACAAGAGAAGTTTGACAGAAACTTCGAGAATCTTGGTAAACGAAGAGATGAAATCATTAAATCCAGGAAAGAGAAAGCAAAGGTAGGTCTTTCAATTGTTGGTAACATTTTCATCTTTCTCACAGTACATGTATTTCAAAAGAATTGAAACAGTTGAAAACTTGTTGATGTATAAATGAAGGACTGAAATACTTGGAAGTTTTAACAGTTGTCCTAAAATAGAAATGATTAAAGGTTATTCATCATACTGAACGTACGTATTTATACATGTTCAAGGAACCTTTATCAACCAACACAAAAGTTGTCTCCCTTAAAGATTACTGTTGTTCAGATACAAATATTCATTTCATATCTGAAGCTTCAAAAATTACTCAAAACATCGAAATAAAGAGAGGAATTGAGTAATCACTTCATTCTATTTGTTTCTATGGCATAAACTGTACAGCAAATTTCAATCATGTTTTACAGGAAGAGGTAGAAAAACTGAAGAGCGAGGGAGCCAGTGAGGAGAAACAACGTGAGATTCTTGAACAACATGAGCTTGACTTGAACAGACTGGTCAGCAGAATAGATTCTGACAGAATGCGCCAGCAGAGCATGATTAAGCAACGCATACAGGAGAAGAAAGAGGAGAAACTACGCAAGAAACAGAAAGAGTTGATACAGAATGCCGAAGACAATCACCTAGAATTGACACTCAGACAGCAGAGTCAGTTACAGAGGATGAAAGCTGATGAGGTAACAGAAAGTTGTGATAATTTTTACCATCTTTTTTGTTATCTGATTTTAAGGCAGGACAGGGTTTTTCAAATAGAAAGACCCTGGCAGGAAGATTCATTTATCGAAATTGTTTGATAAATTTACTTTTTGAACACGTATCAATATCATATTCTTACTTTGTTTAGTTCAAACTTATGCACTTTACTTTATAGGCTCTCACACTGAATGAAGCCATGAACATAGACTCAGCTCAAGCTCACATAGATGCTCGACCATCCTCACCAGTTTCTACCCAGAATTCTGCACAGGAAGAAGACTTGCAGGAACTTCCACCATCTTACAAGATGGCTGCCCCAATCAATGAGGCAGAACTGGTTGCACTACTGATGGCTTCACCTCTGTACCAAAAACTGGAAAATATTAAGTCACAGATTGAGAAAGGGGCACACAGGGGTGACAAGAAGGATAAAGTTGAAAGTAGGTTTACTTGACAGTAAAAAGTTGTACCTAAAAGTTGAACATGTAATTAAGTTGCTGATGAATATGAAAAAAGATACTTAAGCAAATAAGGTGAAATGATTAAAGCTAAAAAAATGCAGGTACAATTAAATGGTTAAATTTGAACAATATTTATAGTTTTTGTTTTTCTTTGTTCTTAGGTGATGGGTTCCAAGATGCTAAAGACTCGGAGTGGACCACTGATTCCAAACTTGAACCTGTTGATCTTAATAAACTTGATGCACGCAAGTTTATTGTGTACAAGTTTGGTTGCTTTGTGTCGGAGCTGGTCTCCGCCCACTGCCAGCACACACCTGTTACACTACTCTTGGCAGACAAGATCCCACCCAATGACAGATTACGCAACAACCCATACAGGAATTCCTTCTTTTTCGATGCTAATAATAGCATATTATATGTTCGTACAGCAAGGCTTGATACTGTGGGAGAGTTTACTGTTGTTCTGGTACATACCCTTGCACACATCAAAGCAGGTGAGACTTTTATACAGTATTTTAAAAAACATTTCATTTTTTTTTTCATACTGGAGAAAACCATTTAAGATTGTGAAATATGAATCTTTTGTAAAGCAGTGTTGTTGAAATTCTGCAAAGAATATTTTTCCAACAATCATATAGCAGCATTCATGATGTGAATTAAAATCATTACTGAACTGTTTATATGATTGTAACATTCATTTCTTTCTTTTGAATCATGCTATCAAATGTTTTTCTTGTTTCAGGTGATTTGAGAACTGACAGCAACCCCAACTTTCAAAGAGAGTACCATCGAGCAATGGCAGTCATCTGTGATGATCTGTTCTTTGCACGTTTCCGTCGTAACACGGCAGGATCAATAAAGAATGAGCCAAGTGTAGACAGTGCACTGAGCCTCTTACAGCAGATGTTTGGTAATTGTCATACAGAAGACGAGAAAGTCAAGATGGTGGATGATCTGCTGGATATGAAGTTGCTGCCAGCAACCAATATTGAGGGCGTACATTTCAGTGCTGATAGACTTAGAGAGAGGTAATGTCTAAATAAAGTGATTTGAAATGTATTTTTACATTTGCTTGAATGAAAAGGCAGATATAAAAACTGTTTGCAAAGGATGTGTTTGTAATCATTTCTGGTAACTTTCATTGTATTGTTTAGTGGTGGTTTATAAACATCAGATCCCAGTAAGGGTGAAGTATTTAATTCTGACCTGAGAAATTTTTTGGTTTTACATTATATACTTCCATCTTCAATAGGATCTGATATTTATTTTATTATATTATTACAAAAATCAATTGTCTGCCAAGCTGACAAACTTTTTAAGGGGTGTTAAGAAAAAGGCATGCATATCAAAATTTAATGCATTTGCATATTTCAGGTTGGACCAGTACTCTAGTTTCACAATGACCAACAAGTTACATACTATGTTGGGAAGTATGGAAGACAAGGTGCACCAAGCCAAGTCTCAGGGCACAAGTCACAATGTAGACCGTAAACTTCTGTCCTTGGGTCATAAATTTGCACCAAGTGGTATGTGTCATCATCAGATCACAGATTAAGTTTGATTAAAAGTTTGGTATTAAAAAAAGAGGGGACCGTTGTTAGTAATATTAGAGAATGAAATGAATTTAAAATTATGGCATTTTTTGTTCTTTACTGATGATGGAGGAAATTAGAAAAGTTAATGTTGTATCTGGAAAACTATTGATTGGTATTCTGAATTGTATTTTCAGCTGATATATGAAAAGTTTTATTGGCATCTTTTAGTTTTCTAAATTGTGAGGTTATTGCAGAATTACTCTCTAGCAGAAACAAAAACAAGTATTGTACATGTACAAGTACATTCTCCAATGTTATTACATGTACAATCTCCAATGTTATTACCAGTACATGTACATTCTCCAATGTTATTACATGTACATCCTCAATGTTATTACATGTATATTCTCCATTGTGATTAAATATATATCCTCAATGTGATTACATGTTAAAATAAGTAGTTTCTTATTTTTCAGGCAAGATTCCACTGAACAGAAAGTTGCCATTGAGGTTTGTGACCGCTAACATGACAGGCCATGCACTGTGGCAGACATTTGCAAACCATGCTGAAGAGGGCGATGCAGACATAGGCAGTCTTCCACCTCCAGTAAGTTAACACCTGTCTCCAAAGCTTTTGGTTATATCTGATAAGATAACTATATAGATATTATTGAAAGGTGCCAATATGCTATAGCGATGTTCTGTTTGAAGTGCATTCCCATATGGATGTGTAAATGCAATGTGTAAATGCCAAATTTGTTTGTATCTTTTGTACAGCTAAAACCTTCACTAAAACCCCTGTGTTTCAGATAATCATATAATTTAATGATGACATAACTAGTAAAAGAAAATCTCTTTTTTTATCTGCATGTTTTAGTTACATGAAATTACAAATTAGGCTGTCTGAGATGCTGATTTTTGCTTATCAAAATATTTGAATTTATACAAAAATGCTTTCGCTGGTTCCAATTGGATAATTATGTTATTAGATATTTCATTGATTCTGTTTAATGAGGTATTTAATTGTTCATTAGCTTTTATTGTTAACTTTAGAATAGAAAAATATTTGACAATATCATGTTTTCCAGAAATCTGCTGAAGACAAATATGACGATCTGTGTGCCGACTTCACAGAGGTTAATAAATCCATTTTGGAAATAAAGGGTAAAATACAGCAGGTTAAAGAGGAAGTGACATCACAGACAGAACTAGCAGAAAGTGCAAAGGTCAAGAAAGGTAAACCACAAGCATCAAGGTCAGACATCATGTCAGAAGCTCAGGAGAAGTTGGCAGAGATGAAGGCAGAACTCACAAAGTTGGAAATGGAAAAGAAACAAATTGAGGACAAGATGGGTGAATATAGAAAATAGACAGATAATATTCCAGACAAAAGTGGTTGTTAAAAAAAAAATAACCAAAAGACTGCAAAATGATCTGGAGAATACTAACATTTTGAATTGACAAGAATGTGTTAAATAATACAGTAATTCAAGCTTCCGAACTGTGCTAAGAGTGAAAAGATGTATTTTTTTAATTCACTCGAGAAAGAAACAAGAGTTAGTTAAACATAAAATGAGAGTACAACAGAATACTTTTTGGACATGAAATTAAACTGAATAACAGGATATATAACTCTCATCACTTGGCAGGAAACATACAAACAACGAAATGTACATTTGTATATTACTATATGTAACCTGCTATGACTGCTACTACACATGGTTTTTGTTTGACATTAATATTTGTATCATGTTGTTAGAAATATGCAACCAGATACTTAGCCATTGTTACATTAGATAATACTCGTAACCGTTTTGGGGAGATGTTAATGCAGATCTGTTGTATCAGGCAAGATATGCAACAGTCTTGTAATAACACCCCATTTGTTTTAAAAAATTTCATTCTGACGCATTATATTCTGTTCTCATTGATTTTTGATGATTCTCGGAGTTCCGGGAAGAAGTAGCATTTAGTTGATAGCATTTTGGCATTCTGTGATATTTAGTCTGTTGTTTCCCTCAGTTTTTCCCTTATATTTGTAGAGTTTTATCATCTGCATATTGTTTTCCATAGCAGATTTTTTGTTTTCCTAATACCAATGTGCAACAACTGTGATTATGTTGACTTTAGACAATTCCGTCCATTGCCTCCTTTTGTAAATTCATGTTTATTTAGATTTTAAATATTTGCATGACTCTGAGAATATGTGTGGTATTTAGAAGATTTATAAGTGCAAACATGCTGATTTTGTACAATACTGTTTGCAAAAAGCTTTAGCTTGCCTGTTGTTTTTTGTTTTTGTTTTTTTTTTCACACACAAAAAATGCTAAGTTATTGCTTAACCTTGGACGATGTCAGTGGCAGATTTTCAGGCATCATCGATGTGTGTGTGTGCAGACTCTCCATGTCTAGAAGAAACACAAGAAGAGCATTGGCAACCACTTGCGATCTTCTTATTTTTTGCATGTGTGCTTAATATGGAGGTTAACAATGTTTGCTGGAACAAACGCCTCTGCATTTTTGGTTGATTGCATGTTTTGTATGAAATGATTTTTGTTATACATGATTTAATTAGTTCAGTTGTGTTTTACTTGAAGACAGTTGCCATTATTATGACACCGTCCATTAACAAATTTTCCCGATTAAGTCATTGTCACAGTTGTTTTCATCACAATATTGTTGAAAGTATACAGAAATGAAGATCACTTCTTGAAAATTGACATCTAGTGTCACATGTGTAAAACAGCATTTTATGTCTTGATTCTATGATTTCAAAATTGTATTTGCTTCATTTTGGTATAAATATATTTGTTGCAAGCTAGGAATAGAAATTACACGTCACAACTTACAAAAATACCTCGTCACATCTTTTTAGACAGTTTAATGTCATTATTTGTTATAGCTTTGTATCATCAATAAATACTGCTGAATTTTGAATCATTTGAAAATGAGCCCTTTTTATGAATAAATATTTATTTTTATAGAAAAAATGTATATTTTTACTTGTTATGTGCATTGGGATTTAATCAATTTGTTTAAATAAATGTCGCCATGCATTTATATCAGAGAATGTATTTGTTCATAGGAATTTCATTTTAGCTCACCTAAACATAAGTTTCAGTTGTATTTCACAGAAGTTGATGTTCAGCTCTTGAACTCAGGTGAGCTAGTTATGGATATCATGACCATCTTGTTACTGTATGACATAATTTTTTTCACAGTGTAAAATTGAACAAGCTTTTGAAAGAAATATTTGTATCAAAATTGGTGTCAAGCAAAGAATGAGATTTTAGATTGAATTTTTTTGGATAGTTTTTTAATTTGCTTACAAAACATTTGACAAATGTCAAGTATGATAGTAAAGGATTAAAGAAGTTGCATACATTTTTTAAAATCCTCATTGAGTATACCAGGTATGAGTATGTTGAGGATTCGCGAATATGTGGACTTTTTATTATTGCACTGAAATACATAACCAAGTCAAGGCCAAAGCCAATAATTTGTATTTAGGTTATAATGTTAACTCATGCACTAACTTAAGTAATGGAGAGAACCTCGATAGCTCAAACTCATTTTAGAAAGAAAATGTCTTATTAGAAAGAAAATGTCTTAAATAGTTCACAACACACTGTAGAATATTGCCTATCTGTTTCTTGCTCATTTGTCTCAATAAAATCTTTTTTAACTGTTGATTTGGTTTTGTTTATTATTTATTGCTTTGAATATCTAGTGCATACCTTGAAAAGTTTTTAGTAATTATCCAAATCCAAGCAAGTAATTAAAAACAGTCAATCTAGTGTTATAGTTCTTTGATACTGCACTTCCTCTATTCGCTATCTATCAACGTGTTTAATATCAACTAATTCCCTTAAAAACTTGGAGTTACGCTCCGAAAAAGCATTGAAAATATGATAAAGGGAGATAATTCAAAACTGGGACAAAGAAGAGTTATAATTTTTCAACAGTACATTTAATGTCTCTATCAATATCGTTAATATCAACTAAATCCCAGAATAATTTTAGAGTTATACTCCGGACAAGCACTTAAATGACATTAAGAAAACATAAATGGAAATAACTAAAAAACGGGGGCGGCTACAGTTACAGTTTTTGAGCACTTCTGCCCCTCCTCCCTCCCACACCTCTCTATCAGTTTTTACCAGTATCAACTAAATTCCTCCAATAGTTTGAGAGTTAGGCACAGGACAAGCAAAATGTACTAAGGGGAGATAATGAGAAAACTAGACAACAGATAGCTATGGTTCTTGTGCACTGCACCAGGGCCTTAATTGAGGCCCTGACTGCACGTAATTAGATCTGTCAATATCCTCTATTAAAAAGTAAAGTTTAAAAGTAGATACCTTCATTACTCCGGACAGACCTACAAGTCGCCGACTATATGCTCTCCCTTCGGGGAACATAGTTAAAAATGAAAGTACTCTCCATGTTATCTACGAGCAGTGCATGTCCAAGACATTATAAAACCATAATGATTAAATATTTAAAAACTCACGAAATATTACACTATCGACAAAAAAATATTGTCACAGCTTTGTAAAAAATAATTATAATAAAAAAATAATACAACTCGAACTGAGCGTGCATGAACCATGATTTTAGATCGAGCCTGTATATTCAGTACCTGATTAGAAATTAACTTTCTGTTAAATAGAAACTACATGTACTGCCCCAAAATGTAAGCAGGGCTTCACTCAATTTTCTCCTTGTCGTTTAGGTTCTTATAGACATCAAATTCAAATGCCCGTGCATTCCGTGTAATTCATGACTGTGTAAATCAAAAGTCCGTGCATTCTGTACATACTAATTTTGTGCACCAAACATACCCGTGATTTCCTTGTGATATTTTAAATACTGAAGCAAGTTTTTACATATCAGATAGAAGACGTGTTTTTATTTTTACAGTTTGTTTCAGTCTAAGAGAAAACTGGACACAGGTCTATGCAAGAAACTAGCAAGGACAATGTAAATGTCAGTGAAATATGAAAATATAAAATAAAGACAAAGACATAAACTTTAAATGTATTTTTGAGAGAAATGAAATGGCAGTACATGTATTAATAACTTATATTGCACTGAAACTTGATTATTGGTAAAAAATAAAATAAAAAATACTATAAGACTGGATTATTTTAATTACTCAAAAGCTTCAGACATCAATTTTTTCCTTCGTGTCTTCTCTCCATCACGCCTGACGCATGTGCTTTTAATATTTGGTACAATATTAATTGTATAATCCAATATTAGGTGAATCTGATAATATTGAAGTCAACACGTTAAATATATTTGATTCGAGTCTATTCAAATCAGCCCAATATAATAAAGTACACCAAATATATACATCAAGATTAGTCCAAGTAATTGTACTCAAAACGTTGAATATCGTTCTGTTTTTGGGATGGTCGATACCCGCCTTCAGTCGCATTATTGAGACTACATAAAGGTAACGAAAGTAATTGTACACACATGGTTTTGGATTAAACAGTGTTCAAGTAAGTTTCAAACTTATCGTACTTACTGTGTTTTTTTTTCCTGATATACGTTTTTCATTTTTCTGTGATTATACATATTCTTATTTTAACTGTTTTCTGGCGACTAACCCCCCATGTGCTATTTACATATTTAGCTGGTTATGGAATAGCTAAGCAATATTCAATGATGAGTTTATATGAGACAGTTAAACATATGTCTACATAGGTTCAAGTGGTGAACATGTGAGAGCGAAAAGAGCTTCTTTACTCAATAACACTTTTCACTTTCATTTCTACAGTTATCAATATTAACCAATATGGAAATAAGACAGATTTTATCGGATAAAAGAAGGGTAAGAATGTACAGTATGCTTGCAGTCACAGTGAAACAGGATCGACAAAACTGACTGGAAACTGAAAAAGTCCACTAGTCCAGAATCTTCATTTAAAATTCCTATAAAATGTCAAACAAACTTGGAGTTTATTGAATAGACAAATGGACAGATTTGTATTTTGAAGGTGGGTGTCTGCCAGCCCCACACAGGGAAACACCTAAGCTGGCTTCTGAACTATTGCTGTCTTGAGAGACACTATTTAGTGGGTGTTTGTGCCACATGCAGAAGCTCCTTGGTTGATTCAAAGGAAGTACGAGACAAATCTATGTAAACTATTTGTATATATGTGAACACTATTTTGTGCAACACAAATATTACAAATACGTAAAATTACACATACAAATTTATAGTGTACAGTGTTCATCGAATAGCAATGAAGAAACTAAAATCTATTCTAGTATTTTAGGTCTCTAGAAGAAAATTGGAGACTGGCGTATTTCAAGTTATCATTTACGGTTCGTTTTAATTTTATTGATTTATTTTATCTATTTATTCCTCGACTATTGAAAATATATAATCTTTCCGGTTCAAAATCCAAAGGTAGCTAGCCTACTTAGGTCTTTGTTCTAACTGATATTTCTAAAGGTCATTTTGGCATACGAGCGAGCCCAAACATGGATCTTACAAGATGATCCAACAAGAAAAGGGCGCACCTAAAGACAATTATTCTGATGGATTTAAAATGGCAGAGAAAACTTTTGTTCAGATCAGTTTCTATTTTACGTCATTAAAATTCCAGCTATTTTTTCTGTCAACTTCAACTTCAACTTATTACTGCCATAAGGCAATACTGGCTGTACTAGGCAGGCGTGTGTCAGGAATGTTAAAATTGTAAAAGATAAAAAAGTAAACAAGATTTTGTTGCTAGAGTTCTTACTGAAACATTTATTGTGAACATGTAAATCCATAAAACTTGTTCAATCAACTGATACAAGCTGGTACAGTTGTGGTAGCCTTAATCTCTGCTTGCAATCAAGCAGAGGTCCCAAGCAAGTGCTCGCTGATATTTATTCACTGTCTCCTAGCTACCCAAACATCAGATATTGAGGCCAATCCAGGACCAAATACAAAATATCCCTCTGGAACATGTCTTAAAGAGGTTACTTGGAACGATAAAGGCATCCTGTGTGACTCTTGCAGTACCTGGTATCACTGTGATTGTCAAGGGCTAGGAGACAAAACTTACGACTTCCTGTCCAATTCAAGCTTTTCTTGGTTTTGTATAACATGTGGAAGTCACAACCATTCAACATCACTAGCAGTCTCACTGGACAGTCTAGGCTCCCAATCAAGTTTCACCCCCCTGGAACATGCCCCTGATGATCTTCCTCACCAAAGCAGCCCAGTGAGAAAACATAGTCACCATGGTTATCCAAAAGCGAGCTCTACCCCCAAACAGTGTAAAAATAAAGTAAAGGAAAAGGTCAAACTACAATCCGAAGAAAGACTCACTATTCTCAATATTAACTGTCGTTCTGTCAATGACAAAATTCCTTAACTACATCAAGTTATATATCAAGTCAAACCTGATATAATCTGCTGCACTGAAACTTGGTTAAAACCCAGCACCCACACTGCAGAAATTTTCCCCAGCCACCTTGGCTACCAGGTCTATAGAGATGACAGAACAATTGGCAAGGTTGGAGGTGTCCTCCTTGCAGTCAAAAATAACCTACTTAGTGAAGAACAGCCAGACTTAAAAACAGATTGCAACATCATATGGTCAAAAATTTCAATAACTGGTATCAAAGACATATATGTCTCTGCATACTACAACCCCATGAAAATGATGAACACTCACTAAATGAACTTTGGTCAGCTATAGTAAAAATTCCTCAAAACAACAACATCTGGGTATTGGGTGACTTCAATCTCCTAGACATGAACTGGTCAAATGAAACACCAACAGATACATGCAAATTCAAAGACATGTATGATAATTTTGCAGAGAACATGATTAATCATAATCTTGAACAAATGGTCAAAGTTCCCACACGGGATAAAAATATCCTAGATCTCTTTCTCACTAACACTCCGGGTCACGTTCATGACACAAACGTCTTACCAAGCTTAGGTACAACAGACCATGACATAGTCTTCCATGAACTTAAAGTCAAAAGAGGGCGAATCAGGCAAACCCCTCGAATGGTCAAATCATACAAGAAAGCAAACTGGTCTGACTTCAAAAATGACTTGGTCACTTTCAGTAGTACGTTCAACCAAAATCAAAATGAAGACCCAAACCAATTATGGGACACGTTCAAAGCTGAGATCAAAAGGTTATCATCCAAACACATACCGTCAAGACAATGCAAAAATAAAGCTGATTTACCATGGGTTACTCACGATATTGTTAAACAGATTAGGAAAAGGAACAAGCTCTTCACAAAAATAAAAAGGTCTCGGTCACAGAATTGTCAGAACATAAAGAAATTCAAACATCTTAAGGCATCAGTGCAAAAACAAATAAGAAATGCTTATTGGTCATATCTAGAGTCAATCATCTTCTCAGATAATACAGATCCAGGTCATAAGAAAAAGTTCTACAACTTTATTAAACACAAAAAACTGAAAACACAGGAATTGCACCACTCAGCACTGATGGGCATACTTACAGTGACCCAGTGTCAAAGGCGAACATACTAAACAAACAGTTTGAATCAGTTTTCTCAAAGCCTTCACCACTCAGTCTCAAACAAATAACTAAAAGCTCAATGTCATCACTTGGTCACCCGCCCATGGCTCCCATATCCATCTCAGTTCAAGGAGTTGATAAGTTATTGACAGGACTAAACCCCCACAAAGCCCAAGGTCCAGATGAGATTTCACCTAGGTTACTCAAAGAGCTACACACAGAGATAGCACCAATCCTTAAAATCATATTCCAAAGAACACTAGACACAGGTATTTTCCTAAGGATTGGAAACATGCCATCATCACACCAGCATACAAAAAAGGGTCAAAATCAAAACCTAGCAATTACAGACCAATATCACTCACATGTATAGCATCAAAACTAATGGAACACATCATTGTTTCAAACATGATGGATTACTTTGACAAACACAACATACTTTGCCCCCAGCAACATGGATTCAGGTCAAAACATAGCTGTGAGACACAGCTCATTGGCTTCACACAAGAAATAGCTGACAACCTTGATCAGGGTCAACAAACTGATGTCATAGTCATGGATTTCAGTAAAGCTTTTGACAAAGTAGACCACCACAAACTCATACACAAGCTGAAACAAATGGGAGTTCATCCACACATCAGTTCATGGATACAAAACTTTCTCAAAAACAGATCACAACAAGTATTTGTGGAAAACAAGGTCACTGACAGGCTCCCTGTGCTTTCTGGTGTCCCACAGGGATCAGTCTTAGGTCCATGTCTCTTTCTCGCATAAATCAATGACCTACCAGGAAATGTCAGGAGCCGGGTGCGTCTATTTGCCGACGACACCATAGTTTAATTAACAAATCACAAGCATCTGCACAAACCTTACAAAATGATTTGCACAACCTTGAAATATGGGAAAAAGAATGGTCGATGGAATTCAACCCTGACAAGTGTGAAGTACTAAGAATACACAGGAAAAAGAAACCGGTCATCTTTCCCTACACCCTACATAACACTAAACTGAAAACCACAGAAAATGCAAAATACTTAGGAGTTACAGTAAGTAGCAACCTAAACTGGTCATCCCACATAAACAATATCACAAACAAAGCAAAAAACAGCTTAAGGTTCATCAGACGAAACGTCAAAACACAAAACAAACAACTCAAAGAAGCAGCATACAAAACATATGTAAGACCACAGGTTGAATACTGCTCAACCATATGGCATCCATGGCAAAAATATCTCACACACAGAATAGAAATGGTCCAGAGGTCAGCTGCAAGGTACGTTCATAATGATTACCACTACACAAGCAGTGTAACAAACATGATCAAAGAACTAAAATGGTCAACTTTAGAACAAAGGCGAAACCATGCCAGCCTAGTCATGCTTTACAAAATAAAAAACAATCAGGTCAATGTTGATCACAATCACCTTACAAACACAAGAAACAGCAAATTCCTCATTCCACAATCAAAAACACAACATCACATGAACTCATTCTTCCCAAGGACTATACGACTCTGGAACGAATTACCGACCGAAATTAAGGCTACCCCAACTGTACCAGCTTTTATCAGTGGACTAAACAAGTTTTATAGATTTTAAGTACTTAAAATAAATGTTTAAGTAAGATCTTCAGTTAAATCTTGTTTTCTTTGTTATTAACTTTTATAATTTTAAATGTTCCTGACACGCGCCTGCCTAGTATACTAGTCAGTATTGACTTTTGGCAGTAATAAGTTGAAGCTGATCTCTGTCGCTAGTTCCAGAGTCGTACACTCCTTGAGAAGAATGAGTTCATGTGATGTTGTGTTTTTGACTGCGGGATGAGGAATTTGTTGTTTCTTGTGTCTATAAGGTGATTGTGATCGACATTATCCTGTTTATTTTTTATTTTGTAAAGCATGACCAGGCTGGCTTGGGTTCACCTTTGCTGTAGTGTTGACCATTTTAATTCCTTAATCATGTTTGTTACACTGCTTGTGTAGTGGTAATCATTATGAACATACCTTCCAGCTGACCTCTGGACCATTTCTATTCCGTGAGTGAGGTATTTCTGCGATATGGTTGAGCAGTATTCGACCTGGGGTCTTATGTATGTTTTGTAGGCTGTTACTTTGAGCCGTTTGTTTTGTTTTGACATTTCGTCTGCTGAATCTTAAGCTGTTTTTTGCTTTGTTTGTGATGTTGTCGAAACAGTAAGGGTTCGACTTGAAAATCTTTTATACGAAATACCGTATTTAATTCACTTATATAGCAATTTATTGAAAATATTTTCATACCGAACCCCTATGTAATGACCTCCTGTAAATACCGTATTTAATTCTCATATATAGCAATTTATTGAAAATATTTTCATGCCGAACCCCAATGTAGCATAAATTAATGAAATAGGCACGTTTGACCTTCTGTAAATCTTACACTTCGTAATTTTAACGGCGCGTGCAGAGCTCATTTCAAAAAGACCTGCTGAAGCGTTTTATTGAATTAGTTGGCTTGCAAGTCAGAATAGGCGAATATGACACGAAAAATATAGAAATACTATTCCACTTCACTTATAAACTGTCTACACTGCATTAACTGATGCAGAAACAGCTTCGAACCACATGCTTGAAATTCGGACAAGCACTGATCGGATAGTGATTGAAGGAGCCATAATGCAGTAAGCTAAATAAAAATATTTTCATTTAATTTTTGCATCAAGAATTCTCTCTTTAACCTAACTATCATTTTATTTATAAGTTATCATATAGAGGCTGATTGCTAGAACTAATGATATATATACAAGATATTTGAGCAAGTTTATGGAATTAAGATGAAAGAATATTCATTGTGCTTGTTAAATTAGTTATTTTTATGCAAATTGAATAAAAAATAATGATTTTACTGTTGGCTTTGTAACATTGGTAACAGAATTCAGGAATATCTTCCAGGGGTTGCTACTTGGAGCTTCTGGGATAACTCAGAGCACTATATATGTCACCTATCATATCTGTTGTTACTGTATTGCTTATAAGCAATGTTCCAAACCTAAAGAACTGAAAGTCAGTCATGGCAAGCCATAATTTAAATGCTTCAATATCTAAACATGGAAAACTATATTTGTTGTGTGCACAAAGCCAATTTTTATATATCTATCAACAAATTCTTCAATATTATTCAGGTGCTGAAGCAAGTTGGATATTCATGGTAGCCTGTAGGAAGACATCAGTGCCTTATAAACAGCTGTGTTAACTCTTAACAAATCTGTGATATTTTTACAACAGAAAACAAGTTGATACCCTGGCTTTAAAACCTTTACTGACAATACGTTAATCTTGTATTTTTTCAAGTAAAATTATTTTTGTTGAAGTCATCTGTAGGTGCAGGCATCAAAACAAATTTTGTTTGAAAACATTACAAGGCTTTGTAGTTCTTAAATTTATGACAAGTGTTTTTTTTTTTAAACAAGATACTTTTCATGTTATATGAGAACTTTGGACATATTTTTTCATAATGTCGCAGCCTCCGCAAACTTATGAATTGACAACATTTTCCACTGTAGTTGTTCTCTTTATATCAGCCATTTTCTTTTGGCTGTGTATAAAAATGATCCTAAGTTTCATACAGTGGATGCTGGACAGCTCTTCTAAGAAAACTAAAGTGAAAGAGGAAGTGAATGTGGCAGAAGCTGAAGATGATGCCAGTGAACCCGATGGTGATATTGATAGCAATGTAGAACCGGCAGACCTTGACACAAAAAAGGGAAATTAAACTTTTCTCTGATAAATAATGTGATCTTAAGATACTAGAAAATGAAAGGGTTTTATTTAACTAAATATAAGATAATCTTTTGTACAAGTCAGTGAATTATGAGAGCTGTTTTTTTGTTTTTCTAGAAAGGTTGAAGTTCAGTAGTAACTGCTTTTATTTATTACTTAAAGCAGCTGTTATCTGCTGACCTGAATAGTTGAAGTTATATTATGTCCAGTCGCATTGCAGTTGTTTTTGTGTTTTTTTGTGTTTTTTTTTTTTCAAATTTCTTGACAGTTTATGTGGGTAAATCGACATCCACCCACAAGCTGGGTTAGGAAGTCAGTTTTATCCACTACCCACTCAAATATAACCCCTTAGTTACTAGCTGTTAGTGTTTTTTCGTATGGAAAGAGAGATTGATAGAGAGAGGATTTTAAGAAAAGCTCGGACATTTTATGACATGACTTCATATGTCTGTAATTGCTTTTTAAGAGTTTTATTTCTTCTGTACCCAATTTGATTTTTAGTGGGAGTTGGTTGCTTCCCTGTATTACCAGTAATTCTCCATAATTTTCAGGATTTGTTCGAATATTTTTCTTTATAAGAAGGCTTTGTTTATATAATAGGGTATTCTTCATATTGTAGGGCATTCCTAAAGACAAGTAGTGTGTCGATATGTCCAGTTCACAAATATAGCCTAATTTGCAGTCTCTTTTGAAAATGATATACAACAACATTTTACTTTTAAATTAGTATTTCAATTTTATGTAATTTATTTATTTACCATTGAAATGATGAAATTTATTCATGTGATTTAACTTTTTTGTTAAAAAGTTCCAAATTACCTGACTTAAATTTGTATGGTTATCATTTTGCTTAAAAGTCAAGGTCAGTGTTGTGCCTAGTTTTATGTAAAATGTTTTGATTATGTAACAAGTTTACTAATATTGATTGAACCAATCTAAAGATGAAGTCCACATAACTGTTGACTGTTTTTTAACCCTTACCATTTTGATGGTTTTTAACCCTTACTATCTTAGTCTTAGAATTTTTAGTGCAATTCTTTTTAATTGAATATTTAACGATACTCATTACCATGTCTTTTTAAAGTTTTGTGTTTCTAAATTTCTTTTTGTAAGAAGAGACTTTTATACATATGTATTACAAATAGACTGGATGCTATGAATTTTTACTTCTCTAGCCATATAAGAAAAGGTTCTAATTTCATTCTTGATTTTTGTTTTAAACTATGTCTTGATGCTTCTGACTTTTTCTCATACTTAATACACTGTATGTTTCAGTTCAATGACCTTCCTGTCACAAGATGAAAGTTAAACCTTCAAAGTATACATCATTCATATATTTTGCAAAAAGCGATGTGTTCAAAAAGAAAATAGCACACACATAGAAGACATGTCTCATTGGGCATTATATGTTACAGAGTGTAGTTCATTTTTCAAAATTAGTTTAAGTAAGAATGTATATGGTTTTGTCAGTGTCTTTGGGTAACTTTTGATCAAGACTTTTTTTAAAAGTTAAATTGATATAAATCTGTAATTGATCAAAAGGACCACTTCAGTTTTCATTTGATTTGTCAAAATTTTGATGCAAAAGTATATCCTGTTGAAAGAAAATTTTGCTGGTTGGTGTAAAACTTTGATGCCACAGTCTTTTCTAAGAAATGGGATATATTTGTCAGCATATCATTAAATAAGATGGTTTCTTCTGGTATTCAATAACTAAAGAACATATAGATGTAGATACTTTATAGGTTGAATGGGTTCAAGTGAATGACCCCTACTGACTCCTGGTTCACTTTATCAAAGGTCTGAAGAAAACTGAACAGACCTTAAAATTTGACCATGATAAATAGATTTCCCTTTTTGGTTCACCAAGTCAAAGGTCAAGGGAACAAGGCAACTCAAGACCCTAAAACTTTGTAGGATGGTTGGTTATAATAAATAGATATTCCTTTTGATTACAAGGATGCTATTTCAAAGTTAAAGATTACAGTGGCCTGTTCTGCCTTATTTTGGCCAGTGACTCCAAAAAAATGCCTAAGATTGAATATAACTAGGGGATTTCTGATGGCCATAAGAGAAATGTAAAGACATCATTTAAATATGTACCAACATCATAATTTTATAGGCCCAAACTGTCTTACAACAGCCCTGTTAATCACAGCTTCTGAAGAATTTGGCTTATCTAAGCAATCAGGTGTTGACAAAACTGTACACTATGATTTCAGAGGATTAAAGTATATGCTGAAGGGGTGGTACAATATGTCTGATATTAGCCATATCTTATAGATGAGCCTGGTCTCAAGGATAGCACATCTGACTACATATTAGGAGATTGTGGTACAACCCCCAGTTTGGCCTGTCCAGATATGATCTTAGTTGAAAGGGATGATAAACCCAAGTTCATTCACTCAATCTTATAGTTAAGACAATTAAAACAATGTAATGGTTGCTCTTTGTATGTGAAAACTGATCACTGTATCATTCTAAAAGAGTTGTCCTATATCAACTTTTTCCTCAGAGCTTTTATCGCATCATGTTGTTTTTTTCAAATGGTAAGTTATAGTGGAAATGTGATTCTTTGAACTGGTTACTGACTAGATAATTTTTCTTTTTGTAGAATCATAATTTTCATTGTATCATATCTCACTTTCTGGGACTGAAATTTCTTCTTTTATTGAGGCCCCTAGTGGGTAACATTGTTTATTCACAATCATGACCATTCATACAACAAAATAATAGCATATCATTTCAAGAATAGACTATAAAAAGTGTATTTAGAACACATATAGGTTGATTATTTATATATTCCCAGTCTTTTAACGTGTGTATTTATGTGATAAATAGTTTTATTATAGTAAAAAAGGTTTAAAAACTGGGGAACAAAAGTGATGTCTTACTTGAAAAGTAATAGAGGCTGAAATTAATGTGAAGACTTGAGAATGTTTTCATAGTTTCCTGTATACTTTGTTCCCATACGGTTCCTTCGATTGCATTTCAACTGTACTTGTTTTACGTAATACTTGTAACATATTTTTTGATTGTTGGGTTTATTTCTGGGTTTGCAATCTTTTTTGTTCCTACTCATTTCTGTGGGTTTGGGATTTAATCCTTAAATTGTATTCAATTTTACATTAATAGTCTGTAATGATAAAATAAATTCTATTTCGTTGACTGTACTGTTTTACTTGTCTCCTATTGGAAGTCATACACAGCTTATGTATATACTTACGGAATATTTTTGGAAGGAATCGCCGGGTTACTTGTCCAGTGATAATGTACATGACTTGTAATCCTGGAGTCCCAAGTTTGATCCACCACTAACATCACTGTCTTTCAGAAGAGCTGTTAAATCAAGGCACTATGTATTGTTTTACTTTGAATCTCCAGTAACTCTCTACTTTCCTTACAGTAAGCACAAGTACTGGTTGAAACCAGGAACTGTCACAAGTAAAGTTTAATATAAACCTTAACGTGGGTGAAATAGAAGAGGAAAACAAATTATTTTTATTCAGTTTTTATTGTTAATAATGGTATAGCTGTTTCAATGAAATAAAGAAAAAACATGAGATGATAATTTCATCCATTTTATGTACTAAAGAAAATGAAAGAAAAAGTCAAGTACTCCAGGCAGCCAGCCATGGCTGACGGAAGCTTGATATAGTACAGGGCTGACAGACATGTCAGAGTTAAGGGTTGACAGTCACTCAACATAGTTCTGATCTGACAGGCACATGACATAGCTCAACAATTGACATAGGTCTGGTTTGACAGTAGCCCTACTTAGTTAAGGGCTGATAGACACTTGACAAAGTTCAACAATTGAGATAGATTTGGTGTAACAGTTACTTGACAGAGTTCTGGGCTGACAGTCACTTGACAGAGGTGCTTACACAGTAAATATGACATGTTGCTTATGTGTTATACTCCTATATGACCTAAGTAGTTAACATGCAGAATTAAACTTTGGTAACAAAACTTATCTTTGTATTTAGAAATAAATCTACCTTTCAATGTCAACAACAGCATTCAATGCATAGACAGGTATGTACATGTACCTGTGTTCATTTATTTCTTTAATGAAGAGATAGAGTGAATGAAATCTACTTACTAACATACAAAAAAGATGGGAGCAGTACTGTAGTTAAAAGGCAAAATTATTTAGGCCAAAGGAACAACAGGTTAACGTGACTTTAATAGTTAAAATATGAACTTTTTTTTGTCACTTGTGATCTGCCTTATAAAAATAGACTTACAATGCATAATAACGTCTTCACTCAGAATTGTAAGAAAATTTACAATCAATTGAAAATACGCATTTTCATGAAAACTAGCTGGCTGGGCACAGTATCAATATAACATTATCTTTGATACCTATCCATAAAATCCTAAATGTCTGAATTACAACTACACTGTTTTTCATTTTGAATGATTTAAAAAAAAAAAATTCTGCCAAAAATTCAAAATTTCATGATTTTCTACTGAACTGGGACAGCACAAATTACTCAACACATCTACTTTACTAATGACAATGATTTTGGTGCAGAGAAAAAATACATCTATTATAACTGAACAGCTTTTACTTATTTGAAAAATAACACAAAATATATCCCTTTATGAATAAAAAGTGAACAAAGAATTCTCTAAAAAGTCTTATAAACAGCCGACATGCTATGATATGTCGTAAATTCTATATACAATGTCAACATATTCAATATGATTACATAACATAAATAAATGCATCAATTTGTTCCAAAGCCTTTAAAAAAAGGCCTTATTTTGCTGTCACCAGATGATTAATATTTAACTCCATATTTTAAATATCAGAGAAGAGACAGTTAGGCTAACTGAAATCTGAATTCTCAGCTTCTTTGCTCTAAAAAATACAAAAAATCCATCAACTTAGTCCCAGTTATAATCTTCATCCTGCTGGTGGCAACTGACTATGATTTTGTGACCACATCGGCACATTCTAATCATGGTCTGCACTGTTAATTATTCTGTCAGTAATTTTACAATTAATACCCCTATAAATGATACTGTCCCAACTGAAAGACGGACAAGTCCATTTCGGAAATTTAGCTGGTTAATACGGATTAAATCTAAGAATGAGACAAACTCTTTTAACTTAATACACTGCTAATGAAACAGAAATCCCACAATGACACCATCTTCATCTCATGTACTATAAAATGAAACCACCAACAAATAGACCAAAGACAAAATTCAGATTATAGACCAGGGTCACTGTTGCAAAATTATTCGGTTTTTTTTTTCTCGTTTTTTTTTTTTTTTTAAATCTTTGCCCATTATCATATAACATAAATTCTAGGAGCCTGAGAGAATACTGAACTCAATGTGCTAAGAAACAATTAACAATATTTTAATACTAGGGAACAGTAAAACAACGATATTGAAGTGTGCTTAACATACCAAAGGTTCAGTGCATTACTGCTGTTATCTCCCTCGATGGGCGTTTAAATCCACCTCAATGGGCCCTCGATAACATCTAACAGAGGCATTTCCTAATGCCCCTTGCTGTCACAAATCAAAAGAAGCAAAAAATAACTGCTTCTAAAAATCATGCAGAATGTTTAACAAAAATCTGTATGAATAACTAGAAAAGCATTGCTGGTCACCTATGGTACACATTCCATATGGCTACATTGAGTATGAATAGCGTGATACCGACTGGAACGAATACGGGTTTCCAACAATGCTTAGAGCAGTAACAACTGCATAAATCACTATTAAAACATTTAAAAACCTGATCACATTGCAATGCGTAAGAATAAATTGAGTAACAAATCCTACAACACGTTTACATTCTATCCAAGACAACTGTTAATGAATCTAGTTCCACTTCAAAAATGTGGAAACAACTTTTAAATAAATTATTTAAAGATAAATAGTTTAAAGGGGGATTTGACTGCTTTGATTCTGAACTGTTTCCAATAAGTTTACTAACTTACATCAGTACTATCGGTACTAGGCACATATCTTTTGTATGAAACTGTATGTTGTATGGAAATGTATTACACAAAATCTGAATAAAAAAAATAATTTACGTAATAACCTTCAAAAGACCCCCGTTGTTCAGGTCAATGACACTGAAAAATTTGAAGTGGATGTGTAAATGTATGCCCCAGTTTTCACCTTTTAGATGGAAGAAATGCCATTTTTTGTGATTCTCTGCTCAACATGTTTAAAGAAAAAGTTATGGATATCGGAACACAAACTGTGATTAAGAAAAAAGAAGTCAAGAAATATACTAGGTTAGAATCAACTGTCCTAATGTTGAGCAAAAATGGAATCAAAATGTACCACTATTAGCATTAAATATTCATTTTTGCCCCCTAGTGTCTTCCATGCATCAAAAGTGGTGAAGTAAAGGCCTAGCAACACTTGCAAAAAAGACATTTTCTTTAAAGAAACTAGATTTCAATACATTAATAATAATAATAAAAAAACACCTGATGCACCAAACAAGAACATTACATTCAACAGAACAATATTAAGTTTGAACTGGCCATAATGAAAGCCATACCTGTAGTCCATAAGAAAATTATGAACAATACAAGTAAAGACATGTAATTTCCAGTACTGATCAAGTGATAAACTAATCTCAATACAAATAGAGACATTTTTTAAAGATTTTCTTCCATATTTTATATTCTGTGCAATTAAGGACTTGTGTAACATTTAGTAAGATATTTTTAGGATGTACGAAGGATATGTATTTTTATACTGATGTGACAATAAAGTAAGATGTTAAAAAAACAAAGCTGACCATGTACATTGAGTAAAATGGTGCAGAACAAAACTGAAATGAATGAAAACTATTTTTCAGTTAAAACAGCCAATATCGTGCTTTTCAGCTTCAAGCTTAACAATTTAGTATGATACGTGCAAACTAACACTGGGAGTCTAAACAATAATCCCACGTCAATTTAATATTCTCTATTATTCTTCTAGCATTTTGACCATACTGGTCATTCTACACATTCTCACAAACATTCTGTCACCAGACTTTATCACAAGAGTTCTAATACAATAGTTGACACTCTTATAATCAGGACTGTCATATTCCGAGCCAGAGCCAAAAATTAAAATGTACAAATATTGTGCAAGCACGTCTCTAAATAGATGTGAACTGTAAAAATGTTTTATAGAACAGATGCTGACTAAACATTCAATGAATATAACTTTATATCTACAAATGAAAACATTTTATAATTTATATAATTTCACTTGTGCAAATAAAAGAATAATTTGACAGATTTACACCAGCAAGTTAGATTCAGAATTATTCTAATTTTTTTTTCCTATTCTTTCTGTAACATCTATGCTTCTTAAATATGTTAGCAACATCTGTAAATCATTATCTTTCAAGCATTTGATTTTTGATTTCCTGGTGCTGCATATGTAAGACTACACTTAATTTGCACATGTACTGTTGCAGTCACACTTTCATCTCAATTCTAACTTTAATTTGTACAATTATTCCTGAAGCAGAACACACTTACAATGGTAAATTTATTCCTGAATTTGGTTGCATTTTTCTACATCATTATAATGGTGAACCTATTCCTGAATAAGAATGCATTTTCTACATAAATGAATCGGAATACTTATTCTTATATAAAAATGCATTTTAATAACTGAATTGTTATTCATATTTCTGAATTAGAGTGGATATTGATACACTACTTAGTGGCTATGTAAATCCAGCCCTCTTTCTGTGCATGCAATAATGCAAATTAATAATTTTGAAACAAAATTATTTTCAGTTACTCCTCTGGCGAATTCAAGAGCAAAATGTAGAAAAACTTTATTATTATGTACAAATATCTAAAACACTAGCTTAAAAATAAATACTAGAAAAAAAAAATCTCACTCTGGACAGTATTTGCATCCAGCCTGAACTCAAAAAGTTTGATTAACTCTTTCTGAACAATGACCAGTCCAGTCAGTTCAATTACCTCCCTTGTAATCATCTATTTCTGCAAATTTCAATAATTCATGAAATTCAATTAATATCCATTTTTTAAAAGTAATCAATTTAGTGAAACCACCAATTCATTCTAATTTGTTTTTTTTTTTCTATGAAATAACAGCTTCTTAGAGGAAGAAAAAAATTTCGAAAATTTTCAAACCTCAAATTGTTTAAGTAAGGTCATCATTTGCCTTAAATGGAAGTCTAATAACAGTAGGATAAGTTCTTACACAGTTATACATGAAACCATAACAGTCTGATTTATCATACTGTGACTGCTTGTAAATTATGCAATTTCTCTAACACTATTTTGAACGTAGGTCTTTGAATCGGATCGGCTTTCCATGCCTCGGTCATGATGACGTAAATCTCTGGTGGGCACCCTTCAGGGGCCTCCATTCTGTAGCCCCGCTCTACATGCATAACAACATCTGCCAGCGGCTGAAAACAAAATAACAGAAAAAAGATCAACATCCCTTTTTTTTTTTTTAATTTTTTTTAAACACAAACTGCATCCATTTGTTTTCAAATAATAGTGATTCCAACATAAAACATACTTACAGGACCTCAGCTGGAAAGAAGATCTTCAAAGTAAAAGCAAGGACATAAAGTTCTACAAATGAATGCTTCTGCCTTAACTGATGCTTTTAAACCACTGAATGAAATCTATCTGCACCATATTCAATATTTTCTGTATGACCTTCTAGGTTTAGAAAAGAACAATACTAGAGACTGAACAGATTTAAAATCATTTTTAAACATGGAATTTGATCATTATAAATTTCTTGACAAATGTGCATTCATGTACATTTCGAATATGAAGCTAACTTAGCTACACTAATGTTCTCTACTTACAATTCTCGGATAAGGGACTCGGCCAAATGAGTATATCTCCCAGAGCAGGATTCCAAAGCTCCACATGTCTGACTTACTGGTGAATTTCTAAAACAATATCAACAAAGTCAAAAGTCTTTTCTTACTAAAAAGTCAACTCCTGCTTATCTCACAAGACAATTTACTAAAGTTAAGCACAGAAATTCTATTTAAAGCTTTTCAATTTTTTTGTCAATTCATAGTTATAGTAAAATAGTTTACACATTTCAAAATACTAAACTTGATATATACTCCTTGCTTTCAAATAGGTTTCCAGAAGTTGAAAAATTTATAATGATATATTTTAGCTTGGCTGTGATTCATTTCACTCCTTCAAGTTCAGTATTAAATCTATTCAAGATGAGGCAGTAATACTGATTACCCACTAACAGCAAGGAATACCTTATTAACTGCCACATCAAAGTGTTTTTGCCCTACCTACATGCCCCATGCTCATTAGCCACCAACTACTGAACAACAGAGACCTATCTGTACTAAATCTATATACTTACATTGTCCCTGAGAGCCTCTGGCGCTGTCCATTTGATAGGAAACTTGCCGCCAACCTGGGCTGGGTTATAATCTATTCTATTTGCTAAGCCAAAATCTGACACCTGTAAATAGGTCGTGAAATTTTGTAAATCTGAACTTAAACAGTAAATAATGGGATGACTAGGATTACAATGGCTCTTTAACATTTATCACTAAGAGGACCATACAGTCACCATATTAGGAAATGGACTGCTTGTTTTCCATTAAGAGCTCTCTATAAAGGAAACTGCTTACATAAATCTACCACCTTCCTTTAGAAATACAGTAGCAATTTTCACAAATGAACATACTGGAAAGTTACGCTTTTACAAACAAATACTCCAAACCAATCACATATTTACAGACAATTAACTCTTCACTCACAGATGACAATGTTTTATGTAGTTTTTTTTTCTTTCAAATGCTGTAAGTGAAATTTTCCTGAATTTGCCACAAATTAACTCATGACTTTTGTCCCTACCTTGGCTGTTCCATCATCATTAACAAGAACATTCCTTGCTGCCAAATCTCTGTGCACTAATTTTCTTTCTTCTAGATAGGTCATTGCACTGCAAGTATCCCTAAAAGACACATACATTACATTCAATTAGAATGGCCAGTGACAAGTACCAAGTAATGTATTCAAGTACAGATCCAAGAAGTACTTTGAGTATTCCTAATTATTTTTTTAATATTTGGTAACCAATTGAAGTAGCACTTGTCATCTGTATTTATGGTTCACGGTAAATAAAATCTATTTTGAGACCATTTTATATCCACTTTGTCAAAGTCTGTATGTGGAAAAATACTTAAAATTTCAATTAACCTTAAATAAGACAAACTTGCAAACCAACAATTATTTTAAAACAATGTGTAAATAGCAAGAGTACTTACGTAGCGAAGTTTATTTGATCTTTCTTTGTGATCACACTGCGTCCCCGAGTACGCAGATATTCCACAAGATTACCTTTGCCTAGATACTCTAGAACCAGGTATATAGTTTCCTCTTGCACAATACCAATAAGTGACACTAAGTTTGGGTGACGTACTGACCTAGAAAGAAGAGAACGAAGAGTCACGCTGACACAAAACTTATTTGTGACTGTTTAATTCTAGCTATAGATAACTTAAACTTCTGCCAAACATTGCAAGTTTCCTGACAGTATATGCAGTGTTAAGGGACACTCAAGGCCAAAGCATTAGTTACCAAACAAATAGTTCTCTACAACAATAACAACAATTTTTTCTCAATTATCTTATGAAGTAAACTAGAGGTTGTTAATACCTCCAGGGATGAGAAGGTTTCTTGGAAGATCTGTTATTAGTGAAATTCTCATCTACATTATGAATATTTTTTATACTGGCCATTTAATTACAACACAAACTCAATGACCTTGTTCCTAAAAACAAGGTCTTGTTCATTACAAACCATACTCAATGACTTGGTTCATTACAACACCTAATGACCTGGTTCATTACAACATATACTCAATGACCTAGTCCATTACAACACATACTCAATGACCTGGTTCTCTAAAACACATGCTCAATGATCTGGTTCATTACCACATATATACTCAAGGACCTGGTTCATTACAACAAATACTAAATGACCTGGTTTATTACAACACTATTCAATGTCCAGTTTAATTACAACATATACTCGATGACTTGGTTCTTTATAGCATACACTCAATGACCTGGTTCATTACAACATATACTTAATGATGTGGTTCATTACATCATAAACTCAATACCTGGTCAGTTCATTACAGCATATACTCAATGACCTGGTTCATTACAACAACAAATACTCAATGACCTGGTTCATAACAACAAATACTCAATGACCTGGTTCATTACCACATATACTAAATTACCTGGTTCACTACAGCACATTCTCAATGACCTGGTTCCCTACAGCACAAACTCAATGACCTGGTTCACTACAGCACATACTCAATGACCCGGTTCATAACAACAAATACTAGATGACCTTGTTCATAACAACAAATACTCAATGACCTGGTTCATTACAACAAATACTCAATGATGTGGTTCATTACATCATAAACTCAATACCTGGTCAGTTCATTACAGCATATGCTCAATGACCTGGTTCATTACAACAACAAATACTCAATGACCTGGTTCATAACAACAAATACTCAATGACCTGGTTCATTACCACATATACTAAATGACCTGGTTCACTACCACATATACTAAATGACCTGGTTCACTACAGCACATTCTCAATGACCTGGTTCACTACAGCACATACTCAATGACCTGGTTCAC
The DNA here is from genome assembly GCA_012932295.1 of Cyclina sinensis. Taxonomy (NCBI): domain Eukaryota; kingdom Metazoa; phylum Mollusca; class Bivalvia; order Venerida; family Veneridae; genus Cyclina; species Cyclina sinensis. Next base: position 4,734,501 of record JAAONU010000017.1, read on the forward strand.
TACAGGGCATACTCAATGACCTGGTTCACTACAGCCTATTCTCAATGACCTGGTTCACTACAGCACATTCTCAATGACCTGGTTCACTACAGCACATACTCAATGACCTGGTTCACTACAGGGCATACTCAATGCCCTGGTTCACTACAGCACATACTCAATGACCCGGTTCACTACAGCACATACTCAATGACCCAATTCACTAAAGCACATACTCAATGACCCGGTTCACTACAGCACAAACTAAATGACCCAGTTCACTATAGCACATACTCAATGACCCGGTTACTATAGCACATACTCAATGACCCGGTTACTACAGCATATACTCAATGACCTGGTTCACTACAGCACATACTCAATGACTTGGTTCATTATAACAGCAATCTGAGGTGATATAAAGACTGATGGATAGGATGGAAAGACTAGCTGGAAGGACAGACAATGCCAAGCAATATTCCTGCTACCAACAAACCAAAACAAGTACATACGTCATCAGTGAGGCCTCCTGTAAGAAAGCTTGAGCCTTCCTGTTGTCATCCTTGAGTTTTTTAATTGCTACTGGTCTGTCTTTGTATAGACCCTTATGTACATCTGAAATACACATAAAAGATAAATAAGTTAAAACTTAGTTCTTTAACATCACCTGGGAAACTAATTCCTTTTACTTATTAAATACTGCTCCATGACTGCTGGCTGGGTTAAAACCAGCACTTGCACCAAAGATGTGGAATCTTGAGAGACTCTCATCACCTAATGGGATTCAGAATTTGCAATTCATCGACCTAGGCACAACCAGACAACACAATAAAAGGAATACTCAACACTATATACTTAAGTTTCTAGTTGGTACAAGTTTTAGATCTAATTTATTTAACAAGAACTGGAAAATATACTGTAACTTCTAACTACCTCCAAATTCTCCTTTTCCTATAAGTTCACCAATTCTTAAGTCTTCTATGCTAATTGTCCAGCCCCCTGATGCAAATTCCTCTGGAGAAACTGAGAAAAAGTTGCCACCTTGCTTAGGTAGAGGTGTTGTTAATTTTGTACACAGTCCATCTGCATCTTTTGTATAGTGCTGAAATGGGAACATGTTGCAATGAAACCATTCAAGATCTTAAAACTTTTTTGGTCTATTTTTTCCTCCAGATCCAGTCTGAAATACCATTTCTCCAAGTCTGAAAGCTCTCAGTTCTGATTGGACAGACTTTTGCTCAATTTCAAACTGACCAATCAGAAGTGAGATTCTAGACTGGTTCTAGAGAAAAATTTATTTCTTGTAACAGAACTTTCAAACAGTTACAGCACATAAACAGAAAAATGTATTTCATGTATGAACTTAATTTCAAAAAAAAAAAGGAAAAGAAAAAATCTGAAATTTTAAGTAACCATGTTGATTTACTTGTGACAAATATGACTTAAATGGGCTTCTTTTAAACTTCTTTCATATAAAATATCTTTTAATAATATATTTCAATAATAATGAAGTATCAAAGGTGTTAAATTCAAGATTTATTTTCACATGTAAGCAATCTATATCATTCTATCTATTTATTCAATACTTTCAGAATTTTTGTTTCTGTTAAAATTTTTTATAATATTGGAACTTTATGATAGGTACACAATTAATGCTACACATAAATGCTTTTTTCTAATGGTGCAATGTAAAATCTTTTACTACAAGTAATACAGAAGTACTGAAAACATTTAGAAAGTTAAGCAACTGTGGAAATACATGTATACATCATACATGTATCATCTTGTCTTAAGTAACTACCAACAAAAATTAAAGATATTACATAAATTTAAACATGAAGAAATATGATATAGCATATTAAAAACTGAACAAGGAAAAATTGAAAAGCCAGTGAGAGTTCTTTAAATCGTGTGAATCTTATCAGAGTTTACTTTAAAATAATTAAAGCGGTAGCTGAAATAGACACACTATAAAGCCTCTGATGCAGAATACTGTTATACAACAAGATATATATACATGTATACAACAGTTAGAACACATAACAATACAGCTTTACATGCATTTTGGCTACAGCGTAAACACATATAAAAGCACGCAGAAAGTCTGTCATTTAGGTCATAGATGGTATTACCTTTTCAAACATTAAAAGACAAAGGTTTTTCAAGCTGTGAAGAACAGGTTAATAAAATATCTGTTTAAAATTGTAACAGTAAATATACTAAGGTTATCTATTCCATCAATGTCTAAGAACTTCTTTATATTAAATGGAAATTTGCATCTCTTATAATGTAGAAACTTCTGTGTCCTGGAGTATAGTTTCTCCTCATCCAGTCTAAAGCTCTGTATTCTGATTGGATAGACATTACCTCCATTCCAAAATGACCAATCAGAAGGATTTTAGACTGGTTCAAGAGAAAAATTCATTTCTTATAACAGTACTTGATACATTAAAACATCTACAGAACATAGAAAGAGCAGGCACCAAAGCAATTAGTGGGTAGTAACTGGGTATTTAAATTTCACTGATGAAACCAGACCAGATCTCCTAAAGAACAAATCACACAGAATGCATTTTACACTTTGCAAAACTTTGCAGTACAGTATGTCTTTGGAACAGTAATTTTCCATGCTGTAAGAAAGTTCCTAAAGTTTTAAATGTCAGAATAAGGTGAAGTTGCAACGATTAATGCTGTTTAGTAAGGCGGAATAACAAGTGAGTGTAGGTAAGACCTTAAAATCATACTGTGAAAAGCCTTTTCCTATCACCTCTAGGAATCTTTTATATTTTCTACATATAATACCAGAAAAGCCTGTACAAGACTGATGTGTTTAACAATGAAAAGCTTCTAACATAAATAGGATGGCAGAAATTTCTTTTAAAATTAAGATGTAACCAAGAGGACTGCATTTATTCTGAAAGACAAATACAGTAAGTTCGTGTTTATGCAAAGGAACTTGGAATGTATAGGAATTAAGACTGTTTATAGTTGAATTTTCAAGTAGAGATAATATGATGGCAAAGATATATTCACATACAATAGTATCCAGGCCTAGACATATCAATAAACCGACAACTTAAATTCTGCACAAAAAAACATGTCTCATCTCTACAAAAATTCAGTTCAATTTTCAAGTCAGAAAAAATAGATTTATGACAGCACTTCTTACAACATAGTAGTTTCAAACATTTTGAAATTATAAAGTACCTTGTTTATGATAAAGTGAAATCATTAAATGATTAGCACCTAAAATATTTTCCTGAAGTGATTTTGTCTGCATCTTTTATTTCTTCATTTCCTTATTCAATAGATATCAGTGCAAGACCAGCCAGCAAAAAACAACACTAAAGATTTAAGGATATGTGATTTCATACACTGATCCTCCCAGATAGAAGATATATAAAAATAAATAAAGTGTTGTAAATTTAATAAATTTATCTTATCTTCTAACCTTTGAAAAAAATATCAACTTCTTAAAAACATCTCAAAATGCCATCCTGACAAAAAAATATTGCAAAAAAAGACTAGGCCTGTTACGAGATATGAGGTATGGTATGATTACACTAGGATTTGGTTGGTACGGCTACCAGGGAATGTTACCTCGACCAGACCCGGCAAATTAACAAAATAGCCTTCTTCGTCAATTGTTAACTTATTTTTGCTGTAGATAATTCGATAGTGCTCCACTTTGTTTTTGTGATAAACACTCAGTGTATAGTCGCCCGGGAAGTGAACGCTTTCTCGCACCAAAAACAAACCGTTCGTCTGAATCTCCATAAGAAGCTTTTCTGCTTTAGGTCGGTCTATTTTGCCATGGAACCATCTAAAACACGTTAGTTATATCATTAAAACAGTAAAACCAATTTCTTGTGAAGCCTGCCCCTCTTCTATTTCTACAAATACCCATGCAATAGAAAAAGGTATGTTTTCATCATTAATGCCATCAATAATATTACAAAGGAATTTGTCTACTGGCATTATTCTGTTGCCATATTGTGCAACTTTGAATAATTACAGACATACCTGTTTCTACAGACTACACTGAAGAACAAAACCATACTCCGTGTTAAATATAGCTGAAAACAACAATAATTCTTAGCACCTCTGTGAACCTGATAACTATAGCAACATTCACAGTTACTTGACAGGGTCAACACTCAAATTATAAATTCACCAACAAAACCAAATTTTGCCTTTTTTCCCCCAATAAAATTGTCAAAATAATACTACCAATTCATGCTTAAAAGTGCTTTATAAATGTTAACTATATCAATAGCTTTCCAAATATATCTCATATGGAGAACTTGATTACTGACTTGTACCAGAATTTTTGTTGTTTTGTGCCTTTTTAATATAAACACTAAGCTACAGAACATTTTTTTGGGGAAATGTGAGATTATACCTCTACGAGCTGTGGTAAATTATCGAAGAAACTGTCCTCATCTATCGTTAATTTGTTATTTTTATATATAATTCTGTAATGTTCCACTTTCTTCTCATGACAAACACTAAGTGTATAATCGCCCGGAAAATTTACGCTTTCTCGAACGAGAAATAATCCATCTTGTCTTGGCTGTAACAGTTCGTCAGCTTTTCCTCTGTCTATTTTTCCATGAAACCATCTAAAAACAAAGTACAATGAGCATGCATCTAAAGTACAAAATGAAAATAAGAGATAAAAAATGAAATAATCAAATCTAAAATGTATTTCTGTCTTTAGATTTTTCACTGATCAAATTCGGCAAATCCATATGATCTTTTGGAAAACTGAAATCGTCTGTGTTAATAGATAATTGCTTGAGGCAACATCAACATTTCCATCTTAACAAAATAATGTACTCAAATTTATGCAACTCCAGACAGGAATTTTCAAATAACCCAATATTTCCTATGAGCCATGAACTACAATGCCTCGATTTCTGCCAAACTAAAATTAGTACTTCCTTCCAGAAACCTCTCTATTTTCTTTTTTGTTGTTTTGGAAACAGAGTGGAATGGTCATGTGACTGACATGTGACTATCTCTTGGCATTAGATGGCAAAACTGAAGCTTTAATTTCAGCCAGAAATACATTCTTCAACAACATGTAAAGCATCTAGCAACGTGTTTCTAAAAAGACTAGGCTAAACTTCTGAATTTATGAGTTTTTCATTTTTTACAGATATTTTTTGTACCTCCATATTTTAGTTACAACTGGAGCTCATGTTAAAACTTTCTAATTTTCCTCTTTTTATTCTTCAATCTGTTCATGAGAGTATTTCAGCATTAATTACAAGATTCATAAAGATTGTTTTTTTACTTCTAACTCTACATACAGTTTACATTACAATATCCCTTCCAGCTATATTGGCTGCTAAAATGTCTGAAAATATATTTTTTCAAGATCTGAGAATTTTTTTCTAATTTATCTTAAAATGATATATGTTATTTTGATAAAAAATGAAATTGGCTACTACATGTAAGTTTCATCATTGACAAGTACAGTCAAAACTTATATCAACACAAAAAAATTAACCCAGTCACTGCCTAGGAATGACTTTACCTGAATTTATCCTACCATGCCCTAGTCTTCCCAAGAATACAGAAGTTCAGCCCAGTATAAGAGAAGAATGCAAAAAAATCAACATTATGATGCTCGCACTTCATAGCATTAAAAAATGACTCTGTATACTAGAAGAAAAAAAAAACAACATAAATATTTCTGCAGACAGGGTCACGACGGATACATGCTGGACTTGCTACAAAACAGAATTAAAAGACTAATCTATTAGTAATTTCACAATACATAAACAAGAAACATCATACATACTCGACAATGAAGACTAAAAGCATTATTTTTTAGCATACAAGTGCCATGAAAATTTTTTAAAAATGTTTCAAATTTTTCATCAAACTTAGATCTTCTTAAGAACCAAGTGGACCATTTTTCTATATCTGGTGTTAAAAAAGTTAATTAACATGGATATACATACTGAGTAAATAAACACAAAGTAACACCTATGCTTGGAATAATAATGCTTCTTTGCATTTGATAAAATGTCAGTTACCACCAGGCAACAACTCTACTGTATTTGTCACTCGTCTTTCTCATACCATTCATGCATAAAATGCTAACTGAGATGCATAACACATTTAAGATGTCAAAAAACAACAGCAAAGGAATTCACTCCTCAGACAATGAAGGTTTTCAACTGACCAATCAAATTTAAGCATTCAGTCACATGACCATACCTCTACCAATGACATTAGACTATCAAAAGTACACTCTCCCCCATCAACTTCAAGCAGATTGTTACGAGTCAATATTCGATAATGGTCAACTCGTTTATCACAGCAGACTGACAGGGTATAATCCCCTAGAAAATGAACACTATCTCGTATAAGGAAAACTCCGTCTTCCCCGCCCTGTAGTAGATCCTCTGCTTCCTGACGGGAGATAGCACCATGATGCCAGCTAAAACATGATGTAAGACATATATGAAAATTGATCATCTTGGTTTTCATTGTCTTCAAACTTCATATGTCTGCTATATAGTTACTGCGAGGCACAAAGAGCTAACTTCCTTTGTTTGATCTATAACCTTTAGACTGCTAAAAATATATAAAATGCCCACTGTTGACAGTATCATTTCTCTACCTATAATAGAGCCATGATGATCCTATTTCGCTCACCTGAGTACTATTGCTCTTAAAAGTCCAGCCATTGAAAGATATTTCACTGAGTAGAGCATACTCATACATCAAAAATTAGGTTCTCTTCATGACAAGTTTCTTTAGTTAAAAGATTAAAATGTGCACTTTGAACCCAGGGGCTATGATTTCAACCCTGGCACTGAGCCACTAGACAAAAGTACATACAAAATATCAAAGTTCTAGATTTAATGGCTCCTGAGAAGATTAAAATGAACTAGAGATTCTCTTTGAGAAAACCATATTTGGTGGGCAGTACCGACCCATCCCATGTAAGTAAATAGTTCAGTTCCAGGCTTTGTCCTTTGTATTAAAAAGTTTTTTCATACATAAGTCTAAGCAAAATCAAGTGACCCCTAGTTTGGGGCTAATTTTGACCCTAGAGACATGTGTACCAACAATCTTGATAGGGGTCTTTTTGGTGAGCAAATCTTCCGAGTTTGAAAGGAATAATTTGACACTTTTTGGAAAATGGACCTTAACAAAAAAGGTTAACCAAGAAATTCCAAGTTGAAAAAGGGGCATAACTTTGCAAAAATAAATTTTACAGTTAGCTGCCCTAAAGAAACGGTGTTACATTTTGATAGTGAACAAGTATTCCATGTGTTTGAATTTGGACAAATCAAGGCCCATAACATCACTAGAAATCACTGATCTGGAAAATGCTGATGATATGCTCAAAAAGGCTTGGTACCAATAAACAAAAGCAAGTTCCATTGAAATCCAACCAGCATTTATGGAGAAGAAGTGCAGACAAACTTTGTGACATACAGAAATACAGACAGAAAATAAGAAAACAAAATGTCTCCTATCCCACTTTGTGGGTGGAGGCATAACTGTTACATTATGAAAGTGACCTTTGGTCCGTGATTTCAAAAAATTTTGTGAAGGACTACAACACAATGATGAATGATTCATATTTAAACTCCAGACCTTCTGGTTTCTATTTTTCCTATGGAAGTCTATGTAAAAACAAGTGACCCCCCTGGGGCAGAGCCAATTTTTGCAATCTGTGTAGGACTTCTTAAATGATAATGCTACATACTAAATGTCTAGACCTAAGGTCCTTAAGTTTCAAAGATTTTAAAAATTTTCCATGAAATGGGCTGAGCTTTGTAGAGGTCTACTAGGCAATGCTCTGCACTATATATAAGACTACAAGCCCTTTCATTTCAGGGAAGATTTTTAAAGTTTTTCTTCTACAGGTCTACTTAAAATGGAAGTGTCGTCTGCAATGGTCTCAAAGGCGAAAACAATTCCCACCCAGCAGGATAAAAGCTCATACAGACACTATACATATTTCATCTAATTATCTTTGAATGAATTCCACTGCATACCTCCTTGTTTACAAATATATAGATGAACATATGATTAAATGCTTTGGCAGTTTAATAGGTGGCTTGCAGGCAATCAGCACTTTCCATCGCCAAGGCCTTTTTTCTGTTCAGTCTTAAGAAGTGCATTTTTTTTCCTCAACATAAAACCACCTATCAGAAGTAGAACAGATCACAACTTGAACAGAATGAGAGCACTTAATACTGAAATGTCCGGGATTATTGAGTTCAAGTTATATGTCAACAAACTCTAATGACCAAAGTCTGATCAAAACAGTCATTTCAATCTTGACCTCTGACCTTCAAAAAAAGATACAAAGCAAATCAAACCAAACAGGAAATCCATTAAACACAGATGGACTCTGTGCACTACTTTAATAAAATTACCATGCAAAAATTTCAACAATTCTTTTTAGCAAACATTATTAAGCAACAGTAAGAACTGTAACTGACCATGTTCAAATTTTTGTCAATTTTGGCCTTGTTTTAAAAATAAAACTAAGTTGAAATCTGTGAAGTCATACTTACGGCATAGCATGAAGTGAGACTTCCTTTCGTTTCTGAACATACGTGGCTGGTATCATACCCTCCTCCCCTTTGTTGTTCTGGGCTTTGTACCAGTTAACATCCTGAAATGTACAACAAACTGTCCAATTACCACATACATTGTAACTAATTTTCAATTAATTCAGTCTTGTTTTTCGAACACCAACATGGTAACAAAAACTATTCTTTGTAACACAACAGTCAATTCTGACACTTACAAGGCAACAGAAAAGGATCCTTTGTAACACAACAGTCAATTCTAACACAAGGCATTTGTAACACAACAGTCAATTCTGACACAAGGCATTTGTAACACAACAGTCAATTCTAACACAAGGCATTTGTAACACAACAGTCAATTCTGACACAAGGCAACAGCAAAAGATTCTTTGTAACACAACTGTCAATTCTGACACTTACAAAAAATGATCTTCTCTGACTCAAAATAAAGCTGAGGATCAGAAAAAATAACATGTAGATCATGTAGGGGGTCAAGGTTAAACAAGAGCACTGCTGGACAGAGCATTATATGCCTGAAGGGTGTTTTTTTCTAAGTATAATGAACTTGTGATATAAGGGAGGAAACCTTAGGCTTTGGAATTACCGTAAAAATTCTATTAATCGCCCATGCTCTAATAAAAGGCCACCCCCCACTTTTGGGCCGAAAAATGGCCATTTTTTCATCAAAAATCGAAAAAACAACAGCCTCTTTCAATCGCCCCCCCCCCCATTTTGACAAAATTGAAGTTACCGTTAAACCGAAAGCTTCCTTATTTCCGTTTTAATGCACGCCCGAACTTCTTTTTTCCTATCTTTATTTCCGAAAAGTTTGTAGCTACACGGAATTTCAATTCCACCGCCTTTCACAAAAGTGCCTTTTGATGATGGTCGCGGTTCCCCATCTTTTTCAGCCGTTATTTCAACGACATAACCATTGTCAAACAACTTGGTTTAGAGGCTGACATAATCCCTCGGGTACATGTCCAACAATAGAATTATTGTCACACCTTTTTACAATAATCGCGCTGACACTGTATTCATTTTCCGGTTCCAAAGTACACTGCAATAAAATTCCAACTTCACATGTATTTTTATAAACGTGATGTCCCTTAATAACCGATTTTATTGATACCAGCATACATGTTGCCATTATTAGAGCTGTAGTTAATCTGAAGTATAAATGTCGGTGTAGAAGCAAGATTTATGCACCAATATTACGTCATTAAGGTCAGCGTGCGTGTTTAATATTTATTGATCGGGGCGCAACAGGGGTATTATTCTGTGTGTATACGTTGGTACATAATTATCTGGTAGATCTATTTATGTCATAAACAGGTAATCGCATAGTAAAATACGTGGAATATTAAAAAATGATGGTCTCATTTTGCATGTGTCTCTAATAAACGCCCACCCCCAACTTTGAGATCAACCATGATTCTAATAAACGCCCGGGCTATAAATAGAATTTTTACGGTAAATGATTAGCTTTAAATTTTGAAATTATTGTTTTTGATTTATAATATTTTGATTTTTAACATTTTATAATTTAATTTTACAGTTCTATAGGTCTTTAACATATATATCTGAATTTAATGAAACACACCATCTGCAAAAAGGCACTAAAATACTTTTCCTGGTTTACTGTAAATTGAAACAGAGATATTTTTTTTTATATTTAAATAGAAACAGACATTGATCATTTTTGACATCTAAAATTTTAATGGAAAGTGGGAGAACCAATTTTTGACATATCTGAACAGTGACATCATAATTTTTAGTAATGTATTGCCCAAATGTTCTGCAATGGTATCTTGTTTTAACACTTGACACTGAATTTCTCTTCAATACATGTATATGCAAGGATTTATTGCAAACTAAGATATTTATGCGATATGCAGACATGGTGTAAGTTACATGTTTATTGTCATTACAGGGGATTTTTCTTCACTGATGTTTCATAACTTTATCAAATTTGTTACAAGACTGCACATCAAGTGCATGCATTATCTATGCCTAATCTTTCTGATTAAAATATTTTATCGAATATCTTCTAAAATTATGTTAACAAGCCGATAAAACCTTGAAACGGATATCAAAATCACCACTTAAATCAATGTGCTACAAGTCGGTTATAGATAACATTTTTCTAAATTTGTACATATGAAGCAAAGAGGATAAATATTTAACTTCCTTGTTAAAAGAACAAAGCAAGAGCAATTTTAAATCCTCAGAAAACATGAACTTCCTGAACGTGATTTTTTTAACTCACCTAAATAAGTGAAATCAGTGTGTTTCTTTTTACATCATACAACTTACAATACAAGAGAAGGCAACTTTATTTTTCAAAGCATCAGGCTAAAACCCCTACAATAAATGTAATGTACTGTATACACAGTGAACAGTTCAAGAAATCAGCATAAAAAAGGGGACCGGGTAAACTATGACAAAACTATTGTTGTTTTTCGCTGGATCTGTCAGGTATAGAAGTCTGTTGTTGTTGTTTTTTTCCTGGATCTTTCAGGTATAGAAGTCTGATTATAATACAAAAAGATTCCATAGATTTCAGCTAAGAGTTGAAAATTCTCATGTCAGAACAGATCAACTACTACATTAGGATAATAAAAACAGAATATTCTTAGTGTTAATCTGAGGGTCTATTCTTTCAAGTTTGTTGTGTATTCTCTGATCATAATTATGTGAGAGCCTGGAATGCAATCAGCAGAAAAACACATTCAATGAGAATTATCCCCATCCCTATGATTAACACAATATTCTATTATTCCTTTTCAAATATACATTATGAATTCTTCCTTGAAATATAATAAGATATATATAAATGTCACTTTAACTGCCGTTAGGGCATTACACAATGGACACTTAAGATACACAATGCAATATACTGTTACAATAAGCTAAATTCTATTAGATGATAAAATAAAATCGATTTCACTGACAACTTGCTATCTTGAGAGATGTATTTTACTGAACATGTTTTCCTGGTTTTTCAGTGAAATAATTCATAGGTAAATAATTATCTCCCATACATACACAAGACTAAGAAGTTCTCCAGACTTATCCAAGAACAAAACTTCTACGTGGTCTAAGAATTTTTTGGCATATTACATTTGTAACAGTATGCAATAATGGAATATGTTTTCGGTAAATTATTCAGTGGACTGAAATTAGAGAAACAATGTCTCACCATTTCACTCAACACAAAGAAAACATTTTTATTTTTGACCTTTGAACTGCCAACAAAGATTTAAAGAAAAACAAGATAGCCATGATGGCCCTAGATTGCTCACCTGAATACTATGAGCAAACACCAGAAGCTTTTTTAAAGATTCTCCCTATATAAAACTATATGAATTCAAGTGACCCCCAGGGTAGAGCCAATTTTCACTCAAGGCGAATAATTTGATCAAACTTGGTAGATGACATCTAGCTGATGCTCCATTTAAAATATCTAAGTTCTAGGCTTTGTGGTTTCAGACAAGTTTTTTTAAAGTTTTTCCTATATAAGCCTATGTAAAATCAATGACCCCCGGAGCAGGGCCAAATTTGACTCTAGGGGTATAATGTGAACAAACTTGGTACAGGTCCACTAGACATTGCTACATACCAAATCTTAATGCTCAAGGCCTTGTGGTTTCAGACAAGAAGATTTTAAAGGTTTCCCTATATAAGCCTATGTAAAATCAATTGACCCCCGTCGGGCAGGGCTAAATTTGACACTAGGGGTATAATGTGAACAAACTTGGTACAGGTCCACTAGACATTGCTACATACCAAATCTTAATGCTCAGGGCCTTGTGGTTTCAGACAAGAAGATTTTCAAAGATTTCCCTATATACTGTAAAAATTCTATTTATAACCAATCCTCTAATTGATGCCCACCCCCAATATTTTGGACAAAAATGACAATTTTTCAGCCCAAAGTTGAAAAATCAACTGCCCCTTTTAATGCCCATCCTCTGATTTGAGCAAAATTGAGCTAACCTTTACAATTCAAGTTGACTTATTTCCCTTTTATTTTACTTTTATTTCCCCTATTTTTGCTGTAAGAAAGTAGTAAAGATCATGCGCCAGGCTCATTTTTTATTCCCATGCTCGGCAAACTTTCACACATACCGGACTCTACATGTACGGTAATAGCAGAAATGAACAGATTTTAGCGTTGTCTGCAATAAGTAAACATCTGCTGTTTCTCCGGATTCGATTTCTTCTTGTTATTATGAGGGGCGAGTGGATTTATAAAGCCCTGCTTAGAAAATCGGTCTGTCTTGTGAAGATGTGTCTCCAATTAACGCCCAACCCAAACTTTCAAACAATCAATGATTCTAATAAAAGCCTGGGCTATAAATAGAATTTTTACAGTTAGTCTATGTAAAATCAATTGACCCCCCGGGCTGGGCCAAATTTGACCCCATGGTATAATTTGAATAAAATTGGTAGAGGTCCACTAGACAATGCTACATAGCAAATCTTAAGGCTGAGGGCCTTGTTGTTTCAGACAAGAAGATTTTCAAAGTTTTTCCTTTCTGTTGCCAATTAGCAACCAGAGTTCTTGATTGAATTCAATTCTTTGAACAACTTTGGTAGAGCTTTAAGCAAGGAATATCCCAGGCAAGTTTTTTCAAGGTTGGCTTAACGGTTTGGGAGGAGAAGTCGTTCAAGTCAAATTGTTGACGATGCAGGCCTGACGATCAATGATCCTAAAAGCTCACCCTTGGGCACTTTGTGCTCAGGTGAGCTAATTATATATAAGTGCATCAACTGATGGTTAGCATTTCTATCAAATTAAAATGATCCATCTATTTTCAAGATGTGTCATGAGTAGGTGCCTTTAAATATTACATAATTGTTCTTGTAAGACAATGCTTGTAACTTCCTGAAACTTGAAACACAAGCACCACCCACTCACTGCTAACATGAAAATCATTTCTAGGTCATAAGTATGCATTTTTATTTTGTTGATATTAAATGTGTAACTATTTCATGACTCTACAATGATACCAAACTGATTTGCCCTCTTGAAACCCTGTCCTTTGAATTTCTTAGATGTATTTTTTTATGTACCATAAATGCTCGAATATAATATGCACTTTTTAAAAAGAATTTTCAGTTTCCATGAAGGGGTGCATATTATAAACAAAGGTGGGCTGTCAGACAATTGTTTGCAGCTTGAAAACCCGTAAAATACCGGCCGAAAGTTAATAATTTCTGCCCAAATGACCAGGTTCCCTGATTTGGTGCACCTTCTTTTTGGAGAGCATTGTAAGGGGAGAAAACCAGTGTCATCAGTACTGAAAGAACAGTATTGTAAAAGCCATTATAATGCAGTTTTGATTTTATTTATTTTCATTTTTATTTTTTCTAAATGTATAACTGCTAAAGATTAAATTAAGTAACCAATGCTTACAGGTATAATGCTGGTCAATACTCGCTTTTGTTTAATTATCGACCAATCAATTAGATAAACGAGTCGCCAGTATATTGTTAAACAAACACAATAATAAGTGTCGTTTGATGTCACCATAATTAGGAGATGTTTGTTTATATATCTCAAACATGTTGTGAAGGTGCTGACATGTTGAGATAATGCCAAAGTCTTTTGGGTTAATTGTCCTTAATGAAATAAATAGTTAAATGCAACCGTAACGATATTTACATGACATCACTGTTATGCGCACCAACAATGGCTGCTTCTTGAAGGAAAAAAAAAAATTGCCAAATGGTAACTCTATTTCCAGAAAAAAGATTTGTGCGTATTATATAGTACACACCAGGAGGAACTCACATTTTCCGCTTTTATACACGGACGAGGAAAAAGAAATACCTGCGCGAACAACGATGAAAAAGACATTACGAAATATCTCGGCAATATTACAACCAGTGCGAAATTAAGTAGGGTCATTACTGAGCTAATATTTAATGAAACAACCGTAATGAAACTGAGCATTTTACGTCTACCAATTATGTGACTTTTGGTAAAATTAAAACCAAATCTCAAAAACATTTGCTGTGAAGGTTTACTGTGTTCTTTCATTGTTGAAGTTGCTGAAAACGCTTGTTATTATATGGTAATTATCTTACAGCATGGATGTGCCCACTGTTCAGTGTCTGCACACGTCACATAAACAAAAGCAGTTTTCCACAGCATGATAATTAATGCCTTAAGACAGTAATTGTCAAGACGAACCCCTGTATGGTACAGTATGATTTCTTGTTTCCATCAGGGTTTCCATCTGACCCTTGTAGAGGGGTTTTGACCCCATTCTGGCCCTCAGGTATGTTGACTGGAGGGTTATTTTGTCTTAAAATAAGGTATATTTTAGCTTAAATTCAGGTATTTTTGACTGCAATTTCGTAAATTTAGTTGCATAGCATGAAAAATGACCCTTCAGTTTTTGGAACTAGTTGAACCCCTGGTTATCACCCTATCCTAAAGAGATTGCAAAATTTCTACAAACAAAGAAGGGTGAGTTCAAATGCTTGGGTATCAATACAAGTGCTACATGTATGTTACACCACTTACACCATGTATATGACAGTATTGTTTTTCTAATTTGAGTGTAAAAGTATCCTATCAACTTACCTACAAAGAACTTAAGAAACAATAGTTTTGCAATAATCTATCTCAGTTGTTTTATGTTTGAGCGGAGGATCAAAGATTGAAAATGTTGCTTTTTCTAAGTGTTCTAGCTACGTCAGCAAGAACAAAGTCAACTTTCTTTTAAGACAGCTGGGTGTAAATTCTTAAAATCAAGCAAATGAATGGGCAAATAAGGTGAGAGGCACATGTATTTCAGTACAAGTCTACTGGAAGCACTCTACTTAAGAATCCCAATACACAATGTACAGAACTGAACAAGGAAGTTAAAAACACACTCTTGATAAGAAAAAGGGCCTCAAGTGTACGATTATTTTATCCCACAGAGACTGACACTGTTCTGTATGTATTTCAGATATACACCAGTCAGGTTTTATATATCTAGCGGTACAATAACTGCAGTTCTTAGTTATATCATAGTGCATGTTTCCTGAACTCTATGCCAGGTCAACTGACTTCATACATGTATGGTATGATATACTCACAACAATTGTTCTCATATAACATATGGACCTACCAATATATTAAAACAATATATTTTGAAACTGTAACAAAAACCTACATAATCAAAAATCTGAAGTAGACTCAAGCCTTAAATTAGAATAACAGTTATGATTCATAATATTCAAAAAGTGTGTGAATCAAATAATGTAAACTAAAAAAGGTTCCCTGTGTGCTATAATTATACTCTGAATAGTGTGAACAGAATAAGAAATACATCAAACAAGATCTATACAAAATAAAAACCACTGAGTTATATTTACATTGGCAAACATATAACTAACTAGGATGAACAACTCTTTGGTATTCTTAATGTACCGAGTAAGCAGGAAGTTAATACAGCAGCTGTTATTGGAGGCTTTATAACAAACTTTTCCTTAATCCTGCATCAAGCAGGAAAGAATAAAACACCTGTTAATATTACAGCCAACATTCTTTGTGTCAATTTCAACAGTATTAATGGTTTAAGTACAAAAATGTATTCAAGAAATTTCAGAAAAAGAAAAATTTTAAAGACCATCATCTTGTGATTAAAAATTTAATGCAAAACAAACAATCTGATTGGTCTAAAGTGACAGATCATAAAAATGTACAAAGAAAACGAGTTCTGTAAAATAAATTCTGTATTCAATGAAATTGATTGTATTTTATCATCTTATAAAATGCAGTATGTTGTAACTGTATAATTATGGTGAAGAATTCAAAATGTATATTGGGGGAGGGGGTTCTGCTGATTGCACTCCAGGCTTTTTTTATCAGTGAATTCACAACAATACATTTTTCTCCTTTTTTCTGTCATATTTTCCTTAATGTATGCAACTACTTCAGGCTCAACATTTAAAACTGTCACATGGCTGAATGAAATTACCGGGTATTTGAAGTTCATAGATATAAATTCTAAAGGAATTTTTAAGATTTTCACATTAGATAAAAAAATCCCCAAACATTTACCTAAACCTTTCACCTACTGGAGGCCATTGATTCTACTTTTGCGACCAGTGGAAACCAAGAACATAGTCTGCACTATTTGTCATTTAGTCAGTAAATTTTCAATAAGCACCCCCATAAACAATTAATGGATCCGTCCATATTGAAACAGTGCTCCAGCCAGGATTTCAAAGGGGCAGGGTTCATTTTTAGAAAAAAGGCTAGTTGGTAAGTGTAACTGCATTGTTGTTGTAACTCAGCAAAGTTTAGTGCATTTTCAAGCACAGCTATATCTCAAAGTACATTTGTATAAAAAAATTCAAGTTTGAACTAGGACATTCTTTAGTTAAATTGTATTAGGATGTTATCGCTAATTTGCATGCTGTGTGGATGATAGTTTATCTGCATAATTTGATCACGTGTCAAATTAGAACCATTTGTTTAGCAATATGACAATAGTTTAACATCAATTTCTAAGTGCCAATAATACTTATATAAAATTAAAGTGAACTTACTCAAGTCACAAGTAAACGCAGTTTTTACCTCAATTTATTTTATAAAGTAATATGTTTTAATATAATTTAATCAGGTTATTCTTATTTTTATCAAACCTATTCATTTTACAGAAGCGCCATATATAATTTGATAATAAAGGGACGTAAGTCTGGCGGTGTAACTGTCGTAAACACATGGACTTTGCGCATAGTTGAGATGATTTCAAAATAACTTGCGTCAAAACATCTGAATGAATGAATGTCTTTCAGAAGCAATATTTAGCTGATTATATATATTTTAAAATTGAAAGTATGAGAAATAAATACTCAGAATTATCCTGAGAAATGAAGAATGCTGATATTGATGTATTCGTCTTGGCAACTTTGGCATTTTCTTTCTCATTTTGTGCTAGTCTGATTTTTTTAGAAGGAATTTTTTTTCAATATTCCTGTCTAACAGCGATGGACTTTGACAGAAAAATAACAATTTTGATATTTTTAGGGATACTAAATTCATTTTGTTTGTCACTTGCAACAAACAGGTGCAGCTTGTAACGCATGCTGCACAATTCACGCATCATCACAAATAATGTATCATTATCGACCTAAAGTGTTTGTAATTTTAGGTTGTTAATTAATCTATTATTGAGCGCAAACAAAAACAAACATCGAACTGATCATCCATTAACTGCCGAAGCATCTTTTGATCACGGCGATGAAAGATCATCAAGAGCCGCAATAATCCAACCGCTTTTAATTGGCTCGTTACACAGGTAAATCTGTCACCGAGGCGGAGCTTGTTATCACAGAGAAGTTGACTGACACTTGTTTTTCAAAACAGCAACTTCTTTATTCCGGCCATAGTTGGTAAATTTAAAGTCTTTTTGAAAACTCGGACAGGGCGCTAGCGAGAGCAGCAGTGTGCGACGGAAAGGCAGCAGGGCACCACGCCCCACTATTTAGACCTAGCTGGAGCACTGTGAAAGATGGACAAGTCCATTTAAGATATTTTGCAGGGTAAGGGCTTAAATTAAATACTGTGGAATTTTGTACCAGTGAATACATTAATACTGACTGAGCATTCATCTTATAGCAATTTTCCTTATTTTAAGTTCAAATTTTATCCTGTACTCTTTTAAACCCCCTTCACCTTCCTTGACCCAGAAAGGGCAGAGGGAGGAAGGAGTGGGTGGGTAAATACACTTTTCATAAAGAAAATAACATTGAGAGGTATTTCCTTTGCAAGAAATTTCATAAAATTAATACAATGCAAAATCTTTCTTAAGGATCTCATTGTCTATTAGGGCAGACCATTATGCATCAAATCCGTAAAAAAACTTCAAAGAACATGTTTGTAAGATATATCCCAACCTGTTGTATTCTGAAGATTGAACATATTACTTAAAATTTGTTAGTAAAGGTTTGGGAGGTCTGAGTACACTCATATTCCTTGCCATAAAAATACCATATATTCAAGATTTTACCACTGCCTATACATTTGTATAACCCATTACGGTAACTGAAGTTCTGTGACCTTTTTAACTCAAAACTCACCGAAAGGATATACAAGTTAAAAATTATAAAACCACATTATTAAACAGTTTTCACAGAACAATGGTGGGGTGATTGGTTCAAACATTTTCAAAGAGTTAGTAACTAAAATTCAAGTTTTCAGTAAAGTTTAAAATGACAATCTTTTTTATATTCTGCTCCGACTGCTACCGTGTTTCTTAAAAAATGAAAAGACAAGGCTGACCTTAAAAAATTGTTTGCTGTCTCTCAACCAAGAATTTCAAAGGTGGGTAGTTAGGAAGGTCTTTTTAAATATAAACAGTGTTAGATGATAGTTCACATGCAAATAAAAAAAAAAAAAGATTCTTCGAAAGTGAAAACAAAAACCGAGTAGCTGGGGTATTTGGTAGGAAAACTCAGAACAAAACTTTTTTCAGCCTTAGCACCACAGCACAATCAACTATCTTTAACAAGCAACTGCTATATTTCTCATATTTATAATCAGCCTGGGCTTACATCCACCAGTCAATGGCTGCCATCATGCTTTAGAAAACAAATTAAGATATAAAGGCATTAACTTTCTTCCTACATATACACTTCCACAAAGTCTATGCCGGACTAGATATATGGTCTTCTCAACAGAAGACTAGAAAGCTACACTAGCCACATCCACAGCAGGCACAAATAGACAAATAGGAATATTCATGTGATATATGGTCACAACAGCCTGCTGAAACTAACACAAATTCACCACTTCAGAGAACTAAAAGTTCACTCACCCGTGTAGTTTTAACGATTGTCAGTACATCGCCTTTACAGAATGGTAAATCTTCTCTTGTTGTCCCTCTGAAATCATACACTGCAACCACCTCCTGACCTGGCTGCCAGGTTTCCTTTAATACAGAAGTGCTTAAATTAATTTTCTTTAGAATAATAGAACATTTCATTTTAAAATAGTTTCATTAGTTATACTTGGTGTGGCACAAAAGCAGGAAATCTTTCTCATATGCTATCTTGTTATTAGACAAAGAAATATACATTAACTGTTTTGAAATACATGTACAATATTATACTGAAGTTTGAACAGAAAACATTCGGTCTACAAGGGAAAATTACATCTTAATTTCTGACTCTCAGTAACCTTTTCTTCACCTGCTACACCCAACTATATACGGCTTTATAGTCATATCACTCAAGGCTGTCAAAGTACATTTATATATGTATCAAATTAGATTCTTACAAAAATTTAATAGTTCACTTACCGCCATTGGCATTCTTCTTGTCAACTAATCTCTAACACTTGACATTTCTGAAATGAAAAAGACAAGTTTCTTCGGATAGAATACAAACAATAACAGCTTCCTATAACAATATGGTCTGCTTTTAAAATTTTACCTTTAAAGTTAATACAAGTAAAACTGATCATGTTAAGTTCAACACACTTGCTCATGCCAAAACAGTTACAATTTTCATTTACTCTGTGTTCAAACAAGCTTTTAAGAATTGCTCAAAGTTTCTTGTCCTTCAATTGAAAATAGGGTGAGGTTAAAAATGAGTTTTTCATTCAATTCAAGCAAGTTTAAATAAGTTTTGTGAAAGGATGCTGGTAAGTTTGGTGAATTACAATTTGTTTGGTAAATTGATGTCATACAGCATATGGCTTCAAGGTTTCAGTAAAAAGGATTTTTAATAAAGAGAAGTGATAACTCAGGGATTTCAATAGACGCGAAATCCTGTGTTTTGACGCGAGCAAAATGCCATTCATTAACTTTTGACGCAACCGAAATTCAGTCCTCAAGTTTTCCTGAAGCAAGCAATTTCAGCTGACGCTTTTTGTTTATTTACACCTAAACGTGTTAATAGTTATTGAAAGACTTGAAAGGATTTTTAACGTTTATACAGCACTTGCCGGCGATTATCTGTAGAACAATGAAAACTGCTAAATGCAGAGTCGTGAAATCGTAATATAAATTATTTAGATTAAAATTGAAATTTAACTGCCAACTATTCTTTCACCTGCATGTTGTCATTTTTCTATTACTGTTTGATACAGTTTTGTATTCTGCTGAAACACCATTAAATATTACAACAAAATAGCAAATATAGGAAACAAATGTCTGAAAAAAATTGGGGTCTAAGTGTCTTCAAGGGGTCTAAGTGTCACCTTCAATTGAAAATTTAAAGGGGTCTAGGTGACAAGGGGTCTAAACATCTGACACTCCTTCATTATGTCTTGTGAAGTTTATCAGTCTCACTGAATTTGCACACACTGTAAA
The DNA here is from genome assembly GCA_012932295.1 of Cyclina sinensis. Taxonomy (NCBI): domain Eukaryota; kingdom Metazoa; phylum Mollusca; class Bivalvia; order Venerida; family Veneridae; genus Cyclina; species Cyclina sinensis. The sequence continues at coordinate 4,755,373 of JAAONU010000017.1, forward strand.
GACCTTCTAATAATAGTAACAATAATTTTGCGTCCAAAGCAAAGCAATTATTTTAAAATGCTATTTCCATATCACGAGCTTACAGTACCGTCACTTCAATAATTAAAAGCCTGCTTCTCCTACCGTAGGAAAATTGAAAACCAACTCCAAGCTTCATGACAGAAAAACCGCAACATTTGATTTTGAATCAGACCCTATTTTGATTTTTAGGAACAAAACTTGATAACGACATTTAAAGAATAAGATATCTGGATGGTAAATATATTACAGTTTTAACTTAAAGAACCATGGTGTAATTAAAATAGCAAAAATATCTTACATCTAAAACAGGAAGCGAAACAGCTCGCCATTTTAGGTGTGACGTCATCAAATTTAATCACCGGATGGCTACACAGTTTACGGTCCCAGTTATTTTTTCGTGATTACTTCGCAGTAGTCTCCCCTACATTCACCGTTGGCCAAGCCTATAATTTTTGACATAACTTTAAAATCTTTTTTTTCATTAGGTTGGCTCATTAAATTGTTATTATCTAAGATGCCAGGAAGTTTCATTATCGAAAATGATAGCCTGTGAAAAAAGTCAAACATTTTGTTTATACTACAGTATACTTTCACTCATCAAAAGATTTGCCTTTTAGCCATGATTGTTGCATTGTAAGAAAAGTAAAAACTATCTGAAATTTAGGGTTCTCAACCTTCTTTTGCAGGAAAATATAATCAGTTTACAACCTTGTAGATATGATTTGTTATATTCTAAAAGTTTACATCATGTACTTTTAATTAAGTATCATTGAACATGCCATCTTTTCATGTTTATGTAAAAGCTGAGCTATCCATTGTATAGTGCATTCTCTTTGCTATGCCTATTAATAGATTTCAAAACAATAACATTCAACGTTCCTATTATATACCCTTTGACATGTTGAACTCCCTTCAGTATATCGCTCTGGGAGCAAATCAGTCTTATTATTTCACCTCCAAAGGTGAACAAATTTTATGGGCAGATAATCTATGCTTGTTCATTTTCTTAAAAGGAGAACAACTAAAAAATATCAGATCTTTAAAAGCGGAACAACTCCTTACGCATAGTTAATTAGACTATTCCATGCCATGACAATGTTAACTTTTTAGCTTCATGTTGTGCATCCGTTAAACTTCAAACAAATCACACTACCATTGTCACATAAGAAATAAGATTTAACTTTCTTTGTTAGGCCAGTTGTAATGTTTAAATTTCATTTTAGACGTATCTAAATATCAAAGGTATTTGACATGTCACCATAACATTTCAGTCTTTTGAAGCTCCCATTAAGCCCCTTTTTCAGTGAAATCCTTTTGTTTTCAAAGACAAAGTTCTCACAGTGATATCACTGTTGGTGTTTATCCAGCTGAGGTCAGGTCACACTCATTTAATATCCGAATGCTATTTAGTCATTTTTTGATACAAAGAACACTTTCTTTTATCAACTTAGTTGTCTTACCTTTAAAAGCGCCTTGAAATGTCAATGCAACTATTGAAGATTTTACAGACTGCTTTTGCAACATCAAATGTACATGTTTGTTTCATTAAAAATGCCATTGTTTTCTAAATGTTACAGTATGATTCTGTGGATTTGTCTAGATGGCTCAGCCATGTCAGTGAAATTGTATGCTTCTGAGGATTTGTCTAGACGCCTTTGCCATGTCACTGAAATTGGATTTGTCTATATACCTTTGTCAAGTCACAGACACTGTGTACTTCTGAAGAATTGTCGTGATGCCTTTGTCATGTCACTGAACTGTTTGTTGAGATGCCTTTGTCATGTCACTGATATAGTATACTTCTGAGGATTGTAGTGTTGCCTTTTCATGTCACTGAAAATGTGTGATTCTGAGGATCTGTCAATCTGAGGATTAATGTCTAGATGCCTTTGTCATGTTAGTGAAACTCTATGCTTCTGAGGATAGTTGAGATGCCTTCTGAATCTGCATGCTTCTGAGGATTTGTCCAGATGCCTTCATCATATCAGTGTAACTGTGTTATTCTGAGGATCTGTCAAGATACCCTTGTTGTTCCACTGAATCTGCATGGTTTTGAGGATTTGTGCAGATGCCTTTGTCATGTCAGTGAAACTGTAAAGTTCTGACAATTTGTTAAGGTACATTTGTTATTTCACTGTAACTGTATGCTTCTTGAATTTGTCAAAATGCCTTTGACATGTCACTTTAACTGTATACATATCAGGATTTGTCAAGATGACTTTGACATGTCACTTAAACTGTATACATATCAGGATTTGTCAAGATGACTTTGACATGTCACTTTAACTGTATACGTATCAGGATTTGTCAAGATGCCTTTGACATGTCACTTTAACTGTATATGTATCAGGATTTGTCAAGATGCCTTTGACATGTCACTTTAACTGTATACATATCAGGATTTGTCAAGATGCCCTTGACATGTCATTTTTAACTGTATACTTTAAAAGTTTGATAAGATGCCTTCATTGTTTCAACATAGCTGTACACTTCTGAGGACTTTTGATGCCAGTCTAATTGTATGCTTCTTAGGATTATTCAAGATGTAATGTCAGTGTAACTGAATGAATTTGAGTATTCACTGACATGCTTTTGTCCTGTCAATTTAGCAAATGCTTGAGGAATAGTCAAAATGCAAGGCTTTCTATAGGCATTTAAAATTCACATGATCATGTGAATAATAGAAATATATCCTCATGGTTTTCAGACAACTTTTCATAGTCTGTCCTTAAGCCATTGTGGCTGTTTTGCTTTCTGTCTTACCTTTCAATGTCAACCAAAACGCTCATCTTCATACAATATGTCTAACTCATGTTTTTTAATAGAAATGATTTGTCTATTTATGTCAGATACCCAGAATATAAAATTGTTTTGCTTGCTGAGAACAATGTGAAATCTCACTATTTTTCATGAGTGTGGTTAAATATTTGGGCAGTGTAGGTAGGTTTTTGAGCAGTAAACATGACCTTGGCCACAAGGCCAGATTACTTAGTAAGACAATCATTGAAGAAAAAAATGAATATACAAAAAAGCAACTTGGTTTCACATTTTAATAAAAAGATATATTTCAACATTTTTCTCTGGAAAAAAATAATGTGAAAAAATCATAAATAATATCATAAATAGAATATATTTAATGTGTACATCAGTGTGAACTATAACAATGACAGCACTAGGAATGTAAGCTCCCTCATACATAACTTGTATACCTTCATGTATACAACCATATAGGTATACAAAAACGCAACTGGTTCCATCTGGGGATGTGTCTAAAGAGAGATTTAATTAAGCAAAGAAAGCTCTCATTACCTGAAAGCTAAAACAGATTGGAATAAATTAAATTAAATATAATTCATCCAGTATTTCAGAAACCCTTCAATGAAGTTCATAAGTTAACTATATAGAGATTTATAGACTTGAAAATGTTTTTATTCTGACTTAAAGCTTTAGACACCTTTTTTTTTCTTTGACATTCTATATAAAGAATTTTTTTTTCCAAAAAGAATCAGGTCGGAAACTGGACTGGAACCATGACAAACAATCTAGGTCAGCTGATGACCTAAGGCACCACTTCAACATGAAGGCAGTTTTTTTATCCTGTCGAACTAAGACAGTTTTAATCATAATCCTAGATTCAGAGGAGCAAAGACAAAACTGAGTTGCTGTCACACTTATACAAGCATAAAGGAATTCATCGATTCAGCATCTGTAAAATAACTTTATTTTGAGTATCACATCATTTGTTCTTAAAAAAATCTTCAGAAGGGACTGTAGAATATTTCTGTAGTAGAGTGTACTTTTGTTCTGTTAAAATTGGATCAAATGCATCTCCATTGTAAACATGATAAAGGTACACAAATTTGTTCAAGACAATTACATCTGTAGCCTCTAAAATTTTAATTTTTTTTAAATAAAGGAAATGCAATAAACAATTACTGGTACATACACATACATGTATACCCTGACTAAATCATAAATGTAATCAAACCGAACAGATAATTTTTAAACGAGCGAAAACTGCTCAAGCGTACAAGTGATTTTATGAACAAGAAAATAAATTATAGCTGACCTTAGAAAACTGATGTTCTTGTTTAAAATTTGAGTGTATTACAAATGTCTGAAAATGTCCAATTTTAGAAAAGTGGTGGTACAATATATCATTTAAGCATATTTTAACACAAACATAATTATATTTTATAAACCCTGCCACTTGCATGTTTTTTTGATTTCTGTATACAGACCTGAGGTACCTTTATAAAGTTTTCATATCTATTTCTTGTTGTGAAAATGACATCCTTAAATATTACGCATTTTGATTAAAAGAATCAGAAAAAACAAACATCTTGTTTGCCGTAATAACAGATTGAAACAGGCAGTATATTCAGCAAAGGCAAAATCCTAAACAAAACTGGTGCTTATAAAGAAATTGATAATGAATGTTACACTTGGCCATTAAACACATGATAAGTATTATAGAATTTTATCGGTCAGAAAAGATCATGTTTAACACATTTTCAATTTAATGTTGCATTGATGAGACCATAACCTGAATTACAAATAATTTTTGCATAATCTAAATGCAAATTGGTGATTTAATACCATGTACCAGGAATTATGAAAAATCTAGTATCTGCTGACTTTGTAACTAGATTATAACATTCATCACAATAAGAAAATTGCTCATTTATAAAGATTCTTTTTTTTATTTCAAATAATGAAATATTTTCGCAGTACCATCAGTGATGTAAAAATGATGCATAACAATTAACAATCACTGTAATTTACAACTGTCACATACAATGTAGTTCTCAAGCAAGGACTTCATAGAATTTTTTTTTTATCATTTAACCAAAATGTATGTTGGCAGCATTTATTTTTATCTTTGTGATATCTATGCAGGTACGTCCAAAGTCGAATCGTGGACTGGTCCACTACTTATATTTAGCAGGGTGTAAAAAACATGTACTTTGCCCCATGATCTACAATTAGCAAACTGTTGGCCCAAGGTTAGGATTTTAAGTTTTATTATAAACAGGAGAGATACAAAATATAGAGCTCTGAGGCTGGATATATCACAGTCAGTTTAAATCCAGTAAGACTAACTACAATTCCCAGTCCCTAGAAATGTTTCATTTTGACTGGTACTGAATTTGCAACCAGTCTATAGTCCTTCCTTTGCAACTAGGCACCAGTCTATAGTCCTGCCTTTGCAACCATTCTTTAAATCTTTCTATATATCCTGCACAGAAATTAATTCAAGTCAAGTTAGGAGTGGATGTGGTACAGTGGTAATGCACTGGACTGGTACACCAGGGGTCCCAAGTTCGATCCCCCGCTCCTCCACTAACATTACTAATAGTCTTTTGGATGAGACATTAAACTGACTTCCCATGTATCAGTGCTATACACTGAGCATGCAAAAGAACCAGGGGTGTCTCTGGAATGGGATGCTTTCTGTATCTTGCACTACCCCCCACAACATAAAATAACTAATCTCTTCAGGGGGCATCGGTCATATGGGCAACCAGTACCAACGATAAATAAGCTGAAATAGATAGAGATTCAAGTCAATTATGAGAGCAAGTCAATCATGAAGAATGGATCGTACAGGTTATCCCCCTTAATACAGTTTTTTTTGGGTGAAGAAGAAACCACAAAGCATATGCAAAACACCTAAATCTTTAAGCCTTTCTTTTTCATTTTTGTATGTGTATACATGTTTGTGCTCTTGTAGTCATCTTTATAGATAAATGAATTTTGAACCTTGATATAATGCAATAATTACAATGTTAAATATCTGAACTGCCGGTTCAGCAAATGCATTCCCAACTGTAGTAATCTTGGCAGGCATAATGAATTCAGAGTCCACTCCCTTTTACAAAGCTGTCAAAAACTCCATGCTTCAGTAAGCACACATAGATACCCCTAGAGACCTGTCAATTATCATGCAATACTGACTACCGTACATATATAACACCATCTAAGAACTGTCATCATTGAGGCAAAGACTAGTTATATACTGTGTTTTGTGTGTATTTTGGAACAGTTCACTAACAAACACATGATACAGTTACACATCTAGACAAAACATGAAGCCCATTTGCCTTTCTCTAGACTGTAACACTATCCCTTCTCCAACAGGTAAAATCCTGCTTCTTCTTTATTTAAACCAGTCTGGCCTTTACTGTTTCCTGTTCTCTGCTTCCTTTTACTACATACAGGTTGCATTGTACAAGTGAAGAAATGTCAGGTACCAGTCATAGACTGGTTCTCAGTTGATGCTAACTTTTGTCTAAATCTTCCATACATTTTTTCATATAACTAGATGTATCAGTCATATCTGATATGGCTGCATACACCATTTCATAAAATATCTGAGGCCAAACTTTGTTCAATTCATTTCTCTTCCTGTCTACAAAAATGGCCTCTTTTGTCATTTCATTAATATAACTTCTTGCAAATGTCCTTTTTCCTTGAATATCCTGAAAGAAACAAGAAACACAGTCAATTTGCTTGTACGGTGTCTTTTGAAAATTCACAAAAAGAATTTATATCATCTAAATAAATCCATATTAAGTCCTTCTATACTGATGAGGTAATGACCTCGAATATTGTGGATCTATTTTTCACTGTTTTTGTATTTTGGCTAATCCCTCAATATTTCTCCAAAGCTTCTTACTTATATCAAACAAGTGAAAAAGAATAATGTTAAATGTTTATTTTGGTATGGTTTAGGTTGATAGAGTTAAACACCCAATCAGAGTCATATAAGGTGAGCAGTTTTCCTAATCTCTGTTCCTTGGAACATCCAGTTTTAGACCCTCATCCTCTGCAAGGAACTGCCAACTTTCTTACATAATCATGGTCAGCTGAGTTCAAACCCATGTGATTTTATTGGTTAGAACTTGCCAAACTTTGTATCAGTAATCTAACCATACATACAAGCATACAACTTTTTCCACTGTAGCCTGGACTGGTATATGACAAATGTCAGATATATGTTTATATTTGTCCATTCTACTACATTACTAAGTGCTACAAAGACTGCAAATATTCTTAAAGACATTTTGTTTAACTTAGAATATCACAGTTTGCTTCCATACAGTTTCTCAAACTAATACCATCAAACATGGGTATATGGTAAAACATACCTGTTGCCTGTTTAGGTCAGCCTGATACGTGAGCCCAGCTCGACCAACGAACTCGCCCTGTGTTTTATCTATTTTCATTGTGCCATCGAGAATTTTCCGTGATTTCTCCTCACTCATAGTTAACAACTGCTTCCGCCTGAAATTAGATAGGTAAACAAACTATTTATTTAGTCAAGTTTGAAGATATTAAATGAAAAATCCATAAAACAGGGAAAAAAAAAAATCTAACCCCTATTCAGCTATTGACCCTTTTCATACTCATCTCCAAGTCTTTCCTTACCATCTACCTATAGGGATCTTAGACTATGCCATCTGTTTCTTCAAACCCTAACTTCACTTCTACTAATTAAAGAATTCTGCCTAACCCTAAATCACTCTGCCTGCATCAGCCCTCTTCCATACAAAACATAACTTCACCTCTGCTATTTTGCAACCCATCTGCCCCATCAAACTCAAATATTACCCCCTAACTGCATTCACATTTCATTTTCTGAAAGAAATATTAATTTCTCAAAAACATGTATACATACGCTCCATTTTTCACATGGTTGGTTGCCGGCACTGTCACAAACTTAAACCCATTTTTTGTGTCATTCCCCATTTTCAAATCCTGCACATACACTGAATTTTTGTTCAAAACTAGATTGTCCTCCTCGTCTTTACTCTGAGTCGCCCCCATTCATGCCTTTGCACAAATTTTGTTTATTTATTTTGACATATTTAGCTAGTTCAACAGTTTTCAAAAGTTTTAAAAGTTTACTGTCAATCAACAATTACTTTCCACAAGACTTTTTGACATCTTGTCTTCCTCAATACTTCTTCTTGTTTTTGTTTTTTAAGATATCATTTCCATAGCCTCTGAGCTAAACCTTTCAAGTACTTTGTCCAACATCCATTTTCATATTCTATATTATTCAAACACACTTGGTACTGACACTTTTATGCTTATGTTTTCAACACTGATTTTAATGTATCCCATAATTCAATAGACTCCCTTCTGAATTCCTGTCTGTTTCAATTGAGATTCTGTATTCTTGCAAATTGTCATGATCACTAGAATAATTTATCTACACTCTCCATGAAACTTTGATTAACTCATTGATAAATTGTGAAACCTCTTTTCAAGCTAGAGAAAATTTGTGTTTAGTTCCATTCTCAGAATACTGAATGATTTATTGAAATGATTTGTTGGCATTAAATTCCATTATTTTAAATTGAAAGCTTTAATATTTGCTATATAATTATTGTTTTACACAGCTGCTGTCTACTTCCATATAAGTTTATCTATTCATCCGTTAATTTACATTTTCATTTTCCACTTTCATTATGTTCGTAACAGAATTCCACAATAATAAACCATTCTTAAAGGTGACTGTAACCTAATGTGCAAATGTAAATTTTTGCTTCCTTAGTAACAAAGTACACAATATCAACCTTTTTTTTTTTTATCAATATCTTAAAAATCTCATGGCATGCTAGCCAAACAATAAATGCACAGGAAAAATGTGCTTAAAAATAATCCACACAATGACTAACAATCCAAATGAACTTTTAAAATATATCGTTTTAACTGATACTATTTCCCAAAATAATTTTGTACATCGATCTTGCCAAATTAACAATAGGGAAGCACGTACAACTGTGTACAATTTACAATGTAAAACTTGAATAACAATGGCCATTATGGTTTTAATGAAGATTTATACTTTGCCAATACCTATATTGGAATAATATAATGTGGCTATTTGATTAAGCCTCTCAAAGGAAATATTCTAATGTTTTACACTACTATTTTTATGCTATAACCAAACATTTAAAGACTAAATCTGGTATATATTCAGATTTTCAAAACAATAATCTGAATACCTTACTCAACTATTTGAAGAATATGGAGGGATATTGCACTCGTGCCGTTATAGGCATTGGTTAAAGTTTTTATAGGGATATTGCACTCAAGCCAGTACTGGCGTTGGTTAAACTGTTTTATTAAGTGTAATATCTTGATCATTATTAAAAAGATTCAACTGAAACTTTAAACACTTGCATATAATGACAAGGCCCTGCTGTGGGACAAGGGACATAACTGTGCTAGGAATATTTACAGAATTATACCCCCTTTTAACTTAGAAATTCTGGTTAAATGTTTTACTTGCTCATTTATCATTAAAGGGATTAAGCTGAAACACAGAATACTTGCATATAGTGACAAAAATCTGCTGCTGGACATGGACATATGTGATAGAAATATTTACAAAATTATGCCCCTGTTTACTTATGTTTTGCTTGCTGTGCAACAAGGGGGATAACTGTATTAGAAATTTTTTTTTTCAGGATTATTCCTCTTTTTTTACAAAGAAATTTTGTTAAAATTTGGGAAGAAGTGTTTAATTATTATTTCCTTTAATTATTTAGAATTTTGGTTTTATTTAATGCTATAGTGTAACATCATATTTAATATGGAAGATTCAATTGAAAATGATAAAACTTCCTTATGTTGATAAGGCTTTGCTCTGGGACAAGGTGCTTGTGTCAATATTTTATAGAATTATGCCCCTTTTAACTAAGAATATTTTTTAAAGTTATATGAAAATGTTTATTTCAAGTAAAATCTACAATAAATTGCTTACAGAGTGAGTTTTAAAAAAATAAGGTAAATTACTCTGTCAGGGGATTTCACTACATGTACATAGAATTATGGTTCAGAATTAAGGTATTTTTAATGACATGCTCAGATTCCAGGATCAAAACACTGAGAACAGCTGTGCACGCCTTTTTAAAATTGTTTTTCAATGCCAAAAGCTACATATCCAAGGGTGAAAAGCAAAAAGTTCTAAGTGTGATAAAATGAAGAAAGCATTATGAGGGTTCATGGCAAAACTATACTAACTATATATAAAACCAGAGCTTATCACAGTGGGGACCAATACCCCAACACTCTACGTGATCACAAGACTGAAGGCTTTGTAAGTAACAGGGGTCACTGTAAAATCCTTGCATGGCAGTCAAGTGAAAAAATGTAAAGTTGAAATGAAAATAAATAGATTTCTGTTTATGATGCTATTTTATTTGATGGTATGATGCTACAGGAAGTCATAAAATACAAAGAAGGCAAATAACCAGGAAGGTGACATATAATTGGACAGAAATTAAAATCCTTTCATGTATGGAGAATTATGGACTTTACAAGACCTATCATCAACAGTTTTTACCATAATGTGACTGTGACTTTCACCTGTGAGCAAGGGACCTTGGTCTTGAAATTATTACACTGTCTTGTCAAGGCGAATAAACTTGCAAAAAGTATTTGAAAATCTTTCCATGGACAGAGAAGTAATGGCCTGGACAAGGTCATGAAAATTTTTTAACTCGGACCAGTGAATGTGACCTTGACCTTTGAGCTATGGATGTCTTAAGCAAAACACACCGTTTCATCGAGATGAACAAAAATGCCAAGGTTTTTCAAATCATTTCACGCATAGAGAAGTTAATATATTCATATTAATATTAATTCAAAACAGAACTGTTCCTCTTTCACCCTTCAATATACTTAGCTACAGATATAGGTACATATTATTTTACTAAATTTGATGTTTGAATTATGCACACTTATCTATCTGTATGAAAATTTTATGAATTATGATGAAATTAGTATGTGGAAGCTTATAAGCTGATTTCTTACAGAGGAAGTCTCAAAGAAATGTGTAAGATTTCTAAATTTCTTACCTTTCAAGTCTAAAACTTTGATGATAGGGTCAAAGAAAAAAGAGTAACTTAAGTTTAAAAAATTTGTTTTAATTTTATAGCCCCAACATGCTGAAAATTACATGTATATGAAAGGAAACATCTAAAATGAAATGACCAGTGGCAATATAACTGGAGAATGTAACATTAACCACTTTATATGACTACCTTAATCAGTTTGTTCTAAATTCTCACTTCCTTCAATAAACCCACTGTCACCATTCCTTTCCTATCAAACTCCAATTTATCTATCTTAACACACATACAAGAAATGGCATTATAATAATTGGTATTCTTTAATTAGATCAGATAATAATACAGATAAACTATGCAGCTAAGCTCTCTTTGCTGAATTTCACTAAAAAAAGGTCACTACCATGTCACTCTTGTTGGAATATAATTTCAGCATCACTTTATCTAAAACATTAGAGCAGACAAAAAATACTTATTCTTTTAATCAAAAGGGAGATAAGTGTTATTGTACTGCTTTTGTACACAGGCTTGTCTCCACTGAATTCAAGGTAATCAATTCTCATCTGAAGCATTGCAATGGTACAGAAAAGAGTAATATAGGAACAATATGTAAGGTAAATAGTATGTGTTTCAATATGTATATATAGGGCCCATAACTCTGCCTTTTCTGCAGAAATCTTAGTCATTATTGGAAATGGAAAAAAAAAACTATAAATGATTATGCTGTAAAAAAAAACTTATTTTAGTAATGTTTATTTACAATTCATTCTACCTGGATCCCTAAAACAATCTGTAAAAACTGGCGCATTGGTTTGTGTTCCAAAAATATTGGTTTTATTTTGGTTTTATTGGGGGTTAACACCAGTTTTAACAGCTAAGGTCATATCCCGGTGGTCAGTCCACCTAACCAGTGTTCCTGGGTATCCAACCAGTTTACTAACCAATTTCTCCGCAAATGACTGACTACTTCCTCACTTGGTTCAGAGGTGAGGGACAAATGACTTATAGATCAAGTATCACAGAGAAATTTTGTCCGCCCTGATGGGGATTGAACCGGGATCATCAAGATTGACAATCTGATGCTCTACTGATTGAGCTAGCAGGGCCAGCTTCCAAAAAATATGCATAGACACAGTTCCTCTGAAGTACAAATACTGAACTTCTAACGTTTAAGTCCCTAAAAGGTGGATCAGGGGTTGCATGTTCGATCCTCAGCTCCACCACTAACTCTACATATTGTCTTTCAAATAATATATTAAATCAAGGCCCAAAGTACATGTATGTCTCCAGAATGGAATGATTTCTGTAAATTGCACTGTCTGCAACTTACAATAACAAAACTCTTTGTGAGGCAAATAGATGACGGAAAAAATTCAATCATAGTATAAACATAACAGGGAGTGAATGCAAAAAAAAGGAGTGCTATTAAACAAAGAAGCAGTAGCACTTTTTCTGTATTCACCCCTTGATAATCTCTAAACAACTGCTAATACAACTGCTATCCCTTTATATAAGACAAAAACTGCCCTCACCTAGTTTCACCTAACAATGACAGAAGCCTTGTTTGAGGTAGCTCAGACGTAGTTGTAGAAGATATGGCACCAAACAGTTTTTCAGCATTCATGACATCAGCTGCCGTCACCTGGAAATTGAAACAAGAATTAATTACATTATTAATAAAGTGTATCATAATTATATACCAGATTCTGTATAAATAAAAGGTAGCAAAAAAGTACATTATAATTGCTCAAATGATTTTAGATGATTTTTTGGGGTTAAAACTGATAGCTTTGAACTGTTTTTTCTTGCTAATTAAGACCTTGACCTAGTTTTGTAGTGTCATCTTTACCTTGGAGGTGCCAAGTCATTGCACAAACACTGTATTTTGGCTTCTCTGTAATATTGTCTTCCAATATTGTTTCATAGCAAACATTATTCATAAAATGTTTATGTTCTAGTTCTTCAAGAAATCATTATCAAACATTCTAATCTCCTAAAATGATCAAGGCAAACATATTCTAACATTTCATGAAGCTGACCTGAAAAAAAAAAGGCTAAAAAAATTCCAACAACTTTACCTCTATATTGTTGATTCTTTTAAGAGCAAAGTGCGCAAGCCTGAACACTATATAACTTCTCCACAGCGTAAACTTCGTCACAGGGTTACCTTCTAATTCTAGTGTCAGATTGTCTAAACGTCGTACATTTGTCAATGCATTTATCTGTTGAAAACTACAAATATTTGTTGAACTAAAAATCAAGGTCTGAAAAAAAAAGAAGAGATATCTGGCTTAGTTTTTGTGTTATTCAAAACGCTTCAATGTATGCATTTATGTTGTAAAGCAGATTAATGAATAATCTGACTAGCTGTCAATGGATAGAGTGCTAGACTCCTGATACGCAGGTTACTGGTTTGAATTCAACCAGGGGTGTCTACGCTGACTCCACCTTCAACACTTTCAGGGTATATACACAGGAAACAGTCATGCAGAGAGATTATCAAAGTTGTTAGAATTTGTTTTCTCAAATAATGCGAAATAAAATGGTTCATAAAAAACTGTCACAACCATCTCTCATTAAGAACATGAACTTGTTAGTATTAAGTCTTGAATCCATCAGTTTTGATCAGTGAGAAGTTACAGTGGCTTAAAACTTGGCAATCACAACCACCTGATGACAGTGACAAACAAACTGAAAGACTAACTATTAAAATGTTCTGGTTTCAGCTTAACAGGTCAAATATTGTTAGTTCCAACAAATTACTAAAACAAAAATACTCATTGGACCTCTACTGACAATCCTTTCAAATATAATAAAAAAAAATGCCAAATGGACATTAATCTTGATCGCCATATCCAAAGGCAGGGATTTTCTGTAAAACTATCAGTTTTTAAGTATGCTTTAGAGCCATCTTGTAAGAAAAGAGGAAAAGACTTCAAACCCAGAGATCTAGGGTTTTGATATTGCAAACAGAATTTAACTTCTCCGTTTATCAAAAAGCCGTCAAGAAGGGTCAAAAGCATGTCTTAACAATGTAAGCAGAATGTGAATATTATATTTTTTGTTCTTTCTTTAAACCTACCTGTGTGGCTGGAAACCTTGTCCTAATTTTATGCAGATGTTTTGTTATTTCATCAAAGTCTATGAATTTGAAAATAAGAACTGTAACTGCCCCTGCAGCTTGCACACCCCAGTTCCTCTCAAAAGCCTCCAGTGATGGGGGCCCATAAAGGGTCAGAGTATCTCCCTCAAGATATGCCACATTATTCATGGCTTTACTGTCTGAACTGAAATATACAAGAAGAAAAATATCTGTGAATCATTTGAAAAACAAGATACTAAAGGTTCTGTCTCATCTTACAATATTTCATTGAAAAAGACTTTCACTGGTGGGTGTGGTAGGGAGTAAGAGTGGAAAGGCCAGAAGTGTCAGAGTTTTCTTTCTTGTATGCTGTTTTATATTTACTTTAAACAGACCTTATTCTGTCAAGCCAATTTTACTAGAGATTTGTCTAAAGGACATGGATGCCCCAGATTCCTCTGTATTGTTATGAAAAATCCTGTACAATTACAAGTTTGTATAGTCTGAAAATGCTATTTTTTTAGCTTTAAAAGAGAGCTTAACTATGCCGATCTCCAATAAATTTACATCAAAATACCCAGGTGCATAACTTCACATGCTGACAACTTTTCTTAGAAAGTTTCATGGCTCTAGTAGTTACACATCTGGAGTAACATGCAACACAAAATGGTTTACAAATGGACAGCTTGATGGATAGCATAACTGACAGATGGACAGACAAGGGCAAATCTATATCCCCCTTTCCCCTATGTGGTGGGAGCATAAAAAATGGCTTCACTTTTAAATGTTTTAAATCTAAGAAAGCAAAAAATCAGATCCATAAATCTAATATCTAAAATGTTTTCCAGAGGTACTTTATTGGGGTTTAATGCCAGTTTTAACAACTAAGGTCATATCCCGGCGGTCGGTCCACCTAACCAGTGTTCCTGGGTATCCAACCAGTTTACTAAACAATTTCTCTGCAAGTGACTGACTACCCTCAGTAGACAAATGAGCTTGAGACGCATTGTCTGAAAACAATTATCACAGAGAAATTTTGCCAGCCCTGATGGGGACTGAACCACAACCATCAAGACTTACAATCCGATGCTCTACCGATTGAGCTAGCCATGCTGGCTCTTTCTAGAGGTACATTTTGCATATAAATTCACTGTAGTCATAATGCAGAACTGACTGTCTGACTGACTCACAGACAGTGTCATAGTGGATTGATTACATACTGACTGCCTTATCAATAAACAGACTCCCATCACAATGTTTTATGCAGGGATACAAAAACATCATGTTACAAGCAATTAATACCCAAACATCATTGTCTCCTTGTACAGGCCTGGTTTACTATCTGGCACTTTTTTCGACTGCTGACTAGCTGTTCTGGGTCTTTCCCGTGTGTCACCACCGTCTAGTGTCATACTGTGAGCACTTCCAGGACGGCTGTTGGCTCGGCTACTCTGTTTACTGCAAATTTGGTGAAATAAAATATTTTACATTGTATGTCAATTCTACTCATAACAGTGCATTCTTTCAACATCTGAAGACTGTTTCCATTGAGATCTTAACACATCATCATGACAGGAAAGAGAATTTCAGAAAGTGGACTTTGCAGGGATTCAAACTAGCAATTACAAAGTCAAGAGATTGATCCTTTTCTTCTAAATATTAATACTATACCACCTTCTTATTTTTCTTGAAACAAAAATTTAGTCACTTTTTAAACAACAAAGGACAAGAAATCGGTAGAACTGATGGATGCTCACTGAATAAATGCCAATTCCAAAAGGGCTATTGTTTAATATGTATTTTTTTAAAGTATGAAAAAAAACAAAGGGCAATAACTCCTAAATTATGCACAATAGAGTTACGGTTCATTCACACTGCACTTCTCCTCATAGAGATCTATCTACCAATAAAGTTTCATGTTAATATCTCTTATACTTTGTGAGATATGACCCGGGCAAAAAATAAGTATGAGAAATTTTAAGGGGCAATAACTCAAAAATTAATAAAGCAAGAGTCATGGTTCTTGTGCACTGCACTGCTCATCAATGAGATCTATCTACCAATAAAGTTTCAAGTTGATAACTCTTATACTTTGTGAGATATGCCCCGGACAAAAAATAAGTATGAGAAATTTCAAAAGGCAATAACTCAAAAATGAATAAAGCAAGAGTTATGGTTCTTGTGCACTGCACTGCCCCTTAATGAGATCTAACTACCTATGAAATTTGGTCTTGATATCTCTTATAGTTATTGTGTTATGCTCCAGACAAAATTATGGCAGAAGAACGGACGAATGAACGGACAGACAAAGTGGCAACTATATGCTCGCCCTTCAGGGAGCATAATTATCTCCAAGGGTTTTCAGGTTATGCTCCGGACAAGATTGTTCTATAAAGGGAGATAATTCAAAAACAGGGCAAATAGAGTTATCGTTCTTTGGCACTGCACTCCGCCTCAATGCCCTCAACCACTGTGTGCAGTTTAAATAAATTATGTCCAAGGGTTTTCAGGTTATGCTCTGGACAAAATTTTTCTAAGAGGGGAGATAATTCAAAAACGGGGCAAAACAGAGTTATGGTTCTTTTTGCACTGCACTCCGCGTCAATGCCCTCTACCACTGTGTGCAGTTTAAACAAATTATGTCCAAGGGTTTTCAGGATATGCTCCGGACAAGATTTTTCTAAAAGGGGATAATTCAAAAACGGGGCAATTAGAGTTAAGGTTCTTTGGCACTGCACTCCGCGTCAATGCCCTCTACCACTCTGTGCAGTTTAAACAGACTATGTCCAAGGGTTTTCAGGTTATGCTCCGGACAAGATTATGATGGACAGATGGACGGACGGGACGGACGGACAAAGCGGCAACTATACTCTCGCCGTTCGGGGAGCATAAAAACCAAAAAGAAGAAAGTAAGTAATATTTTGTGTAGTTAAATACTGACAGAACTGTTTGTCACTTTTCTTTTTAAAAAAAAAATAATTTGGAAGAATTATGAATTTGACAAATGCCACACCACACTCCAATACAGATTTACATAAAGAATTTCTCTTTAAATGCATTTCACTTCAGATAAGGACTGCAGGTATTTGCATGATTCAATCAGTTTGGGATATAAATGTCTGTAAGTATAAATATGCAAAATTCTCTACCTTGTCAGTGACTCTGACTCGTCACGACTTTCCTCATCATTATCAGGGGTCACAACCTCTGAGTTTGGAACTGAAAGGATGTGGTTTGCGTACAATTCTGGAGTTCGCGTCATCTTGGATGTCTTTTGAATCAACGATCCCTGCATGAGTTCCCACTGTCTTTTTGCATTGTTGATGGCAAGACGTCTCTTCTCCTGGTTTACAAAAGTTGTTTATTTAAACAGAGGTTCATAGTTCGACATGCATATTTTACAATTTTGTTTGTTGCATTCTGTAACTATTAATTTATATTTATAATATCGCCTATTTCACAAATACTTTAATGTGACTGCTTTCAGAAGGACAACCCTCAGTGGATATTTCATATTTCACAGGGGACTAAACAAATCACCAAATCATACTAAAGGAATAATAGATTGATTATTCTACTATCTCTACCTAATGCAAAAAAACAAAAAAACTACTGAAAACAAGGAGTGAAAAAGTGATTGCATGATTATTCTCACAATAATGCAGACATACCAATTTGTTTCAAAAAATAATATTCTTATTAACAAAATGTAAACTCTGCTTTCCAGGTCTTTTTTTTTTGGATATATTCTATACTTTTTCAAAATAAACTTTTTTCCCAAATAATTTAATATTAATGATAAAAAACAATTATTTCAACTGGTACACAAATTATCCAACAATGTGCAATTTCTTGTTTATATTGCTTACATTGATATCGCATTAACTCAAATTCTACAAAAAAGAAAGTATGAAAAATACATATAAAAGTCAAAAGTTTCTATTTGTTTTTCTCTTTTTTAAACTCTCATGTTTCAAAATTCAAGCATAAAATTATGTTTCTTTAATGTACTACATGGAAAGTAACCCTTTCTTCAATGGTAGAAGCTCTTTAGAACAAAAGGTAGGTCAGACTGGCACAACCATTCATGCAGTTAGATATTTTTACAATACCTAGATGGGTTTAATATATTTTTTCTATATCTAAACATGCAAGTTACATTTGATACATAAAACTTATGTACTGGTATGTTATTCACAGACATGCAAATTCATTCCTAATTTAAAGGGACACACACTAACAGTAATCCGTCATATACTACCAATGAATTTAGATTATAATCTAATGAAAAATAACTGGTTAAAGAAGAATATATGTAAAAATGTCTCTTTAAGGCACACAGAAACTTAAAAAGCTTTTATGATAAATGGCCATCCACCCAAATAATGTACAGTAACTTTCTTTGTAAAGGGAATGTTTCTTTAATCCTATCTGTATGACTTCATAAAAAGACTAAAACATGGAATCAGACACTGGAAATAGAAAGAATTTATGTCTTTTATTTGGAAGGTTTAATATCTATTTCAGATAGGTTCTGCATGAAAAAAAAGATTTTTCCCACATCACTGACCATTGATGCATTATCTGAGAGTGCAATAACACAGAGAACTTTTGTTAAGATTCTTTGAGTGTGAAGTATCTAAGAGACTATTTTATACTAGCATTGTATTATGGTAGTTGAGCTTGTATAGCAAATACAAACTACTATCCATTCCCACTAAGACCCATCCACATATAAGACACACTGATAATCTAGTGCATTTACAATTTGAGAGATGAAGGCAAAAAAGTGCCTTCTGCCACTTTATTATATAGAACTAAGAACATTTTCCTATTTACACCCTTCCACAATAACTTTTTTAAAAGATGAACATTCTCAAATTTTACATGATTTCATCTGATTTACCCCCACCCCCTCTTTAATAAAATGCAGTACCGTTCTCACATGTCACATGATTTCATCTGATGCACATTTTTCATGTCATTTTCGACTTTATATACAAAATGTTTAACTATTTATATGGCTACAATAGAACAGAAGGTTGAAGAAATGCTATATCAACTCTAATACTGCATTACAGTATGGGTTCACTTGATTAATATTAATATAAGAAGATAAAAATGCTTGTTACTGAAAAATTAAGAGGAGTTCCATATAAAAGATTTAAACAAGGTCCATGTATAAGACACACCACCTAAACTGAATTTGAATTTCAAGGAAGAAAAGTGTATGTGTCTTATAAGCCAGTACAAAGGACACATAATTAAATCAACCTATAATGAAACAGGTCTAGCTATTTCAGAGCAACTGAACATTTAAATAATCATGACAATTTTCAAAAAAAAACATAATTATGATTTAAATTCATAAAAGACAAGATTTAGAAACAATTGAGACATTTTTACTGTAACCAAAGCTTTACTTGGAAGACCAATAAAATCTTCTTCTAATCTAATATTAAGAATATTTTCTTTGACCAAAAATATTAATTTAGCATTTTATTAACCAAACAAACCATGAAATGACAGGACCATTTTCCAGTAATTGTTATAGGAGGTTATATTATTACCAAAATTCTACTAATTACTGTTTGGCATTCTAGGAATGCTGTATCAATTGATGGAAAAATGCAAGTATTTGTACTTCATTTTCTTCTTGTACATATGGCTTATTTCCCTTTATAAAAATAAAACAAATTGAACAACATTTTTCCATCAAATGCCACAACTGTCTATTAATAACATACCAAATCATTGGAAAAGGTGACTGGACTTGTAAAGCTGTTCTGTATTTCATATAATATTATAGTTTAGAACATGAACATGAGATAAACACAAATTATGCAATCTGTGAAATTATAAAAATCAAGGACTTATTATATGGAATCTGTATAAATTCTAAAGGAATCAAGGAATTTTTTTATATGGACTTTGCAGAAAATCTATAAAAATCAAGGATTTTTTAGATAGGAATTTGCATAAAATCTATAAAAATCATGGTCTTTTTATATGCAATCTGAACAATATCTGTAAAAACTTAGGACTTACAAGCAGTCTAGGAAAATATCATAAACTAGAGGGCCATGATGGCCCTGAATTGCTCACCTGAGTACTTTGGCTGATGGTCTGCTGTTAAGCAAACATAAAGCAACATTATATTTTCTAATTGAAGACTTTCAAAGATCTCATATTTTATACAAATAAAACTTATGGGGCATAGGCAATTTCGAGACAGCAGTTTGTGAGGAGATGTCATTTGAAGCAAAATATTGATGAAAATCTATTTTTAGCTTATTTTGTTCAATTGAGCGGAACTGTTTTAGCAATTTTGATAGAGGGCTATGGAAGGAGCATTTCCCTGGAATTTATTGGAAAATCACCTTGCTGTTTAGATGATGATGTATTGAATTTTTTTCTATTTTTAACTTTTGTAGCCCTTATGTGCAATGGATTGGAATGGTTTGAGCAATTTTAAAAAAAGGGAATATCAGAAAATATCTATAAAGGTTAAAAGAAAACGGCTTAGCAGCTTGAAAGGGGAAGTCATCTGAAGCAAAATATTGATGAAAATCTATTTTTAGCTCTGGCCGCCATTTTGTTCAATGGAGCAGAACCTTTTTAGCAATTTTAATAGAGGACTATGTAATGAACATTTCTGTGAAATCTGGTGGAAAATCACCCAGCTGTTTAGGAGGAGATGCTGTTTGAATTTTTTTCTACTTTTAGCTTTTGCAGCCCTTATGTGCAATGGAGCGGAATGGTTTGAGCAATTTTAGAAAAGGGCAATATAAAGAACATTTCTGTTAAATTTGGTTTAAAATGGCTAAGTGGTTTTGGAGGAAATGTCATTTGAAGCCAAATATTGAGGAAAATCTATTTTTAGCTCTGGTGGCCATTTGGTTCAAAGGAGCAGAACAGTTTAAGCAATTTTAATAGAGGGCTATGTATGGAACATTTCTGTGAAATTTGGTGGAAAACCACCTAGCCGTTTTGAAGGATATGTTCTTTGAATTTTTTCTACTTTTAGCTTTTGCAGCCTTTATGTGCAATGGAGCAAAACCGTTTGAGCAATTTTAGAAAAGGGCACTATAAAGAACATTTCTATAAAGTTTGGGTAAAAATAGCCTTGTGGTTTAGGAGGAGATGTCATTTGAATTAAAATGTTGAGGATAGAAGCCGGATGACTGACAACGAAGGCTGGAATCAGGGTGATCACAATAGCTCACTATGAGCATTTGCTTAGGTGAGCTAACAATTAAATTTCTTGCTTTGTTTCTTGAGTCTTATTTAGTTCTCTAACAATTGCAACAGTGGGAAAGGGGGCAAACTCTGGTTAGCATGAGCTTAAAATACATCAAACAATACAACAGTTATCTTTGGATGGCACAGCTACAAAACTGTATGTACAGACAAAAATTTAGAGTAAGCAAAAAAACCCAACAAAACGCTTTTTAGAAAAAGCAGCTTCAAAAACAGCTTTGGCATTGTGTTACTCCCAACAGACACAGGCTACGGTTGTTGCCAAAATGGAAGCTTTTTCTTTATTTGAGTTTGTTGTAGTCAAAATTGAAGATTTTTACAGTTGAGGTTAACACCTTCTAAGAGTCCAAGTCATACAAGGTTGGGATTTAACTTTATCTTAGAAACACTATTACTAGACCACCATCCTCCATGCAAACTTTCTCACTTAAGTGATAATGGTAGTTAGCAAGGCTCAAACCCATGATATTCTATCAATGAGAAGTTAAGCGATTACAAATAGGTTACCTAAACCACTTGACCATGAAGGCAGGTAAAAATCTACTACACAGGGATAGAACAGATTCAAACAATTCCTTTAATGTTTTGTTTACCTAGAATGTACATTTAAGATTTTGCATACTTAAAATTTTCAGAACTGGGTACCAAACTGCTATATAAAATTGAGGGCACAAAGTCCTCTTCACAATTCATTTAGCATCAAAATATTTTCTTCTTTGAATCAAACAATACAGAGGAAGACTACTTTGTAATTACAAAAACAGAATTTACATGAAGCTATAAACAGTGC
The DNA here is from genome assembly GCA_012932295.1 of Cyclina sinensis. Classification (NCBI taxonomy): domain Eukaryota; kingdom Metazoa; phylum Mollusca; class Bivalvia; order Venerida; family Veneridae; genus Cyclina; species Cyclina sinensis. Next base: position 4,777,391 of record JAAONU010000017.1, read on the forward strand.
AGAGAGGTCATTTATGAAGCTAATTTGTCTGACCACAATGTTTAGGGATTGATCAGAACAATTTCTGGTTTCCTATGTGCTGTTCAACTTTCTGTTTTTCAAATATAAGACAGTTGGCTACTCCTTGTGTTAGTCCTTTAGGCAAGAAATTTTTATGCAAAAAGTCAAATATTTAAAAGTTTGACATTCTGAAGGTCTCCAAATCCTCTAAGTTGGACCATATCTTAAGAATATATATACCATTTCTTGCAAATATTAAAAAGCAATCTTGATTATTCCATCCTTAAGTTCTGACCTTAGACAAAAAGCATGCATTATAGAAGATTCACTCAATAAACATGATTCAGACCCGAGATTTGAACTAATATCTTCAACATATAGTGTCCAATGGCCTACCCTAACATCACAGTGATGCGGAATACATTGACTTCACTGAAATTTATGGAGTAAAATATTCCTCTCTGCACAGTAAATACTTTGACAACACAAGGGGCGCACATTGACAGCAACACAGATAGTGCAGCTGAAGTACCTTCTGTCCTAAAGTTTTACCAATAAAAGGTTGCATGTAAACCTTGAACATAACAAAATAAAAAAAAGTCTGTTTTTATTGTTATTTTTGCTCTTCTAATAAATACATCAATGTCTTCTTAAAGACAACGTGCTTGAGTACATCAGCTAGGCTTTGTCAAAGGTCTAGTTATAACGCAAGAGTAACTGATAAGTGTCACAGGTTTGATCCCCACTCAGTCTCTTGAAGTGCTTCGGATGGGATGTTAAACCTATGTATTAGATCTCAAGTGAGCATCTGAAAGAATCAGGGGTGTCCTAAAAACTTTGGAACTCTGTAGCTTGCACTTTTCCCCTATAACCTAAAACAACTTTACTCTTGTAACAGAGAAAGCCAACTGGGGCTGACTGAAAATTTTTGAAACATTATTCTAACCAAAGAAATTAGTTTGAAATCAAAAGCTGTAGTGTTTTTTTTTTTTTTTTTTTTTTATTAAAAAGAGAATTTCATAAAATTCGGTTTACTATACGCTTTAGATTAAACAAGTTCTTTTCAAGTCGCAAGCCTGATATCTCAAGATTTTGACTGGTCAAATTTGAATGAAATAACTTGTAACCAATAAGACAATATCTTATGTTATGACTGGTCAATTCTGAACTAAATGAAATTCTTACCAATCAGACATCAGATACCAAACTGATTCAGTGCATATATCTGTTTGCCTTGGAAACAACCAACTTTATTGGAATTGTTTTTGAAATTACAAGAAATCTCACACCAATCAAAAAAGAACCAGTCACTTATGAGAGAAAGAAACATGCTATTAAAACCTTGATGGAAAAAAGTGTGCGAATTGTGAAAAGTTTTAATACAGATTATGTGCATGTTTCTAATTTAAATAAAACATCTAAATTGAAATGACAATGCATTGCTTTAATAATTTTCTTTCTAACATACATGTATGTCACAGAAAAATGCTACATATTCTGATTACAGACCAAATGTGCAAAATACTAATACAAACTGAAGAGAAAATAAAATGTGCCACTTTTCTTACCTTCATAACGGAGAGCTTGTTCATTTCTTTCTTCTTTTCTTCCTCCTTTCGTGCCATGACGAGGGCAATCCTGCGCTCCTCCTCCTGATATTGAAGAATAACATTTGTGTACCAGTCTGCCATTTTTAAAATTCAATAACTGGTCAATTTTTTTTCTTTAAGCTCCTTTTTGACCAATCAGAGGTCAGAGAGAATAGACTGGTTCCATATATGTATATCACATCTTTAAACATTTGTTCTACTGGGGTATGTCACTTTTCTGTTAAGTTAAGATGACTTTTATTACTTCTCTCAGTGAACAACACTGATGTAGCTCCTTGGTATGTCACTTCCATGATGTGACATGATTTTAGTGACGACATATGAATAGAACTCACATTAAATGTGTCACCATATTAGGTTATGCCACTTTTCTAATGTGTCATCATGTAGGTTAAGTCACATGTCAAAATATGGCACTAAACATTTTTTTCCATGTATGTAATAAGACATAGTTAGGTTACGTTCTAGATCAGCATGCATAAAACTACTTTCCTTTTAATGTATTTAAACCGAAATGTTTTTATTTATCCTGGTTAAATATATCTAACATATGTCATAAGTTTTCACAGACATTGTTTCTTAACCATACAAGAGGAATCAAAACATTAATTTTTTTCCTAACTGATCTGGCCATGCTTGAAGCAAGGCCCGTAATTAACTGATCTATAATTATGATATGGACTTAAGCCAGGCGATAATTTTAAATGCCATTTAAACATGTGATTATACCACATTTTGATATCTTGTTACATCAAGGTAACACATGTGATTGCAAACAGATAGATTAAATTTTTCAACTGCATATTGAAATTAGTGCCTTGTAAAATTCATAAGACATGCTGACCATACATTTATGTTGCCTGTACTGGCTGGTTATAATGTTATTTCAGAATGAATTAATGAATAAATAGTTTTACATGTATAACAAAATTCATGCAGTCCTTGTTTTTCAAGCTTTTGTGAAATATATATGTAAAACTGATATGACACAAATGTGTACAATTGACTCTTTCTCGCCTACAATCAAGTGAAACACTCAAACTATGGTCTTTACATTGTGCAGGAAAAACAAACAAAAAGAAATGTGTAAATTCTTTGAAACTGGCATACTTAAGTAAAATTTGTAATTCAAGAAACACATTTGAGCTTTACTAAGATACTTTATGAGTACGACTCCTAGTCTTATAGTCAAAAAGTGCGGGTCATGCTAAATTGTGGGCCATGCTATACTGACCACCATGCAAAACTAACTTGGCCATGCTGAATTGTGGGCCATACTATATTTGTGGGCCATGCTGTAAAACTATCAAGTCCTGCAGTTATGATGCAACTGGGTATATCTTTATAAAATTATCTGAAATATACACACAGAGCAAAGAAAAGTGTCCATCACTTCTTAGAAGCTTCATAGTCATAACAGAAAGATACAATGAATCAGATAAAGACCACCCTTAAGTGGGATTAAAACTCATCCTTGTTGAATTTCAAGAAGTAAGAACTAGATCTATCACTAAATGCGATTAATACCCCTGCAAGACTGCTTCGGATCTGAGGAAGTTATCAGTAACAGAATACTTTGTAAAGGATTGAAATAGAGTTATGGTTGTGGGCAATTAAAGATAGTTGTGTTTCTTGTACATTGCCTTTCCTTTCACTGTGCTTGACCATTGTGTGAAGTTTTATTGAATTCCAACCATTACTTTTCAAGTTATGCTCCGGACAAGGAAAAACAAAAAAGGGCAATTACTCTGCAAATACTGAAGACCGAGTTATAGCTCTTGTACACTGCACTTCCTGTCATTGTGCTTGACCATTGTATGAAGTTGCATTGAATTCCAACCATTAGTTTTCAAGTTATACTTCGGACAAGGAAAGCTAACAAAGGGCAATAACTCTGCAAATAGTAAAGATGGAGTTATGACTCTTGGACACTGCACTTCCTCTCATTGTGCTTGACCACTGTATAAAGTTGCACTGAATTAAAATCATTAGTTTTCAAGTTATACTTCGGACAAGGAAATTGCAACAGAACGCCCGCTGGACCAACCGACTGACCAACCACCAGGTGACCCCAATATACCCCCTAAACTTCGTTTAGGGGAGTATAAAAACCAAAGTTCTAGAAAAATGTGCTAAATCAATTCCAGAATCAACTCCCTGATATAGCTGTCCATAATACACTATGGTATAAATGTCATAATAATATTTTATGTAATAACTGCATAATACATACAAGTAGTCAGTATAGTACAGGGCACACTTCCTAGCCATTACACCAGGTTAAACATCATTCCTTACACTATTAGTGAACTAAGTTTTAACATATCTTTCAACAACTAAAGTCATATCAGGATAGGCCCAACAGGGGACGGAACCACCTTCTCCTTATTTGTGGTCAGATGCACCAAGGATAGGCGCTTTACACTAAGGTACAAAATATTTTTACCCACAGGTGAAACTACACAGTCTAGCCTATGGACCTAGACAGCAGTATAAATCTTAAATGCTTCAAAACAATTTTGTCTGATAAAAGAATAGTAAGTTTAAACAGCATGTAACAAACATGATTTAACATTAACAAACATTTATCCAGACTCCAATCCACAGGTTGCTAACTCAAATCCCCAAACACAGTAGAGTTTGAGAAATCAAGAAGCAGTCATAAACAAGGATAAACATAAGATCCAAGAACTCATTTCCAAATTGATGAAAATAAATTTTAACCAGAAACTTATCATAGCATAGCTCACTCACCGTGACACGCTTCATATCGAGTTGTTTTAATTGCTGCATATGTCGCAGCACAATCTGCTTGTAATACTGATCCGACGTTAACGGGTTCCCATCCAGGGAGATCTCTGAAAGACTTGCTGAATCGCCGAGACATGATATGTCCTCAAAACTGAAAAAGATAGATAAATGATCAAAACTACATAATAATATAAAGATGAAAAAAACATCAAACACATTTCAGAGAGAGTAACAGTGTACTTCAAAAACATATTTCAGTTGCTACAGTACATTAACCTGGCAGCAAAATACGAATGAAAAATGCATTCTATAAAAAAAATGATCCAGTCTGTGGTAAAATCGAAGAACTGCATTTTTACATTTATATTTTTATTATGTGAAGGCAGTGTTCCAAGTAACCATCCCAAAGAGAAGTTACACTGCGTGATTGCAATGTAAACATTTGATCATGGAAATAGTTTGGTTTATTGGGGTTTAACGCCAGTTTTAACAGCTGAGGTCATATCCCGGTGGTCAGTCCACTTAACCAGTGTTCCTGGGTATCAAAACAGTTTACTGACTACTTCCTCACTGGCTGCAGAGGTGAGGGACTCATGGTCTTAGATCAATTATCATGGAGAAACTTTGCCGGCCATTATGGGCAATCATGGAAATAAACCTGTGTAAATACTATCACTTTTTGTGATGCTAATAGCATCGTTGTAAGAAAAGCCTGCTTGTTTCAGCCCCATCTTTACGTGTTTGCAGTACCTTGATCTTTTTCTATAAAAATCTCAAAACCAGACAACAGAAGTGTAACCCCAACAGCCTATAGTCATGGTCAATGTCCACAGACACTACAGACACTATGATACTGTTTTGAGCACAATGTCATTTCATTGATACAAAGTTCCACTTTATCAGAAAACCTATTTCAAATAAACAGTTTGAAATAATAAAATAATCTTAAACAGTGAAGACAGACAAAACAATTTAAAAGTTTGTATATCACCCTTTAGCAAGTCATTTCCTACACATGAAATGTCCTTCACCCATGAAAAAAAATGATCTAAACTAAAAAAAAATAAAACTTTCTCTTCTGACTTTGAGAGAAGTTGTAAGGGACCCTGGCCTTTCCCCTCCATGAAATTTCCACTCCAGTCCAGTTTGGCCCCTACAGACAATGCCCATCACAAGCTCCCTCTATAAATATCTGTTACCTATATTTAACTGCAATTAAAACTTCTTACTTCCACTCCTTTCACTACCATCAAAATTATGCAAAAAAATACGCATAAATTTACAGTATCTTATACCTGCCGTTAACTCGCACATTTCCTTGCAAAAGTTTCGACAGAGGGAATATCCCTACACCAAATCTTCCATCATCATATTCCGAATTCATTGAATTCATTGTCAATCACTGACCAATTAATATCGACCAGAAAGCATACAGAAAACCTAGTTTATCCTTCCTTCATTGTTTAAGTTAGTAACTTCAGCTTTATTTCACTTCCTACATGGTTAGTGTAAGGAATTATTTAAGGCATTTTCACAAAGCATTCTTATCTGATTTATGCTGCTGCATAATAAATAATCCATTTTGCAATGCATTTTCCCTCAAAATATTCTGCATGTTAAATGGTGACTTCACACTTGCCAAGCTCAATCACGGAGTTCTCTCTTTATTCAGTTATAGAAATGTAAAAGTTATTATTCCTTTCTGTAAAATTAAAATCTCCACCTATTAAATTCATTCCTATGAAAGAAAAAACATAAATTTTAACACTAATGCCAGATTTTGCCAACAATTATGCTTTTTCATACTTTAATCAAGCATTTTTAGCAAGTTAAAACAGTTGCCATAGTAACAACAAATAATTATGATTCAAGTAAGTTTTTTCGTTTTTAAAACAGAACCAGAAAAAAAATTGAAATCACTCCTGATAAAAATTGCTAGCTACATTCCCTGAATTATTCTCAGTATATTACAACAATTACGATTTATTGTATTCCTCTCAACCATCAAAAGAACTAGCCTACTCTTCAGCAGCTTTAAATTAAACCATGAACAGATTAGATAATTTATCAAATTTCCTGTATGATAAACGCGAGTTTGCATTAAAATTGGCCACAACCCCCAACATGTTATAAATGGAATTGATTTTTGTCACATTTTAACCAATTCATCGATAGATTCTTCAAACTTTCACTGATAAAATCCACTCTGAGGACACTTTCTCTTGTTCAGTAAAATCCATATTTAATGTTAAAATCTACTATCAACCTGACTTTGAAGTATCTCACTTTTGTTGTGCTATTCTGTGAACCTGTTATCTGTATGTTTCTAGAAACATAATTAATTTCAAATTTATCAATAGCCCAACTATAAAGCTCCAATTTAATGTTTTTCACTCTATAAAATCATTCAAAATACTTCCATGACACAATTTACCACAAAGTTTTAAAATAGTACATGTAAAATAGTACATGTTAAAAGATCTAGGTTACATTTCAACGACTCTATTTCCATTGACATATATAGGAACAAAGTAAAATGCAAAATGCAAACAATGACCCATTCAGTTGTAAATGAGAATTTAATTTATTGAATAACAATTATTCAAAGTCATTATGTAAAATGTATTTCCATTTTGTTTTGACTGTAGTGTCTTGTTTTCACATATAAAGTCGACTGGGTAATTTTTCTCACGATTTAACTATAAATGCAGTGTTTGGCAAGTATAAATCCAAGTAATTAAATGATCCAAAAATAAATTGCCGAGTCAGGTGATGATTGAAATCTACAAACATCAAAACAAAACCCGGCCAGCGTTAATAAAGTACGACTATACACAAGCCTTCCTTTAACTTAAACAGTAGAAAATTCAGGTCATGGAATTTGATCGTCACAAAATACAGAATTGATTATTACTCAACAACATGACAGAACAAAATTAAAATTTTGAATTATCGGTAATAGATTAAAAACGTTTACATAATGTTTGTTTAACATAAAAGATAAGGATAATTATTTATCTGTCACACACAGTTCTGTCTGAAGATTATCCCTACTACACAAACTTTTAATCTCCGGTTATATACGAGTAAGATATAACTGTACATTTTGGTATTTCTTCCTTTTCTCCTTTCAAGAAAAGACTGTGTTATCAACATCAACATTCACTGACATGAAGTTCAATGTGTAGAGAAGCATCTGAAACTCTTAGGCATTTAACAACATACTTATTTTTTTTTCAGAACCACTGAACAAATTTCTATTTTATTACTTAAACGTTTTCAATAGAATCAAGATATTTTTAGAAAAAATGGGTATAGACCTTAGTATTACAAATATGTAAAAGAAAACTTGATTATGTGAAAAAAAATGTAGATAAGAACCATTTTCTTTTCTACCCCTTGATACAAATGATAAATGGAGAAAATGCTCATTCAGTTAGCTAATTGCAGCCAGCCTGGTGGTATTCAGAAATAGCTGGATCAACTTACCAACTTTCCAAACTATATCAAAACTAGAGCTATCACTAAACGTGATTAATACCCCCCCAACAAGACAGTTTGGCACTGAGGAAGTTATTAGTAACAGAATACTTTGTAAAAGAACTGAAATAGAGTTGTGGGCAATTAAATATAGTTAAAGTTCTAGTATACTGCACTTCCTCTCATTGTGCTTGACCATTGTATGAAGTTGCATTGAATTCCAACCATTAGTTTTCAAGTTATAATCCGGACAAGGAATAAAAGAAAGGGCAATAACTCTGCTAATGCGGAAGATGGAGTTATGGCTCTTGTAAACTGCACTAACCTGTCATTGTGCTTGACCATTGTATGAAGTTGCATTTAATATCAATCATTAGTTTTCAAGTTATGCTCCAGGAGGAAAACTAACTAACGGCAATAACTGTGCAAATAGTAAAGATAGAGTTAAAGATCTTGTATACTGCACTTCCTCTCATTGTGCTTGACCATTGTATGAAGTTGCATTGAATTCCATTCATTATTTTTCAAGTTATAATCCGAACAAGGAAAAAAAAAAAACAAAGGGCAATAACTCTGCAAATGCTGAAGATGTAGTTATGGCTCTTGTAAACTGCACTAACCTGTCATTGTGCTTGACCATTGTACGAAGTTGCATTGAATTCCAACCATTACTTTTCAAGTTTGCTCCGGACAAGGAAAACCAAGAAAGGGCAACAACTCTGCAAATACTGAAGATGGTGTATGATTCTTGAACACTGCACTTCCTCTCATTGTGCTTGACCACTGTATGAAGCTGCATTGAATTCAAACTATTAGTTTTCAAGTCATACTCAGGACAAGGAAATTGCAAAAGAACACACGATCGATCGCCTGACCTACCGCCCGCTCAACCGACCGACCGACCAACCACAGGATGACTCCTATATACCCTCCCAAACTTTGTTTGGGGTATAATCAATAAAGTCACAGCTCCACAGCTTTTGTATTCTTATTTCATAGCAAGAGTATCTGCTCTTAAATTTTTCCACCATCACATTATCGTATAAGTCATCTTACCTTAAATATTAAATGCTACAATGTCCAGTATTTAAATGAAATTGAGCCCCTACTACAGAAACCTACAGTAACTGAGAGGGGTGTATGTGAAAAAATGCTATCTGCTTCATAATCTTTGCTTTCTAGCACTTCGCACTTTTTCCCAAGCACCCCTCATACTGCTTCTAACCTGAAATGTAGAACAGGTAAAAATTATAGAATACTGAACTCTAGTTAATATACAGGTCAGTTTTTAATTTTTCTCAAAGAGCAGCAACTCTTCTAGAAATAAACAAGAGGGCCATGATGGCCCTGGATCGCTCACCTGAGTACTTTGGCTGTAGGTTTGCTGTTAAGCAGTATTTCATTTTTTAATTGAAAATATATAAGTGCCTCCAAACCAAATATGTAAAATATCAGTCAATAAATAAAGGCTCTATGACAGAAAGTAGAAATATCTATTATAAGCTATGGTGACCTTGACCTTGACCCAGTGACCTCAAACCCTTCACATGGGTAGAGGTCCATGCAAGGAACCTATATACTGAATATCAAAGATTTTGGTCAATAAATGAAGGCTTTATGAGGTACAGTAGATAAATCTATTTTTAGCCTCCGTGACCTTTAACCTAATCTAATAATGTGAACAACCAAACAAGTTTTCTGACAAACTGCCAGGATATTTAGACTGAAACAGTAGCCTCTAGAGCCTTAACAAGATATTTCTATTTTTGGGCTCTGTGACCTAGTTTTTTACCCCAGATGACCCATAATCGAACTTGACCTAGAAACCATCAAAATAACCTTTCTGACATATTTCCAGAATATCTAGGCTGAAAATGTTACCTGTAGAGTGTAAACAAGGTTTTTCCAAATTTAAGCTCTGTGACCTAGTTTTTGACCCCAGATGACCCATATTCGAACTTGGGCTAGAAATCATCTTAACAAGCTTTCTGACAGTTTTTCAGGAAATTTGGGCTGAAAATGTTACTTCTAGAGTGTTAACAAGGTTTTACCATATTTGGGCTGTGTGACCTAGTTTTTGACCCCACATGACCCATATTCAAACTTGAGCTAGAAATCATCAAAACAACCTTCCTGACATATTTCCAGGATATTTGGGCTGAAACTGTAGCCTCTAAAGCCTTAACAAGCTATTTCTATTTTTGGGCTCTGTGACCTAGTTTTTGACCCCAGATGACCCATATTCCAACTTGACCTAGAAACCATCGAAATAACCTTTCTGACATATTACAACGATATTTGGGCTGAAAATGTTACCTCTAAAGTGTTAACAAGGTTTTTCCATATTTGGGCTCTGTGACCTAGCTTTTGACCCCAGATGACCCATATTCGAACTTGAGCTAGAAATCATGGAAACAACCTTTCTGACAAATTTCCAGATTATTTGGGCTGAAAATGTTACCTCTAGAGTGTTAACAAGAATGTTCTATTTTTGGGCTCTGTGACCTAGTTTTTGACCCCAGATGACCCATATTTGAACTTGAGCTAGAAATCATAGAAGCAACCTTTCTGACAAATTTCCAGATTATTGGGGCTAAAAACATTACCTCTAGAGTGTTAACAAGATTTTTCTATTTTTGGGCTCCTTGACCTAGTTTTTGATCCCATATGACCCATATTCGAACTCGTCCGAGTAATTAATGCGAAAAACATCCTGACCAAGTTTCGTGACAATTGGAGCAAAAATGTGACCAGTAGAGTGTTAACGAACTAAATGTGAACGGACGACGGACGACGGACATTCATCGATCCTAATAGCTCACCCTGAGCCAGCTCAGGTGAGCTAAAAAAGGGGCAAGATTACAAAAATGTCATGGATATCATCATTTTACCTTTTTATATAAACCCCCGCACCCCCCCACCCCCCCACTTTACATGTTTTTTTTTTAACAGTAAAAATATATTATTGTGGCACACAGTGGAAATTGGCTATCTCAACATGCAAATACATTCTGGGAAAATTAACAATGTCCACAAAACTTTAAAAAACTGATATTATGACAGTTCCCTTTCACACAATTAAACAGAAATAACTTCTATTTAATCTGTCTATCATATTTAAACAGATATCATAAAGTCAAGTACTGCGCATTAAATGAAACCCTTCAACATGAAAGAGACCCTTCATAATACAATTACCAAATCAAGGACTACTTCAAATTCTTCAGTTATAAATGAACTCAAAGGTAACACAATTACCAAAAATCAAGACCTAATTTTTCAGAACCTAAAGAAATAATGGAGTTAAAGAGAAATATTTGGAAAGAAGAGACCTGATTGATCAATATTTGTCATTCATGACCAGGGTTCAATTTATCACAATTTGACAGTAATCTATGAAGATTATCTCTTGAAAATTTAAAGATTTATCAATAGGAAAACAAAATAATTGATTAAAAGGGGTCATTAAATGACCATTTTATCTATGAATTGAACAATAATTTTTTTCAAGTATGTTTTATTCAAGATATAAAAAAAATTATCATTGCTCTCAATGTCAACTTCCAGTGCTTCTTCACAGTTTTTGCCCAGAGAAAAGGAAATATGACAGTCCTGTTCTAACACATAGAAATGTCAGACATCTGTAACTTACTCTGTCAACCATTTATTGTTCAGTGCTCTAAATGTATACTGGAAAATACTGGGATGACACGATCCAAAACTTTTCTATTTGCACTACAAATTTTTCAAGCTATCTCTCCCCAAAAACTTGTATAATGTTTACAAAAACTTGTATAATGTTTACAAAAGAACTTGTATTTGCTTTCACTGGTTACAAAAATACTTGTATTTTCTTTCTATCATTACAAAAAAAAAACCAACGAAACTTTTTTATTTTTATTCACTGATTACAAAAACCTTTCTATCTATTTGTTTCTATGTCTAAATATTGTATCCAAATTTAACTGAAACAGGAAACAGGACAATTTACAACTGAGAAAAACTTTCATATGATAGTGTTAACCCTACTGTCCTTTTAAATTCATTTACCAAACAATTTTCAGATGAAATAGAAATAAAAATTTAAAACATTGTATACCTCACAAGAACTGTAGCATTCCTGGTGATTGGCAGGTGTGACTTTGGTCGTCTTGGACGCATTACATGCTTTTTCTCCTTAGCCGATTTAGTTTTTTTCGGCTTAGTTATAAAGTCCTCGCACCTATCGCGTCCATTATTCCCAACAAAGAAATCAACCTCCGTCTTACACCTGTACATATTCATCTTGCACTTTTTACAGAGTTTCCTTGTTCATTTTTTTTTTTAAATCTGTGTCACACTTTTTCACACTATTCCTTTCATCTTGTGTGAATTACCAAAATATTCACAGTTTGTGTTACTTATGAAATTCCCTCATGTATTTTCCATTCCTGTATATCGCATAATCTCTCCATTTTATATTAATGTAAGTACTTAGAATTCTCATTAACATGTTTTAGTGAAGCATTTAAAATAAAGTCCTCGCACTAGTTCTTAAATCACATTCAAGTATTTCCAAATTTTCGCAAAAAAAAACAACATTCCATTCTGTAACATGGCATTTTTAAACCTAAAAAATAATGGATTTTGCATTTCAAAATATTTCCTTTTCACGGGAAAAAAATCATGATATCCAATTTTTCAAATCAGGGTTGCCGCTGGACTACATATCAAAGCATTCTATACAATTACTTTACAAACAGAATCAGGAAATCATTCCGACATAAAGTACTGATTATCATTTTAATGAAATTACTGTCACCTTTGAAATTCAAATTCTATGAGGACTTGAGATAATGCCCTAACTATAACCTTCTAAATTAAAGCTCATGGACCTTTCATTTAGATGTCATGCCCCGAACAGAAAACTTAATAGATAATTAATGTTTTCAATAATAATTAAAAAAAAAACCTTTGAATTTTTAAATCTGTCAGCAATGTTTTTTGTTAAAAGTTTATTTTCTCAAGGCTTAATAATCACACTTTCATGAAAATCTATATAAATGAGCAAACCATGAAAATATGGAAACCAACTGTGGCTGGAATTTACATTCAATGACTACCTTATACCATTACTTTCTCTTACATTTTTTCCCCTGTTTGAAAGGGAATATTTTAAGCCAGACTTATTTTTAATCATGAAGTTTTTCATCATGTAGAGTAATTCACAGACTGTGTATTACTTAAATGCAAAGCTCCACTGTGCAAGGCTTTACCTCCTTAATGTAATTAACCCTTAAGCACTGATTACCTCCAAGTAACCCCTTAAACACCAATTCACTCCATGTAACCTTTAAACACTGATTCTCTCTGTGTAACCCTTTAAACACTGATTCTCTCTGTGTAAACCCTTAAAGAGTGATTCCCTTCATGTAAACCCTGAAACACTGATTCCCTTCATGTAAACCCTGAAACACTGATTCTCTTCGTGTAAACCCTGAAACACTGATTCTCTTCGTGTAAACCCTTAAACACTGATTCTCCTCGTGTAAACCCTTAAACACTGATTCCCTTCATGTAAACCCTTAAACACTGATTCCCTTCGTGTAAACCCTTAAACACTGATTCCCTCCAACACTAGTATTCTCCAAACATTTTATCCTCAAATCAACTGCAATATAATTATTTGATTTTTTTTCTCAGTTTGTAATTCCTTGTTTTGGGAAATCTATGAATCATTACCGCCTAGCTGAATAATCTCTTGAAAGCTTCACTCACAGAATAACTTCTGTGAGAACTTTTCAAACCAGTCCACACCAGATCACTGGACAATACAAATAAATTATTTAACATAAATAAATTGTGTATTGTGACTAATTTGTAGATCAACATATTACAGCCCAAAAAAACAGGGTCTCATTTACAAATATTTAAAGACTGAAATTTGTTAAAACTGTTTAAAGGATATGTAACACAAGAGGTCTTGTACACAAGCCAAAGTTCTCAGTTAAAAGCTTAGGTGAAACAATTTCTCACAAGCATTTTTTCAACACCAATTAGAAATATGCAATATTAAGTAATTTATAAAGTTTTCCTGTCAGTCTGTAGTAAGGTGGCTTAAGTGAAGACGCAGTTGAGTTTTCAAATTTGACAGATGAAGAATTAATCATTTCATAAATACTCAAATTGTGTCTTTGATACAAACATCCTTTAAGAAGTACGGGTATGTTTCATTGGTCACTTTCATAAACCTAGCATCAAAAGTGATCAAAGTAGTAACATCAGGTTTTCATCTTTAAATACTTGACAGCAACTCAATAGAAAATGAATTCCTGTTAAAATTATTATTTTTACTGATTTTCTCCAAGCAAAATGTAACAGTCACTGGAAAAGGCCTCACAAAGCATTTGACGATGGTATCAAAATTTCACCTAAACACAGTTTATGAAGTAAAGTTAAATTTTTCATCCATATATTCCTTATTATAAGCACATCAATCAGACATGTCACACAGTCCTTGACAGAAAAGATTTACGTATTAAGTAAGGGATCAACTGATTGGAAACAGTAAAATAACTACGTGAAGGATAAAAATGCTGGTGATACAACAGTCAGTCTTACTCTTAGAAACAAACCAAAATAGAAATGCTGGTGTTTTGAACTGTAGCTGAGTGTTTAAAGTCTGCAGCAAAGAAAAATCCTCAGTAAATAAATCAAACTTAAACACTGTATTCAATGTATGCAATTTGGTCTTTCATTTTTAAATGTCAATCTGATTTTCAATCCATATATAATATTTTCTATCAAAGTAATCCGTATCACAAATACACAGTTTATATATTAGTTTTTCTGTCAATATCATTACCTCAACGGAATATATTTTTCTTTTGTTTTGCAGTGCTTATTTTGGAAAAAAATTTTTGTTAATATTATAAAAAAATCCTCTGAGAAATTTAAATGGATTTTATGTACACTAAATTGATAATCATCAATTAACTGATCATGTATCAATAGATACTATATATTGACTAAACATATACATGTTGGACACAAAAAGAACCGTGTCATATTTGGCTATAGCTTTAATTTGCTTATAAAAATATTTGTTTGATATAGAAGAAGGTACCATTTTAGAGTAAATAATCCTGTATACATTCCATGACCCAAGGCAGACATTTAAATGAATTAAATTGCTGTTACAAAAAAAAATAACATAAAAATATCTATAAGACTCATTCAGCTAGTCTGAAAATAGACATTCTTGTCTCATTTTCTGGCAATTAATTACTAAATCATATTTTTATAACATTGTATCAACGTTATAAGCAAACACAGAAACTGATTAGGAATTTTTACATGGTTATTATTTAATTTGAAAGGTTTTGAAAACAGCATATTTAACAATAAACAAAATGTCTCTCACTAGAAAATCATAACTGGCACACTGACTGACTGACTGTTCAACCGACTGACTGACTCTCTGACTGACTGACCATCCATCCAACCGACTGACTGACTCTCTGACTGACTGACCATCCAACCGACTGACTGACTCTCTGACTGACTGACCATCTATTGGACTGACACACAGAATGATTGAGTATCTTACTGACTGACTGACTAACTGACTGACTGATCACATGGCAGAAGACATATATAACATATACTGACATGGTTTTCAAGTTTTTACTTCCTCAAAACATAATTTCCAAACCTACCGAACAAAAACATAACCACCGATTCAAACAATAGGAAATTACCTCACTAATTATTCATTTCAAAACAATATTCAACAAAATTTCTAAGCTCTGAAGACAGAAATTCCAAATGAAGTATGACAATAAATATTTATGAACATAATTCTTTAAATGTCCATTCTATTCCTTATTCCTTCTTTGCACAAGGTATGTTCCAAATAATTTTACTGAAAGTGAAATACAGTAGTCTGCGTCAATTTTCTTTTTAAATACGTCAATTACATGCAGTTTAACAATACTCCACAAAAATCCTTAAAATAACAATCAGTATTGAATCTGCTTTGCAAACAATCATAACCATTACTGCGATAATATTCCACACAATGGGGCAATGCATTTTCGGGATGTGTTAAAATTGGTTTCATGAAAGGAAATAAAACCGAGTAAACATTTCCGAAAATTTGTTACTGAAATGACCTATAGCTGTAATAAATCTGGCAAAATGTGTCTTTTCAAATTTTCATTTCATTAAGTGAAATAAAACTGAATAAACATTTCCAAAAACAAAATTAGAAATTTGTTACTGAAATAACCTTTCACTGAAGTAACTCTTTCAAAATGAGTCCTTTTCCCACTTCCTTCTTTGTATTACAAAAGTAACGATAAGTCTGAATTCTACTTTGCCTTTATCATTAAGGATTTCTAAAATGACCTTGACTGAGTGATGTGAAAAGTACAATAATGACATAGCTATTTTTATTAAATGAAGTTTCTTAGTATAATGTGAAAATAAATCATCTCAAATTTTCTGTGCTTCTTTTACAAAATCTACAGCTAATGAACCCCTCTTTAATTATGTACACCTTATATTACTCTATTTCAAACATATTTCCTTTGAAAAAGGGGACTCCAGTTTTTAACCTATAGACCCTCTGAACACCACCTCAGAATTTTTGTATGATTATTTTTTACATTTAAGAATAAACCTACATTACAGTGTTAAAATTTCTTAACTGAGCCTTGACAGTCGGCTTCGGTATGACACCTTCAAAGTGTCTCATTATCCATATATCAGTATTTAACATCTTAAAAAAGAGAATTTTCCAGAGCTAGGAGCCATCTGTATCCTTTAACATCTACAAGAGGGCCATGACGACTTTAAAGTGCTCTCCTGAGTTTACATGCATGCAAATATATTGAAATGAAAAAAATCTCCCTGTCTCATCGGCTCAGGTGAGCTAATAAAAACCTACAAAAAATCTCTATCCAAAAAAACTTTACATCAGAAAAGTCCCAACATGGGATAATTCTCATTTGATACCAATAAACAATAGGAAAGACAACACTGCAGTAAACCAGATATTCAAAATACAGCTAGGAAATAAGTTTTTTCCATTTTTAATCTCTTTGCAGCATCAGTGGCCTTCACCTTGCTTCAAGTGATCCCAGGTGCAATCCAAAGGTTTGTCTCTATGGAAGGTATCAACAGAGCAAATGTCATTGCAAAATGTCAATAGAAAGATATTGAGTGCAAACTATTTTTAATGTTAACAAACAGTGAACTTGACCCTAGCGACCCCCAAAGCAAACTCAACTTTGTCTTCATACTATCTATATACACACTAAATCTTATGTCAGTATCCTATCATAACTTATTGAGCAGACACTGTTTTCCTTCAATCTAGCTGGACAGCTTGACCTTGAACTTTCTGACCCTAATAACAATGCCAGCCTCTGTCTTTATACCACCTACCTGACACAAAGTTTCATCTCAAGACCATTTTCATAAAGCTATTGAGTGGGAAATATTTTCTGTGAACTTAATCTTGAACCTACTGACCAGAAAAGCAATCCCAACCACTGCTGCCATCTACTTTTACACCAATTTTCAGCTCAAAATCTCTTCCCTAACAGAAGTTATTAAGTAGAAACCTGTTTCCTATGATCTAAAATGGTGACGTTGACCTTGAACCTACTGAACCCCTCCCCACTGATAAAAAGCAGTACGAAACATTAATGAATGATTATCTTCCCTTCACATCCCTTCTTTAAATCTCGACAAATATTCCTTTATGCCACTTTTTATAATTTTATCACTTTGGACTTCTGGAAACATAATCTACTGTAGTAGGGCTGACTCTCCTCCTCTGCTGATAATACCAAGAAGGCTTTCTGATGAGATATTAAACTGAGGTCTTATCTATCAGTGCTACAGTGTACATTTTACAGATTACAAATGCCTGGACTTTGAAACACAATTGATTAAAAGACACAAACTCCAGTCAAGCTATCTAAATACCTTTGAATTTCATTGTAGCTGAGAAACAGCCGCTGAAGATTTGGTAGAGTATCAACCTCAACCACTGTCCGAATCTTGTTCCGGCGCAGGTTAAGTTCTGCCAGGGAGTCCATCCCAGCCAGACCACTGACATGTGTGATCTGGTTGCCCGCAAGGTTAAGGACCCGTAACTCTGCCAAGTGACTCAAGTTCTCTATGCAAGATATCTGTAAACAGAAATTCTTGAATTGGCAATAAATTTTTAACACAACATGCCTTAATTTTTACAAATTGTCTGATTTTTTTGCTCTAACCTGCATTTTCCTTTGAATGATTCAAGACTTAGATAATGTCAGACACACTAATGCAAGCAAAATTTTAATGAGGATTACATACATATACTATAAACAACTGAACTAGCTTTCAAATTACAAAGGGAGATAATTACAAAGGGAGACAAGTCAAAGGGAAACAACTAATGATGTCTTCAGTTAATGATCAAAGGGAGATAACTAAAAGGACATCACAGCAGTCAAACAGAAACAACAAAGAAAATATATATAGCAAAAAACCTACCTGATTTCCATGCAGATCTAATACATCCAGTTTTACTAATGCCTCTAAATTCTCAATTTTCTTCAATCTGAAAAATAACAGTAAAAGTAATCAGACGGAGTTCTTTTTTTCCCAATTTAAATTATACACAGAATATTATGTGTAAATATGGATGTCACATTTGCCAGTGAGTAAAGTCAGGTTTAATATCCCTTTTATCAACTAAGAACATCCTGGATCAAACCACAATATCTTGATTCTTAGTCAGATCCACAAAGCAGCCAAGGTAAGGCTCCTAGGAAGCAAACTTTTCTACATCATCAACTACAATACAAAGTAGCAAACATCATGGCTGTTCAGAAATGATTAACTTACTTGTTTTTACCCAGCATGAGTACCCTAAGTGACCTCAATGAACTCAGACCAGATATCTCTTCTATCTGATTGTCATAAAGGTCAAGGAAAATAAGGCGTTTTAGACTACCCAGGTGCTGGATCTTGGTGATAAGGTTGTGTTGGTAATTCAGCAGACGCAGCTGCTCTTCGCCCTCGAGGATCGGACATACTGTCAATTTTCGTCTGAAAAGTACAATGACATTTATGTTTGTCTTTAAATAAGTAAAACTGAAAAAAAAAATCATTTGAAAAAACTCCCTCTTATCAGTCAGTCTCTGGTACAGTCTGTTCTAGATTTCAAATTCTGGAAGAAAAGTTTAAAAGCCCAATTTTGTTTTTATTGTGTATATGAAAAAGTATTATTTGAAACAAGAGCTCCGCTGAAGCCGAGCAATATATGCCTGAAGGAAGCTATTGACAGTGAATTACTTTTTGCACAATTGATTAAAACACTTTATCAACAGCAACATGATATCCAGGAAATGTTACAATGCTAATTTTTTAAGCACAATATTATAACAACATCTGCAAATTAGTTAAAAATGTTTATTACATGTGACCCTGACCCTGACCCAAGCAAGCCGGAAAATGCGGTCTGCATATTATCTCATTATAGTTAACCATTCTGCCAAATAGTTTCCTTTAAGCAGTTTAAGAGATACAGAGTAGACATGAAATATTCACACATTTTATCAGTATGACATGTGGCCTTTATGTGCGTGACCTGACCTTGATCCAAGGCAGCCAAAAACCTGCACTTTGCACATCATCTTACTAAGGTAAACTTTTTCTGCCAAAAAGGTTCAATGCCCTTCAAGCAGTTCAAGAGATACTCAGCAAACACAACATATTTACCCATTATATCAGTATGATATGTGTCCTGTAAGTGTGATATTGACCTTGATCCAAGCCAGCAGAAATATATGCTCTGCACACCAACTTATTATGGTAAACATTTCTGTGAAATCCTTTCAATTTCCTTCAATCTGTTCAAGAGAAACAGAGCGGACACAAAACTGCTTACATATGGATGGAGAGATGAATGAATGGAGGGATGAACAGAAGGACAACAAGGAGTATAACATAATACCTCCCTTTGAGCATATAAAGAAGGCTTAGTGAATTGGGTATTTGTTTCTAATAAGGTTGACCTAAAGTTACACTGACAAGTACTTGATCATCTTGTCTTTTAAGTGTTGGCCCAATATGTAAAGTTTTTTCTAACTTTTAACTCTCTTCATTTTGAACATAACATTAATCTGGTCAGCAGGTTACTTAACAATCATCTGTGTGAATAACTTGTATAAGGTGCCTTTATCTTTGTATTTTGTTTGTTAGAGGTCATGTTAGTAGCCTGTCTCAACTCTATTTCCATAATCAATGAGAGAATGAGTGATCATGACTCTCTCTCTCTCTCTCTTTTCGAGTTTATTTATCGTCAGTACCGGCTGCCCATGTGACCAACACCCCCTGCCGAGATAATTATTTTATGTTTTGGAGGCAAGATACAGAATGCATCTTCTATTCCAGAGACACCCCTGCTCAGCAAATAGCACTGATAACAGGGACCTCATCTGAAAGACAGTAAGATCGGACTTGTGAACCCTGGATTACCAGTCCAGTGCATTACCACTTGAAAAGTGATCCGCTCTGGTGATCATAACACACAACTGACTTGTCCTTACATTTCTAGGAGTTGTCTCTCTTTAGTAAGTAAAAAAAAAAAAATCTATTCTAACAAGTTTCATGAAAATCTGTCCAAACCTGTCAAGATTTAATCTGTCTTGGTTGGAGGACCTTTCTTCAGGTGTTCTGTAAACTACAGGGATTCCAGGGGCTGATGGACTCTCAGCAAATATTACTCTGTCCCCTATAAGATACAAAAGAAATGCATAAAAATAATATGTATATATATGTATAAACATAAGGTTAATTTTTAAATAATTTGTGTCAAAGACAATGTCATATACTGTAATGCAGAAATACCAAAAAGGTGAAAGAGACCTAAATAAAAGCAGATTAGAATATCATACAACATAACGGAACAGAAACTGTTCAACATACACATCATGACAGTGATATTAACTAATGATTGAATGAGTTTCTTTGCATATCTGCCATTTCACCAACTTAACAATAATAACTGAATATGATATAAAATTTCATGATGATGTAAGTATGACCTGTAATATTTCAGAAATTGATTCCAACTATAATCACTTAACACAGCCTATGTACATGTAATTGCCTAACTGAAAACAAAACTCACTTGTTATCAAAGTTGTTAGGGTAGAGTACCTTCCATGAGCACCCGTGTAAGGACCTTGAAACACTTTAAAACACTTCATTCTTGAAAAACCCTTAACTCCTTTTTGTATTTAGTACTCTCTTTTCCTTTAATCCATACTGAATAAACTGCATCAGCTTTTGAGCAGTTCAACCAGAAAAGAATAATTTCAGTGGAATTTTGCATAATCAAATTTCGAAATATGGTCCGAATATCAAATCATATATCCAGATTTGATATTATTACTTTTATAACAAAGATTCTTTTGTGAGTGGTATAAAAAGTAACATTTATTTTCAATGATAAACTTCAGTTGCAAAATATAAAAGTATTGTTCTGTCCAACTGGATATATCGTTTGATGATTTTCACTGAAAGGTTGATTAATTATTGAGAAGCAACAGTAAATAGAATATTAATAGTCAAGCGGGAATTGATTCTACATAGGGAAACAGACTGGTTTTATTTCATACAAAAGTATCAATTACATTAACCGAACCGAGCCTGTCCGATTTTAGATGTCTGAAAAGAAGTTTTAGGGAGAAAAGAACAATGAGTATGTATAAAGAGATAACAGGCCGTCTTCATAAATGTCATTTCTTTTATCAATGCTGTTTGCTTTGTTTAAAAGAGAACTGTTCAGAATGAAATGAGTCTGTCAGAAATGTCAAGTAAATGGCAAAAATCAATGCTGTATATGAAATTTTATGTCACAAATTCAACCTGAGGTGTATATTTTCAAGATAAGACATGGAAATCTGAAATTAATCCAAAATATATATTATTTCTTAATACAAATCAAGTGTTTATGTCTTAAGCACAGTTAAAATATTGCCAAAGCAATCCAAAATTTACAAAATTTAATGTATGTATGATGCATCTTATACATTTTCAAATTCCACAATTTAAAAATGTCTTTACAGTCAAAAGAATTTTGTCACCTCTTATATACCACAGTAAACATTACTATCATCCAGAAATTTTATGCCAAAACTTAAAAATTCAATGAACAATGTGATTTATGTGCTTCTGAATTGTTGAGCTTTGTGGTATCTTTAGGAGTCCTCTCCTAGCACAGCTGACCAAACACTATATCATCTAAAGTTAGAATAAGACATTTGCCTACTTTCAGACTAAGAAGACTGATTCAACCAAGTAAATGTAAGTCACTATGAAAAGTAAGACAAGCAAATCTAACAAGGTACCTTTGCCTATGTAAGCATCAACAACCTTTACAGATCACCATTGTCTAATGGTGTAGCACCTTTGCCATAGGCGCTAGTTTGAATTTGTCCATGCATGCATCAGCAAAGGTGTCTCCTTGGTTTTCCTAGTCATTTACACTTAACCTGTATTTCATACCGTATATGTGAGAAAGTGTTATTATAGCACTTTGAACTTTTTGCACTCATCCCTCTATTTGCTAGATTAAATGAAATGTCTTATTCTTACTTTACATAAAATGTTACAAGTTTGGCTTTTGAACATTCCACTAAGCCAGCAAGGTAAACAACTCATTTTTTTATAGGACTGAAAATGCTTAAAGTGATTATTTCCCCTTTAAGTATTATGATGTCTTATTTGCTTCTAGCAAAGGAAAGAACAGAGTGTTGCATACAAATAATATTTTAACTTTAAAAGTATACTTAACCAATGTTGTTCCTTATGAAACCAAAATGGACATTTTAAAATGTAAAATCAACGTATGGGGTAAACAGGCTACAGTAGAGGATTGTATACCAGATATTAAAAGTACTGGGACTGTTACTGGTAAATAGTTGATAGAAATCAAAATAAACATCTTAGACATGACTTACTTACTGAGAACAGTACAGATTTAGGATTTATCAATGTCAATAAACTACAATGAAAATAATTTTTTACAATGTGAATATCTGGAACACAGTCTCTGGTACGCATAAATTTCCTATAAAAGTTCTCATAAAGAAAATGAATAAAATAAATAAGCTCTGCAGCATGTTAAGACTTGCCATACATATCATACTCTGAACAAGTGTGTAAATTGTTATTCTTAAAGTTATATTCAAATCATGTTTTTTTTGTTTGTTTTTTTCAAGTATATTCAATTTATACTGCTAGGTGTGAGTGTGCAGTAGAACTGTTTATTATATGACCTATAAATAGACGCGATCCAATTGGTTCAAAGCGCAGTCGGAAACCAACAATATATCATTATATTCCTGCATTCTGGGTTTTTCCCCATGTCATATTTTAGGTCTAAAAATAGATTGCTGTTGATACTCGTAGTAGTGCTGTCTGGTGCCCGGCACTCAGTTAACAAAATTACTCTTATGCCGGGAAATAAACAAAATACATCCGGGCACTTAGACTTTTTCTAGGAAATGGCATCTGGTGTGTGTTTTTTTATTTTTTAATGTTATATTGGATTTCAAAATCACCTGTCAGACTTCTGAGTATTATTGTAATGTGAAAATGAGTATAAAAAGTCCTACAAAAAATTAACACATTGTTCTGAATGTAAAATCAGTCTGGAAGAAAACTTAGTAGAAACAATTGTATGTAGTCATATAATAAAACATATCCCCTCGGTCAATATAACATTTGGCCGGTGAATATCACATCATATCCAATGGTACACTAGTCAATAATTGTATAATACACTAGAAAACTTGCTGTAAATATTTTATACCATAGTGTAATGTCAGTTAACTGTCAGTTAAATGTCAGAGAAGTTGAAGAAGCACACTGTGCTATAACTAACAAATCTTGCAGTTATAGCACAGATGGGTATACCTGCATGCTACCATTACACCTTGCAAAATTAAAGAGCACCACTTCAATTTCTGAAATATACATCTGCTACATCAAAGGTAAGACTGCAGTTTGTCGCAGCATTAAGACTCATCTAGTAGCTAAAATCTATGTGTGTTTTAACTAAATCTGAGACTGAATTAAAGAAAGAAAACCTGAGGAGACTGTCACTAGTTTGTTGTGCGCTTTCAATATATGTCCAGACACCAGTTCTTTATTACAGTCAATGGCAATTATTTTGTTGATAAATCAGTACTCAAACATCTTTCTCTTGAAAAACTTTCTCTTTATTTGGGACGTGGGGGTAGAGTTTTCAGTATCAAATGTAAATACCACTTCAATATATATACACCGGTCTCTCTTTCAAATCGAAAGATCAAATCGTTTTACTGACCGGTGTACACATTGAATACCACTTGACTAGCAATAACTGACAGATCCCTGAACCCTCGCATTTGCATAATTTATCAAAAAATATTGTTATATTTCACCATAAACAATAATACAAGAAAAGAGCTTGTGGTAATGTTTGTGGGTAAAATCTATTATTAACAGATTTTAAGGTCATGCTGGACTGAACTGTAGAAGGTTATGACATAAAGTCAGTGGAGAAAAGTGTCAAGGTTGGTATGGTAAAGGGTTTTTTTGTTCACAATGAAGCAGACAAGGCTGTTGCACTTCAATTTTGCAAGGCATAATATGTCTGAAGTATAAACTTTCAAAGAACAAATGAAAAAATGTATTTATTATGGTATAATACAAAAGATAGAAATATAGTGATAAATATTTCACAGTTAATATAGCTTGAACTAAACTACAATCTGAAAGAACTATCTCATCTACTGACTGATAAGCCATAATGGGGATCTGTAATATTCTTGAGTCCTAGCACATGTTACAATTCAACCAGAGGAATTGGACCTTTTACACTATCTTAGCCTAACGAATATTTAATGTCCCCAAACCATTCCATCCTGAATATAATGTTCTTTGCTATGATTATATACACTAAGATAAAACTGTTTTCTTTAAACCTAGTCTACTCTTACCCAGGGGTACAGAACTTTTTCCATGACATACCAGAAAAGCATTTTTAAACACTCTCTCTGTGCCTGTCACTTTCTCTGTAGATTAAAACAGTAATCTGATAAATGATTATTATAAAATATGAAAAAAATAAGACAGACAATCTATAATTCTTTAGGGTGCAATGATAAGATTTAGGTGTGTAACACCTTCTGTACTCCATAAAAATTATCCGAGTATGCGCTTTGAATAACCCAAAATCTAAAGGGTATTATTCAGATCATAATGCAGTGGGAACAGAACGTGCCAGGGATGTTTAAGAAGCTGCGAAAAAAAAAAAAAGATTTTAGGAAAGATAAAATCAAGGGGTGAACATGAAAAAGTTATTGTGCTGTAAAATATACAATGTCGAAGTAGATGCCCCTTTTTTCGCACTTATCCCCTTGAAACGAATGATGCTTTACCTAAGGGTGTAATGATACCATTTTTTCATGATATGATATGATATTTATCTAGATACTTCAGTCATGATAAAAATCCTATTCTAGCCAGCCTACATATATTCTTATTACAGGTTTCCTAATTCTGACACCCTACAAATGATCCACATTGACATGAAACCCAGACTCAGTAAAACATGATCAATGCCAAGCAAATAACGTGTTTTACACCGTAATTCTTTACATGGATAGCCAAATAGATCTATGATAAAAGCTTTGGTTCCTTTCATTTAACAAGAAAGTGGAGCTTGTATAATCGGAAAGACTACCCAAGAAACACCGTTGTGTTTTATTGTGACCCACTTCTGAATCTCTGGAAAATGAACATCAATATAATGATAAAAAAACAAAAACAAACACTATTTGATAATAGACAAAATGGAAATGCCATATGTTTAAATTTTTTATCTGAATTCACTAAAATTCTTTGAAGAACACTATGAATGTTTTCTGAGTAGTCTCCCCTTTTTCAAGAAAGGGATAAAAGCCATATCATTCTAGACATCAGGGTTGTAAAATCGGGCTGAAATGAAAATCGATTATCAAATCAAATTGGAGAGAGCATTTCAATTTACTATCAGGGAAAATAATTGAAATGATATTAACACAGAGAAACTGGACCCACTTTCAGAAGTCTTGTACACTTTCACCCTAATGGGTCAGTATTATCTCAATAAATAGTGTTTGGATGCATGACAAAACAAATTAAATAGTACTGAATCACTTATTTCTCAAGTTATTTAATGCATTTATAATGTAAAATGTACCTTGGTTAACAAGATTATTTAATTTGATTCAATTAGAGTTACATCACTACTAGACATCCAACATAGTTAGTCGAACCCTTAGTTATGCCTGTATTATGTTTTTTTGTGATTGATTCAAGGGTGATCAATTACATTTACAATACCCTTTAAAACCTGACATCTTACATGCAACAAAGCCTAAACTACTGACACAATAAAAATGTTAGTGCAGATAAAGTGTAAGTACACAGAATTTCAAGTTATCTCAAGTAAGTAGAATGGGCAGATCCAAGAATATTTCAACATCAGAAACATACAA
This sequence comes from Cyclina sinensis, assembly GCA_012932295.1. Taxonomy (NCBI): domain Eukaryota; kingdom Metazoa; phylum Mollusca; class Bivalvia; order Venerida; family Veneridae; genus Cyclina; species Cyclina sinensis. The sequence goes on from JAAONU010000017.1 coordinate 4,803,807, forward strand.
TATACATTTGTAACTCACTCACTCACTCACTTAGCTTTCCAATTCCCTGTCCACAAAAAATAATAAAATATAATGTAATTCATAAGCAATATGCTAAATGTTTAATTAAACACCAGAAATGATGTGTCAATTAACTCCCCTTAATATTTAGCAAAGCCTCCACATTTCAAAGGCATAAATACTGGATCTGCCCACTGGAACTTTTTGTTAGTACAACCATCACCAACCTGGTAGGAATGCGGGTGTTTTTTGTTGTTTGGGTGAGAAGAGAGAGCTTCTAGACTGGCGTCCATCTTCATCATCGCCAGACAATAAGTCAACCGGAACATGTGAAAGGTCATGCACATTGGCAGCTGAAACTGGAACTATTTGTTGCTGCTTCGACTTATTGTTACTACGGTAGTGAATAGGTATCTTCTCTGTAAAGAAAATAGTGCAAGAACAAACATGGTAGGACTGATATAAGAATTGTCACTACTGTAACAGAGCTCAATGAATGTAGAACACTTTAAGGTTTCTAAGTATTTAAAGCTTTAGAGCTTTAGAGCTTGTATTTATCACGATCCTGACCATACAAAGAAACAATGAAATGCTAGAGAATCTTCAGCTGATCTGAGATTCAATAAACAACAAAAAACAGAATTGAGTAAAGATCTTTTTAAATTTATCTAGATTCTTATAACAGCAAAAGTGAAAGCAATAATCATTTTACAAATATATGGCGTACATGATTCTACAACCTGGACCCAAACATTTTTTACCCCCCACCCCACCCCCATTATATTGAGCTCTGTTCATACTACCTATGGTATGTGTAACTAATATATTGTGCAACTATGTACCAATGAACCATGCAACTTCAAAACCAAAGTCAAATCTTTTGTCCTCTACTATCACCTTGTAAAATTAGGCTGAAGTAACTAAATTTCCAACCTCTTTTTTACATTTACATTCACGATATTCAATCTACCAAGGGCAATAACTAAGTCAATAGATTGAGAAAACTTATTTTTATTCTACTGCACAACATACATCAACCTAGTCCTAGTTTTACCATTTATTGTGGACTGCACTGACAAACATTTGCATAAAAAAATGTCAATGCTAATATTTGAAGTCAAATAGAAAGCCCTATAATAAAGCCACCATCTTTTTGTAATAATTGGCCCAAACACTTTAATTACAAAATCTCAATGCTACAGGTTACCACTGAAAATCATAGAGGAATTTAGCTTTCATCTGCAAACTTAGCAAGAAATACACTTGTCAGACTGTTATTTAAAACTTAAAATAACTTAAAAACATATTCTAACACTATCTGCAATTCGCCGACAATAAACAAAGAAGGAATTGAGCGTGATATATCATAGGCAGTATAGCACGCTGAACACCAGCGCGCGCCCGCTGACGTCACTGCGAACGTTAATGTTAAATAGTGCACATACTTGCGCCCCTTATAAATATACCTACGTGTTAGAATGGAAACAGATTTTAACATTTTCGTGATCTACCTTCGTATATATCACGGTTTCTCATTCATATGCGTAGTTATTTAATCACTCAGGCCTATGGCCTTCGTGATTAAATTACTACACATCTAAACTCGACACTGTGATATATCAGACGGTATATCACTCAAACTTAAAATCTATTTCCTAAATATAACCTAAAATTCAAATAATTCTCACAAAAAATAAACTTTGTAATAATCATTTCTTTTTTTTTAATTAAGAACAATTTATCATTTTTGAGATAAAATATACCTTTTTTTGGCAAATGTTTTACCCAGACCACGTAAAAAGGTGAAGATGGTGCCAAATGATCATTTCCAAGGGGAGTAACTCTGCAAGGAGCTGTGGTTGGCCGACCAGGGAGCTTTTTCAACATTTTTTTTTTAGAAATTCTGTCTGTTGACAATTTTCACAAAAGAATCAATAGGATATCTTCCAAACATTTTGGAATAAACATATGATTTTCGTTTCTGACACTACACCATTTTCAAAATTCTCAAGATAAGCTGAGCTTCAAATTATTTTCAGCACTTTATAAGTTGTTATGTTAACGTTTGTTCTATCGATTCATAAAACATTTTCAACATCCCCCGTAAAACATTTTTCAAGAAACTATTTATTTCGCAATGTCACAGAAAACTTATATTCATCTGTCAACAGCACTCATGAAATAAATTTTCTCATATTTTATGTATATGTCAAGATCTTAAAATTAATATATCACAAATGGCACATTTTACCAAATAGGCACACTTTACCGAGTTATTATTCTTTTATCAAACATTAGGGAACATCCATATTTGAAACATATTCCAAAATAACACTCTGTCAAACACAGTATTTCAAAATCTATGATATGAAATCAAATATCATTCTAGCACTGCTGAATAATGTTTTCAATTGTCAACTAAAGACTTCTCCAAAAATCACTGAGACATTTCCCCAAATAAACAAAGCAAAACAAAATGTCCAACATTTCTATATAAATCCATATAAAACTGATAAACAAGTCTTTTCTTTGAGCGATGTATCATCTGTGTTTATTAATGGGGGGAAAAAACAAACTCAGACAGATTATTTCATAAAACTATAGCTAACTTATAAGCTCATTAGAATTTGATATCCATTTGCATTATTTAACATTACATTAATGCATTCAACAGGTTTCCGACAGTTCGACAGTAGAATAATGAAAAATTATCATATAAAACTCAAACCCTGTGTAAATACAATCTAAATGAAAAGCACTTGATAAAAGCCCGTAATTATGTACATCTGGCGTATACTTTATTAAAGAAATTTTTTTCAAATTTCACAGGCCTGAAAAAAATCTGATTATTTCAGCTACAATGCTTTTGTGTTTTCAAATTTATCATTCTTTAAAAAAAACTTAACATAACTACAGCTTGCAATTAAATTCTCCTCCATAAGTTTTTACATAGACTATGAAAGCTTTCAATTTCATTTATTTGCTTGTATGAAATTATACATTTTAATGATTGCCTGTCCCAAAAAGCCATTACAGGGGCACATTTTTAATATTGCTTTTAAATTGTAATAAAGTCACCACTGGGGTAAGGAGTTTTAAGAAAAATAATGTAAGAAATTTCTCATTTAAATTCTATCAAGTAAAGGGAACTTTCATTTAAAGATATTTGTTTAAACTTGTTTATTTTATTTTGATTTGTAAAGAAGCTCTTGCAACTTATATTAAGTGCACTCAATGACTGCTTCCTGGCTTCGAACCAGAACTTGTGCAAAGTTTGAAGAAGAAGAGTCTCATTTCTGCATTTTCTGGTGGGATTGGAACCAGGAACCACCTGATCAGGAGTCTGGTATTTTAAAACTCTAATGCTCCTACTCATTTCAGCATTTGTGTCTCAACCATTTAAAGCAACGATCTTCCATTAAAAGGAGCATGCTGAATTAAATTGCTTTTCTGCATAAATGAGACCTTGACCTAACAAAAAAAATATTGAATATTCAGAAATTTTTTTTCCCTCTACTAAGTTAGTAGCTAAGATGCTTCGAATTTCCTTGAAACTGATTTTTCAAACTAAATTAATGTCATCAGAATTTTTTATGTAACTGATTACACCATGTCAAATGTCACTGAATTCCTTGGTATAAATCACTGGCATTTATCTTTTAATCAGCCATTCAGCCTCAGTTAAGATTCACTATAATTCTTCAGACTGATGACTTATGCAAAGTTTCATTAAAATCCTTGATAACTCATGCTTAGTTTCAAACTGAAGTCCTCATTATGTTGAAAAGATATTACCCTAACCTTAAAAATGGTTGCAGGAGGCAAAATCTACTTTAAAATTCAGGAAAACAACATTTAAATTTCATAAACAATATACTTGAGAAACAATTTAAGACAAAAACTGTCTGACACTAAATTTGAGAAAAATATCACTTTCCCAAGCGTCTTGTTACCTCCTTGCTGTGAAACAATCAAAGCCTGCTAATATTTTCACCATTTAACCCATTCAAATGAGAGACCAGGCTTAAGACAAAAAAATTTATTTTGAGAGACAAAATGACCAATGAATTGTTTTCTTGCTAGGTTTCATACAATAATTTGTAACATATTTTTAACAAACGAAAAATTCATTTTAATATATGTATGACCACTGACTTTTCTTATTTCTTACTCAAAGACCCATGATGTCCTATATGAAACCATTGCATATTCCACATACAGTGTTAGATTTGTGGGTGGTTGGGCTAAAATTACGGCTCTCAAACAGTGAAAAATTAAAATTTAAGTAAGTTTGCAATGTGATCCACTGAGACTACATTTTTTTTTCTTTTCTTTTTTAATAAGTGAAAGACTGACAAATCTACATCTTTTATACAAGGTGGAAGCCACTTGTCTAAAATTTATAGCTGAAATGAAGAACAACAAAAGATTATATTGACGGGAAATATATCATTATTGTATACACAGCCTATCTTTATGTACACATCATGTCATGTTATTGTGATAGAAAGAAAATACCGAACAAATAAACACAAGTCGCGATGTTTACAAAACCTTTGTTTATGACACAAGAGGCCTAGCCGTAACTGATAAACTGTCAGCCGAAAAATTTAAGGCGTAATTCAATCAACAATAAACTTAATTTTTAAGCACAGATAAGGTATAAGCTCCTCACTATCGCTTAAAAAAGAAGAGACTTTCGTTGGGTGAAGGAAGGTTGAGTTTTATCATGTTCTGATAATGTTTAAGTCTACATTGATGATAAGAAAATCATAAAAAAACATACTGCATCTTAGCAACCCTTAACCTTTGAGTAGCATGACATTGTTGACATGTGATTACAAATGCATCCATTTTATTCAACAGTTCAAGTTTAGAGTTCAAGACACACCTTGTGAACAAGTTATGTGAAGTCCATGCATCTGTGGACAAGTTATGTGAAGTTCATGCATCTGTGGACAAGTTATGTGAAGTTCATGCATATGTGGACAAGTAATGTGAAGTTCATGCATCTGTGGACAAGTTATGTGAAGTTCATGCATCTGTGAACATGTTATGTAAAGTCCATGCATCTGTGAACATGCAGTTTCTTGTGAAAGATGCTACTTAAGGTAATGCCAAATTCGGAACCAGGGATGAGAATGTTTACTAAAAACAGCTAAAAACTTGCAAAAATGCCAGATTTTAACAGATAACTCTGAATCTATTACATTTTATAACCTTAAGTGTACAGATAAAATATATGAAACCAGCTAAAAGGCTGAAGATTCTCATCTCTGAGTTACAGTGAACTTACTACCTTGATTTCTATGTTAAAAAAAGCTTAAAATCTGGTCATCATTACATTTTAGTAATGTCTCTTAAAGTCATGAAAAAATTAAGTCGGTAGTCTCGGTACTATATTTGCAAATGGTCAAACTTTCCAGATTGTAACAGTACTTGAATGATTTTGTAAGAGGATCAATTTTTTATACCTATTCTTCTTCATGTGTACTTCTTAACTTGACTTATCACCCCCAAACATAGATGACCTTCAGTCTGTTACAATCTATAATATATAGCTGGTAACAACCTGAGAACCAAGTGATCAACTTTTTCCTTGGACGAACATGACTGCACCATTCTGACAGAACCTGATATTAAAATAGCATGACCTAACCACTAACTTCACAACCAAGAAGTTGATCCAGACTTTGATCATGCATGATAGACCAATAAACCCCTACAACCATTAACCCCTCAACAAAGGAACTGAACCTGTACTTAAACAAGCATAATTGTTCTATTAATGCATCAATAATAGGACTGAACCTGTACTTAAATAAGACTGAACCATTAACCTGTCAAGAAAGGAACTGAACCTGCACTTAAGCAGGACTGAACCATTAACCTGTCAAAAGAACTGCTCTTGTACTTAAACCAGCACTACTTAACCATTAACTCCTTAAACAATGGGTTGAACCAGTGCTAAAAAAATAAACAATCACAAATGAACTATAAAATGCCTCAACCAAAGGGCTAACTGTACTCAAACAAGTGACTGAACCATTAACCTTTCAACAAAGGAACTGAACCTGCCCTTAAACAAGCACAACTGAAGCAACCCGTTAATCAAGGAACTGAACTTGTACTCAAACAAGCACAACTGAACCATTAACTCCTCAAACAAAGGGCTGAACCTGACATTGAACATGGATGACTGAACAATTAACCCCTACCACTAAAGGGTTGAATCTGACTTTTAACAAACATGACCAAATCATAAACCCCTTTCACCATGGAGCCGACCCTTACAATAATCTTGATGTTGAACAAGCATAATAATAATTTAACACAATAAACTAACCACTTACCACATCCCAGAAAGAATGCTTTTTTCTGAACAGGCAAACGTATCATTGTAGTGACCATTACTTGATTTTTACTATATATCCACTGTTGAAATTCTTCCATTTTACTTTGTGAGAAATTAAGAAATAAATCCTGAACAAAACATTACATTATCCTTAAACTTGTTAGGTCATTTCATTCTTCTGTTACGTAATCGCAATAAATGACAGCTTTTCACAAAATTCAATTTGTCGCTTTCAAATTTTCATGAATATGTAAGTAAAGAAAATAATAACATTAAAGAACCTTAAAATCTCCTCTGTTATTTAGATATCAAGATATTAATGAAGATTTTCTTTTCAATATTGAATTTATATTAAACTTCCAAGGGTTGGCAAACACTTTATTCACTTTGGAAAGTCATTATTCAAAAAAATTGTTTGCACAGATTTTCACCTCTGTCTTGTTCAGATGTACATAAACATGAAAACAAACTAGACTTTAGAACAGGCCAAAATAAAAAAAAATCGACAACAGATGGCAGCAGAAATTTAATCAACTATCAATTATTTTATATAGACAAGCTGCCTCAAATACGATTTTTAAAACAAAAAGATGTTGCACAATCCATGTTAGCACTTAGAAGTAAAACAAAGTATCAAGATTTTTAATTAATAAAAAAACAACACACACACACACAAGTCATTTTGGGCTACCTATAAAGCTAACATTGACAATTATAATTTTATAATTATAACCTCTCAATTTTTTTTTTTATGAAAACATAAAGTTTATTTCAAAAGAAAACTTTGGTTTTTGATAAGGAACATTGAAAAATAATTAGTTCTGTATAATAACATTTAGCAGTAAAAATTTTACTGGCTATTTAATATAAGTTCTGAAAATGGCTGAATATAACAATTAAACTCTTTGGGGAAAACATTTTTGAAAACTAAGAAACTGATGTTAAATTCTGTGTATCTGACTACACAGAAAAACTTAAAACCTAAATCTTAATTCTTAGTGCCAATAAAGTATCTTACAGCTAAATATATCTAGAAAACTATAGTTATTTTCATTTGTTTTTATAGTTTTGAGCAAGTTTCTAACATACTACAGATCAGATCAAATGATTAAACAACTTTCAAATGATCACCTTGGTTTTATTGACGCATTTAGGTTTTTCTTATCTTACACAATATATTGTCTTTAATGAAACAGAGGGCCTCATTTTCAATGAAAGAAATAAACACAGGTCCTGATTTCCAAGGGAAAAAATAAATGCAGGGCCAAATATTCAGAAAAAAATTCAATTAAATCTGATAAAGGGGAATAATTCTAAAAGTAGGCAAGGTAAAGTTATTATTCTTACACATTGCACCTCCTCCAAATGTGCTCTTTCAGTATATGAAGTTCGAAGAAAATCACTCAAGTACTTCTGGAGTTATGCTCCCGACAAAACTGGAACGGACGCACGCACGGAGGGACAGAGACCATTTCTAATAACCCTTTCTGCCTTTGGCGGGAGGATTGTAAGTTCAAGAATTCAAGAATTAGATATACATGTATATGCTGGGATTTTTAAAATGTAAACAAGTAAATCTGATAAAGGGGAATAACTCTAAAAATAGGCAAGTTAAAGTTATTGGACTTGCACACTGCACTACCTACCAATGTGCTCTGTCAGTGTATGAAATTTGAATAAAATCCCTCAAGTACTTTTGGAGTTATGCTCCGGACAAAATTTATCAAGTAATTCTGATAAAGGGGAATAACTCTAAAATAAGGCAAGGTAGAGTTATTGTACTTGCACATTGCACTACCTATCAATGTGCTCTGTCAGTGTATGAAGTTTGAATAAAATCCCTCAAGTAGTTTTGGAGTTATGCTCCAGACAAAACTGTTTCGGACGGACGGACGCACGAAGGGCATTTCTAATATCCCCTTCGCCTTTGGCGGGGGGATAAAAAATAAACAAATTTCAGAAAAAAAGGAAACACAGGGCCAGATCTTTGAAGAAATGACTTCACTTGATATATGTATAGTAAAGGTAGTGAATTTCTTAATTTTTACTATTACATTAGTTATTTACAGTTTCCAGGTAATGAAAAAATTCTGCATTATTAAATCCTGTTATATTAAAGTGCAATATTCCATTAAAACAAAATATTCATTTGTACTATAAATCTAATACTGTACATCTTTTTATTAACATGAATTATAAATTTATCAGTTTTTAATACATGAAACAAAAGATAATGAGAGAAACAAAAGATGTCACCTTGAACTTTAGAGAGAAGAAAATTGAGACCCATTCTTAGTGGTGTTTTTCAATTTCAATTTAAAACTCTTTGTTTTACTTAGTTCCCTATGGAAGGGGGGATGACCCCACTGTGGTCACAGTGCATACTACCAAATATCTAAGCTCCAGGTCTTGCAGTTTGTGACAAGAAGATTTTTAAAGTTTTTTGCTATATAACTCTCTGTAAGACATGTGACCCCTTGGGAGGGGCCAGTTTTGACCCAGGGGCATAATATGAACAATCTTGGTAGAGGTCTTCTAGACAATGCTCAACACCAAATATCTAAGCTCCATGCCTTGTAGTTTCTTACAAGAAGATTTTTAAAGTTTTCCCTATATAACTCTATGTAAATCAAGTAAGCCCTGGGCGGGGTCAGTTCTGACCCCAAGGTCATAATATGAACAATTTTTGTAGAGGTCCACTAGATAATACCTCATACCAAATATCTAAGCTCAAGGCCTTGCAGTTTCTGACAACAGGATTTTTAAAGAATTTACTATATAACTCCATGTAAAACATGTGACCCCTTGGGCGGGCCCAGTTTTGACCCAGGGGCCATGATTTGAACAATGTTGGTAGAGGTCTACTAGACAATGCTCAACACCAAATACCTAAGCTCCATGCCTTGTGGTTTCTGACAAGAAGATTTTTAAAGTTTTCCTTGTATAACTCTATGTAAATCAAGTAAGCCCTAGGTGGGGTCAGTTATGGCCCCCGAGGTCATAATTTGAACAATCTTTGTGGAGATCCACAAGATGATGCCTCATACCAAATATTTAAGCTCCAGGCCTTGCGGTTTCTGACAAGAAGATTTTTAATGATTTTCCTATATACATGTAACTCTATGTAAATCATGTGACTCCTTGGGCGAAGCCAATTTTGACCCACGGGCCATGATTTGAACAATCTTGGTAGATGTCTACAAGTTTATGCTGAACACCAAATACCTAAGCTCCAGGCATTGTGGTTTCTGACAAGAAGATTTTAAAGTTTTTTCCTTTATAACTCTATGTAAAACATGTGACCCCTGGGGCAGGGCCAGTTTTAACCCAGAGGCCATGATTTTAATAATCTTGGTAGAGGTCTTCTAGACAATGCTGCATACCAAATATCTAAGCTCCATGTGTTGTGGTTTCTGACAAGAAGATTTTTGAAGTTTTCCCTATGTATTTCTATGTAAAATCAATTGACCCCCAGGGTCATAATCTGAACAATCTTGGTAGTGGTCCACTAGATGATATCTCATATAAAATATCTAAGCTCCAGGCCTTGTGTTTTTAGAGAAGAAGATTTTTAAATTTTTTTCTTTTGATTGCCATGGCAATCAGAGTTCTGCATGGAATTGAATTCTTTGAATAACTTTGGAAGAGCTTCATGCAGGAAACATCCCATGCCAGTTTCATTAAATTTGGCCCAGTGGTTTCAGAGGAGATGTTGTTTGAATGAAATTGTTGACGCCTCACAACGCACACCGGACATTGGGGTATGACAAAAGCTCACTCTGGCACTTTGTGCCGGTTGAGCTAAAAAGCATACTTTAAGGAAAAGTTGGCAGCTTTCTTGAGTCTAAGCATTTCCTTTCAAACCCCCCTTGTTCAAAATGAGCAAGAAACAGATGAACAAGACCATTTACTTCTAACACCATACAATACTTGACATGACTATTTCAATTTGGTGCAATTAGTATAAATAAAATTAGTATTCTTTGGAAAAGAAAAACAAAACAGAAGACTACCTGAAGAATACTCATACAAAGTTCAATTAACTTCAGTCAAGTAATTCAAAGACGCAGTAAGAAGGATCAGTACAAATCTATTGTATGTCTTCCTTATTTCCTACATTGTATGTAGTGACAATAATTTTGCACTAAGCCCTTGATTAGAAAAATGAGGGGCTGCTGACAGGTAAATGACACATGAGCAGGAAATCTTGCCCTAAGCATTTGCCCAACTAAAAGGTGTATCTAAGCTCAAAACAAAATGATGGTTGACATAACATGTGCAATGAATACCTGCAAGGTGGCTAACGGGAAAGTCTGGTGTCTGCTGATTAAACCGCTTCATGGGAAAACTTCCAGGAATCTGTGTGGGGCGGAATATCACTTCTTCTTTGGTGAAAAACTGAAAATAGAGAGAATAACATCTACTAATAGATTGCTCAAAATCTGAATATTATAAATGATAAAATGAAAAGAATAAATTGCATCAGATATCTGTCTGAGTCACCCAGTTAGCCTCAACAGAAATCAGGATTTTAAGTATCATGGCCTGAAATACAAAAATAGTTCAAGTTTTAGAGAGACCATTTTAATATAATTATTACATCAAAACTGTAATTCATTATAGTTACATGTCTCAAACTCCCCCCTCCTCACTGCAAAAAAAAAGCTGAGACACAGATTAAAGTAAAACCATCTATTCCAGCAATATCAAAGCTAATGAAATTAATACAAGGGAGGTAATTTCTGCTACATTTCCACAGCATTTCATCAAGAGTAAAAACACTGTATTATGAAACTTTTTGCTTACAATTATTTTTAGATATAATCACTTATTCATTTCTACAACAACTGTATATTTGAAATTTAATTAATAAAAAAAATAAAAAACCTTTGAATTACAATCTATCCCTGTATGTTTACCAGTACAATAAACTGGTAAAAAGTACTTTAAAATGTTTTTAGCAAGTTGAAAGTCTTTGTTAAAACATTTGCCATTTTCATAATAAGAAAACTCTCACAAATATAAATGAATTTGTGAAAAACATTTCAACAAAGACTCAGTGGTATTGCATAGGTTTCAAAAACTTTAAAACATCACGTTACTGGTTAACAAAGAAATGAAATCTAGCCCTTCAGTTAAAACTGAATTCAAAAGCCCAGTTTCAATTACAAATATAATTACACTAAAATAACAGCATTTAAGTGTATATGCTGTAACTGTGCTTCTCACAAACATTGCCATTATTCAAACAGCTAAACACAACACCATATCAACAAATCTGCAAGAAAAACCAATGTTTTAACTTCAACTAAAGGTTAAGTGGGTAGTCAAAAGACCCAAGACAGTTTTATACTGTACATTGTACCAACTGACTAATGTTCAATGTCTGCTATAAATTTATAAGGCTCTGATATTAGAAGAGAAGTTGTAACACCATATGTAAATCTTATTATTTCAGGATATCTTAACTTTGCAAGTGAAATTAGATCTTTAAATTTCACTACATAGAGGTACTGTACAGAAGTCTACAAAAAAAGCCTTATTTTGAAGACAATACATTCCTTAGTAATGACACCTTTTTTAGCCAATTACAGCTACTGACTCACAGAAGGGTCAATGATACAGTAAAAAGAAAATGTTTATATGTCAAAATTCTGGCTGTAGTTGTGAAGAACATAATTATCTAAACAAAGCTACTGTCTCGGTTTTTGTTACAGAAACTCATCATATTATAAAGTTTTTCACAATTTTATTGGTAAAAAGTCTACCCCATTAGTCACAGGGTAAGTACTTTGTTTAGACTGTTAATTCTGACATTTATAAAGAACATTCCACAGTGGCTCAGTGGTCTACATCACTGGTCTTAATTTTACTGACATGAAGGGCATGGGTTCAAATCCTGTTAAAATCAAATTCTTTTTTCTTCAATTTTCATAATGCCTAGAAGAAAAACTTACATTGTTGTTTTTTTTTCATAGTATATTAACTTCTCTTTAATATTAAAGAAAAATATTTTTAAGCTAAATTCTGTAAATCAGTAGTTTTAAATCCTCTGGGTAACACTTAACAGTTAATTTATCCTTGGGCTTTTTTCACTTTTAAAGAAATTAGAAATGTACCTGTACCAGTAAGGAGAAATTTGGAGAATTCATTCAAAAACACTTACATATTGGGATTTTTTTTAAGTGAATGACTGAAACTGAGAAATCCTAATTTTATAACATACAAAAATTTGCTGGCACCAAATACCCTTCGACTGTATTTGCATTTTTTGGTATCTGATGTCAAACTATGATCTATTTATTCAAACCACTCGTCCCTTAGAAAAGAACTTGGAAGCAAAACTGCTTATTTTATAGTGAAAGTGACACTCGTCTGACAAGGACATATGAACATTTTACACATCCCCTCCTGCTAATGATGCCTCACTAAATTCAAGCTACTGATTTCTGACAAATTGTCTTGAATAAAAGAGCTCTATTTTATATTCAAAGGGTAAAAATTCATGTGACAGGAGTGTCAAAAAAGTATGCCTATCCCTTCTCACTAGTGAAGTTTTTACACAACGTTTGGTTGAATCCAAGCCATTGATTTTTTCTTTTATTATTTAAGGTCATATCAAACCTAAAAATAAATACTATCACAAAGATAAATAAAATATAGCATATTATAAAACAGTAAAATATTATTTAGAAGAGGTCTTACTTTTAACATAAATGACATTGAGTACTACTGGTTCCTCAAAAATAGTCCAGAAATGAACACACTCTTATTTACAATCAACGGGTCATAACGATGTGGCAATTCGTGATGGTATTAAACCATGCTATGCTGATAACACCATACAAAGTTTAGCTGAATTCAAGTAACTTGTTTGTTAGAAACACACTGGAAACAGTAGCATGATGGACTGATCTTGTAAGCATCTATAGACCTTTTATTATTAAGAAATTTACCACTTCGCAATGCAAACAAACAGTACAGCTCCCGTGATATGTAGAAATTTTGTGCTTCATCCGCAGTCGCAAATGACGCAAACTCCCAAAATCTGTGGAGTTTCTCCTTGAAAAACACTCAGAATCTCTGCGATTTAAGGTTAGAAACAAACACCACTTTTTAAAGAGTTTAAGAGCTTTCATGCAGAGATTCTCCGTGAATATTCTAATGCTTTATTACCAGAGTTCTGACAAAATCTTATGTAAAATAATAATCATTATAAGATTCATACATGTGAAACATTTTCATCAAGTTTAAAGGGTAAGTAAATATGAAATTCCACTAGACAAATTAACACTTTAGTCAACAGAATGTGAAAACAAATCGCGGAGATTTGTGGAGGATTGATATAATGCAATTTCAAGTGATGCCTCCGCAATATAGAGAGTTTCTCAGTGATTTTCCTTCTTATGTCAGTGGGGTTAAAGAGAAAAAATGTACATATCGCGGGAGCTGTACTAAATTCTACAACAAGAAAACAATCAAGATGTCTAAGACACTTTTGTATAATTTGTCAACATCTTAGAAATCCAGGGTTTGTGAGTTTGATTCCCCACTCTTCCACTTACATTACCTACTGCTTTGGATGAGACGTTAAACCAAGGTCCGTCAAACTTGTACTATACAGCATGGAATAGAACCAGTAACATATCTTGAATGTGATACTTCCTGTATCTTACTTTTTGTGACTATAACAAACAACCAAAAATAACTTAAATGTGCAGGGGATTTTTGTCATAATTATGGGCAACCAGTAGTGAATATAAATAAACTCAGATAGATCAATAATAAGACCAAGGGATTAACACAAACATAACAGACACATTTTCACAATGTTTTGGTTGCATGAAATTAAAGTTTGAGTAGAAATGAGGAGTACTATTGTAGAACTACTATAGTGCTTTTAAAAGTTTCCCATTACTTAGACATAATGCTTGTACAATGAAGGAGATAATCCTTTCGCTGGGGCATACAGTACAGCTCAAGCAATTTTTCCACTTTCCGCTCTGTCACCGCGGACACTTTTAACGGCGAGCGGAAAATCGCGGGGGACATACTATAGTCAGCCGCGGTGACAAATCACCGCGGACGGGTAGTAAAAAAACCCCGCAATCCGCGGTGAAAAATCACAGAGATTTGCCGTGATTAATTCGGATATACCTGTAAATGTTCACGTAAATGTACAACGTAATCTTCTTTTAAAAAATCAATAAGGCTTACAATGTTACTGTTGATTTTAATCAATAAAATTATTTAATTAGCTCGGCGATATTAATGTACATTTACCGGGAAGAATCACATCACAAAACAGTTCAATAAAAAAAGTTTCAAGAAAACGGAAAAACGATCCAAAACACGTCACAAGGCAGCTTTTTGTGTTCCGTCCGGAATCTATGAGTTCAATAGGATGCCTTTTGGTCTCAAAAATGCACCTATGTCATTTCAAATGTTAATGACTAAAGTTCTAGGGTCAATCTTACGTTGGCGCCAGTAAAATTAACCAATTAAAGATTTTATGCGCCAGAATTAAAATTTTGCCGAGCGACAGCGGGAACTTTGTAACAGTCATGATCAATATGTTTATTTAGGTGAATAAACATGATATAGCAGTTGTGGAAATTTCACACGCAAATCTTTAAATTTTGTAATTATTTACATACGACAGGTGTTACGTCGTTTAAATACATAACATAAAGGGGTGTTGGTCGTTTCGTCAAACTTATTTTTCTGTACAAAACAGGTAGTTTGTTCGTCAAACCTAATTTTTAGAGTTGATAATTACCAATTTTACCGAAGTGTCAAACAGATGCAATTACATGCAAACAGACTATTAACGTTAAAGCTGTTCACATTAAACGTCGCGCAAAGGTACCGCTGATTAATTGTTTGTCTTATCGGTAATTATACAAATTAGATTATTATCCCGCTAATTAGGTTGATTGCACATTCATTTTAATGAATCACAAACACACTTCAGCAATCAATTATAATTTTATTTCAATAGGTGTGAAATACTATATATTATTAATTTGACGAAACGACTTTTTGCTTGCTATATAAAATAAGTTTGACGAAACGACGGTTTGACGAAACAATTATAATTCACATAAAGTTTTTTTTCTTTAAAAAATGTGTTTGAGTTCGTTATACTTTACAGACGTACAGTATTAGAAATAAATGTCTCCGTGTAATAAATAAATTAATGGTCACCCGAGAGAGCGAAATACCGCTGCAATATTTCACAGTGATCCGCGGCGACGATATCCCGAAGCGCAAATTTCACCCGATCGAGTTGACGAGCGGAAAGTCACAACTGTCGCGGGCACATCGCAGTGACAATCCACCCGTAAAAAAATCGCGGGGATCGGCGGACTTTGGAAAAATTGCTTGAGCTGTACTGTATAAGGAGTCAATATTTGAAGGCAGTGTCTAGAGGTACGGATCCGTACCCCTAGACCGGCAGTCTAGAGGTACGGATCCGTACCTCTAGACAATACTACTAGGAATGTCTAGGGGTACGGACCTTTTTTCAATATATAATTAAGCATTAATTTACGTTAGAAGAAACTCATTTATAGTGGTTTTGACAGTTTTTAGTGTTTAACAGACTAAAATTATCAAAGAGTGGCAATGACTTCGATTTTCAGTTCCCGTTTCCGACGATATAATGCGAGTAATCCGGAATCAAAATTTGCTTACGAAAAGAGGAACATATCGTTGTCATCTATTTTCAAACAGGGCAGAAAAAGTCCATCTCCGTCAATCTCAAGAGAAATACTTCTCTAAGAGTATCAGAGACGCGCTGCTTACCATGACAGCGAAGTAAGTAGTACTGACTACTTTAAAGTCTTTTTCGGGACTATACATGTTACTCGAAGAGATACCTTCTCATATTGTCAGTATTAATGAGCCTGCTGGACGACAACGATCTTTAAAGGTAATAAAAATCTACACCAAATCATAAGTATGTATCACAAATAGGTTTAAGTGAACTTTTTATTGTCATTTGTCACAAACATTTAGGTTCGGTTATAACTGAACGCTCTCTGTTTGAAAATAGATGACAACGATATGTTTCTCTTTTCGTAAGCAAATTTGGATTCCGGATTACTCGCATTATATCGTCGGAAACGGGAACTGAAAATCGAAGTCATTGCCACTCTTTGATAATTTTAGTCTGTTAAACACTAAAAACTGTCAAAACCACTATAAATGAGTTTCTTCTAACGTAAATTAATGCTTAATTATATATTGAAAAAAGGTCCGTACCCCTAGACATTCCTAGTAGTATTGTCTAGAGGTACGGATCCGTACCTCTAGACTGCCGGTCTAGGGGTACGGATCCGTACCTCTAGACACTGCCATATTTGAAAGGATCTTCAATCAAGGTGATAGACAGGACTTTGGTGATTGTTCAATTTATCACAACATCATGGTCAAAACTGTAAGTTATCAGCTTATACATTTTGGCTGTTTTCAATAAAAAGGGGGCTGCTAATGAATAACTAGCTATGACAGAATTACCAAACAGATTTCAAGTGTCAAGTGCAGTGCCAAGTTGAAATATGAAGCAATTTCTAACCTGCTTCTGGGTTGTTTCTCCGTTCCTCACACTATTAAACATAGTTTAGAAACGGATCACATTGCTGATAACAATTTAATACTGTCATATTCTAAACGACCAGAAACAGTGAATCAAAGATAAAATCTATAAACATTTCTCCCTAGCAGCCAAAAATGCACTTTCCGCCATCTTGAAACATAGGAAGCTATCATCACGCATGCGCATTCAATTTTTTTTAAGCTATCAGCACGTTTACAGGTGCACGGCGCCTTAACTGCAGTGTTACACCGTACAGATTTCTGCTGCAAAATTCGCTGGTCGAAAATGGCCAAAAATGACCACCTAGAACGAAACTTTAGTTGATTTCTTTGAAACATCTTTTTTTTTTGCAGTTTATAATCTTAATCAGAATTTGTGTGTGGAGAGGTTAATTACCTAAATTATGTTTATTTTCATGCCAAGTGCTTTCAGAAAATGTACTTTATTTGGAACGGCTCGTTCTTTTTCTTCCAGTATATATGCAGGGTTCTCTCAGGAGCATCGTCGCACTGGTGACTGTGCACAAAGTGACACAAAGTGGGGCACTAACACAGTGCAGGGATAAAAAATTAAACTCTTGCAGTGCGTCTAGTGGAGAGAGCCAAGTCCTTCCTTGAAGCTGTTCAAGGTCCAGGTGTTAGCAACGTCTTCAGGCAGCTGGTTCCACAGTCTGATCGATGACGGGAAAAAAGAGTGTGTCTGTCCGGCAAAATGGTAGGATGTATTAGATGATAGAGCCTCTGGTGGTCATGGGAGCAGGACGGTAGTATGTGAAGCCTCGAATGTCAACCAAGTTATGGATGATACAACAGGCCAGCACAAGCTTGGCATCGGCTCTACGGTGCTGGAGTGATAGCCATCCAAATGACGTGATCATCTGGCTATAACTGCTCGTCCAAAGGTAGTCCCCGGTTACAAAGCGCGCTCAGACCCGCCTCGGGACCGCTTCTAGTTTGTTGATGTTTATAGCAGTGTAAGGGTCCCAGGCTGTTGAGGCATACTCCATGATTGGTCGGACCAGCGTCTTGTTACATTGTGCCTTCACAGCTGGTGGGCAGCTGGCTATGTTTCTCCTGAGGGACGCTAGGGTATTATTAGCCTTCTTGGTGACTGTCCCAACATATTCATTCCACAGGCGTTTCTCAAAGAAAATGGTACCAAGATATCTCCCACTAGGGACACTGGCTAATTTCTGACTAATAGTCAGCCTTGATTGGGGCACGTTTGCGTGTTCTCATTATAGACTCACATTTTTTGTGGTTGATCTGCATTTGCCAGTCGGCCTCCAGTTTCTGTTGTTTTTTCTAGGTCTTCTTGAAGTGTGGCGGAGTCTTGCCGGCTCTTGATTCATCTGTATAGAAGACTGTCATCTGCAAAAAGCCTGGTGGTAGATGCAACTGTCCCTGGCATGTCCTTTATGTACAGGAGAAAGAGCAGTTGCCCCAGAACAAAACCTTCGTGTACACCGGACCGGTAACAGGAGGATCAGGTGACTTTCAACTATGACCTGCTGACTTCTGCTGGACAGGAAACTATCTGTCCAGCGGAGATGTTGACAACTGATGCCATAGTGTTGTAGTTTTTGTGCTATGCAGTGGTGGTGTACCTTGTCGAAGGCCTTGTTAAAGTCAAGCAGTATTGCGTCCATCTGTTCACCATCTTCAATGACACTGGCTAAGTCCTGGATTGTTAGAACGAGCTGACTTTCACAGAATCCCTTCTTCCTAAAACCATGATGTGAGTCGGTAAGTATGCTTCAAGGAGGCATCGTCGTCCAGGGATAGAGCGCAGGGCTCCGGATCCGGAGGTCGCGGGTTCGAATCCCGTCAGAGGCGAGATTCTCTCACGATCTTCACTTTCCTCTACGCTGCGCGAATACTGATATGGAACCCAGGAAGCAGTGATGAATCTAATTTGTAAGAACTTGTATCGCAATCGATGTAAAATAATTAAGTCTAAAAAAACGGTATGCTGTGGTACTCCAGGTCTTTCATCACTTGGCTGTGGATGATGTGTTCAACTGCAAACAAACGTCCGAAATATCGGCCGCTAGTTGGATGGAGATCTACGATCTCCTATTTTGAGGATAGAGGCCACAAGAGCAGCCTTCCAATCTTCAGGCAAAATACCTTGTTGGATAGACGTCATAAATACCAGGGTCAGCGTTGGACCTATCTCTGCTGCACACTCCGTCTGTAGCCGTATCGGAATATTGTCCAGTCCCTGGGCTTTATGAGGGCCCAAGCCATGCAGCAGTTTCTCCACACCTTTAACGTCTGTACTGAAATCATGGCTGGAGATGGATCTGTATCCATAGAGGGGGTGTATAATGTGTCGTCCACTGTGAACACGCTGCTGAACTAGTCGTTCAGTATCTTAGCTTTGGTAATATATAGGGTCACTGTGTCCCACACGACCTTTTTTCAATAAAAGAACACCACGTCTGTCACATCGTTTACCGTTTATGAATGTGTACAGCTTCTTGGCATTCTTGTTTGAGGAAACGATGTCATTGACGGAGGTATTGTATGCGTTCTTACACTCCTTCTGTGTCCGCTTCTGTAGGTATTTGTAGGAGTTTACCTCTGACTTTGTTTGGTTTGTCTTTATTCCCTTGAAGGCTCACTTCTTCCGGCGGGATAGGCGTTTAATCCTGTGATTGATCCAAGGCTGGTTGAAACCGCTGGTTGTAAGCCTAATGGGCACCTTGTCTTCTATGATAGATGCACAAGCTGTTTTGAAGGCATTCCAAAGCACGTTGATATCGGTGGAGACATGAGCTTGGTACTGAAACTGTGTAGGGTCTCTTTCAGATCTTCTAAGTCTGCATTCTCCATAGGTGGATCTTTCATCCCAGCAGCTTCTTCCTAGCTGCCTGTGTTCCGACTTCAAAGAACACAATGTCATGGTCACTCACCCCTGGTACAGGTTTCCACTTTACTACGAGTGACGGTCTGTTTGTTAAAAATGAGTAGAGAAAGAGTATTCTGGCCTCTGGTAGGGAACTTTACCATTTGTTCAAGTCCTGAGCTGTAAACCATGTCAAGGAAGACTTGGTTGATATTATTGCTGTAGTCCTTTGTGTGACAGTATTCATATCCCAGTCGATGCCTGGCAAGTTGTACACTAGCAAGCACTAAAGTAGCTTTTGGGTTTTGAGTATGAAGTGCATGAACTTAGTCTCTAATCTCAAGCATGTATGTCTCTACCAGTGATGTTGTCTTTTGATAATAACACCACTGTCGTCGTTGGGGCTGACATAGGCAGTTTGCGCTTTTAAAAGACCGGACCTTAAAATTGAATTGTTTGGTGTTCTAGGTACGTGCGTTTAAATCTTATTTATAGAATCAAAACAATACAATCAGAACTCGAAAACAATGTTTTAAAATAAAGCAGATGACAGTCCATTACAAGGGCCGCAGAATAACGATCATCTGACTATACGTGTAAGTAGCTATCTCATGCGTCTGCAACAACAACAACAACAATATGTCATTCGACCCTCAAGGTAAATAACGCCCAATTAATTTTTTAAAAGCAACGATAACTGCTTCATGCTTGTAAAAATATTAAATGCAGATTGTTACTCTAAACTGTGCACATATAGTCATTGAATTTTAAGTGCATAAACAAATCATGTCAAATGGATCATAATCATAGTGATGTAGTTTTCGGACATACTGCTATTAGACGTGTCATTACTTCAACTTATTACTGCCGAAAGTCAGCAGGAACATTAAAATTGTAAAAGATAAAAAAAAACAAAAACAAAGTAAACATTGTTTTTATTAGAGATTTTACTTAAACATTTATTGTGAACATTTGAAATCCATAAAATTTGTTCAACAAAAGTATTTGTTTAGTTTTCTGTTAATGCGAAATTTTACAAGACTAAAGTTCTTGAAAATAAACAAATACTTTTGAAAATGAAAACCCACAACAGATTTGGCCAATGTCAGATTGCTGCATGATAACGCGTCATCTCACAAGGTATCTATAGTGCAAGACTTTCTGAAGCAGAAAAAAGTCATTGTGCTCCCCGATCCTCCTTATTCACCTGACCTTGCCCCTTGTGACTTCCTTTTGTTTCCAAAGCTAAAAAAAAAAAACCCTTTCAGGTCGAAAATTTTTCAGTGCAAACACCTCAGTTCTGCAATATTCCAGTGTCTTCATAGTATACCGAAAAAGGACTATGAAAAAATGCCTTCAAAGATTGGATCCGAAGACTGAAACTTTGTATATCTGTTGGAGGTGAATACTTTGAGGGAACAAAATAAAAAATTCAGTGAAACCTATGAAGAATCCAATTTTACATGCTTAGATGCATTCAAGTTAAAAGAGAAAAGTGCAGCTGACATGGGACTCGACTGCCAGGAATCAAGGCCATAGTTCTACCACCAGAGCTAGTCAAGAGCTTGCTATAGTTCTGCTCAACATCCCCTTTTTGCATTGAAAGGTCAATCTAGGCACTGACAACAGTTAAGTAAACAAAAATAGAAAGTGGACCTAGTGTGGGACTCAAGTCTCTTATCAAAGTCATGCTCTTGCCTAGGTTCTAACATATTACCACTTTAAATTTTGTTTATCACTTGTTAAATAAACTTCTCATTAAATTAACAACAAAAATTTTGTTGCAACAACCCTCCATTAATTTGGGATTTCAAATGTTTGAATTGAGTTGAGATATTGCCATCACAATATTAGCACTGTATTTGATCACATTAAATAAGTTTGACTAGCCAGACACTTGACATGGTTCTGCCCCATGTCACCACTTCCTTTCTCCCCATTTGTCTTGAGCAGATATTCATATCTTATTCACAGTCTGTAGTTATTGTAAGGATTATATACAAGGATTAGCAAGCTCTTAAGAAGATATCTATAGCCTTCTCAGGGGTGTTGCCAAGGTTTGACTTTTGGGACGGCAATAGATTAAAAGCTTTTTTCATATTCCTTGCTTTATGATATTATAACTGTATATCATTTTTCTGATATGAATGGGTTTCTTCCTTTTATTGAAACCTTAAACAAAATGCATAATTTTGGGGCAGCAAAGGTGCCAAATTGATGACACCCCTGCTTTTAAATGTTTTCATGACTCATTAACAGACCATCAGCATTTACGCTACAACCCTTTGCGGGGTGACTGGGTGTTGGTGTGTCCTCATAGAATGAAGAGACCCTGGGCAGGACATGTAGAAAAACCTGAAGAGGAAGAGATACCTAGACATGATCCAAAAAATCCACTTTGTCCTGGCAACACCAGGCCTAATGGAAAGGTAAATTAGTTATCTGTTGCTTGTTGTTTTTACTTCGGTAGTGATGTGGTTATTTTAGTTCATTTAATAAGTGCTTTGATCCTGTGTCTTTCGGTAAAGTCATAGGAATCGCATATGCCTTTCTTCTGAAATAAATTCATTACCAATATAATTGAAAGGGAAGGTTGGTTAATAATTATTTCACAGTTACATGGTCTCTGTATGCCTCATTGTAAGCTTGCCTGTGTTTGTAGAAAACACAAAGCTCCTCATTGTCTGCAACAGTGATCATGGTAGTTTGCATGCTTTTTGCAAATCTGTAAAAGTTTTTATTTATACTTGATGTATTATAATTTGTAAATAATACACTATATAATTTTGATATCTTTCTTATTGTAGGTAAATCCAAATTATGAAAGCACATATCTCTTCACTAATGATTTTCCAGCATTGCTAGAGGAAGGTCCTGCTCCAGGTAAGGTGATTTGGAATTATTTTCACTTCTGTCTAGTGAGTTCTGTCTAGTTGTAATAAACAGATGGTTTTATTCTTGAAAGTGTGTTTTTAACCAGGAAGCAGTCTTTGAACAGGATTTATGCAAGATGCAAGAACTTGTTATGTCACCCTCCTTGTGGGTGGGAACGTTTTGATTTTGTGCTGTCTGTCTATCCACTTGTATGTCACAGTTTTTTCTTACAGATCCTTTCACACTTACCAAACTTAACAAACATATGTTCAGTGCCAAATCAAGTTGTTCATATCATCAGCATTTTCCAGTTATTTGATTTTCAGCTGGGTTATTGCCCTTTTTGCATTGGATTTTTAATTGGCTTTGTCAATACAACACCTCTGAGATCACCTACTGGAATTCAGCCAAACTTTACATATATGTTCAATGCCAAGCCTATTTTTTTCTGCTTCTGAGGGTTCGTTCATTTCAGCAGAGTTATTGCCCTTTATGCATTCATTTTACAATCACTTGGTCCAAACAACTCCTCTGAGACTACCTGTAGGAATTCAAGCAAACTTTACACATTAGTTGAGTGCCAAGCCTGGTTGTGCATATTGTCAGCATTATTTTCTGCATAAATTTCTAGTTCATTCATATTCAGGAGATTTATTGCTTTAATTCACCAAGTTTTTACACAGGCTGTCAAGACAACATCTCTGAGACCACCTTGTGGTTAAATTCAGCCAAACTGTACAAATATGTTCAGTGCCAAGCCTAGTTGTGCATATTGGCACCATTGTCTTGTTCATTTTCTGTTATTGCTCTTCAGTGTGCTCAGTTCCTTTATTTCTCCTGTACTGTTTGGCAGATTTCAGCCAAAATTTCACAGAAATGATTAGTGCCATTCTTACTTATGGATAACTTCAACATTTTCTGGTTAATTGATTTTAAGCAGAGTTGTTGCCCATTATGCATCAAATTTTTAAATGTTTGCACAATTACTCCTATACTTTCTAGCAGATTTCAGCCAGATTTCAGAGGAGTCCTCGATGACAAGTCAAGTTTTGCATATCATCAACATTAAAGTGGAGGGGATTGGAGGAAGATTAATTATGTTTTTTCTTTTCTCTTGAAAAATAAGTTTAGTTTCGTAATCAGTGTAAAATATTGGAAATAATTTTGGAATATTTGAATTACAGGTAGATTAACACTGACGTACAATATATATTATATAAATATGTAATTAGTCCTACAATTTTATTTTTATATTTTCTTGTCCCATGTCCAGAGGAGAGTGATGATCCATTGTTTCGATGTAGTGAAGCAAAAGGGACTTGTCAGGTGATGTGTTTCCATCCATGGTCTGACATTACACTACCAAGAATGTCTGTACCAGAGATACGGACAGTGATTGATAAGTGGGCAGAGATCAATGTTGATCTTGGAAAGAAATACACGTGGGTTCAAGTAAGATGACTTGTTTACATGTTTTAGAAGGGCAGTATCTTCTTAGTGAACTCCTTTATATTCTGAGTGCTGTTGTTTGCAGTGTGTTAGGCATTATTGCCGTTATGTTACTCAGATAGTGTAATTGATTTAAAATTGGTTATTTTGAGGATTTTCCCCTGTATAAATGTTGCATTGCTTAAGAAAATTTTAGCAAATGACTTGATTGAAGGAATAACATGAAAGGGAACTGGAAGAAATTTCATTTTTGCATTTGGAAATGTTCAATTTCTGCTTTTCGTTTTCAGTTTCTTTTAACACTCTAAAAATTCCTTTCCTTTTGTCTGTTTGCTTTCTATTTGAAAAAACAGTTCTTTTGTTTTTTTCAGATATTTGAGAACAGAGGGGCTATCATGGGATGTTCCAATCCACACCCCCATTGCCAGATTTGGGCGAGTTCATTTCTACCCAATGAGCCTTCAGTTAAACATCGTACACAGAGAGAGTATTACAGCAAACATAACTCACCCATGCTCGTAGACTATGTGAACAGAGAACTACAGAAAAAGGTGACTTATTGGTAAATTATCTCAAAAGTGAATATTACATTGAAAAGGATGAGAAAAAACTGTACAAAGCATCTCTTTGTGATCGTATTTATCAGTTGAAAAGTTAAAACATGGAGAGTTTTTCTTGTGTGTATTTGAGTAGTTTAAGTAGTAGACTTAAAAATCATTGCTGCTCTTCACAGACAGTTGGGAGTTTGAGATTTACAATTTACCTCATCTGATTTTGCAAAAAGAAGTTGAGTATTTCATGAAATTAGAGTGTGGAGAAAAATTTTCTTGTGCTTGTCTAGACTGACCAAGTATCATAGCAAACTAGTTATCAACCAGAAATACTGTTGTTGGTTCAGAAAAATCACACAACCAGGATGGGGCTTGCAAATCTGATACTCCCCCAACTGAGCTAACTGGTCAGGTGAAAGTATGTAACATTATCACTAAATTCCTGTGACATACTCTTTTATAGGAGAGAGTTATACTGGAAAATGACAGTTGGGTATGGCTGGTACCATACTGGGCTGTTTGGCCATATGAGACAATGCTTCTACCGAAATCTCATGTACTTAGAATAGAGGATCTTACAGAAACTCAGAGAGATGGTTTGTTTCTTTGGATTTTATAGTTAGAACCATTTTTTTTATAGGTGGAGAAAAAAACCTTTAAATCATACAGTTGAATTATTTCTCCTTCACTTAATGCCAGTCTGATGTTTCAGTTCTGTTTCTTTGTGTAGTTATAGTCTTTATATAAAGTTTTTATTATCTGATGGTTGCTGTAAAATGATTTTTTGATAAGTTTAACCCTTTACCACATGTTTAAGTGTTAAATCTCATATGCGACCAGTGCAGATCCAGATCAGCCTGCACATCTGTGCAGTCTGATCAGGATTTCCACTGTTCACTTTTCAGTCAGAAATTCTTTTATGGATATAAAAGCGAACAGTGGAGATCCTGATCAGACTGCACGGATGTGCAGGCTGATCTGGATCTGCACTGGTCGCATAGGCGTTAAAACACGTATCTATGGAGTAAAGGGTTAAACTTTGGTTCTTTTTTTACATGAATTTGAAATAATTTTAGACTGTTTCTTTCAAGTCTCCATTTTTGCAGGATTTTGAAAATAGCTACATTTTTGGTTCTCTCAAATTGCAGTTTTTATGCCCCTGGAGGGAGAGCATATTGTTTTTGCTGTTTTTTGCATGCTATAAGATAATAAGAATGTTACTGTAAGTTTCAATTTTTCTTTTCAGATCTTGCTTCTATTATGAAACATCTGTTGATAAAATACGATAACCTGTTTGAAGTTTCCTTCCCATATTCCATGGGCTGGCATGGTATGCATAATTATCA
Source organism: Cyclina sinensis (assembly GCA_012932295.1). NCBI lineage: Eukaryota > Metazoa > Mollusca > Bivalvia > Venerida > Veneridae > Cyclina > Cyclina sinensis. The sequence continues at coordinate 4,829,832 of JAAONU010000017.1, forward strand.
GTTATATATTGAACATCATTTTAATAGTAAGAACCCCTGGTATAGATATCTTAGAGTTAATCTAGGTAAATATATTCACAGTAGTCACCTATAATACTTTACAGGATAAAGGGTATAAAATAAAATAATTTTAAAACCTATTCAACATTATAACAGTTGAATCAAGATGGAAGACACACCGACAGATGGAACACACTGACAGAGCATTAAAGGGGCTGTGCTCCAGATGACAAAAAAAAGAAAGTTTTCTTGTATTATAAAAATTTTGTAATATTTATGACTAATGCTTAAAAAAATAATTTACTGACAAAAAATAAGTCAAATAATTACATTATAAATTGTTTTTTTCCCTTTCAAAGTGCTACACCGTAACACGACAGTATAACTATATCGTATAAGATTTAAAGTAAATATCTGTAATATCACATGCGGCGATGGTGGTGACAGTAAAAGCGTTGGAAAGATTTTGTTAACATGAGGGTCCAGAGTTCAAATCAGGCTGGAGCGAAAATATTTTTTTTTTTAATTCTATTTTGACTTTTATAATCAGTTTTGAAGTAAAATATTATGTTGTTATAATCTCACGGCATCTAAATATATAATTTATGAAAATTTTTTTTTATGTCAAATCTGGAGTACAGCCTCTTTAAGTACTAAGAAAACACTTTGAAGCATTTTGCTGGAATTAAAAGATGCTTTACAATGTGAAAAATGATCAGCTGCATTGCCAGTTGCAAGAATCACATTCAGTCTGTATTACTATATTTATTAACCAATGGAATTGTACACATTCAGGGGCTCCCACAGGAGGTTACCATGGTGAGGACTGTAGTCACTGGCAATTACATGCTGTATATTACCCTCCATTGTTACGATCAGCAACTGTCAGGAAGTTTATGGTTGGTTACGAAATGTTAGCTACCTCACAAAGAGATCTTACACCAGAAATGGTAAGTGAGATTTTACTAAATTTTTCATTATACCTGTTGTTAATTAAACTTGCAGACTACGGTAATATTACATTTGTATTATGAACAGCGTCATTATGGCATTATATACGAAAGCAGTCATCAAACTATCATTCTGATATTGTAACGATCAAAATTTAAGACTTCATGTGATTGTTCTAAACTGTTTTTTTTCAAAGTAAATGAATTCTTGTTGGTTTTATGTGTCTTTTTTTAAAGATGTCAGCTGTTTGTATATTACAAGAAAACATAAGGTCAGCCCCATCCCCAGTGCTTTGGCAAGTGCACCGAGATGATTAAGGTCAAGTTTATTTCAGAGATTTACTTCGCTTTTTTTTGACGAGGTAGAATCATGACTTGATGACCTTATCCTAAAGTGAAATCTTTTTTGTAAATATTTTGACAGTCTCTTCTAAAATAAAAATGTCGTGCAGTTGACCTAGTATAAATTACCTGCGTTTTCATGTTATTCCTCTTTGGTGGTGGAGAACAATCCTTATTTTGAAGTTTTTTATAATTCCAGGCAGCAGAGAAGTTGAAAAAGCTATCGGACATCCATTATAAAGACATTTTACCCACCCAACAATGAACATATCCGAGTAATTAGATTTCAAGAGTATAACGTTATTTATATAGCGAAACATCACCATTGAAGATATTACAGTATTTTTGTACTTGGTATGAATAAGATCTTTATGGCAGAAATACATTTATGCCTGCTTTGCTCTGGGTTTAAAGTTAATTAGATCAATTTATGAGAGAAAAGACAAATTTGATTAATTTTTCACTGAATCAATTTACAGCGTATCCAGTACTTACAAAAAATATTCCTTTTTTGCAAACTGAGTATGTCAGCATTTTGATACTTTTTTTTTCTTTTCTTTTTTCTGGGGCTTTATTTGTACTCATCAATTTTTTCTGAACTTTAGTTTGGGTTTTATATATTTAGGGTTCATTTTTCCATAGGTTTATTATGTAAGTTTGTTTGAATTTGCTCATATAAGGTGCATTTTGTTTTGCATGCTGTTTAGAATGGCTAGTCCATATATTTATAGATAATAAAGATCTGAATTTCTGTGTATGTTATATAGTTTTTTTTATATTCTTTAAATAACATCCTTCCCAGAGACATTTAAAATTTACTCTTGTTCATATGTATGTCCCTAAAATTGTCTAAAAAATGCATGTAGCCACTGGGGTAAGGGTCTAAATATCGGGAGAAACCGGCCAGTAACGGGAGAATGGCATGGCTACTAGCCAGTGACTTCTTTCGTTTGGTGAAATTTGAAATTTCTCCTCATAACTTTCAGGTATTGACATCAATGTCCAATAGACATTCTGCATTCAAGTATTTCTCAAAAAGGTAACCTCCTTTACAAACAGAAAGTGGCTTTCCTTCGATGCAGATCTGTTAATTTTCTATTCTGCACATGAAATAATAAGCTACTTCACCATTGCTCCAAGCCTTGAATTCTGTCGTTGAACATCCTTTCATAACACTTTCAAACAAAATGCCTCTTCATATACCCTTTAACGATTAACTAACAATTCTAACAATTCTTTTTGAAAATTATCTTTATTTTCTCTTACCACATAGAATCATAAAAAAGAAATACTAAATTAACATTCACACAAATAAATATAAATCTGTTTACATACCTATATATTCATGACTTGCTAACAAAATCTCTAAATGCATATTTTTGCTGTATAATCTAGGAAAAGGTTTACAGAGCTTAACCAGAAAGAGCTCAAAGTGGGACTACATAAAATATGAACTGATGTTTCAACACAGAGTTTCAAACTATTTCTTTATTTGTTAGGCTGTTACGCACATTATTAACATGAATTTTGATGTAACAAGATCGAAGTACTTTTTCTTAAACCTACTGAAATATGTATGCCTATATTATGAAAGATTGCATCACCTTTCTCAGTAATAGCGAAATCAGAGGTGGTTTAATATAACTATAAATTTACGGCATTACTGGTTTAACAGCACTTGTGAAAATCTGTCTGTTTAAAACTAAAGAAAAAAATCTGCTTAATACAACCAACAAAAACTTCTAAGAAAGGTATCGTAGGAAAAAAAACTTGATTCTAAATAAAGCTGTCAAGATTTCCTAAGTAATACATGTAATAATGTGGAGGTCCAATTTTCAAAATGCATAACAAAACTGAAATAACCTCTTATATAAAATGAATTTTAAAGTAAATATCTGAAGTTACAGCACTCGTAGAAAATTTCTTTCTTCCCACTGATATTTCAACAAAATAAACTGAAGCACACTTTCTGAATGTACAATATGCACATTCCCAACTTACAATTTCAAAATATTTACAAATATCACAGTCTAAATGTGGACATTTCTTGAGATTTTATTTGGAAAGTAAACAAACAGAAATGTTTACTAAAACATAGTCATCCCTTAATTAGCAAGTAGTTTTTTAATCTGAACTAGAGATGCCCGAATCAAAAACTTCTCTAGGCAGTACTAATACTTGGGTTAGCTGGTGTGGGACATAAAACTAGTCTGTTGCTCTGAATTTTTAATAAAAAAGATTCAGTGGACGGAATATGAAAATGACATACAAATACGTATGAGTATGAGAAATGTGATGGAATGTACAAATGAAATAATATCATTCTTTCAAAATGTAACAGAGGATGCTACTGGTCAGCTTGTTTGTAAGCTTGGCTCTGACTGGCTAGGTTTTGAATGTAGTTTGGCAGTGAGCTCCACCCTCTCTTCTATCTTCTGCAGAAACAAGTCCATTAATGCCATAGCAAAGTCATCCTGGAAAAAGAACAAGATTAATACAAATGAAACTTTGCGATGAAACCAGTAAAACATCATTGAAAATTTAAAATATACTGAGAACAATTGACATCAAAAGCAGTCGGCATATCTATGTAGTTTTACTCATTAAACACATTACATTTTTAAGTAATTCATGTCAAAAGCTCACTACACGCTTATTAAAATGAATAATGGAATTAGTTTCAGAAGGTATAACTGTTTAAAATCTAAACAGACAAATTGAAGAACTGACAGGCAGAGCACTTCTTTTTGCTACAGGATAAAATGCTTAGTTTGTGTGTAAGCATTCAGCACATACCTTGCTATTCTGTGTTCTGTCAACTCTCTTTGTCCATTTCTTGTCTTTCCTTTTCTCCTGTTCAAGCTCAGACTCCTGTTAAAACAATAATCATGACATAAGTAACAGTGTTTTATCTTTGGATGGATTGTGTTGCAACTAATCAAATGCTACAAAGTTCGTAGTCTTCTGACCTTAGTCTTAAGAACATCCAAGCATTTCCATCTACACTCAGGAAAAAAGTTTCCTATGTTACATTTATTGTACTGGGCAATAGAGGTGCAACATTTTTTTATTACATCTACCTTTTTTTAATAAAGAACAGAAATGGTATTGAAGACACCTTTCTATTTGTTGTGACTCTCTGAACCAACAATGTACAAATAAAAACATATCACTAAAACTTCAAACAAATTCAAAGTTAAATTATCAAGGTCTAATAAGAATGTTAAGAATATATTACCATTCTCCCCTGTTCTCCATCAGCACTCATAATTTCATCCAGGTCTGACTGACTCAGGTTGAGAATATCCTTGGCAAGGTTCTGTGCGTGCTGCATGGATGCGTTAGTTTTGTCTAATGCCGATTTCCTTTGTTCCTGATCCTTCACTGAAAGGCGGGTCTGCTGAGTTCTCCTGACAATCTCTTGGGCCAGGTTCTATAAATATTAGAAGAATATATATTTGCAGACAAAGGGATATCACTTTATTCAGTACAAATAGAGCCTTTTATTAATATACTGATTCTGTAATTGCATCAAACTTGACATTCATAAGCACTTTCTGAGTGACCCTACACATGACCTGAACATCAGTAGCTTCTTCTGTAAGTATTTATTTCACAAACAAACCTAGCCAAAATTCCTAGCTGATCTGACTTCAAAATCATCTAGTTTACCAAAAGACAAACTAATTTAAAACAAGAATGGGAAAAAGTTGAAAGAACATATTCATCCTTTAAAGAAGTGCAGAAAACCTAATATTCACATTTTCATTGGCTGATCTACACTGACCAGTACAATATTATTTCAAGCATGATACATGTATATTGACTATATTAACAAAGCATCCATACCCGTACAAATCTCTGATACGCCTGCAATATTTCATGAATTTCACGTAATTTTTCTTTTGCAGTTTCTAGTGCCTCCTCACTCTCTCGGGCAAGACTTTTCATCTGCTGTGTTGCAAGTTTCTCCATGTCTGACAGTGACGTCTCTAACTCCTGCTTTTTCATCTGATTTTCTATCAAAACCTTGTTCTGGAAAATGAAGAAATCAGTAAGCTAATATAACAACTTAACAAGACCATTTTTCATAGAACCACATTTTCATTGTATCACGTCTTTGTTCCTAGCAAGAACTATGAAAGGGACCAAAGAATTTTTTTGTATGACACCCTGATTTTGTTCAACAGTGATGAGTCTGATCATCTTTTGAATTTCCCAATTTAAGTCGGAGACATTTTAAAAATTGTCACAAGACAAGCATGAAATACCTTTTTATCAAGTTCAGCTGTCAGTTTAAGGAACCTCTCTTCATAATCTCTTTTCTCTCTGGTGACAGCCCCAAGTCTTTTCTTGTAAGAATCAATCTGAAATAAAACCAGAATATTAACTTTACCAGAAGCAGATAAATCCTGAAAATCTATTCATTAGGTAATGCCACACAATTTTTTGTACTGACAAAGTGTAATTTAAGAGCTCAATGCAAAAAGTTGTAACTATATACAGAAGACATACTACAGAACTGAACCCATAATCTGCTACATGCATTAACTGTGTGGAAAATATCTAAACACAATAAAGTAGCAACATTTCCTAAATAGAAGTGTGTAGAATTATCTAAATTATGTGAATTAAGCTGTATAATCTCTATGTGGGATAGTGTCACTACTTCAAGACTTGTAATATTTCGACTTCCAATTAGCCATTTAACTAGAGAAAGGTCTCAGTTAAATACATGGTATAGAAGCAATGTGTCACTTTACCTGTATCTTTTGTTTCTCATTTGTATCCTGCAGTAACTTCATTCTAGTTTCAAGTTGTTCCTGGAGAATATAAAACAAACTGCAGGTATTCACTTCTGTTCAATACTATGGCAAGTAATGTGTAGTAATGTGTTTCAAACCATGGCAAGCAACGTGTTCAAAATCATGGCAAGAGTTGTGTTTAAAATCATGGTAAAGTACTGTGTTCAAAATAATGGCAAGCAATGTTTTCAAATTCTGGCAAGTACTGTGTTAAAAACCATGGTTTAAATGTTTTCAAAGTCATGGCAAGTAATGTTTAAATCATGGTAAGTGCTGAGTTTAGGACCATGGCCAGCAATGCATTCAAAATCATTGCAAGTACTGTATTCAAAATTTTGGCAAGAAATGTCTTAAAAATCAAGGCAAGTACTGTTTTTTTTTTTTTTTTTTAATCATTGCAATTAATATATTCAAAATCACTGTATTTTTTCAAATTCATGGCAAGTACTGTTTTAAAATCATGGCTAGTAATTTTTTCAAAATCATTGCAAATAGTGTGTTCAAAATCATGGAAACTAATGTTTTCAAATAGTGGCAAATACTGTGTTTAAAACCATGGTTTAAATGTTTTCAAAATCATGGCAAATAATGTGTTCAAATCATGGCAAGTAATGTGTAACCATGGCAAGCAATGTATTCAAAATCTTTGCAAGTACTGTTTTCAAAAATCTTGGCAAGTAATGTTTTCAAATTCATGGCAAGTACTGTGTTTAAAAACATTGCAAGCAATGTGTTCAAATCTTGGCAAATACTTTCATTTAAATCATGGAAAGCAATTCGTTTGAAATCATGGCAAGTAAAATAATTAAATGTGTTTAAAATAATTACAAGCAGTTGATTTATTCAAAACTGTTTAGATAACTCTCACAATGTAACAATCACTTTTCCAGTAAAGCCAAAACTTTATGTCCCTGGCACACATTTACAATGGGGTGACCTTCGTATATAAAATAAGAATCTAAGCCTCAGTAAGGATTTAACCATCTAAACATAAATATAGTACTATTAGATAAACCTAAGTACAACAGATTCTATCAGAGCAAAAGGACTTACCAGAGATTCTGCATCTGCTTTTGCACTTTCTAGAGCTTGTTTGACCCTTGACCTCTGATCTTCTAGCAATGTTCTCTTCTGGCTACTGTCCCTTTCTGCTCTATTCAACCTTTAACCAGCAAATATATGTAATATTTCCAGAATGTAATTGGCATGTTATATCTTCAGAACTGCTTTTTTGAAAACCAAGCATTATCTCATGATAAAATTTCCTTCACTGATAAAAGTAAATGTGATTTCCTCCCAGAATAATGTCAAGTTCAGACTGTATAAAATGTTATCTTCAACTGAATTTTGATGAAAGAGAATTAACAGGCCAATCTAAAAAAATAAATAATAAAATGTTATCTTCAACTGAATTTTGATGAAAGAGAATTAACAGGCCATATGCTCAAAGTTTTATGGCCACTGGCACAAAATTTGAAAAGGCCATATGCTTAAAACTTAAAGAGCATATGCTCAAAATGTAAAGGCCATATGCTTAAAATTTAAATGGCATATACTCCAAACTTAAAGGGCATACACTGAAACCAAGACATCAGATTATCATCATAAGTTGTTGTCACAAGACAACTTACTTGTCTTGAAGAACACGAACTTGATCATTCATTTGTTCATTTTCCTGTTTCAACTGTCGTACCACATTGTTCTGTCTTGTTAGCTCATTACTACAACTCTGTAAAACAATGAGCAAAACTTTTATATATTACCTTGACATACCTTACAGGCTTAAGTTCATCTATGTTCCCCTGTCCCCCCCTCCCCCTCCTTCATATCAACACATGAATATTTCCTGGTCAACAAGTTTAAGTATGTCTATGTTGAAATAGACACTGATTTGAGCCAGGGAATATATCTGTAAGTGCCACATCAAATGCAGAAACTGATAACAGATTGGTTAATTTAATTTAATTTAGCCCCTCTAACAGTCAAAAGCCATAATTATCAGACAGGCAGTTTACCTAAACATTGTCCCTGGGAGGGACCAGTCTCTGTAAGAAACTGTCAACTTTCTCACATAAATGGTAATGACTGATAGCAGGGTACTGAAATATGACAGCAATATGACTGGTCATAGTTGTTTTTTCACAGCTTTTATTTCCAAATGGAGGTCTGATAGTTAAATTTTTATTTTTTTATACCTTTAATCTGGAGTCCAGTATTTTCCAGTCATGTTCAGAATGTCCTATTTCCATTGTTTCCATTTTCTGTGTAAGTTTCATCTCCAGTTCTTTCTTCTCTTGATGTAATTTGTCTAAATCATTGTTCAGCTTCTGTAAAAAACAAGTAAGAAACATATCACTGAAAATTTTTTTGGTTCTATTTTTTGTCTTGTGAAAGCCCTAGAATTCCTTTTTGCAACTTATGATGAAAAACTTTCAGAACAGAAAAATGTGGTTACCTTTATTCTCGTTTTCAAGTAACAGCACTGTCTTTCATTTAATACTGTGAAATATCCTTTTTGTAAAAAAAAAAAATGTACAAGTATAGAATAAAAGGGACATTTACGAAAAAAAAAAATTCGTCACTTGTGTGCATTTGCTTTTAGTAAATACATCTTCACTCCACAACTAATTTCAAAATATATTTCTGCAAATAGTTACCTGCATATTTATAAGAAATTAAGACAGTAGAACTTAAACTGACATAACTGCTGCAGCCAAAAAGAGTAACATGAAGCTATATATGACAGACCTGTATGCTCTGTTTAGACACCCTCTGTCTCTGGTTGGCCAGGTTCAAGTCTGTCTGCAGTTGTGTGTTGGATTCCTTCAGTTCATCCACGTGCTTCAAAGCTGCAGCCCTCGAGTCCCTCAGGGTGATTACCTGAAACCAGAGGTTTGCATTTTGTTCTAATTAACACCCTGCTATAAGTTAGATAGTTGCAAAGTCTACCAAACTGTTATAACCAGAAAATACAAGGATGAAACGTCTTTTTCTCTACTAATGTAAGAGCTAAGTTCGAAGTAGAACCTGAACCCAAGCATTTTAAGTTAACACTGGTTTAATTAGCTACCCTGACCAAATCACCGAGAGAGCAGAAGAATACATAACATTGAAAACAGAAGTAGATTCCATAGTAATAAAAAATGAAATACAGATGACAAAACTTCCTTTCTTTCATAATAAATTGCTCATTTTTTAGAGCTAGGTTATAGTAGGACCTGGACCCAAGCAATTAAAGGTAACACTTATATGAACAAATAACCATGTCTGTCATAGATACAAAACCTTGGCAAAACACATGATCACTTCTTCATATATTTTTCACTGCATCACACCTATTGTTCATAGCAAAAAAGTTCTAAAGTGTCCAAAGAATGTTTTAGCAGTGAACTATAATGTTGTCATTGTCCAGTGAATTGTTCAACCACGTTTTGTTTTTATATTACTAAATAACCAAACTTTATTATCAAATTCTTGCATCCAAAAGATAAAATGTAGAAACTACCTGTTGTTGCAGATATCCTACTCTTTGTTTCATTGGTTGTAACTGTCTCACTAAAGCTTTATATGCAGGAGATTTACGCTGTCCCGGAGATTCTCTCATGGGTGACAACACTGGTGATGTAGCAGTATCTTTGTAGATGGTTGTGCCTTAAAATAAACAATTAAATCTAAAACTCATATGTACTCACTCAAGAGCATACCAAGATTTGTACTTTACCACACAGTTCATGCTTTATTACGGTCATCAATGAAAACAAAATATATTACCAATCTGAAATGGAGACATATATAGAGGAAATTCAAGTTTTGCAAAAGGACACAATAAATGAAGCCCAAGTAAGATTTAACATTAAATGTATGCAGTAGAATTGTCAAGTACAGACCCTCCACCCAAAGTAAAACCACTCTATCCTTAAGGGCAGAAAACTCAGTCTTTCACAAGAGACTGTCAACTTATATTTTCATAGAAGTAAGATTGGTGGTATGGTTTCAATAAAGAAATCTAAACCCCTGCAATGTCTGAGGACTAACAATTCATATACTATAACAACTCGACCACACAGTAAATCAAAGCTAAAACAGATACCTCTTTGAGAACGTGCTTCTGTGTGGCGAGCAGGTTGTGGTAACTCTTGAAATCTTTCTACATGCTTTACTGAGGCATGTTTTGCTCTGTAAGTCTGCTTCATAGGAACACTCTGAAACATTACAGAACATTTTGATGAAATAGTTTAACCACTGAAGAACTAACTTCAAAATGACCTATTTTACATATATTTTATAATTCTTGTGCAGTTATTACCAATTTGCACATGATCATGTTTCAAATACGTTTCCTGAACAATTAAGACATAGCAACACCTAATGGTAAACTGACAGTAGTTGTCAAGGGGTATGACTGCAAGACTCCAAATCTGCAAATCCCACCAGGGATGAGATTCTACAGGCACAAGTACTGGTTTGAATCCTGGGAGTAGTCATTAAGGTAATTTACAATGTATATAGATGCAAAAATGTGTTCCTCAATTGATGTAAAATAAGTATTTTTAAAACCCAACTGAGATCTTTTTAACTGAGAAACCAAAAAAACACAATATAACACATCAGAACTAGTTTAAGAAAGACAAGTTATCTTAAGACTGGAGGTGAGTCATGTAACTTACACGTCTCATTTTATACGCAGGTGGTTCCATGCTGGAATCCGGTGTACTACTGTCTTGCTGACCATGTTGAGAATGCTGAACTATTTTCCGACCTAATGTATCTGTGCCTGTCTCAGTGCCCCTAGAAAAGGGAAGTAATGGAAATATACAGCAAAATTCTGGCATTACATGTTAACATCTCCATATCACAAGCAAGCATTTATGAAAAAAAAATAAACATGACTCTCTTTCATCACAAAGTTAGAACACATATGAGACACTATCTATCTATTCATGACAGAAGTAAAAACAGTATTCTACCAAAATCACTTTCTTGCCCCTTCAATACTTCTGGCTGTAAATAAAAGATGGGTACCAAAAAAAAAAAAAGAAATAAATTCTATGTGAATTATGAAATGGTTCATTGTAAATTTGAAGAATCAAGTTTCAACTGTACTACACGCAGGTTCAAAACCATGCTTTAATAACCACTTTACATCAATATATTCTACATCAATACAAGTAAAATGAACCACTAAATGCTTCGAACATTTCTTCTGGCAAAAGGCAGCACAGTTTTATAAAGCGAATGGCTAATCATCTGGATGCTCACTTCTTTTTCACATTAAAATCGTAAACAAAAATTACACATATTTTCTAAATGTTAATCTGCATAGTAATTAAATAACATGTTTAGAATAGAAATAAATACAAAGAAGTAATGTAATACAATAAAAAAAGACAATTAACCTGAAGATATGGCAGGCAGAAATGTACTACCAAAATGTGACATACCAAGTAAACATATGAAATGATGCCTAGGCTACAAATAATAAGAGTCAAACTGACAGACATACTTCCATACAGATACTTCTGTAACTAATTTGTTATTTCTGCTATTTCTTTTCGCAGCATCACAGGATTTGTAGCCACCTACGAGCTTGACAAATGATGTCAAAGATGGTTTACCAATGTCTATTGTTTCAATAACTGCCTAAGTATCTATTTTTCAGCTCAGACAAACTGACTGATGGGCAGTTAGGAATTTACACATATAGTACTATGTGTAGCCTCACCACCCCTGATGTAAACTCTAACAAATGTTGCAAAGACATTATAATCCAAAAAGTACATTTCTGCCTGTTTTACCATTAAACCATAGATGAAACAGGAAGAATTTATAAATCAGAAAGACATAACCAGTGAACTACTTTAGAACAGCTAAAAAATCCATTTACACATAATATTATATAACAGAATATATGGCTAGTATACAATATTACCATAGCCAACTGAAAAAAGTATTTAAGCATTTAAAACAACATGTTATATACTGAGTTAACACTTTTCTACACAAAGATTGAAAAACTATAGTAAATGAATATTCAAATATTGTTTTACAAAATCAAAGTTGCAATCTATATTGATATATTTGGTATAAAGCTTTGCAATTCTGAGATAATATTAAAATTTTCTCTCTCAAGAGTCATGTTTCCACTAAACATAAGTTAAGAATTAAGAGTTTAACTGAAACCAAAAAAAAATATAGATGTATAAATAGCTTAAAGGGAGACAATTCTGTGGTGTGCATGAAGGGAGACAAATCAAGAAAGTATCAACTTACTCCTCAAGGTCAGATTCTTCAGACATCTCCTCCCAGCCTTCTTCAATCAACTCATCAAACTGTAATATAAACTTTACATTATAATCATTTTGAATCCATAATTTCAATCTTCTTCCCCTTTAAAATTCAGTTATGCTTTAGTTTTGTTTTACTGAGTTTAACGCCAACTAACAGTTGAAGTCATACCGGGCGGGCAGTTTACCAAACCATAGTTCTGGGGATGGACTAGTACTAGATTCCAATTCTCTGTAAGGAACTGTCGAATTCTCACATAAATGGTTAGGTTTGTTTTATGGTTAGAACCACATGAACAACAATCAGAGAGAGGTTAAGTGATCTCAGGGTTGCCAGCACTTTGGTGAAATAAAATTCCCTGACTTTTCCCTGACTTTTCACTGACCAATTCATGTTTTTCACTGACCAAAATCGTCAAACACATAAACGGCCTCCTGACCTCCCCTATAGCCATCCAATCCTCCCATTATATTTTTTGCATGTAAACTTGTATTTATTTTCCAAAATATAAAACATTTACATCAAAGTAATGATTCAAACATTGTGTTCTACTATTCTTAACTTTTTCTATTCAAACACAGTGTGACTGTTGGTCAGTGAAACATGTGAAACATATGACATGAAGGCAAGGGTTGCAAAGCCTTTCAGTCTTTAGGCTGAATGATGTTCTAAGGTAAATAATGGGTATTATAATCACTAAGTTAACATATAATGCTTCTTAATATCACAGTTTACTGCTATTTGAATTTAATGCTTAACTGTGAGAGTGATAGTCAAATATTAAATGCCTAAAGACTGCCATAGCCAAGTAAGACCTTCAATGCGTATATTATTCGACCTTTGAAATAATTTTTCCCTGACTTTTCACTGACTTTTCAGGATTTTCATTTTTCACTGACCAAATTTCAAAATTCCCTGACAATTCCCTGACCTTGAAAAAATACCCAATTTCCCTGACTTTTCAAGTCCGCTGGCAACCCTGGATCTGTAGTCAGCAACTTTAACCACTCGACCACTGAGACAGGTCTTTCAGATAAGCATAATATGTAACGCAATTTTTATTGAAATTTGATACATACATTTAACTGAGCCTGAAATGGAAAAGTCAATCTAAGACTGTTCTGATATTCTTCAGTCACATGTCTTTCTGTTTGTCAAAGGTTTTTATTTTGTTCCTAAACATCAAAATCCCAACAACCTACAATATAACTCTCAGGGTGTTGTTCACAAAGGCAACCAGTATTAAACTCAAAAGACATATGATCTGAACAGAAGATGTTGAATGTTGGTAAATATAAAAAAATGTATCTTTCAACATAATTTCCAAACCTTTTTGCTAGCACTTGTATTGAAGTTATTTCTTGATTTCTTTGACTTCCTGTGAGGTTTTGCTGCTGGTTTTATAACAACAGTTTTGACGGTTGGTTGCTGCAACTTGTTAGTTTTCACTTTATTTATAACCCTCTCTTCTTCCAACTCCCTCTTCAGTCTGAAATAACATGATTGTATGAAAACAAATCTGCTGACATGACAGTGTGAATACAAATCTGCTGAAATAACATGACAGTGTGAATACAAGTCTGCTGAAATAACAAGCAATTGTAAAGACAAATCTGAAATAAGATCATGAATATAAACTGAAATAACATGGTTTACAAACATAAAATGACATGATAGTGTGAATACAAATCTGCTTTTTGTGCTAAAATAATTTGATGTAACATTATAATCATACTGATAATAATAACATGTAATTTTTGGTTCATGGAGTACAACTTCTTGCTTTGTAAAACTATGCAGCTGTTAATGGGCTATTTATATGAACTGCCTGCCTGTTATTACTTCATGATTCAGATTCAAATGACCTGTAATAATTATTATGTTCGACCTAAAACCAGTTTCAAGGTTGCAAATTTCAGTAACTAAGTCAACAACAAAACTGCTTATCCAGGTTCATATATTTTATCTAATTACTACCTCTAATGAGATACACAATCATTGAGACCAATATACATCACAGTGTAAAGACTTTTTCCTTTTGTGCATATTTACTTCAGTTCATATTAAATTCAACCTTTGAAAACTGCGTTATCAATTTTTTGGCTCAGTAAGATAGAGCGTAATTTTTTCATACTTCTCATGACCCAGTGGGCAGTAGTGCAAATCCCATATTAGGGCATTTTTTTCTGATTCATTGCATCTTTCTGTTGTGGATGGAAATTTGTAATACAACTTTTTCTTCAACATCTAAGCTACAAGTTCAAGTTTACTAGCCATACAAAAAACTATCCTTAAGTTATAATCTGGTTAAAAACACATGTATATGTTACCTTTGTATATCTCTCTTCAAATCTGCCTGATCCATTCTATGTTGGGAAGCTTCCTGTTTCAACTCCATTATCTCTTGTTTCAATAACCTGTGGATAAAAGTAAGTAAAATTTACTATCTTATTTATTTGTAAACACCTACATGGTTCTTACCAGATATGTATGTGATAAATATATTAGCATTGGAAATACTGTTTTACATCAAGCATATGTTTCTCAATAATTCTTTAGGTAAAGTTGAGTGAACTGAGGTTTAAATGTCCCTTTCAACAACTAAGGCCAAATCAAGAAAAGGCCAGACCTGGGGAGTGAACCATGATCTTGTGATTCTAAGTCAGACATGCTGATCACAAGGCCACCAAGCATGGATATTTATATGTTTCAATAAAAATGCTCAAGACAATATATTGGACTCCTTATAACACCTTTTTTTATACAACCTGTTCAACATTTTCAAGCAGTCAGATCAGCTGCTTACTATTGGACAGCTTAAATGCCAGTCTACACAAGGACTGGTACGGGTAGTGACTAACAGGTGCATTAGGCCTATGATCTGCACATGTCTGTAGGCCTAACAACAATTTTACAACTCCAGACCTATGAGTTATTCAGCAGACTGAGAGAAACATGCAAAAAGATCTGATATACACAACAAACGCTTACTTTTTCTCCTCTAGCACAGCATCTCTATCAACTCGCAGATCAGTTACATCTCTCTCCAGACGTTGTATAACAACATCTTTGTTCTGCACCTGAAATTTAACGCCGAAAAAATTGCAACGTTAACCACTGTATACACTTACTGTGACTGGGTAAAGTATTTTCATCTTTTACTAAAACCTACTTTCCTTTCTCTAGAAACACAAATATTTGATTTTGTCTTCCATAAACAAGCATTTACTGAATCTCAGACTGGTTACCAACTGGGCCTCAGACTGGTTACCAACTGGGCCACAGACTGGTTAACCAATGGGCCTCAAACTGGTTACCCACTAGACCTCAGACTGGTTACCATTGCACCTCAGACTGGTTATCCACTAAGCCTTAGACTGGTTACCTATTGCATCTCAAAGTGGTAAACCACTGGGCCTCAAACAGGTTACCCATTGGGTCTCAGACTGGTTACCCACTGGCTCTCAGACTGGCGAACCACTGGGCCTCAAGGCTCTCAGACTGGTTAACCACTGGGCCTCAAACTGGTTACCCACTGGCTCTCAGACTGGTTAACCACTGAGTCTCAGACTGGTAACCAACTGGGCATCAAACTGGTTAACCTACTTACAAAAATAATAGTATAAAGCATTTAACCAAGTTCTGCTTCAGGGAATTCATCCCAATACACAAACACACATAACAAGTTTTTGTAGTTTGACATTTACTCAGCAGCAACGACCCCTCTTTTTCAAGGTACTTTACACTTTTCAGGGCCATAATTTTTTTTAATCCACCTCATGAGTTATAATTTTCCTATGTCCAAGTAAGATATTGAAACAACTGTTAATAGAGAACAAACCTCTGATCTGAGAAGAACAATCTCTGATTTCTGTGTAGCAACTCCCTCCAGATTTCTCTCAGTTTTCTTCTTTTCATATACTCTTTCTGTAAACAGATCATATTACACTTTAAAGTTCTTTCTGTAATCAGATCACATTACACTTTCAAGATCCTTCTGTAATCAGATCACATAATACTTTTGAGCTCTTTCTGTAATCAGATCACACTTTTAAGCTCTGTCTGTATTCAGATCACAAAACACTTTTAAGATCTTTCTGTAAACAGATCATACAACATTTTTAACCTTTTCATGTAAACATACATCATCATCTTGAAATAAGGTTTAATATATTTTATAAGATTTTTTCTCAGAAAGTTCAAAACACTGTGAAGTAAATCTTACTGTCTTTTAAATGTAAAATGAAATCCTGCAGTTTTTGTGACAGAATAGATACTTCAATAAACAATACCACATAAGACCTCTGCTTAACTGTAAGACACTGCAACAATAATAAAAGGCTATTGAAATACCTTATCTCTTTTTTATGTGTCAAAACTCTAAATTGTTTAACATGCTAACTGTGCCATCTCTGTAGAGCTTAATTACACAATTAATTTGTTCCAAAATCATTAGAACTGTGAAATCATGCAAAAAAAAAAGGTATTTTTATTTTCTCTGTTACAAGAAGCATCACCTTCTCTTTCCTGTTCAATTGTGACCTTCAGTTCGTGTATAGTAGCAGCATCTTCACTAGCTTTTACTCGTAAGCTGTCTAGTTCTTCCTCCAAGCTCATTCTACAATTGTATAATCTCATACATAAGTTCTAAAATTCTGAATCACTTGAATTTGTTTTTGTTTATTGTTACTCTGAGATCAAGTCAAAATAGTCAGCTGACAAGCCTAAGGAAACCTATTTTTTAAATCCTAACATAAGTATCTTGTTTAAGGGGCATAAAAAAGGGGCATAAAAAGTAGTCATATATTATATATGATAACTAAATACAGGTCAATTAACCTGAAAAATCTCGTTATTCTAGAAATGGTATTGTTAACAGCACTTTACCTCTCCACCACAAGGTTTCTGTTTTCGTTTTTGAAGTATGCCAGTTCATTCCAGACGGCCCCACTGTCCTCATGTCTCAGATCTTTTGGATCAGCCCGTTTCACCTTCTTCTGCTTTTTCTTGGACCTAAAATTATGTAACACTTTAAACATCATAACACTATAACTTTATTTTGTTTACTTCCAAATGCAATGACCCAAGGCTGAATCACTAACCTAAAACCTCAAACATAGGAACCATACTTTTTCTGCATACCATGTTTCATATTTTCATCCTAAATATTTTTTTGTGGTCCCTCCTTTTTTCCTAGTTGCACAAGTTCCTTATGATGTCAGAATGATAGAGGTAAACAACTGACCAAACCATCATTCCTGGGGAAGGAACCTGTAAAAGACTCCCATCTTCTGTATAAAATTAATATTAGACTTACAGGTCAATTTCTTTCAAATTAATGTTTTGTATTTTATCCTTTATCAACTTTGAATTTATCTGAATTTTATACTTCTATGATTCTAAGTCAACTCTGTACACATCTGAATCCTTTACTTGTGTCTAAGTCAAATAGGTACATATCTGAATTATATACATGAGTCTAAGTAAACTTTGTATATATCTGAATTTGTACTTGATTCTAAGTCAACTTTTTTTCATATTTTAGTTCCAAACATGATTCTAAGCCAACTTTTACATATCTGAATTATATACTTGATTCTATGTCAACTTTTTTCATATTTTAGTTTCAAACACGATTCTAAGCCAACTTTTACATATCCGAATTATATACTTGAATCTAAGTCAACTTTTACATATCTGAATTATATACTTGATTCTAAGTCAACTTTTACATATCATAATTATTTACTTGATTCTAAGCCAACTTTTACATATCTGAATTATATACTTGATTCTAAGTCAACTTTTACATATCTGAATTATATACTTGATTCTAAGTCAAATTTTACATATCTGAATTATATACTTGATTCTAAGCCAACTTTTACATATCTGAATTATATTCTTGATTCTAAGAAAACTTAGTTCATTTCTTTGTTTTATACTTGTTTCTTGGTCAACTTTGTTCATTATAATCTTCCTTACACTCAATTCTATAAATGAATGGCAGCACCTACCCATAGTACTCTGCCTCCAGTGTTTTCAGCTGTTCTTTCACATTTTTGTAATTTTCCTGCACATGTTTTAACCTCTCCAGTCTCTTCTGGTGAGCTTTCTTTAGCTCTGCCAACTCTCGCATCTGTGTATTAAAACATCGTTATTCAGCAGTTTTTATAACTCATTTCCATACAAATTACACTCAACTAAAACAGTTCTTATGCTTATATATTTTACCCACTCCTTTAATTTACTTAACATGTTTAATATATTTTTATTTTCTAAAATGTTATCATGAAGCTACCCACCTTTACTTGTATATATTCAGGATATTTGTGTTTTAACAGTATGCATGTATATATGTAAATGTCAAATAAGCAGTATTCGAATTTCATGCTAGCCTCTCAATAAAAGACAGACTCAAATTCAGAAATTCATAAAGTTGACCTAATGAAGGAAACAGTATGTTTCACTGGTAACAAGAATTCTAAAATGACCTTGAGTTTCAGTATGGCTCTACAGTCTTCTAAATCTTTCTGTACATGAAGTCTGGGTCTCAACACTTCTCGTCTTGTTGGTGACATTGACCTTGACCTGTGACCTTTATTCAACCTTTCAGGCTTTTCTTCCTGAGCTTTTAGTGGACTAAGACCAATACTCCTGAACTGTCTAGATGGTGTGGAATGTGTTCTTTCATGGCGGTTGAGACGAGCAACATCAAATTCTATCGTCTGGTTTATTGCGTCTTCTTCTAACTGCTCAATATGGCTGCAAAATAAGAATGATGGCGTAAATATTAGTATAAAATGAAGTATTCCTTCATGAAGCAGGAGTAACCGAACTACTTCTTTAACAAACTAGTGGATTTCATGTGTTGTGGTGTCTATCAGAATATGCCCGAGCATGACACTGTTAGCATGAAGTAGGTCAAACATTATGAATATGCAATAAAATTCAATGAGATCTTTCACAGAAATTACCCAAGAGTCTCTAAGGCTCGAGCTTTGAAATCTCGGTCCTGTAAAGGCACTAGCTTTTTAAAAGCAAATGTCTGATAATTTACTGAAAGCAAACTAAAAGCATCACTAACCCTTCTTTCTCGACCAGCTGTCTGCGTAAACTGTCAATTTCCTTCTGCATTGACTTCACTTTATATTCCAGATCCAACACTGGCTCAACCTGAATAATACCAATAAATGAAAGTTCATTGATTAAAGAAGAAAGACTAAGTTTAATTCAAACCCTCTTTTGTTCAGAGACAGTTAAAAATTCCACTTCAGAAAGAAAAAAAAAAAAAAAAAGATTTGCTAATTTACAGAACAGTTCCTGCTATGTTTTGCTTGACAGTTACAATATCATGTGACAGTGCAAGATGTAAGTTACATTTCCTTTTTTCTATTAATGAAAGCAATTCTTAGATTTATATATGCAACATGGCACTTTTTGCAACTACAGAATAAGGAGAATCGGTTAAACTGAACTTCACACCCCTAACAGTCAAAATCATATCAGGTAGGCAGTTTACCTAACCACCATCCCTGGGTTAGTTAAGCAATTCATGGATCCACATCATAACTCTTAAATCCTATAACAATAAGTTTTACCCACAAACATTACCACGTGCTCTTTTGTTACATACTTGTTTGTGGTGAAAATATAACTATACTTCTTTGTTAACTCCTGCAAATGTGAGGGGTCAGGGATCCATCAATTTGAAGTCAGCACTTTTAAACTCATGACCATGAAGACGGGTCTGGAATAAAGAGAAATTGTACCTTTTCTTGATCCAGGAAGCTTCCGCTGTGATCCTGTGCACGTTTTCTCTGTTTGTCCAATCTGTGTTGTAATTCTGCTATGATATCATCCTTGTCAAGTAATTCCTGAAACAATGTTAAACTGTGATAATACTTGTAGTTTTTGCAGCAGACAATAGCCAGTGGCTACTAAAATTTCTGAAATAAGAAGAAAATGACACCTATTTTCAAAATTTCTGGCAATATAATTCCTAAGTGAGAAGAATTTTTGACTAAATGGATTTCAATTTGTCTTCTAAGTTTTATTTCCTGGTGCCAGCCTAGTGACAGGAATTGTGTCTTTGATGTCAATTTCTCAGAATGCTATGGATAGCTCTTTTGGAAGGTTTTTATATAGTTTGATTATATAAAGACATTTTTTTCCCTTCCTATCTGGAAATTCAATTACATTTTTTACCAGCCAGTTTCTTAAAGAAGTTAAATTTCTATCTTAATAGAATATGTTGATTAATGAAAAAGGATTTTCTCTTTCAGTAGAATTTTTAATCATAGGGGACAACTCTAGGATATTTAATCTGCCAGTTATGTTTATTCCCCTTAGTTACATGAAAATGCTTCAAATGATTTGGTTTGATTTTGTTTAAATTCCCTCTGCAAATTCTTCGTACAGGGTAATTTTTTCCCAATAAAGAATCCCTAGAAAGGTAAACACATAATAATTGTATAACGCAATTTAATTAAACTCTACCACAACATTTGGAACGTAATCATACAGTTCTTTGCCAACTTAGGTCACAATTTAAACACCACTCATTAATAACCCTTTTTTTCTCCCAAGATATCTCAAATTTCGCCAAACCTGACTTTAAAATGACGCATTTTCTTTCCAATATTTATCACCGATGTCAAAACGCAAGCAAATAATTATACTGCAGCTTGATTAAGCACAGTTTTAATATGACAACTTTTGCTCGGACTATTTACAGTCGCCGTCAAAAATATGACGCAAATATATTTTAGTGTCCTTTGCACAGAACAATTCTGGTAATAATCGCGTTTCGTATCTGTCCCATAGGAGACGGCGTAAATTACGACATCACTGAATAGTAATTACATTGTAAAAATCATACATTGTTTGTAATATGAATTTTAGAAATGGTAATTTAATTTCACTGAGACAAAAAATTTCCTAATTAGCTTTATGTTCTAATAACTCCGAAGGGGGATATAAAGTACCCACCAGCAATGATGAATCTGTTATACAAAGACAAAACAATGAAAATGAATATTCCAATCAAGAGTGTTTCAATTTATCATAAATTTTTTCTAACCCATATCTTATGTTTCTTGCAAGACTTCAGTTATACATTTAGGTTTGATTGCGAAGAAGTATTTTGACCTTGATTAAAGCTGACTTCAATACCCTTGATATTTCGCAGAAACTGTTAATTTCTCAGTATTCCCTTATTTCTCTCCCACCATCCTTATTTTTTTATGCACAGAAGGGAGGTGGGGTCAGTAACTGTCATCACTTCGAGCATAACCTAAAAACTTGCTGACTTCAATATTCAACAAAAACTGTTTTTTTTTCAATATTTCCTTCATTTATTTTTCCTTTTTTGGGTGAGCTGGGAAGGAGGATGGGGAATCTGTTACAATACAAACACAAGAAACATGGCAATGCCACGAAACCAGGTTTTCAAAAATGTTGTTCTGATTCTATACTATAGTTTGAATTTTGGAATGAAGATTGCTATGAATATTCAAAAGATTATAACATGACATGAAGGAAAAGATAATATTCATGAGAATACATGATAATGAGTAGGATGTAAATTTCGGCTAACAATACTGTCTGCAAGGAGTATACTTAATAATGAGACAACAATTTCTGCACGTCATCTTGATGTGGTAAACATTTGTCTGAAGTTTCATCAAAATTCTTCAAAGGGTTGAAGAGTTACAGAGCGGACAGGATTTTCAATGTTAATGTCACTGTGACCTTGACCTTGGAGCCATCAAAATTCTTCAAAGGGTTGAAGAGTTACAGAGCGGACAGGATTTTCAATGTTAATGTCACTGTGACCTTGACCTTGGAGCCAGCCATGCGGAACATGCGTTCTGCACGTCATCTTGATGTGGTAAACATTTGTCTGAAGTTTCATCAAAATTCTTCAAAGGGTTGAAGAGTTACAGAGCGGACAGGATTTTCAATGTTAATGTCACTGTGACCTTGACCTTGGAGCCAGCCATGCGGAACATGCATTCTGCACGTCATCTTGATGTGGTAAACATTTGTCTGAAGTTTCATCAAAATTCTTCAAAGGGTTGAAGAGTTACAGAGCGGACAGGATTTTCAATGTTAATGTCACTGTGACCTTGACCTTGGAGCCAGCCATGCGGAACATGCGTTCTGCACGTCATCTTGATGTGGTAAACATTTGTCTGAAGTTTCATCAAAATTCTTCAAAGGGTTGAAGAGTTACAGAGCGGACACAATTTCGTTTGACGCCCGCCCATCCGCCCATCCGCCCGCCATACCCCAATCTAATAACCAGGATTTTCAAAATTGAAAACCTGGTTAAAAATTTCATTTGTTTCAATACTGAAGAGACTGAGTTCTTTTTGTCCAATATTTTTTTCCTTTCTTTTTTGAAGGGGTGGGGGGGGGTCAATCTCTTCTTACTACAAAGAAAAATTCATCCACTTCAAAACTCAACAGATTGGGTTCTTTCGGCCCCAATATTTTCATTTTTTGGAAAGTGGGTGGAGGGGGTGGAGTATGTAAATGTCCAAGAATCATAATATCTTATTTTTTTGTTTAGTAGAGAATGTATTTGTCAATTCTTAGTCAGAATAACCTTGACCTTCACTGACCGTGACCTTTTAGCTGTCATACAATCTAATGAATGTCTCAATATACTTCAATCACTAACCTTTTTGAGAGCGAGAACCGTGGAGCGGAGCTCAGATTCTGCTTTTTTGGCAGTGTCATATCTTGATGTGAGCTCTGTGTACATCTGAAAAATAAAAACAAACGAATACAAAGTAAGTTCAACATGATTTATCTCCCCTGAAAAATGGCAAGTGGTTTCAGACGTTCATAAGAAGAATGCAAACATGGAAATATTAGATGTGGACTTTTATAGCATCTACTTTACAAAAATGCCTAAAAAACCTGCTGATGGCAGGTTCACAATTATTTCTGTGTAAAGCAAAAGTTAAAATACAGGTGACCACTTATATAGAAAAATATCACTTTCTTCTAAACTGAGATTTTTGCCTGTTAGAAACACCTAATGCTTTCCAAAGCTACACTTAATGCAATATTTTACCTACAACTTTTCAAAGAATTGCTTAATACAAGATTTATACTGAATCAATAGTTTTTCCACTGTTATGCAATAACAGGATATAATTATATGAATGATGCATACAAAATAAGTTATTGTACAAGGGGGGTAATTCTTACCTGCTGTAGAGAATTACTCTCTAATGAGTAAGCTTCTTCCTGGTTCTTCATCACTGAAGTTATAAAAGGTTTTACACAACTTTTAAAGTTTAAATTTCAAGAAAATGAACAAGAAATGCCCAAAACAGGAGTACCCCACTGCATAACGATGGTTTTTATTTTTTAGCTGTGGCAGCCATACTGAATGGGTTTAGAAATCTGAAATTTTATTAATTTTATATATGAATTTATTTTGGCTGAACAGTGCCTGAAATTTTTTTTTTTCCTCAGAAAGAAAGATACCATATATGAACTTTCACAAAGAAGCAGTTGTGCACGAATTTCTAAAGCAAAATGACTTTGGGCTGACAATCCTTTTCCAGAGATTTCAAATTAATTTTATAACTAAACATGCAAATAATGACAAATAACCAACTCTATATAGTGTTATTAATACAAGCAATTCCATTATTTTTTCAAATTCGATTTTCATGAGCGGTCACTTTCGACACAAGAGAAAATGTTTGCAAAAAAGTAACAGGACTTCGAGACTGATTTGAATAATCAGTACATTATGTGATTATTTATGGCCCAAATATTCACATCTGCAGAAATTCTGCAAATCCAATGATTGGTGCATTTCAAAAGTAAGTTTTTTTGCAGATATCCAAAAATAAAGAATTTATCTGTTCATTTTTTCATAACAGCAGACACGATGTCTTCAAAGTTTACATAGAATGAAAGATTTCAAGCACTGGTTCCACTTGAATGTATAATCAAGAAATTAAAGCCAGGTACCAAGAATACACTCTACATTCAGTGTTGTGCTGGATGAATAAAAGTTTTGAAATATCAGATTCTAAGAAAGAGAACAATTCTTCTAATATGGTGATGAGCCTACAGGATTCATTTGCTTGCAAAAAAAAACCCTCCCCAAAAACTTGGTAAATCAAACTCTTGATGTCTTTTTTTTCTTATAGATGCTTTCAAAACAATGTACAGTCAGTCAAATGTGGTTGAGAAATTCATGACTGAACAATTATATGGTGTGCTATAAAATATTTTTGGTTCTCTTTGTCACTAATAATAAAAGACATCTAACAAAATTTGCAAATCAACACCAGAATGATCAAGCCTGTTGCAGACTTTGTTAACGCTGATACACTTACATTGTCTATATACAGCAGCTATGTGAATCATGAACTATTTATAATCCAAAGTTTCTTTTTTTGTTCAAATTTGTATTGAAATTTCAAATTTCTTTTGAATATGCCTGTACATACTTTTCTGCGTGTCAGTCTGTAGGGACTGAATCTGTCGGATCAGGTCTGCCTGTTGACTTGAATGCTCCGTTAACTGGTTGTGTGTCGCCCACAGTTCCGCTAACTCTTTGCGGACTGTCTCAAGCTCCTGGTTCTTGTACTCAAGGTCTTGCTGCTGCTGACGTGTCTGGGTCTCAAACCGACGCAGTAGGGATCGAGCCTCTTCCAACTGTATGAAAAACGACCCATAGATAAATAATCAAGTATTCAAATGATTGAATTAAAGATCATCAAACAACTGACAGATATATCATCCAATGATCAACCGATAAGTAATCAAAGAAAGTTTACTGAACCAGAAATGAACAAGACTGAAATTTTCAACTCAGCAAAAAGAGGATATTTTCTTCAGATTGCTGACAAATACTAAGGCTGCATATACAAATTGGCTTTAGAAAAGTTTCATTACAATAAAAAGTTTAAAGAATATGTGATAAATGGTGTTCTGGGATACAATTATCAGTCAAACACATTAAAAGTACAAACATTCTTGGTATATAGATTCTGTTGATTTCGATAAGTACATCTTTAAACATGAAATGTTTCAGTCTGAATCTTCATGCAAAAAAACCCCAAAAGCTCTGAATTTTAAGAATTTAACATTCACACTATATAAAACAATCAATCCTAAGATAATTACATTGTGAAATAGATATCTTGTTTAAAAGACTGACTTGAACAAAATTATCCTCTCAGACTTAAACTAATGAGATTTTTTGAGTAAGTAAGGTGAGTGTAGTATTTGTTGAACCCACAGTTTTCTTGTTCAGGTTAAGTTATGTCATCACTGAGGATATGTATAGTCACTCACTTTAAAAAGTTTACAAAATGTATTAATTAGTAACAGATCTTGGGAAATATTTTGTCATTATTTCATTTTTTTTTATCAAATCAAGAATCATTATTTTATTTTATTGAACATGACATTACCTCTCTGACAAGTTCCTCAAACTTTCCAATCTTCTGTCCGACCTCTCGTTCCATAGTCTGAAACACAAAAATTTCTCTGTAAATATAATTATATAAAAATTCTTCTGAATCCTATTTCCTAACTTGATAAAAGAAAAAAAAATGTTTCAGGAGCACTTCTGAAAAGATGCAATTACCAAAAAAGAACTGTTGTAATTATGAAAACATAACAGGGACTTTGCAGAAGTAACAAACCAATGCTAGCTTTAGTCACTATATCTATGTTCTTTATAAGTCAGGAACAGTAACTCTAACATATTAGCCATTTTGCTAGTATATCTTGGTGAGCAGTCTGTTGGTCTATCTCAATTAACCTCAGCATGATTCTTGCCATCTACTTTCCACTGATTGGGTTTAATTAAGCTAAATACTCTCTAACAGTCAAAGTCACATCAGGCTAGCACCTCAACTAACCAACAGTCCTGTGTAGGACAAGTTATAGACTTCCATTCTCTGTAAGATATCAAGAACTTTTAACATAAATGGTAATGGTTGGTAGCTAGGCTCGAACCAATGACTATAAATCAGTGAGAGGTTTAGTAATATGAAATTGGCGACTTTAACCACTTGACCACAGAGACCAGTCATTTTTCTATCCAGATGACATAAGTTGCAGAATGGGTTAGCCTGCTAAATATCTTAAATGGACCTGTGCACCTTTCAATTTGGACAGATCTATTAATTGTTTACTGGCATGTTTATTGAAATTTATCGACTGAATGGCAAAAAGTGCAGACCATGATCAAACTGCATGGATGTGCAGCCTGATCTTGGTCTGCAGTGGTCGCAAAGGCAAACATAAATGCCGCCAGCAGGAGATGGGTTAAACTGTGTACAACAGTAAAACATTATGTCTGTATTGAAGAAAGCAAAAGCCTCACCCTGATTTTACTCTCCATCTGTACACGCAGGGCCATCTCGTCAGCTTTTTCCGACCTTGATTTCTCTAAGTCTGACGTCAGCTTCTGCATTTTCTGTGACATCTCTACAATAAATGCAACACTCCATTATAATTATAGTAAACTGGCACAATTCTGACAAACGTTTCTCTTTAACATTTTAAAGATAAGCTGTCATGTCATTTTGTGGTTTAATTATAATCTAACAACACTCTGTGCTCATGACTTGAAAAATGTCTTGTGGTACAGAAATATATTTCAATTGAAAGTGCAAAATGATTAATCAGCTGGAATGTCTCTAGTGTTTTTGTTCAATCTTTAGAATTTTTTTCTCAGAATCCTGTTATCATAAAGTAACATCTGCAAGGTAAGGTCATCTGCATTGTCCTAAAGGTGAATTTTTTCGAAAGGTCAAGGTTAGACTAGTCTTTTACAGGTGAAAGGTCAAGTTATAACAAGTAAGCTGTAAAGCTGCCTCAAATTCAACACAGAAATTTCAGTTTGTAATCCCCCCCCCCCCCCAAAAAGCAAAACTACAGATGGCTTTCTAAAATTCAGAAAATGAGGAACATGCAATAATATCTAGAGCATGGCAAAAGACCGCACCAAGTGCTTTCATAACTAGAAATGGGTTTTTGATTGAACAAAAACATATGTCTCCCCCCAGCCAGTTGCTGCAGGTAGTATTGAGTCAGAGGATTGTAAGATTTGACATTTAACCTCCAAGTGTGACCTTGACCTTGAGACACCACACCCGCAGAGTGGGTTCTGCACGTCACCTTGATGAGGTGATCATCTGACCCAAGTTTCATAACAAGAGGGCCATGATGGCCCTGGATCGCTCACCTGAGTACTTTGGCTGTAGGTTTGCTGTTAAGCAGTATTTCATTTTTTAATTGAAAATATATAAGTGCCTCCAAACCAAATATGTAAAATATCAGTCAATAAATAAAGGCTCTATGACAGAAAGTAGAAATATCTATTACAAGCTATGGTGACCTTGACCTTGACTCAGTGACCTCAAACCCTACACATGGGTAGAGGTCCATGCAAGGAACCTATATACTGAATATCAAAGATATTGGTCTATAAATAAAGGCTTTATGAGGTACAGTAGATAAATCTATTTTTAGCCTCCATGACCTTTAACCTAATCTAATAATGTGAACAACCAAACAAGCTTTCTGACAAACTGCCAGGATATTTGGACTGAAACAGTAGCCTCTAGAGCCTTAACAAAATATTTCTATTTTTGGGCTCTGTGACCTAGTTTTTTACCCCTGATGACCCATATATGAACTTGACCTAGAAATCATCGAAACAACCTATCTGACATATTTCCAGTATATTTGGGCTGAAAATGTTACCTCCTGAGTGTTAACAAGGTTTTTCCATATACAGGCTGTGTGACCTAGTTTTGGAACCCACATGACCCATATTCCAACTTGAGCCAGAAATCATCTTAGCAAGCTTTCTGACAGTTTTTTAGGTAATTTAGGCTAAAAATGTTACCTCTAGAGTGTTAACAAGGTTTTACCATATTTGGGCTGTGTGACCTAGTTTTTGACCCCACATGACCCATATTCAAATTTGAGCTAGAAATCATCAAAACAACCTTCCTGACATATTTCCAGGATAGTTTGGGCTGAAACAGTAGCCTCTAGAGCCTTAACAAGCTATTTCTATTTTTGGGCTCTGTGACCTAGTTTTTGACCCCAGATGACCAATATTCCAACTTGACCTAGAAACCATCGAAATAACCTTTCTGACAAATTTCAAGAATATTTGGGCAGGAAATGTTACCTGTAGAGTGTAAACAAGGTTTTTCCAAATTTAAGCTCTGTGACCTAGTTTATGACCCCAGATTACCCATATTCGAACCTGGGCTAGAAATCATTCAAATAACCTTTCTGACATATTACAAGGATATTTGGGCTGAAAATGTTACCTCTAGAGTGTTAACGAGGTTTTTCCATATTCAGGCTGTGTGACCTAGTTTTTGACCCAAGATGACCTATATTCGAACTTGACCTAGAAATCATCAAAACAAGCTTTCTGACAGTTTTTCAGGAAATTTGGGTTAAAAATGTTACCTCTAGAGTGTTTACAAGGTTTTACCATATTTGGGCTGTGTGACCTAGTTTTTGACCCCACATGACCCATATTCAAACTTGAGCTAGAAATCATCAAAACAGCCTTTCTGACATATTTCCAGGATATTTTGGCTGAAAATGTTACCTCTAGAGTGATAAAAAGGTTTTTCCATATTTCGTCTTAGTGACCTAGTTTTTGACCCCAGATGACCCATATTCGAACCTGGGCTAGAAATCATTCAAATAACCTTTCTGACATATTACAAGGATATTTGGGCTGAAAATGTTACCTCTAAAGTGTTAACAAGGTTTTTCCATATTTGGGCTCTGTGACCTAGTTTTTGACCCCAGATGACCCATATTCGAACCTGGGCTAGAAATCATTCAAATAACCTTTCTGACATATTACAAGGATATTTGGGCTGAAAATGTTACCTCTAAAGTGTTAACAAGGTTTTTCCATATTTGGGCTCTGTGACCTAGTTTTTGACCCCAGATGACCCATATTCGAACTTGAGCTAGAAATCATGGAAACAACCTCTCTGACAAATTTCCAGATTATTTGGGCTGAAAATGTAGCCTCTATAGTGTTAACAAGAATGTTCTATTTTTGGGCTCTGTGACCTAGTTTTTGACCCCAGATGACCCATATTTGAACTTGAGCTAGAAATCATAGAAGCAACCTTTCTGACAAATTTCCAGATTATTTGGGCTAAAAACATTACCTCTAGAGTGTTAACAAGATTTTTCTATTATTGGGCTCCTTGACCTAGTTTTTGATCCAATATGACCCATATTCGAACTCGTCCGAGTAATTACTGGGAAAAACATCCTGACCAAGTTTCGTGACAATTGGAGCAAAAATGTGACCAGTAGAGTGTTAACGAACTAAATGTGAACGGACGACGGACGACGGACGACAGACGACGGACGACGGACATTCATCGATCCTAATAGCTCACCCTGAGCCAGCTCAGGTGAGCTAAAAATCCTTCAAGGGCTTTGGAAGATACAGAGCGGACACAATTTTGTGGCATTTGACATTTAACCTCCAAGTGTGACCTTGACCTTGAGACACCACCACCGCAAAGTGTGTTCTGCACGTTGCCTTGATGAGGTGAACATCTGACCCATGTTTCATTAAAATCCTTCAAGGGCTTTGGAAGATACAGAGCGGACACGATTTTGTGACGGACAGACAGACGGACGGACAACCGGGGGAAAAACAATATGTCTTCCCATTTTTGGGGGGAGACATAATTCAATTAGACTTGGTCCAGTCTTGCTCCATGCCCTCAAATGATGGCTGAACAAACATCAATTATACCTCGTTTTTCCCGCTCATATTCCTGAATGGTGTCGCTATGAGCATTTTCCAGATTCTTCTCACGCCCCTCGACATTTCGCAACTGTAATAAATGAAATCAAGAACCATGAAAGGAAACCATTCTTAAATTTGAACTAAATTAAATACTGTACTGTAATGCATTACTTCTAATCACAGCCCAATTATATCTATAACAGATCTGCCTGTATACTAAAATAAAGTATTAATTCTGAATTCCTCCCACATAACAATTTTTTCACTTCTTCACTCTGAAACAAGATGTGGTTCCTTCTAACTCCTCAATTTTCTTTTGTTCAAATCAAAGGTCTGGTGTTCCTTGATAAAATAAAGTTAACTGGGCAATCAAAAAACACAATACCAAAGTACACCAACACAACAATTTCTTACTGTTTCAATTAAAAAAATTTGACAGCATGTCCATCTATGATTTCCAAATCTTCCTTTTGATTTTTTTCCCTGAAACCTGAGTGATACACCTTTAACCCTTTCTCTGCAGACCTTAGTGCTTACCCTATGTTATCTTGACAACCTTCAAGAACCAATATACTTGCAACTGAATCTGAATCAGGGTATTTCAAACTACCATAATATATCAATGCAAGTGTTGCAATGCTGATATAAAAATTTTTGTTAAACAAGAGGGCCAAGATGGCCCTATATCGCTCACCTGCGAATCATTGCACTGAAACATAAAAAAATCAGGATGTAAGTAAGTAGGTCAAGGCCAAGATCATCCACGGTCAAAGATTTAATCTGCATGCAAAATTATCTAATGTTTCATTGTTGTAGCTGAACAGAAGGTCTTCTAGGAATAGGCCCTGTGACCTATTTTTTGACCCTGGATGACCCATATATAATCCCGTCCTAGATTTTATCAAGACAAACATTCTGACCAAATATTAGGAAAATCGGATGTAAAATACAGCTTCTATCGCATACACAAGCTTTTTTCTAAGATTTGACCCTGTGACCTAGTTTTTAACCCAGATGACCCATATTCAATCCTGACCTAGATCTCATCAAGGCAAACATTCTGACAAAATATTTGGAAAATCCAATGAAAAATACAGCTTCTATTGCATACACAAGGTTTTTTCTAAGATTTGACCCAATGACCTAGTTTTTGAACCCAGATGACCCATATACAATCCCAACCTAGATACCATAGAGACAAACATTCTGACCAAATATTAGGAAATTTGGATGAAAAATACAGCTTCTATCGCATACACAAGGTTTTTCTTAGATTGGACACAGTGACCTAGTTTTTGAACCCAGATGACCCATATACAATCCCAACCTAGATCTCATCAAGACAAACATTCTGACAAAATATTAGGAAAATCCAATGAAAAATACAGCTTCTATCGCATACACAAGGTTTTTCTTAGATTGGACACCGTGACCTAGTTTTTGATCCCAGATGACCCATATACAATCCCAACCTAGATTTCATCAAGACAAACATTCTGACAAAGTTTCATAATGATCCAATCACAAATACAGCCTCTATCGCATACACAAGGCAAATGTGAGCAGACAGACGACAGACGCTAGAGGACAGACGATGGACAGACGACAGACGAAGGACATCCAGCGATCACTATAGCTTACCCTGAGCATTCGATCAGGTGAGCTAAAAAGAGACCTCCCAAAATACTCTAAATAAAAAACATGTTCTTGTGCTCTGGAAAATAAGTGCAAAGTATATAAAAACATCTTAATTGAACGTATTTCAGGATTACTGAAAGAAATATCTTTTTCCATTAATACACCAGGATTACTAAAACAACATTTTCCCTGCACAAATATTCAAGGATTACAATGTCTTTTTTCCTTTCATTAATACACCACAATTACTTCAGCAATGTTGAAATAGATCTTGAGTCAAGTACACGAATCCAAGTGGTGAATCTGCACTACAGTTATTCTGTCAACTATATCCATGCAGCTTAACTGAGAGACTCCTGTGACACTCATTATTGATATTTAATGAAAATAAATTACCGCATTATTTTGCGACTATCGGCAGGGGAGAAATTCAATTATGTTTTAACAATGATACCGGTCTTTATTGTCCCCTAGGCTCCGCAATGTGGGATATTTCTACTTGACAAGATGCTAATGAAGTGTCGTTATAATTTCGGAGACAATATTATCAACTGTCAAACATTATAAGGACTGTTAGCGAAAAGTGTATACTCACGGGACACCGAGACGCATCACATGACGTCTTAAAATGATACATGGGATAAGAAATCAATTGTATTTAGGTAAACACTAAATAAGGTGAACATAAACATGAGAAAGTTCTTGTCACAATTTAGTGCAACTATTTATGTACTGCTAAAAAGTGTGCAACAATTAATGTTAATAAACAATTTAATTCCTGTGAAATAAATTTTGCAAACTGCCATATTGGGAACAGCATGACAGTACATATTCCTTAATTTAATACTGTGGCTTACTTTACTTCATGTTTTGTCAAATTTCAAACGAACCTCTCAGTTCATTTTTATCCAATATTCCATGAAAATTTTGTGACGATGCATTTATAAAATTATACTAATAAGTTGGGTGTAACAAAGCTTTCTGACCTAGTTTTTTTCTATAAATACATATATTCATATTTATAAAACAAAGTTGAAAGTAGAATCAGTCAGCCTTAAGGTAGAAAAGTATTATTTCAAAAGTTTTGTTTTCCTACAAAAATTTGAGAAAATTTATAGAAATTTATAAAATATTCTAGATTTTTATATATATAAATGAAATAGACAGTCAACAAATTAAAAAAAAATACTGATATAGGAAACTTAGAAAAAAATCTAAAGACTGTCTTTTGTTTTATGCATCCTTATCTTATGTTACACAGTTTAAGATGAAATAATGCCTAACTGGACGTTTAATAGATTCTGAATGAAATTTTCAACATAAAGAGCTGGGCGCTTTAAAATTAAGATGAAATAAAACTTTGAAATATAATAGCTCCATTTAAAGGTAGATAATTTTTTAAAAATAAGTCATTCAAGTCATAAAACAAAAATGAAAACTTGTTGAAAGTTTTATAAAATCTTGTGAATTCATTACTGATATAACAGTTTGTAATGCTGCAATTCAATTTCCAACTTTCATAGCCACTTGATTAACCAGTGTACTGGAAACACTCAACTGATGAATTTTTGTCTTTCATGCGACTTTAATATCGGCAAATCCATTCCATTTTACTTTCAAATAAACAGACATCACAAATTTAGGTCTTTTTCAATATTATTGGATTTTAACAAGAGAAAACAAATAAACATGCGCCACTGCTTCAAAACAGACAAATATTTCTTGAAAATCCTTAATGCAGTAAAAAAGCAAAACTTGTCCACAATTCGTCTCTCTGATAGTTGTTCATCTGCTGTCGCTGATGGATCAATACACCAGTTTTTTCCACAATGGACCGCAACACTAGCGAGCAATAACGCGTCACAAACGACAATTACACTGTGTGCAGAACTGTCCAACTAAATTAATCTAATCAAAACATGCTTAGACGCTAACCTAATCAAGCGTGGAACCAATCTTTGATGACCTCTTTCAATCGTTTGCTCAATCTACTGGACAAAAATGACCCATAAAAGTAAAGATTCTGTCTCCTGTTTTCTATCGTAAAGACAATTTCAGGAATATGTCGTCGGAAGATTGTCTCCGAGAAGTCTCTAATAAACGATTGTCCCTCTTGGCTTAGACAACATTAAGCCAATAATGTTAACGTTATTTGCTAAACAATGTAAGAATAAATAGTATTGAGAATTACTGTTGAAGCCTGCATTCCTTTAATGTAGGCCTGTTTTTTCCTTCTGCAGGGCTTAGGAAGCAACAGTTGGAATATTTCTCATCTAGAACAACTAAATAAAATAGTGTTACCTATCTTACAGTATAATACAAAGCATATTATATAATTTCCAACAATACCATTATCATATGTCATAATAAAAACCAAATATTTCAAATCTTAGGCAGTTGTTTTGAAACTGTTCAACTGAAAGTCATTCAAAGTTAAATTTACGAAGCCACTGAGTTACTAAACTCAGAAAGCTGCTTTTTTTGACTGAAACTTGGCAGAATAAGAACAGTACACCCTGTAAGACAGCTACTTCCTCTAGAGGCTTTAAGACTTTATTCAACAAATTCCTAGCAGGAATACTTGCCCTATAATTTAACTTCTAAGAACTTTATATCATAGGTATTTATGACCAAGTTATTATCAAACTTTACAAGGCCTTGGATTGTATCATTTTCAGGCCTTGGCCAAAGGGCCTAGACTGAGTCAACTTAAGACCTTTGGCCTCACACACAACAACTGTGTTTAAATCAAGTAATTTAAAACCAAAACAAGAGAGAAAAAGTGTCTCTTCAGCATGTTCTGAATAATATTTTATTGATGACATACAGTTGCCAAACTTTCTTGAAAACAGATACCACAGGGTCCCATTATTTTCCCTAGTTTTACTTGAAATGACAAACAGAACATTTCCATATCAACAAAAGCACACAGCAATTCAAATCCCTTTGGGACCGAGGTTGATAAAATGCCATATCAACCGATGTACTAAGTATCAACTGGGGGTAACTATGTCTTATATAACGTCCAAAGTATCGGCAGGTTTAAACAAATGATGGACACGTTTTTGCATTATATGATGATCGTCATGCAAAACTTGTAACCCACTAATGTTCTTTACACGACACAGTCTATCTCAAGCTCCCTGGAGGAAGTGTCTTTACTTAGTACACGATTAGTTGGACATTTAAATTATCGGGAAACAAGTTAACGTCCTATGTCACAGACTAACAAACAGCGCCTTTGACTGTGATATATGTGCTTGACTTTTGTGGATTCATTCCAAAAGCTGCGTCAACTGAAACAAGACATAACTCTTGCAAACAACGAAATATGACATGTAATTTTGATGCCTTTAATACACATGATTCAAGTTGAAACTGATATAAAATACTGTGATTTTATTTCTTTTTTTACTATCTTTATGCCTGTAACAAAATACATGTTTGAAAACATTGTTTCCTTCTTACAGAAGTGTCTATTCCAAGAAAATCTTGCAAAACAAATTTTTGTAAAGTGTTGGTGAGAAGACAATGCAAAATAAAAACTTGATCTTTATTGAATGATTTAAGTTGAAACTGATACTTTTTTCCTTTTGTAAAAAGTAGGTAAAAGATTTTTCTTTTAATTTTAATTTTCAGAAACTAGACATTAAGTTTGTCTTTTCACATTTCATATAATTTATAAACCTTAAACAGTTCCCCCAAATTTTATCCTATTGACATGAATGATTACAATAATTAAAAAGTTGGAAAACTAACTAATTAAGAGTCAAAAAAGACTTTTCCCAACAGAGGGAAATGCAAACCCATACCAATAATTACATCATTTTTTGGGTGAAATCCAATTTCCATGTTAATTTATTTTTGTCACAAGATTTGTGCAGCTTTGAAATTTCATGTCATACTTCGGACATACATCAGTTAGATGCACTGCGATATAAAACCCATACAAATCATGTGTGTCCATCATCATCATTTTCCCGATGTCCAATTTGGAAAAAGAAACGTAATCGGACCAATAAACGAGATCTGAGGAATACATTGGGGATTTACCAAACTAGTGACCTTTTCGCAGAATTGGCGTGTATGACAAATTTGAGTATTTGTCAAAACGTTAATTGGTTATCCCACATCATTGGTGCAAATCAATCATGTTTCCCATAGATGTCGGGATTCATTGATGTTTGGCTGTGCGACTTGACTGGTGATCTTAAAGACAAGATGGGGTAATAACGTGTGTCATATATTACAAAACTTAAGGAGATGAAATACCCTTTCATGAAATAAGGCAACAATAAGGCAACCATATCTTTCAAATTTTATCATTCAACTTGAGGTATCTGAAATTAAAGAGAGCAATACTGATCATGACTAGTAAAGTTGTGATCAAACATAGCGTAATTGTGGAAGCTTGATTATTTCTCCCTAAAAGCTTTTTAAATGTCTATTGACAATTTAAAAAAGTATGTTTTTCCAAAATCTTTCACCAGTGCACTTTGAGCAAAAAACAAAACAAAAAACAAAACAAAAAAAGAAACTACTTTTATACAAACTTTTTACCAAGTAAATCAAACAACATTATTTTAAACACTTCCCCAAACGCTTAAGAGCTAGCCAGTGCATTTAGACATTCACTTCACCAAATCACAAAGTGTACAAAACAATCTGGATCAAGTTGCCGTGTAAGTAGTACCTGTATTGTATTAGTATTTCTACTTTTGTCTGTTTTGTTTGGGGTGCCCCTTGTTGGTGAGCCACTGCCCCTCTGAGGGGATCGCAGCTTATTTGGACTTTTGGGTTTACTCCTAAGCTAAGTAAGGAAAAAAACCAGCAGACCAACAATTAGTAAATTGTTAAATGAATATTTACGTTGAAATGTAAAGTAAAGCCAATCAAATACCCTAATGCTAATATTTTTTAAAACCTGAACTATTTTCTCTTGTTTTTTTTTTATTCATTTGAAAACATTTTTTTGTTGTTGGCTCTATTGGTTAGTTTTAAAAATACCCTATACTTTATATTACTTTATATTTTACGAGTATGAATACAATATATATTATATAAGTATAACATACACAAGCACAAATTTGACCAAAAACTAAGGGATGCTTTATATTAACCCAAACCAAACTGTAAATTTTCTAACCATTTAAATACAATACATAACATTTAGAAGGAAGGAAATATTGAACCATATTACACCATACTTACTAGCCAAGCTAGCTATAAGCAAAGGTAAAATACATTTGAGTTCTGACTTTAATAACATTGAGATAACCAAGAAATCAGTAATCAGTATTCAGGTTTTTCATTTCACAGAAAATCTGTTGTTTTATGAAAATTGTAAATCATCAACAGTGAATATTTTAACATAGCCCCTCAATAAAATTTTTATTAGGAAATCAAACCATTATTATACAACATAAAGTCACCATTCATTAGCTTTTTAGTTATATCTATATGAATGTTTGAAGAACAGTCGAAACATAATCAAAAGAAATTGTGACAGAACACAATTACAGTGTACTAAGACAAACAATCTTTGGCCCCGTATTTTTGCTATAAAAAAAAGAAAAGATACTATATACAAAACAGACGATATTGTATGCAAACTAAAATTCAATTCTATGTAAAAACTCATGTCTATTTCCGATTTGAAGAATTATGTTTCAACTGTACTGTACAGTACATGGAAATGTTAAAAGTATTCAAATTGAACAACTCTTAGAATGATCTGTATTCAAATAAATGTTTTATAGACTTACCTGCAGCTCAAGGGTAGAGTTCCTGTCCTGTAGTGTATCAACCAATCGCTGCAACCTCATCACTTCATCACTCACATCAGACTGTCTGTAACATATAAAACAGAATATGATTAGATATTCTCAATGAAGATTTGTAAATTAAAACAACAGAAAAATTCTACAAGAGATGTTTGGAAAACAGCCACTGTCAAAACCAACCACTTTTATATCTTTACTACAACAGGATAATTATTTTTCTAAACATTCTTCCATTATTTAATGATTTGCCTCAAGTAAAGACTTATTTAACCTTTGGCAGACTTTGAAACAGATGTTTGCATAATAACTCTGGATATCTGCTGCAAAATTTCTCATATGAATAACTTAATTTTCTAAACTACATGGCTCTCACCTTTTTATAATTGGCTTTTCAAAACAACCATCCTAAACAAACCCATATTGCGGTCTTGAAACAAGTCAAAGGTAGTGACTTGGATACTGATTGCTTAGATTTAATTACAAGCTATCTCCATATGCCAAAGACAAATTTGTATAATTTGGAACTGTTAATATTCAGTTTCAATTTTGACTTGATACAGTTGAAATGTGATTAAACAAACTGTGATAGAATTAAATTATAAGGTACCGACTAAAGCCTTTTAAAACCCCTAAATACTTTTTGTTAAAACTAAAACATCCATTACAATGAAAAATACAATCCTACCAAAACAAAACATTTCAGGTCCCCTGGCCATTCAAAATTTCATATTTTTAAAGTAGAATGTTCTTTATATTTAACATATTTCCCTGCAGTTGTTGTAGTGTGAATGACAAAAGCTGTATCTGATTGTAAACGAGACTTTTTACTCACTTGACAGTAGATTCTCCAAGTTCCCTTGCCTTGTAAACCAGATTTGCCTGAAGCTCGCTAATACGATCATCTTTCCTTTGCAGGACTTCGAGAACTTTACGATCACGTATTTCTGCTTTCTCACGCTCTCTATAAAACATGACACAAATCATTGAATGAATTCAAACCTACATTACTTCAATTCAGGGTTAAACTTAAAACTAGAACATCATTCTGATTATGTAAGGTAGAAGAACATTTTACAGGATTATATACAAAAGCTACGGAGGATGGAAGGCTTTCAAGGTCAATGTGACTGACAACTGGCTACATCCTGACTATGCTTTCTTTCGTTTCTGTATTTACTTTATTTCTAAAGGAAGAGTATTCTGGTCCCGTCCCCACCACTGCTCAACACATACACATAAGCTTCTTGTTAACTGTAATAAACCAGATTAAAGCAGAGATGTTTGACTGAATACTTTTCTGGTGACTGATGATCATACTGTAAAGAATTTCTGTCTCCTTAGAGAAAGTTTTCATGTAAAAAGAAAAAAGCTGTTCACTTCTGTCATAGCTCTTTAACTTAAAGATAACAATAACTGATAACTTTCTGCCCAAACTGAACTCTAGCGGCACTAGCTGAAATTGGGAAGCAGTAAAAATGGTATGTTTAAATTACATTCACACTGAACTTTTAAACAGATGATTTAATTTAGAAAACTTTGAATTTTAAAATATCCCTTTGTCTACCATGAAAATGTTTACACAAGTTCTCTGACATATAGGTGATAACACAGTTTAAAATTTTACTCCTTCGGCATGGCAATGTCCAATTACGCAAATTACACATTGAAGAAACAGAAAGAGCTAAACCATATGTGTCCTAAGCAAAACTGCGGCAATTTCTTAAATTTATTCCTACATGAATAATGAATATACTTTGTCAAGATTTAAGTCAAACTGTCACAAACTTGCGAAAGCCACTACACAACTGTATTTGGAGATCTGTACCCAGACGTTCATTCATACGTAAGTGACTAAATATGACAAATTATCGCAATTACATCTTTAAACATGTGAAAAAATGTGTTCAAATGTAAAAACATATGCTTTTGCTCTCATCCGAGTGTTTGAAATGTCTTGAATTGTCAATTAGTGTCTCTGCTTTGGTATGAAAAAGTGATGTAAGAAATTTACGTAGTTCAATTAAGAACACAGAAAAAAATGAACAGAAAAATTGTCTACGCCTTGAAACTTTCACTGTCAAATACTGGGAGAAGTGCCAGAAACAATTTTAGTGATTTCAAAATACAGATTTACAAATTATACTAATATAGTATATTCTTTATAACACACGACAGTTGTCTTTTTTCTAATGACCAAAATACTTTGAATATCCATAGCATTGCAGACAGTTCTGGAGGTAGATCCCCATGCAGTATTAAAAATATGCTCACTAAAATTACAAATAATGAAAAGAATTTATTGCCCGAGGCTCATAAAAGGCCTAGCAGCTGTAACTTTTAAAACTTTCTATAAAATAAAGAAGCAGATACCACATTTTCACACTCACCCTTCACTTTGTCTCTTTGAATTTGTCACAAATGCAAAAAAAAAAAAAATCTACCTAGATCGTAATCTTAACCAAAGTTAATTTTGACACTACCATAAATAATAGATGTCCTAAAGAACTTTTATCAAACTTAACCTAAACTTTATCTAACCTGTAAATTATTGAACATATTGCTCAGAAACAAGTAACAAAATGTTATACTTTCTCCAAGGTTTTTTTTCTTTTTTTAAATTTTGCTTATGTAAGCGTTATTTGCATTTTGTTAAACTAAACTTAAAACTATGAAGACAGATTAAAGCATGCACAAAGTCAGAACATGTTGACACAGTTTACAATACTCAAGGTTTCAACAAATGATTTCTTATTTCTTTGTTTAGTTTCAAACTAGAACTGTGTCCATAGGACACGGATGCCCCCACTATGCATAAGCGCTCATAAACAAGAGCATGTATATCCTGTATGTAAGATTTTTTCTGTAC
This sequence comes from Cyclina sinensis, assembly GCA_012932295.1. Classification (NCBI taxonomy): domain Eukaryota; kingdom Metazoa; phylum Mollusca; class Bivalvia; order Venerida; family Veneridae; genus Cyclina; species Cyclina sinensis. The sequence goes on from JAAONU010000017.1 coordinate 4,870,307, forward strand.
ATATACCTAAAATGATCTACAGGTAACCTTATGTACATGTTAAATTAAATTACAAATGTAAAATTTATATGTTCAATTATTTATATGGTATATAGTGAAAAAAAAAAACAAAGGGCCATAATTCTGTTAAATTTGGTCACAGCAAAAATTCCTTCCTTTACTACCATCTACACATTAAGGTTGTTCATCCCTGGAAGTTTAAGCAAAATCTGCCATCCGGTTTAAGAGGAGTTGCGTTCACAAAATTTCTACATAGTATATAGTGAAAAAAATCAACAAAGGGCCATAATTCTGTTAAATTTGGTCGCAGCGAAAATTCCTTCCTTTACTGCCATCTACACATTAAGGTTGTTCATCCCTGGAAGTTTAAGCAAAATCTGCCATCCGTTTAAGAGGAGTTGCGTTCACAAGATTTCGGGACGTACGGACGGACAGACGGAGGGACAGACAAGTGCAACGCTATATGCTCCCCACTCTGTGGGGGCATTAAAATTTTATTTTAAAACATATTTAACCTAAGAATCCTGACAGATCCAACTTAATTAAAATTTGAAACAAAGTTTAAAAGGCCTATAACTCTGTCTACTAGGACTTACCCACCTAAATTTCTGAAAATGACTTGTTTTGACGGATCTATTTGCAACTTTGTATGGTTTTCGTTGAAATTTTATAGATTTAAAAGTGAACAGTGTAGACCAAGATTACTGATTAGGATGGATGAATGTGCAGACTAGCCATGGTCTGCATTGAACCAGAAATATGGGCTATAACTTGGTAGATTTTGTAAGACTTTTATACTATGGCAGTAACTCAGTGAAAAAATATCAGAGAACTTTAAACAAATCCAGATTTCTGATAGCTTTAAACTCTGTCCTGAATCTGAATTAAATTTTTATTTTATAGAATATATGCTTTGATCTCCAGTACCACTTTAATGAAGTGGAAAGATTCTTCAAATGCACTTTAAGCTTTAGAATTTATCTTGTCTTCACTGCAGGTATGTCTGTCTGTATGTCTCATCAAGGTATTATGACAAAGAACTAGAAATAAACATTTGATGATAATAACAAATGGAATTAACTTAATCAAGAATAAAAAGAAACAGTACTTTAGTGTTGTTCAACCATTAGTACAAAAAGGTATCAGGTCATATAATCTATTCTGAAAACCAAAACTCAATTTAGTCTAAGCAAATTAACACAGCCATTTCAGCCCTTCTTTTTTAACCTGACTGGAAAAAAAAATTCACCAAACTTCTAAAATCTTTAACAAATGGCAATGCCAAGTCCATTGATTTTGTTACTTCTATAGTGACAAACTTTCTTTAAACGTGACAGTGTGACATCTTCACCTATACCAAGCTACCCTGCCTTTAAATACTTAATGAAGTTAAACAATTTACAACCAATGCAAGTTGTCACAAGTGAACATTAAGTCCATTATTTACTTGAAGACATACACCGTATTATGTTGATTGGACACAGTTTAATTGTTTTAACTACCGTGTATCAGGAAATCTTGGCCTTATGCGTATAAATAATAAATGTACAACAGAAACTTACTGTGACGGATCTATGTATAAGATGTTTTAAAGTTGTTTCCGATGATTAATTTCTTTGGTCTTCAATTAATGATGTGTACTTATGATAGACAATGTAGTTTAATCTATGATAAAAGAACTTCAGTTTTTCTAACCGGTAACTGAAAGGTTACTGATTTCTGCTTTTCTCATGTTTAATATCTATAAACAGTACAAAGACCAATCATGAGTATATCAAGACAGCTATCTATTTTTGGTACCAGTTGTTCATATGACCACTGTCCCATGACAGAAGCTAATACAGGTTTGGTGTATATGGCAAGATATAGAAAGCTAATTCCAGAGACATGGATTCCTGCTTCAATTTCATGCAGAGTATATAGAATGTAACAAAAATATTTGCTGGAACCTTTTTAACAAGAGCAATTCGTAAGACAGCATGCTAGACTATTTGCAGCTGGTAAGTTCAAAGCTGCTTGTAAACATACAGCTAACATTGTGATAAAAAAAAAAATGTCTAAGCAATAACCTTGACCTGTGACCTTTTGACCCTATAAGCAAAGGGGGGGATGGTTTCCTTATTTTGAGGCACTGTGACCTTGACCTTTGATGGCTTAACCCAAAAATCAATAAGGATCATCCTTGATTAGGCAGAAGTATAAAAGTAGGTTTTCATGCAAGTTGTTAATAAGGATAGCAATTTATGTGCTTGACAAAAGGAAGCATAAAAAACTTTAATAAAAATTTCCAAGTCAAAAAGAGACATAATTTGCATTTAATCTGAACAAGAATTCTCTAGCTTGTCTTTTTAACTGAAGATCTTAGTGAAGAATAATAAAAATAATCATAGTTGCTTATAAAATATATGCATCATATTATATTATATGCAAAACGGTAATCACGTTTTTTTTGGCACATTTAACCTTAACCAACATTTTCATGTTTACAAACAGCAATAATTTACAATAAATTCTGCCAAGAGTTATCTTACTTGGAGGTCTGATATCCCTTAACATCTTCTTGAAGTTTCAAGTCAATCCCATTAATGATTGCTGAGAAATAAGCATGACAGAATGTTCCATGCAAAACTTTAACCAAGATTTCTAAGTCAATAAAGGGACATAATTTGCCTTAAATTTGGTCAAGAGTTATCTAACTTGTTTGTTTAATGCCACTGAAGAAATAAGTAAAGTATTAAATCAGTAGGCATTGCTTGTTAGTAAGATATAATTATGTATGAAAGTAAGATGTAACCTTAACCACGGTGTGACACAGCTGACGCCGATACTAGGGTGAGTAGAATAGCTGGACATTCTTCATATAGTCAGCACCTATTTAGAATCTAAAAATGGACTGTTCTGGAACATTACTAGAGCTATCCATGTCACAAAACTTACAAGATGCAAAAAGTAAGTTCTATAACCTGTTTATTCAACTAGGACTTTAATGGAGTGACATTTAACTAAACACTATTTATCAGTCTATAATTCAAATTGACGACACATTGTGTACACATGCCTATGGATATTTTTACATCATCAAACTAGTGGAGTAACTGTCAACTTTCTCACATAAATGGTAATGGTTTGGTACTGAGGCTTGAACCCATACTTGTCAATCAGTTAGCAACTCTAACCACTTCACCATAGAAACAGGACTAAATGACTGACAAAATGATTACTTTCTAGTAATCATTTTGTCAATCTTGGGCAAATAACCACACAAGGTAGCAATGCTTAATCAGAGTAACCTACCTTTGTACAACAAGGCCCACTGCTTGTGTCACATCTGGGTTAGACACCTGTAATTTCTTCCACAGGGACCAAACAAAATCTTTGTCAGCCTAAAAAGTGTAAAACCATCAAGTCAAGTAAAGTTTTATTGGCCTAAACATACAAACATGTTCATCGCCACAACACAGCAATTCAATAATATATCAATGATGTTACACAATAAATAATAAATTAATTAATAATTTACAGAACAGCATGATGATGATTAACATTGTAAGCCTACCAGTTAGTTAGCAATACATCATATATATACTTTGCTAAATGAACAGTTTCTGTTTTTGATGTCATCATAATAGTTTTGAATTTACAAAGATAAGGGCAAACACAGTATCTTTGTAAAAATTGCCTTGAATTTCTGTATAAAATGGACAAACTAACAAAAGGTGATACTCAGTTTCAAATTGATGCATATTACATTTTTCACATAAACGCTAGTTTCTTTTTATTTTTCTTAATCTTCCTACTTCTGTTGTAAGTGTATGTGCGGAATATCTAAACCTAGCTAAACCAATACAATGTTTGGCATTGTCAATACAGTACCCAGTACTTCTCTTGTACAAAGTCATTTTTAAAAGTTTTGTACCTTTCTAGTTTTGAAAATGAACTGAGCTCTTCACATCACTGTTGAAAATATTGATCATTTATTCCTTGTATGACATTATTCAATTTGGTGTTGTCTAAAATCATATCACTCCATAAATATGCAAAGCCAACAGATGAAGTACATTTTTTTAACATGATAACACCATTACTATTTGTCACTGTCTTAACTCTATATGCTAATGAGTCAGGGGCTTTCATAATGCTATAGCAGTACTTATTTAATTATATTGTTTTTACACGTCAACCTGCCGTGGAAACCTGCCAAATTCTCCTAAAACTGCAGAAGTCATGGTTTGTTGATGTACACATAAAAGTTGCTTAAGGAATCTAAGATGAACTTTATCAATATCAGGGTCTTTATGAAAACCCCACACTTCTGATCCGTAATTTAAAATTGGCAAGACCATACTATCGCACAATTTCATTTTCTCTGTAATGTTTAAGGATAAAGTATCAAATAAAGAATTCAAAGAGTACAATGCTTTTATTGGATAGTACCTTCTGAGACATTACCATTTACTATAACATCAAAACTATCAGATGAGCTGCTTCTTAAATGTTACAGGAGAAAAAAATCTTGGGAAATTTAGTATTTCTTTATATTTGTGTATTTTGGTTTTGAGTTTCATTTCATTTTTTTTTTTTTTGATAATGTATACAGAAGTCTATATATCTATAACTAAGATGGTAAAGACAAAGGGTTAGAAAAACTCGACAAATCAAAAGTTTTTAAATTACATCGATGGTCACTGTGACCTTGTGATCGTTCACCGAGTTTTCAGCATTTGTTTTTGCTGTTACCCATTTTTGTCATTTTGTCACTAATATTAATTTGAGAAAAGTTGAGAAAAATGTGTAAAATTGTTTTACCTGACATTGTTTCAGCTCCTGTGTTATTTGCCTGTTTTCCTCAAGAAGTCGGCTTACCTCCCTATCAGCCGCTGAAAAAATCAGTGCATGATCATATAAACATTTTAAAGGGTTTGGAACTTAGTCACAAATAACCTAAATCCTTGAATAAGTAAAACAGAACATGAGAAAGTACAGTTGATTTAGAATAACCTGAAAGGGCAGGACGAGCTGTAAACATATTGTCAAGAAAGTGCCATCAGTCTGAGTACTAAGCCACAGCCCTTCGGGTCTTCGCTCGTAACACTTTGTGACTACAAATTTTGATAGAGCATAGGCTCAAAAGACCTGTAATAATTAAGCTTAGATAGTAAACAGGAACGAACCCCTAATCTGCAGGCAGATGTGCTAACCACAAGGTCAATATGGACAGGCAAAATCCAACTTAAAGTCTTAAGTTTTTATTGTTTGGGGTTATGACAGTTGATATGGGCCTTTAGATTTCCGAACTCTCCGTCTTACCATTACCATCTTTCCTCAGACATACTCAAGTAGGTATTGCTTGAAAACAAAACATAAGTCCTTGATTCTGAGGCAAAACAGGGAACTAATTTTTCTTCGAAACCCAAAAAATTGTAATCTCTTTTATAATAATTTTTTAACTGAAAAAGCATATTGTGGCTAAAAAAAATGACAAAATGATGTAAAGACAACTAAATCCTAAGGAATTTAAAGGCCATTGAGAGTATTTCTAGGTCTGTTTCTCATATCCTAGGTGAAAATAAATTTCTTTGAAAAAAAAAAGAGTAGAATTTAAAAATTCAAAGTAAATGGTTTACTCCTTATGGTGAAAACCGAAAATTGAAAAGCAAAACTAAATTAAGTTTGTCCAATAACAAGTATAGATAATTCAACAGTTAATCTATGAAACGTAAAACAAAACCCGACATATTCACCCAGACAATTTTCCGACAACCAATTTGACAACTCCATTTTCTAGACAGTGCCATGTTTAATTTCTTCCATTTGATAGAGAAGTCAACAAATGATCGTTTAACCTGTTATAATTTTCACGTTTATACATGCATCAAGTGATGCTTACAGAGACACTCATTAAATTAGGCATCATAATGACATTACTGGTCAACCAAGACAGTTCAGAGCCGTTTTCAGCGACGTTTCCTTAAATATTCCGCACCAGAAAAAGGTGTTTGGAGATGAAATAAAAATTGTCAATCTGTCAGCAAGCATTTGTCTGGCACTTGTCACGCTGTACACTGCCTACGATTTTCAACAAGTTTCTGTCTTCTAAGAACACCCGGTGCCTGACAAGTCCTTTGGTAATGAAACATACTTGTAACCTTTTCTCAAAAAGGTTTCCTTTTTCCCATATATGGTCAAACCAAATATCAGTTTGTTCTAGTGTTAATGTGAACACAATACAGTTATAAAACCTTGAAATAAAGTGTTACATAATACACCAAAAAAAAGCTTCATGTATTTTTTATAACCTTTTACACATCATGTGTATCACTGAAACTCCAGGGGTCAAGGAAATTTATCTCGAACCAAATTTACAACTAGCATCAAAGTCAAGATATTTTGGCATAATATTACCCTTTGAATTCTACATTAATCTTCCTTCATTTGCCTTATCTCTCATATAAACCATGGTTTTCTTTCACAAAATTCTAAATCTTCCTGTTCATTCACTGACCATTTTCTCTCTATAGCCTATTTCTGTATGTAGTTTTTCATTTTCTTTTCAATGTTCCTTTTTCCATGTACCATTCTTATTCCTTTCCCTTACAACAAAACCTTTGCTTTTTTAAACATTTACATAACTTTTTATTCTGTTGTATTATGTTGGATGGTGTTTCAACTGTATACTGAAATCACTTCACCCTATTTCCCTCTCGATTTACATACTTCTGCCATTTCATCACCTTGCTACTTTCAAGACTATATTTCACTCTTCTCTCAATTACACTGCTACTAAGTTTTTATTTTCTCAAATTTCCAACCTTTGAACCATTACTCACTAAAGTCACTTGGTTTACAATTTTTTCATCAAAACCTTTGATCCTTACTTACTAACATTTATACACTAATTTCAACTGTTTTCATTTCATTGAATTTTTTAACAGGTCCTACTGAATCGTGTTTTTTTTTTCTCAAGGAGATCTTTGCTATTAACTGAAGCAATACTGAATCCAGTTAATGTGGAAGAATGAATAAATAGCAGTAACTAAATATATATATCTATTCGATGCAGGAATGCTCGGAAAAAAAATATCAGTAACATTTTGAAATTTCAGAGTATGAGTTATTCAAACGATCAAATGCAAAATGATCCTAAAATGAACGAATATCTTCCATGTGTTTGGGGTGATATGAATCAAAGGGAACTGCAATTTTCATGGAAATAAGTCTCTACAACATACTAGTTAAATGCAGTTGACTGAGGGCTGGATAGCCTGATTCAAACCACAAATACACAAATGACTTTTTTCTTGCATACAGTATCTGCTCCTTGAAAATTTTAATAGCATAAAACTTTTCAGTCTATTCTCATTTTTGATAATAATGCTGAGATCTTTCAAAGAAAATGGGCGATGACATAAGAGGGACCTCTGAGTGACTATAAACAATTAACAGTCAAAAGGGTCGCATGACTCATCTTTCATGAGGGATCATGCTATCTGGTTAAAAACACCAGATAACCTGATCAGGTATGCAAGGGTATTACATAATATTATGAACTTTACTCATTTTCAGTAATAACTGATTTATTCTGTTGTAATAATTGGTCCTTGCAAATAATAGAAATGAACTGTAGAATTTATGGCAGAAATCGTATTGAAAAAAATACATAATCCGTAAGTGAAAAATACAACATGTCTATATAAATCAAAAGACACCATAGATACTAAAAGTCAAAATGTCACACACTATGTTAAAGAGATGGGTACACGAACAAATTAAGCTGAATCCTTAATAAGGGACAGGGAGCATAACTGGCTGATATATTATGCAAAAGGACCAGTACATTTCCTAATGGCCGGACAAATATCCACGTAATTAAACTATAGCACTGCCTTGCAGCCAAATGGTCGAAAAAAGTCATGGAAACATGAACAATCTGTGTGGTACACTGTCCCGAAGTTGTCAACTTCCACACCTAAAGAGTGTAAAGTCCTAATCATTTCTAAAGACTTATTATCATGAGCAATATTGTCTATGTGATAACTAACTTGGTGCGGCATGGTTCCAGATTTATAACAAAACACAAAGAATATCACTCACTTCCAAACATTCACAGGTTTCCTAGGTAACTACAGCTTTTCACATGTCTTACAGATGACTTTTTTGCAGTTTCTTTAAAGTGACATAATTTAAAACTTATTAATTTTTTTTTACGTATTCTCTATAAAATAAAAAATAACTGATAATTTAAAGAGGAACATAATTCTGTTAGAAAATGTTTCCTTGTGGCATAAATTATAAGAAAGCAAGTGTGCATTTGTAATAAATGACTATCCACCCAAAAATGGTAAAACAACACATATAAAGGCTAATATTAGTACATTCGGTTTGCTGGATGTACTTACAATTTTCAATTGACACCCTTACATCATGTAATTATTCATTTAATACCATTCATATTCAGATGCTTTTGAAGTAAATGGAATGCGTGAAATTAAAGTGTATGCCTGTTTAAAATGTTGTGAATTATAAACATTTCTCTAAACAGTTGCTAGCAGAAAATTGTTTTGCACCAAACATTTCTGAGTGGCAATTGCAAACTCTGAATAACTTTGTATTAAGAGTTTTGATTTGGTATTTGTTGAAAACTTAAAAACTGTGACATTTCTGTGAATGTAGCATGACAAACCCAATATCATGTCAGGTAAGGGTCTTAGACTTGATGCTTCAATGTGTTATGTCTATCCCCAATGCCACCTATGAACCTTTACATCCAAATGTATGGTATAGCCCCATTAAATGCCCCTAGAGGCTATGCATTTTGCAGCCAGGGGGCATTTATTTTGCACCAAAAATGCAAAAGTTAACTTTTCCAAAAGTCCTTAAAGGGGCTGTGCTCCAGATGACAAAAAAAGAAAGTTTTCTTGTATTTTAAATTTCTTGTAATATTTATAATGAATGCTTAAAAACTAACTAACTGACAAAAAATAAGTTAGATAATCACATAATAAATTGATTTTTTTCCTTTCACAGTGCTATACCGTAACGCGAAGGTATAACTATATCGTATAAGATTTAAAATAAATAACTATAATAACACATGCAGCGATAGTGGTGACAGTAAAAGCGTTGGTAAAATTTTGTTAACATGTGTGTCCAGAGTTCAAATCAGGCTGAAGCGAATATTTTTTTTTGTTCTATTTTGACTTTGATATTCAGTTTTGAAGTAAAATATCATGTTGTTATAATCTCAAGGCATCTAGATATTTAATTTATGTAAAAAAAAAAAATTATGTCAAATCTGGAGTACAGCCTCTTTAAGTAACATCTGTCTCTATGAATAGGGTTAGCACTCTGTTTAAGCATCAAAGAGCCAGGTCTCAAGACAAGTGTCCCAAGAGCCACTTACAAGGAGGCGTTTATTAGGGGCCATCGTTTAAACGGTGGTATACAGTATTTATTAATGCGGTTGAAAGTTATTTTTAAAATTTTTTTATTGCTTGTTTAGGTTGCAGACTGTTTGAACTTGAAAATAAACTTCTAAAGAATGGAAAACCAACACTTCATTTTTGGTCTGTCGTCATGATAACTTAGGCTAACTACCTGGCACAATTTTGTGTTCACTAGGGCAATAGGATAAAATGTGTTCTTCAAATGCTGAATATAAATAAAAAATATTCATGTATTTGATTTCTTTTTCAATCTATTACTTCGTTGTCTATTACTGCACTAAAACAATAATGAAATATACAACAATGTAGCAATTAGATATTTATAGCAGGCTAAGAATAAAATCTTCTGACACAACAATGAAAATATGTGTATGAGAATACTAAATTTCATGATTTGTGATATTGTTTTACTGGGAAGACTAAGGCATATCATCAATTTTTGTAGTGAAGTTAAAAACTAACTGAACTGTAACAGTACTTACCAGATGTTAATGTGGCCATCGTGTCTTCAACACTTTTGACACTCACATGATTTATCCTACAATATATAAATAAGTATGTGAAATATCACATTGAAAAAACCTACAAAAAAGAATTTTACTTTTTGTTTTCCCCAGTTGGTTGCTGCTTTAGCACAGTTTTCTGCCATCAGTATGTTGATTTACTGATGATACTGATGGGTGACTGCTAAAAAGTTCTAAGGGCTAAATAAAGAAGCAGATAGTACTTATTTTTCTTTTACCCCTTGAATTATTTTTTGTAATGTTTGACTAATAACAAACACTTATGTTACCTAGAGATAAAAAAATAGTTTTATTTTTATTTATAGTGTAGCATTTTCCAAATAAGCCAACCTCAACTACTCAACTGTTTAAACTTTAAGCCAATGAACTGAGATTACAATTATGCTTGATCAATGTATTTCCTCCATAAGTTCTAAGAGCAATGAAGACTGAAGTACAAGTAATATTAATGTAAAAACTTTTCATGAACGCAACGAAAATTCTGTGAAAACTTTGTGACATGAATTCTGAACTTTTGTTCAATCAACTTGGAAGGGATTATTAGCAACTCTTTAAAAATCAATTAGATCTACTAATATTTCATTTACACTCAGATATATTCAACCATACTGTGGACGCTACCAATTGTACTTCCTTTTTCAGAGTAGTCTGTTTTACGTGTTCCCTGTAACCTATATGTATTTCCTCTTTTCTGATTAAGAAAATCTTGATTAAAAGAAAAAGTGAAAGTTTTCCTGCTAAATGCTTTGTTTACCTCAAATGTTTCTTCTGTATTTTATTGAAACTGATTATCTGAAAAACTAAGTTTGAAACACTTAAATAGGAATTTTACAACTGGCAAAGGAATAAAAAAAAGTCTCGGCCTAGTATTTGTGATTTATGTAGGTTACGTACCACTGCAATAACTTAAAAGGTGTTTACGTACTGTTTTTGGTGGTTACGTACCACATATATGTTGGAGGTTACGTACCACCAATATATATTTTTGATGTAAATTTTTTTTATAAATGATGATCGAGTGTGTTTATATTATTAATCAGACATAAAAAATAATTTTAGTATAATGTTCAATATACTAAAAAAAGTAAAATATAGAAAAGCAATATACAAATGGCAAAGTTTTTACCTTTATCTCGTGTAATTAACCTTTATTTACGTATAATTATCACATAAGAATTTGACCATTAGTTGTCAAACAAAACATCTCTACCTGCTATTTTTCACACCTTTAAAGCAACACTTTACCTTATGGTATATAACCTCTTATTTATAAAAGTGGTACATAACCTCCAATAATGGTACATTTATGTGGCGCTTTGTAAACTTCATGATACATAACCTCCAGTTTCCGTATTTGTCTGCATTTTCACTTTGGAAGTACAGAGGTACAATTTACATGGCAGTCATATCATATTTAAATGAAAATAAGGTTATGACTAGGTTCTTAATAAGGAAAACCTTAATTCTAATCCCCATCCAATGACGCTTTTTTAAACCAACACTTAAATTACAGTTCTTATAGGTACCCCACCCATCAAATAATACATGATTGAACTTGTCGTTGAAACTGTTTTTGAAATTTTAGCTCTTTGACTTAACATTGTCGAGAAGCAATATCCGCCAACTGATAGAATTATATCAATCTATGCATTTGCAAATATAAAATCAAATATCTGTATCCACTTAGTCCGTTACTTTAAAAAAATAAATACCGAAATGTTCCAACATCCCGGGTATATCGTAAAGCGTCTTTAGTTGTCGTAAAATGTAAACAAGTAGCTTGACTGAATATTTATCATATCTTAAAGATATTTGCAGTCAGAATGTTGTCATCTAGTGGATATTTTACCTTTACTAACTTCGGAAGATTACAAATTCAACACAGAAATTTCTTTGAAAATTTTCCGACATTGTTTTGACATTTGGCGCGAAAATTTGACACGCCACTCCACAGTCATTATGTTTGGGACGGAGTCATACACAATTTGGTTATCTGAATATACTAATAAAGATGATGTATAGTTACTGTAGGAACACAGAGTAATGGAGTTGTCTGAAGCCGTTTGAATGTTAATCTAAAGCCTAGTATAATCAGTATTGACTTTTGGCAGTAATAAGTTAAAGTTTGTATGAGCTCAGTTTGGGACACCCATCCAAGTAGAGTGGTCAGACCAATGCTCTGCGTAAAATCAAAGGAATTTCTTTGAAGAGACTAAACAAATTACTCATTTCATGTTATGAACTAATTATATTCAACAGTAAACTTTGCTAAATCCTTATGAAGTTTCCCCATGTGAAACAACAGTAAAACATGTGCGGTTTGCACAAAATTGTACCAATGCTTGGCGTACCGTAGATGGCCTGTTCGGCAACCTTTCAAAAAGAAATCTTTCGTAATGATGCAAAGAATCTTTCTTGAACACAAAATGAATAAAGTATTAAATAGATTGTTTCTATTCATTGCGTATCAAACAGCGGAAGTACATGATCTCGAGTAGAAAACAATGCGTTTTGTCTGTTTTATCCAATTGGATCCCCTTCCGTCTGCTATACATAAGTCACGTGATGATACTGGAAGTCTGGAGAACCATGAAAAGATAGACGAATTGACACTTAACTCGAATTAAAGAAGAGTTTTAAATCACTTCTAAGAAAAAATATCAATTCCGTGAAAAAAATAGATATACGCCGAGCGTTGGTATATGCCGAGAGTTGGTCCAAGCACTCTACTAACCATGGATAACGTTGCTTAACATGCTAGCTTTCTCAGACACTCCAACCATGTCGCTAAAGAACTAGCCCAACAGCGAGGCTGTTGGAAGTGCCTTATATACCTGGTGTCCACTACAAGTTGAAGAATCAAGGGGAGTGTTGTTGTTGTTTGGGGTAGGAGGGTTGGTATTGGAATAATGATATAATTATCATAAGAGATTGAGACCATATTATATTCTGCATTTAAGCAAAATTAAATATAAAGTAAATATACTTTCTGGTGAAAAATTTGCTTTATACATGTATATCTTCATGTTAGATAAGTTTGACAACTTAAAAACAGATCTATAAAAGCAGTTCAGTTAATTAGGTTAGTAGGGATATGTTGGCTTGGCACCTCAAGTGCTGCGTCATAGATTGAGATTATGAGTTGCTACTGGTTTCCAATGTGACTGACTTAACAAAACTCCCCTCCAGTCCCCAAAAGAGTTTAGATATTTTAAACTGTGAGGGATAGTGCAAGATACAAAGTTTGAAGTTTCGTGTTTTCACTTTCTTTTTCAAATAATTTTTCTAGGCATCAAGGTTTTAAAATTTAATTAATTTAAAATTTGTATTTTCAAAGCAAGTCTAAAGTATGTTGTATGCAACAAAGCAATTATCAAGGGCTTTCGTTAGCATTTTGAGACTGGGGCCATGGTCCATGCAAAGGGAAATTTTGCATGGTTTTTAGATATTTTTCATCTATGTCTGCTCCATTTTTTTTTATGGGGATTTTTTTTGGAATATGGGGGAAAAAACTATTTTAAGTGGGGTGGATGTGGCCAAAAAAGAGCCCTATTATCAAAAGGCAGTTCTTAAAAACCAATCAAATAAAGTTGATGCGCATCATCTGACATTGCCATTTACTGGATTGTTGTTCAGTGTTTATTGCATTAAATGATAATACAGTGAGATCTCAAAATATGGAATTTTTTTTGTGAGTTCAAAAATCAGCTATTATTTATATTTATACATGTATTTATTAGGGTTGTTCAGATCAAGCTTGAGTAAATATTACTAAAATCATAATTAGCATTTAAGAAAATATTTGATTGTTTCAGTTGAAGATACCCGTGCAAGTAAGTCCACAGGTTGGATTTCAACTTAACAACTCTTATGAACTCCCATTTGTAAGAGAAAGATGCAAAGTATAAGACTTCTTTCACCTGGATATAAATAAAAATTTACCTTCCAGTATAGTTGTAAACTGTCATTCATGACACGGTTGTCAGAGGTTGAAGTTAAATCAGAGGAAGGCATTAGTGTAACACAACTAAAATAAATAGGAGAAAACATTTCAAAGAAACTTGCTTATCTAAATCCTTAAATGGTAATTTTGTGATTACTTTTTGCCATTTGCATGGCTTTAAACCTTTTTGTGTTTTATGCCTTTTTCAAAATATATTTCATAAATATTTTGTAAAACTTGCAGTTACATTTTAAAGAATTCACAATCTGAGAAGGCAAAAAATTCAGCCATTGCTGTGAAATGCGACACCAAAATTCATAACTTGGTTCAGAGTTTGACATACTAGGAAATTATGATTTTTGTTGGGGCTGTCCTCTTGGAGCCAAAGACGGCAAGAAAATGAAATTGATACATTGTTGCTATGGTAACCATTTCATTTGTCACAGAACGTCTTGAGTTTGTGTTGCAGCTATCAACTATTTCCAATTCATTTCAATAACATTTTGTCATTTATTAGGAAGATAATGAATTTCATTTCCTGCCCTATGACAATATGGGGAAGACTTGTTGATTATAAACTCAGTCATAAATATATCAATAATTCCAAGGCTGGTATATTTTGAGAAAAAATGAATAAGTTTGGTAACATTTCTTCGGAATGAGATCTGTCACCATTTGTTGCAAAGAATTATCGACTTCAGACCTTTTGGAAGAATTTCATGCAGGAAAAATATATGCACATGTTTAATTAAATCTGAATGAAAATTTATGCTGTAGGTCAAGGGAGCAGCCTACATGGCTTACTTGAAAATTGACGGGCCAATCCCTCTATTCAACTGAGGGAGACATAGCAATAAAAGGAACTTAGAAGAAGAAAAAAGGTAACTTCTTTAGCTTTTAGGGACCAATTACCCAAATTCTAGGGGCAGACTGAATCCTGTCTTCACAATTTTGCTTCTGTCTTTATTCTTCTCTTGCACTGCTCCAGTGATTTTCTCCGACTCTGTCAGAAGATAAAGTTGTTTAAAGATATTCCAATACTTCTCTTTCAAGATACAAGTGATATACAGAGAACCGCTGTATTGAAGATATTCCAAACTGACCTCTCCTAACTTGTAAGATAACTTTTAAAAAAGATTGCACCAAAACATAGTATATCAGTGAATTTTGGCATTTGTTTCATTGCTTTCTTTATATGATTTTAATAAATGTTGAAAAGTCTGATAAAATATTTATGATGGGTAGTGGGTACATGTTAATTTGTTTGCTATTTCAGCAGTAAAACTTCAAATGGAAAATTCAGTTTGTTCCTGTATTCATTTTGTCTTGGTTTATGTTTCTTCCATTCATGTATTAATTTCATTTTTTTCTCTACTTTCTGTTGTTTGCTTCCAATGTCCATACCTTCACTCAACATGCAACAACAAAATTTTATAATTTTAGTTTTTATGAGACTAGGTATTCAAGGCCCTAAGTCTTCTTTGGGGGAAGGGGTCTACAGCTCTCAGATGGAGTAATTTTTGCATTGTTTATGTCTGAGTTCTTAAAACCATGACTGCTACTTTAACCCTGAACATGCTGAAATCTTGTAATGGATTTGACCAGCATTCAATTTGGAACAGTCCATTCAAAGTTTAAGGGATTTCAGTATCAAAATACAAAAATGGAGCTACCAACAGTATAGAGCCTGTTCAGACTGCATGGATGGCAAAGGCTAATCACTTTCGGTTCCAGCAGGTTAAGGGTTAAAGAGGGGGAAGTTGTCTTCATTTCGGACCACCCACTTCTGCAGGCCTCGACTGATATTACTGCAGTTGCTGTCATTGGAAAGTTGATGCTGTTAGCAGTCATTTAAGTGTAGCTCTTTATAATTTGCACAATTTTGTCTTGAGTACCAGGTTGGAGATGGTATGTCATGCACAAGAGGAAATGCAAGTAAACAGTAGCATTGAACAAGAAGTTTGATCTTGGTGCAATATCTTGATAATATAAAACTATGTACAAAATTTAATACTGGTTTCTGTGTTAGGCAAAGAGCTTACTTGCCATAGAGAATAGCTACAGAAAAGGCCAAGACACCTCTGCAATTGTACACATTTACTCCCAATATATGTCAGGCAGATAGGTAGTCACTTACTATTCTTTACCTAGCAGATTACTCATCAACACTGGACAGAACTAGCCCCTAATGGGACTCGGACCTTTGATTTTTTTTCTCTGTTGGCAGATGCTTAACCCAGTAAGGCACAGAGTCATCATATTTCACAATATTTGCTTTGAAGACTGAGGAAAATAAGGAAAATAATTTTTTAGTCAAATGACTTTATTTTCTTAAATCTCCTAGATGTCTTTATGTAAAATTTTTTTATGAAAATAGATATGTTTTGTTATAGTTAGAAATTTATTGATCATTCAAATAAAATACAAACTAAAGTTGTGTTTTTGTTTGTTTGTTTTTTTCAGGCTTGTTAACTTATGAAGGCAGTTCTTTAATGGAGCTCTTCCGATACGAGCTTGTTGAGGTGCTGGACAACCATTTTTTTTTATTGTACATCTGTCTGGATGATTCTGGTAAGGTCTTAGAGTTGTAAATATCTTATAACCTAGGTTAATATGCTATAAATGTTGTGACAGTTTACAAGTATGTGACTTCAGGCACTTCTTAATTAGTATTATCATAGACAACTTACGTTTCAAGAAGTTTTTATTTTGTGTGTTATTCTTCATTTTTTTTGGAGAGAGAGAAAAGGGGATGGAAAGTCATAACTCGATGCTGTATAGTTTGTGCCCATAACACAACTGTTACCTTTAAAGGAAGTTTGCATTTCCCTATACCTGTTAATTATGATAGTATCTACAGGTAAAGACAAGCTCCCAGGAGACTGAAATCTGCAGCATCACGACATCAGTGACTTTTGACAACGTTGATGTAGTGTGACTTGCAGTTATCTCCCTTATCTTCATAAAATATTTAGGATAATTAGGTTAGACAATCCCAATTCAATGTGACTTTCTTTTCTTGAATTATTCAAGATGCCATGAAATGTCCTTTATATTGTCTTTGTGCTAAAGTTTTGATCATTTCCCAAGGGGTTAAAGGTTGATGTTAATTAACATCTACTGATGTTACCTTTATAACTGGCCCGCTTATTTATTTACACCCAATTAAACATTGCCTGCTTGATTTAGGTTGAAATCAGTTTTGTGACTTACAGTTGCTTTCTTTTTTTTGTGTTGATTTCTTTACTTCAATTTTATTGAAATGAAACATTTCTGTTACTCCTGTTGATGTTTTTTTTTCAAGGTGGTGCTTAAACTCCAAAAATGTTGACCTAACGTTGACGTTAAAAAAACCAGTATTAAAAATATTAGAAAAAGCTACTTATTTGAATCATTGTAATTAGAATTTTATGGCAACCAATCAACTGAAGGAAGGAAATGCTAAAAAATTTTCATGATTTGATTAAAAATGCATATAATAGTACATAATTTGAAAACAAAGGAATTTGAGAAAAGCTTTTGATTTTTACGCTTTGTCTAATCAAAACATTTTTACCCAAATAACTGTGTTTTCTTATAATTTGCCCAGTCAAAAAAGTTTTGAATCAAATAAACGTTATCCTTCAAGAAAGTGTTCAACATTAAAACACTTTCTATGGTGTGTTTTTTGGTGTTTTGGGGAAAAAGTTTTTTTTGAAGGCTTTTGAGTAGAAAGGACCAGGCTTTAAACACCTAGCTGTTAAAAACAATGAAAGAATCAAGTTTATCACAAAATGAAAAAAAAAAAAAAAAAAACAATGGATGAAAACTATTTCTTTATTAGCTATTAAAAAGCAAGATGGCAGAATTATTTCTTTTAAACTATTAAACTTTTTACTTTAAACTAAATATTGGGTTTTAGAAACATTATCCAGATATGTAAAAAAAGAAGCACCTATAAAGGTGTCCAGTAATATTTAACTTTTTTTTTTTCATTTCTCCCCTAAATGTACCTCAAGTACTCTGGCTATCTGTCCAATTTATTTTTGTTGCCATTTAATGAGTTTCTCCAATAAACATGTGGCTGCAGTCAGTCATATGGGACACGGACTGGTTCTCTTTGATTCCAGTTCTGTTTACTTCATCAGCCACAGCTGAAAGACACCAGTCTGGTGATAAATCTTAACTAAACTGCCTCCAGTAGCCAGATCAAATGACAACAGTTTACTGTTCTTTACCATACATTCTAACTCTCTTCTGTGTATCAGTTTTTCTCCCCAGCCAAGTGGGCTTATCAGCAGTGCATGATTTCAGCTGGAAGAAACTTCACTGTGTATGTTTTCAGTGATATCTGTCACAGTAAGATTATATTAACAACTTCTGTTGCTGTTTTTGATAAATCTTAAAATATTTCACCATAGAAACTGAACAATCACTTCCAAAAATACATTCATTAAAAATTACATTTGAAGGTAGACGAAGTTGATGTGAAAAAGACAAGCAAATGATATAGTCTGAAAAATAAGAACTCTGAATGAAATGTCTAGACTAGTCATGAACAAAAGATTAAAATGTAGTACATTCAAAGAAAATAAGAATTGAAATGAAGTAAGTGTAAGTCCTTTCTGTAAAATATGCTACATGATTGTTCTAAGAAGTTTTTTGTAGTCTAATGAAATAGATGCTTACTTAAAAACTGATGAAATATAATGCATGTAGGTTTAAACTTTAGAGAAAGTCATGAACTTGCTTAAACAATAAAAGCAGACCATAGTATCGTTCCAACCTGACAACATAGTTGGTTTTAAAGGCCCAGATATTTTGCTGTTGTTCATGTGAGTTAGACATGTTTTCTTAACCAGATTTTTGTCAAGCCAGAGTGGTTTTCTTTTGGAACATATTTTTAACTTTTTGGTTATTTTCTATTTTGTGTTATTTCAGGTTTCGGAGAAACGTTTGATAAAGATGAGTGCAACGGATGTTGTCCTGGTGAAGGTTAAAGATGATGGAGACACTGGAAATAGTTTAATATTTTCAGTTTATAGTGGTATATTAATTTGGTTGTCATTGATGAAAAATTATAGACTTTATAAACTGGTAAAATTTGTGATAGAAATTTTTTTAAATGCACTAGAGGAAATCGACAATATTTTCGGTACAACCTAAGATACCAAGACACTATCAGCCATAATGTCTGATGAGTGTGTTGCAGCTTGAGTTGAAGTCTACTCAGTCTGTATGTTAATTGAATGTTTCATTTAAAAAAAAAAAAACTGTGTTATAAAAAGTCAGCATGCAGTTCTTTGCAATGGTGATGGAGTGGATTATCTTTTCACAGAATCACCTTTTTTTGTTGTACCTTTCTTTCATAGCAAAAAGCACAGAAGGGACCGAAGTATTCCTGATCATGTTACGACTGTACTTGACAGACAAAGATGTCAATGCTTTAATGCTTTTTATTTAAGGAAATTCAAAAACGTTAACGTTATATAACAATAAATTCTGCATTTAATGTTTTTCCTACCGTAAGCATGCAGGTATGTCTTATAGACAGGTAGATACAGCTGAAGTAAGTAAAGCTTAGATAGAAAATGCTGTTGATAAGTCACAGCGGTATCTTCCTCCTAGCCTGACAGTGACTTGAACATCCTTAACGGAACCTACAAACCTCTGAGACCAAACATCTTATCTCTGTACTTTGTCAGGCTTTTTACCCACAGTAGCAGAAAAATCTCCTGTATGCTATAAATAGCACAAATTTTGTGTACATTTCTTCCTGTCAGAGGTGTGGGGAAGACTGGAAGGTGATTGGTTGTCAAAGTGCTGTACATTTCTCCGAATCTTGAGTGCCACATACAAGTTTTGTCCTGCGACATAGGAATGTATGAGAATTTGTCATCATGAAACCACTAGAGGTGAGACGTTTTTGTTTATTTCATAAATTTTCTTGTACCGTTTTAATTTAGCTTACATTATATAAATTTCATATATATATATTTGCTTAGAAGTGTCAATACATGTCATGAAATATACAATTTATTTATTGATTAGTATTCAAAATGGAGGAATTTGAAAACTTTAAAAAGTTTTTGAAACTTATTATTTGTATATACTCTTTGAATGGTAGTGAAAATCATTTTGTTGATGTTTAGAACTGAATAAAAACAACTTATTGTGTTCATTTTACCAGTAAATAAAATCTTGGAACTTTGTCAAGGGAATAAGGAAGTCGGTGTCAAAATGTCAAAAGCCGGAAATTCAAGAGGTTGTCATGGTTTTGGAAGTGTCTGGAAACTTTTTTATGCTTTTTTTATGAGATAAAGTATTGTAGGATATTTATGAAGAAGATAATTTTTACTTTGAAAAACTTAAGAAGTTTAAAGATCTATTTTTAATTAATCATACAAAGCATGTATACTTGATACATGTGATAATTCTTTAAAACAAGTCTGTATTTCTAAGTATGAAACAGTGTTTTTTTTACAACTTCATGTATATTAAATTTTAAAGAAATTAAATATTTATGGTTTTGAATATATATGTGACTATCTTGCTTGTTGACAAATGGAGTTTGTACAGTTATTTAAGTGGTTTTTGCCAAGGTGCTCTCTGAAACAAAGAATTGTTCATTTATTTACTTCTGTATAAAAATTCCTTCCTCTTAGACAAAGAAAGGCTGTTTTGAGTACAGAAGATTTGTCATGATAGCCTGTGGTTGAATCAAAATTGGTTTTTAGTGTAGAAAATGTCCTAGCATAGGTATTTACATATTACAGGAACAAGCTCTTGTCTGATTGGTCAATTCTCAAACAGTAGCACAGGTGTGAATAAATTATGCTAATTAGGTTTTTACCAGGTAAGTATGGCAGGAAGTCAGTTGTCGTTTTTGATGAGAAGAATCTGTTGTCTGCTGACATTAGGTAGACTTTGGTAGGGTCCCATACTGGGAGTGACTTGTAATTTGGTTAATCTTCTGGTTTATCTGTCTTAGGTGATTAATGAACCCAATATCTAGAGATTTGTGGCCAATTTATTGAGGCCTGCCTATAGACTCATGGAGGATTTTTTTCAGGGTTTGAAAAGACTGTCATTAAATATGTTTAAAGATGTTAAGAATATATCTTTGTCCTATATTTTTTTTTTATTTCCGAAAATCTTTTCTGCTATCATTGAAACAGGCCTGATACGGAGTTTTTGAATGAGATTTGAAAAGTTAAAAAGTTGCAGTAGAATTATACTGACTACAATTTTAAGTGAACAAGAATATTTTTTTTTAGAGTTTCTTTCTTTATAATCTTTCTCAAATATTTTTTTCATTGGCTGTACTAAATTTCTTAAGTGACAAGGGTATTTTTTCCATTTCATTCATGACTTTGTTCTTTCAGATTCATTTTAGAGAGAGAACTTGAATAAAAATCTTATAGATAGCAGCCACAATCTTCACTATTCACAGAATAAATAAATTTTGGAAAGAATTAAATTGCTTAGTATATTCTTTTGTACTCTTAAACTTAAACTTTTAAATTATTTGCTGAAAGATTACTACTGGTAAAAATTACCCCAAAAAATCTTCCGAATTCTTAGCAAGAAGATTGAATTTGGTAAAATTTGAAAAATCATGAAAAGATTCTGTAATAAAAGTCCAGGAATAGCTGAAGATTAGAACATGTATATTGTAACGGAACTTCAAAGCATATAAAAACTTCACTGGGAAAAAACTGACATAGCCTTTTTTTCTTATCAACAAAGGTTTTCAATCAGACGTTGACCTTTTAACATGAAACCAAAACACTTGAGAACTTGCTGTGTGAACTTTAGTGCAAGACATGTGACTTGTCATTTTTTACATGTGAGCATACAAAAAACTGCTGTTGTGAGAAATCCACACCCATATGACATGTTTCGAGGGCTTATCAGCCATGAAAATCAAGCACCAAGACCTAATGTCCCAGCAGCTATTTCAGCTTTGACTGCTGTAAAGCCAATGGATTTTGTGGGATGCTTTTTTGGGGAGATAGATTTTCTCAATATAGTAGCTTTTTATGAAGTTATAACACTTTACATTAGTTGGTCTGACCTCACCAAACATTACAAACAAATTTCTGACAAAATTCTTATGACTGGTCTTGGCAGGGGAACCTTCAAAAATCAAAATGATAGCAAACTGAGATACCAGCACATGTATTTCTCTTGTCTCAAAAGGAGGGGGACTTAGTTAGTGACATACTCTCTCATAGGATCTTATGACAAAAAGACAAGTGGTGTTTAGAGTAAAACCAGATGTGGGGCAACCACAAAGGGGAATTTGAGCAACAGTTTTGCGCCTTGCCATATGACAGTGTTCTTGTGGAAAGTTTGTACTCAATTGTTGACAAGTATGTACAGGGCGGTTTTATGTAATGCATGAAGAGATTAATTAGTTCTGTAATGAGTAATAAATTCACATAAGAAAATTCCAGGAAGATTAGGGGTTTGAGGGAGCTTTTTGAATGGTATAAGATATTAGGCTACATCTATTGAAGGGTTTGGAAAATGGCACAAATAAATTGAAAAAAAAAAAAGTAAACCATATTTTTCAGCCATTTTCTATATGAATGCCTGTGTAAAAATTCCTTTTAGTCAGATTGTTTTCAAAGGTCTAAAGTCACACACTAGGTGTTGCCAAACAATAATTGCATGCATGTCTACTAGCACTGTTTGATAAAAAAGAAAACACGCCAGACATCACTGACAGATCACACTTTGTCAGCAGGCTTCAGGTTCAGTATGGTGGAGGTTTTTTCTGTCTGGATGTGTTTTGTATAGTAGAGATTTTTACCTGGAAGTGTAAAATCAAAATACCTGAATTTCATAATTGAACCAATAGACTTGAAAGGCTTCCACAGTCAGTATGTGGCTTGTACAGGGAGCTGTAAATCTCACATTAAAACAGTTGTTACAACACTGACACACAAAATATTTATTGAAACATTCGTGCTTACAGCCTCAGTGATCTTGTCTTTTTACATCACAGAATGTGATCTTCCTCTAAAATGAAGAGCTCTGGTTCCATTTGAGTTCAAGTGGCTTATAACAATGGACTGATTATGCCAAGAACCGCTTTCAGAATTGTTTTCTAAACAGTAGGGTAGTGTTTTGTCCCATGTGGTGGCTGATTAAATGATATCATTATTTCTTTGTGAACTTGTAATGAGAACTTTAAAGAAACCATTGTCCAGATTTCATAATAAAATGTGTTACATGTGACTACAGAATCTTTTTTAGTATATGAACAAAGTTAGGGTTCGGTCGGAGTCATATTACATGATTGTAACTGTAGCAATTTTACACTTTCTGTTATTACTGTATTAATGCTATTTTATGATACCTCTTGAGTGTGTTGTAATTAGTGTTTTCTATATAAAAGAAAGAATTGGAAGTAGACAGTTTTTAGTCAATATCAATTCATCCTTCTGCTCTGATTGAACTAAGTCAGTCATAAATTAATTGCACTACAATGTTTTCAATGTATTTATAATAATAATAAAAAATAATTTCTCTGAGTAGTTAGCTTTTGGCCATCACAGATTTTGACCCGTAAAAATTTTGAACCCAACCCATGTATCTTTTCTCCAATTTTGTGTAAATAGAATTTGCTTCAGAAACCATCAGGAGAATATGAAGACTTAATGTATCTGATGCACAGGGTCATAGGACATCAATTACTATTTGTTATGTACAACGACAAACATTTGTCAATACAGACTTTCAATTAAGAAATTACTCTGTTAGATCAAGTTACAAACAAAATGCAATAAAATTTTATGTAGCTTTCTCGAATCTTAGAGCATGTGGAAATGGTCTCTGTAATACAATTCAAGATCAAAGACGATAAACATTTCGGGACACATTACTGCCAATGACAAAGTTAGCTCTCTGGTGACCAAATATATTACCCACACAAATTACTCAAGAATAAAAAATGGCTAATGTAATAGATTATATTGATCATATTAATGGTTTGCCCGTTCAAGTTACGGCTATTGATTTGAAAGTGTCAACCGTTTTGGGACGCTCCCTCTGAAACATGCAAGGTCTTTGGTGCAAAAAACCCATTTAACACATTATTTCATGGGACAGTACTTGGAAATGGTATCTAAATGGAAAATGTATGTACGAAAACTACAGATGGTGGTTGATCAGTGTCTTAGATTTTTCCATATTTGGTAGGAGATGACAAGGTTTTGAAGATGTTTTGATGATAAATGACAGTTTGAATACAACAGAAAAGGAAAATTATATCATTTGTATGATTTCTTTAATCTCTTTAATGCAACCAACTTGTTTGATTCAAAACTTATTGTAACAAATACTTGGTATACTCAGAACTCAACATGTCATATTTGTATGCGTCGAGATTTCTGACAATCATGAAGATACACAGGCAGATGTACATACACACAGGAGAGACTCAGGGGAAACAAAACAAATGATTTCCATTGAAAGGAAGCTTGTTTTACCAATGTAACTTCTTTTTTTCTTCAACATGATTAGAAAAGAAAATTAATTCTGTCACTGGATTTATTTGAAACATTTTGGTGACATTTTCTCAAGAACAAATGTCTTGTGTTATTGTTCAGTGCAACATAGGGACGGTACAAATTGTTCCATGCTATTACTTTCCCCGATAAAATTAATCAACTTCTGTGTTTCTATGTGTTTCTTGGGACACTTTTATGGAGCGTCAGATGTCTCCAAATTTTTCAATTCAATTTATGTGACAATTGAGAGACAGCGTACTCGCAAAGAATCTATCACTTTTATACTATGTCATTCTGATAATTGAAATACTGATTCCTTTGCTTTGCATTCCTTTGTCCCTTTACTCGTGAAGACGTCTTATATTCTCCTTCATTTCTGAAGAGTCTCTAAACTTGTCCTGTGTCACTGAAAAGCTTTATTCTATTGATTGTAAGTGTCTACTGCATCATGTTATAATTTTGCGTGGAGCTATTGATGTTTCGGAACTTCGTCTTGTTTAATCGTGGCAATTAAATCGAGACACCAAAAACTTTTCAAGATTAAATCAGAAAGACCCATTCCAAGCTGAAATGATTCAGGGATTCTTTTGTTGGTTGGACAAAATTTTGATGAAATTGTCTCCACGGTTATGACAAAGTCGTAAGAATTCATTTATCTTTGTCAGTGAATACAAAACTGTTATGACAAAAAAGAAATCAGACGATTTCAGAGGGATGAGGAATGAAAACATTTTCCACGGTGTCAATTTATTGCAAAGGAATAGCTAATGAGAAACAAGGATGCGTGAAACTTGTCTATGCCATTTTAGAGTGATTTTCATCAAGAGTCCGTCACTTGCTAGAAAAATTTGGTGATAGATTTTTAATAATCTTTTTCACTTAGCATTGACATTTTTCCTCTGATATGAAAATGAAATTATTTTCTTTCTGAGAAAAAAGACCTAAACTGTTTTGTACATGAAATGATTATATACAGATATTTTCGCTGACATTTAACATGTAGAATTGTTAACTTTCATGTACATGTACACCAAATCCAGGATACATTGTTTCCTTCCAAAGGAGGGCTTATTGTGTTGCTGAAGGAATTATTTTGTCTGTACCTGGTCCACTGATGTTTTGATCCTGAAAACACCTGATGTTTTCCTTTTATCAAATTTCTGTTTCTGAACAATACAAACAAAGTAAGCTCAGAAACAATACAAAATTTTAGCTTCTAGTTGTCACATATCTCTTGATAGACAATAAGTTTCTGCTGTTTTATATGTGGACTGTATGTTTCTTGAGCTGTAATGGTTTAGTTGAAATGAGTCCTGTATTGTCAAAGATAAATACATGAATGTATAGTAATAGAAGGTTTTCAAGTTTACATCTTACGCAACCATAGTAGACATACAATTTTTTTGAGAGGTACCTATTACATGCTTGATTTCAGTTGAAACCATTTTTCTGGTACAACAACAACAAAAACAACAACAACAGTTTAAGAATAGAATAAAGTACAGTTTCTGTAAAATAAGACAATATTATCTGTTGTTCATTAAGTTCATTGGTTTCCCTTTACAGACCTTTTTCTTACTAGAATGATATGGAGTTACAGCCCCTGAAATGGTATTAAAGAAGCTGCCCTGTTTTGCTGTTGCATTTGATACAGCCCTTCAGGATGATTGTTGCTTACACTTCTTATATCATAGAAAAATATAAATGTGTCATAGAAAAAATAAAAAAAGCCAATCAGATTATACAATGACAAATTTTTATCTCTAAATGGAAGCAATAGTAGTAATGAATGTCTAGATTCTGAAAAACCAGTTATAAAGATGCATTCTGTCTATATTCTGCCTTAATAACTTTGAGATCAAAATTTCCCCTGGGACGGTTTTAGTTTATGTCACCATGTTAAGTTGCATTTGTCGGGATCAATTTTTTATCACTTGGCGTGAACTTGGGCGGCAAAGTGCGCTAGCAGGCTTTGTCATGTGTCACATGTCACAATGTTTGATTCGTAATCTGATTGTGGCACCCAGGCAAAGAAATTCCAAGTCAGTTACGATTGTGGAAAATAAGCTGTAAATCAGACAGGTGCTGAGAAGCTCGTTTCAGTCAACAGTAAGGTATTGAATAATGGAAAGTAAAGAGAATGCTTTTGTCTGCCTGTTAAATTCTGTTGAAAATTAAATATAGTGTTTACTACTCATTTTTTTTTGCCACTTTTTTTTGGCTTTTGATAAAAACTTTATTTCCCTTTACCAGTATCAGATATTCAGGCCTTATTAAGCCAAGCATAACAGAACACTTCATTATGTAACATTGTATAGGACATTTAATCTAGATAGCATAGTTTCAGACTAAGAAGATTAGTTCAACCAATGTATATGGCTATTAAAATTAATGTTGTGCCATAGCCCATGCATGCTTGACAATCCTTACAAGGAACCTTTGCTGATGCACACATGGACAAAAGTGATCTGTTAGATTTTTCCACAGGCACAGGTGATTTTTAAAGTCTGTCTGTGCACACATTGACAAAGGTGATCTATAAGGTTTGTCCATGGGCAAAGGTGATTTTTAAGGTCTTTCTGTGCACACATGGACAAAAATGATCTGAACAAAGGCATACTGTAAGCTTTGCCCATGCATGCCTATGCAAAGTTGCCTTGTTAGATTTGCCAGTGAGATTTTGCAGAGATGCCAATCATTTTCATTAATTTTTGTCCAGCCCGCTTGCGGTGAGCTCGACTGAGTCGCCACTTTTGGCATATATTTCGGTGTATGTGAGTCCGTCCAGATTTGTCCGGTCTATATCTTGCTCATTCTTTGAAGGATTACAAAATAATTTGGTACAAATGTTCACCATGATGGGGTTGTGTGTCGCACACAAAACCCAGGTCCGCTGCTCAAAGGTCAATGTCACACTTGGGGGTCAGTGCAAAACCCGTGTCCGAAGTGTAACTTCTACATGCATAGGGGGATTTTAATATAACTCGGGACAAATATTCTCCATAGTGAGGCGGAGTGTCATGCAAAAAATTCAGGTGTCTGTGGCAAAGGTCAAGGTCACACTTAGGGGTCAAAGGTCAAATAACAAAATAAAATATTCATTTGTGAGAGTAACTTATATATACATGGATGGATTTTAATATAACTTAGCACAAATATTCTCCATGTTGAGCTGAGTTGTCTCGCACAAAATGAAGGTCTAGGTCACAAGAGGTCAAAGGTCAAATAAAAATATTAAAATTTGTTGTTGGCGCTGTATCTTGCTTACGCTTATGCTTAGTGGTCAATTTTGAAATTGTTGAACCCGCTTTTGGTGAAATCGACTTAGTCGCTGCTTTTCACTTTTGGTGGTTTGGTGTATGTGAGTCCGTCAGTCCGTGCATCAGTCTAGATTTGTCCAGCGTATATCTTGCTCATTCTTTGAAAGATTACAAAATAGTTTGATACAATTGTTCACCATGATGGGGTGGTGTGTCACACACAAAACCCAGGTTGGCAACTCAAAGGTCCAGGTCACACTTTGAGGGTCAGCTCAAAACCTGTGTCTGGAGCGTAACTTCTACATGCGTGGCAGGATTTTAATATAATTTGGGACAAATGTTCTCCATAGTGAGGTGGAGTGTCGCGCGAAAAATTCAGGTGTCTGTGGTTAAGGTCAAGGTCTAACTTCAGGGTCGAAGGTCAAATACAAATTAAAACAGTGATTTGTGAGTGTAACTTCTATATACATGGATGGATTTTAATATAACTTACAACAAATGTTCTCCATGGTGAGTTGAGTTGTCTTGCACAAAAAGAAGGTCAAGGTCACAAGAGGTCAAAGGACAAATAAAAATATCAAAATTTGTTTGTCTGCACTGTATCTAATGCTATGTATACATCTTTCTCCTTGATCTGAAGCTTATAGGTTCAGGTTTGAATTATGACGAGCGGGCTCGACATTCTGCCCTTGGGCATGTCTTGTTTTGAACCAGTTATCTTAGTCTGAAACTGTGTGCTCAAGTTTAAAAGCCCTCATTCTGACTTTACAGAATGAAGATTCGGTTTGATTGTTAATGTATATGTCTGTACACCAAGATCAGTGTCTATTCTTGTAGACAGTCATCATGTTAACCATTGTCATGTCTGATAGGATGATGACTAAATTGATAACGACATATTATACCGTATTAGCTAAATATTAATAAGCCAGCCTTAAATTGATTTAAATTGCCAAATAGAGTCATTTTCAGGCTACAGTTAGTCCATTGAACATTTTCAACCTTCATGTTGCAGATTAAAATTTTCTACTATTTGAATTCCCTCTTTTTTTTTTGCAGAAAACTAGAAAAAAATGTCAAAAATGGTTATATGTTGTATTCTTAGCTGCTTTCCAATGCCTACATATTTGCCTTGTGACATTTCTGTAACTGTTTGTCCCAAAATTGCTCCCCACCATTTCATTCTTGATAAAAAAGATTTATTCCAAGTTTATAAAAGAAAATTCGGTCCTTAATCATTGTTGTATGGTATAATTATGTGCAGTGTAATAGCTCTTTTCTCAAAGTAAATTGATCAATTCAAAGCATTATTCCATTTGATATTCCTTTAAATTCTGATATAACACATGTTTCAAAGACGGGACTTCATGAGTAAGTTTGAATTTTGCCGTCATTATGTAATGCATCATACAGTTTTTAGAGCCTTTAAACAAGTTTAGAAAATCACTTGTCAAACACTAAATGTCTTTTACTCCATGGAGAATAATTCAGTGTCGCATTGAGGACCTATCGATGACGATTTTAGCGTGCCAGAATTAAATGCGTTCCATTGATTTTTAGAAATTGCGCAAAACTATATTGCCGGGAAATGATAAAATTTTCTTCCAAATTTATTTCTTAGAGTTGACAAGCACATATTTCACATACAATAAAACAGAAAGCATTTGTTTAGTTCGAAGGAATGACATAAATCCAGTTTTAGGTTTGATAGTTTAAAGATATCGTTTGATTTTTCTATGTTCAAATTTTGAAAGACAATCTCTTGTGGGACCTCTCAGCTGACATTCTAGTTCGAAGATTTCCAAGAGATTTAAACTTTAATCTCTTTTTCGATAATGAAATAGAAACAATCACTGTCTGGGAGGAAAAGGGGATGATTGTTAAAAAAAACGATATGACAATGTAATTAGAGGGGTCGGTAATTAATAAAAGCTGCTCGAGAGTTTTTTTTCTCTGTAAAGCAATGCTCAGACTTAAGATTAAATTGCAAAGGTGTTTTGTTATCTCAGATGTGAAATTAAAAGTAAGAGATCATTCTTGTCAGTTCACTCAGAAGCAAAGAAAAAAAATTGTATGAAAAAATGCTTATATGAGAAAAGTTTCAGAGAACATTTTTTATAAAGAAACAAAGATTAATGATTTAACTACAGTCCGAATGCAGTTCCTTGAATAGGCCATGGACCTGATCATGTATGTAGAATTGCATTTTGGTTGTACATGTATTGCATCTGTTGTTTCTAGCAAAAACTACTGAAGCTTGTTAAGAATGTTTCTTTTTTACCATAATAACATTATCGTAGTTTGATCCATTGCCATTTCAACTTCATTGACTCAAAGCAAAGCAAGAGTTCAGTAAGACATGGGATACTTTGGAGAAGTTTGGTTAAATTGACAGATTTGGGTAATGGCTTTTGTAGTGGAAGCACTCATTAACAAAATGTAATTTCATCTTTTAAAGTTTGTATTAGCAGTCAAAATAACTGTAAAAATTGTCACTTTGCACTGACATGGAAAAAAAAAAAACTATACCAATCTTTTTGCTTGTGTTTTCTTTGTAAATAAAGGTTTTCGCCCGTTGAGAACACTGGAATATCGTAAAAATCTTTTATGACTAGCCCAGTCATGAATGACAGTTTACAACTATACTGGAAGGTAAATTTTTATTTATATCCAAGTGAAAGAAGTCTTCTACTTTACATGATTTATGGGCAGTAACTCTGTTTTCAGCATTTTTCTTGACTGTCCCACATCTTCATCTTTTGACCACTATTGATTATAATTAAATTAATGAAGCTGTTTGACTGTTTAAGCAGTTAATACTGTATGTGAATTATAATGCTAAAATCTTTTTAAGTGTAATATTAGTATGATAAATTACATAAAAAACACCAAGGAATAACCGACCACCATTTTCTTGCATCAGAGAGTTTTGTTTTTAAGTGGTAAGATACATAGAATTTAGTATATTATAGTTGAATTGAATTAATAAAAATGGAACAAAATTATGGTTTACTACAAAAGCATTTTACCATCCCCATTGTTACTTTTTTGCTTAGGACAAAAGTCATGACAAAAAATGTGATTTTATATTTAAAAAAAGAAAAATGAGTAGGTCTGACCCTTATTCTATTTATCGCATTTGGCTGTATCTTTGTCACTAAGGTTAATTATGAAAAGCATTGAGAACTTTGACCCAGCTTTTGTTCTACAATGAAATGAATGTTTAATGCTGACTGTTGTTATAAAGTCAGTCTGAAATGGTTTGATTCTTGCATAAGAAAGCTGAGGAAACATTTGTCTCAAAGACTCTGGGACACAATGGGTCCCTTGTGGGAAATGATGCCTGTTGAAAAATTCACTCTGTGATAGCAAGAAGGAAACTAAAGTTAGCCTCTTGTTTACCATAAAAACCAAACACAGGCCAGGCTTAAATATGTTTGTACTTGAACATCTTTTAAAATAACATTCCGAATAACCTGACTTAAGTTGGAGAATGTTGAAAACATGTTAAGGTCGTGTACTAGTACGAATTTAAGAAGCAGTCATTGAGCAGGATTAATATAAATTGTATTTACTTGTTTTCCCAATAAATAAATAAATAAATAAGTTTAAAATAAACTAAAATAATACGAATAATAAACTTTAAGGTCGGCAAGTTTTATGGTACAATGGGACAATCAATAAGATAAGATATGAAAAGAATTCTTAGTCTTAATTTTTTTTACATTTCTCATACCATAAGTAGTGACCTCAGATTACTTGACATTAAGGTCAGGATGGGTCACCATGCTAAAACAGACACATCGTGTAGTTATAAAATGTCTGGATATAAGCGCATGGTTATTGCAAATATGCACGGTCGAAAAACAAAGAAAATTGCCATTCACTAATAGTGTAAGAAACCAATTCTTTCATCATGGCCTAATGGATACCATCACCTTATCACACAGCATTCTTAATGACAACAGGTATTGCCAAACATTGCCATCTTCCCTGAGTTTACGACATTTCAAAAATCTCAGTCAGGGAACAAGATATACATTATAAATGAGAGAAGACCTGTTAATCTTTAATGATTGAGTGTCCCTGCAGTAAAAGTTAATCCAATTTCACAATAATCGCATTGGCTAATTGTGATAGTACTGCAAATTGGACCCACAAAGGACATGAATCAAGGAACTTTGACATAAGTGTGTGCTTTAGGATTAGGGCAAGAGATCCGTAGACGGTTTAATTAACTGTTGCATGCAATGTTTGTTTTAAAAAATAAAGCAAGAAAACCGACTGTCATTTTGTTTTGTATTAGCAATACAGCTTCTACATGTGAGGCTTTCTCTCCTTTGTGTATGCTAACAGTTCTACAGTCTAAACACAATTCTTCAAATAGCAGAATAGACCTGATCTTTCTATGTAGACCTGCATTTTCAGTGTATCGCATGTTTCACTTGTAGCAAAAGGTATTGAAGGGTCCCTCGAACATTTTCCTGATATACTGTAATTTCATTCTTTCATAAATGTTTTCTTTAATCATATGTAAATTTTAAAAGTAAACTGTTGTTTAATTTATTAAGGTTTCTGTTTTAGTTTTCATTTGCGTTCACCATCACACAGGGCTTAATGTGGCGGGCCTTGTCTTTCCAGGAAAATATTTCTACCTTACAAACATCTGTTTTTGCCTCTCACTGTTCATGACACTATTTTCTCTGCGTAGCATAAAATTTTCTTTCATCAGTTTGTTTGACATGTTTTGTGTTAAAAAAAGACTTTGAACCTAAAAATTTATGATCATTTTGGCAATGTGTCAGTTCTAATGCAGTATATAGGCCAAATTCTCCATGTCTGTCAATCTGGCATTGCATACAAGATGCATTTTGCCCAAAAATTTTGCTACTTAAGTATGTTTGTTTTTGATTAGAAACCTGAGAAAACTGACATAGTTTTAATTCATGTCACAGAAAAGAGCTTTTCCTATAGCAGTATGCATTCCTACTACAGTCTGTAATTCAAGTCAACATTGTAGTGCAGAAAGGATGGGTGTATTTACTCATAAGATTCTGCAATGAGGCATCAAGATTTTCATGAATTAACCATTATAAAGGAATATGAAACTTTTACTATGTGTAGCTCTGTCATAACTGTGTATGGAACAGAAATACTGTCTCATTCAGAATGATAATTTTCATCCAGAAGATGGAGGTTGTATTCTCTCCATGCAGAAAAGTAATGGTATGCTTCTGCTTTCGTTTCAGAGACGTATGTTTGCTGCGAATAGGGCCGAGGGGGGTCGGCTTGGAAATATTTTGTAGGAAGTACTATATAAAAGTATTGCAGATATCACTTCATACAAAATATTTTTTGCTGATCTCTTATGCATAGCGCTCCTTATTCTTGATAAATATGATATTTAGCACTAACATAGTGAAGATTCTGCATCACAACATTTTGTCAAGATAATGAACCACCATGTAGTTCGAATATGTGATACACTTGTATTTATAGCCTAGATTTTGACTGCTGATTTATAAGAAGAAGCATTTTAATAGTCATGTAATTTTTTTCATATCAGATAGATCTTAAACATTTATGTGATAGAACACAGTTCTAGACTCTGTTTATGAATTTAATCTTTATAGAGTTGAAATTTAAAACACATTTTTAAAAGAAGAACTGTTGAAAAAAAAAAAGGGAATTTTTATGATAGAAATAATGTAAGAAGATACATTGAAATTATGTAGCTGTACATACAAAGATATATGGAGTGATATATAATGAGCTTGTCGAGTTAAACAGTCAGTTTCATTACCAAGACAACTGAAAAAATGTTTTACAAGTATAATTTTAACTGTAAATAGAAACTATGAAAGACCTTGTATGTCTTGCTCATTTGAAGCAAAAAATATATTTTTCAGGTGAGAAGTTGCTTTTCATATATTATTAAATGTCACTGTATTGAGTATAAGTAGTATTTGAGAAATTTTTGATATATATTTCCACAGATTATTTGATTTTCATTTTTTAGAACAAATATTTAGTAAGAAATATGTGGTAACTGTGAAATGATTATGCATAGATTATTGAATGTTTCTTTTTAATAGGTAACTTAAAGAAATATTCACCCTAAAGTGTATTAACATGGTAACTGAAACATGGCTTTTAGTAGAGAGGGCCACTTTATGAGAGAATAAAAGTTAGCAAAGGAATATTCACTCTTAAGTGTATATACAGTAATTAGCAGCCATGGCTTTCCATATTATAATTGAATGTTCCAGTGTATCTTGGACCAAGGACATCAGAAGTATGTGACATCTGTTTGTAATAAGGGTGACTCTTGCATTTGTATTGATTTGGTAGATTTACTCTCTTCTCCTCACCACAAACATATGTGTAATTGTCCTGCTAATCCATTAATTAATGACACTCAGTGTGTGCTTTGTCAGTCTATTTGTTTACAAAATCAAGACCAATCTGGCAAATTGAGTAAGAAGTGGGCAAAATTAGATGAGTACAAAAATATACTGAGCCAATTATTTTCCTGTAATGAAAAGAAATAATATAATATACAAGGACTTCAGAGCAAAGATCAAAGTAATAGAAAGTAATGTGAATAGTATATGAAAATTAAAAACCCAGATTGAACCACATTCTTTAAAATTAAAATCAGTTGGAATTCGACATTCTGTTGAAAATCAGTAGTATTCCATTAAAAGCCAGGAATGTCACTTGTAAAAAACAGTAACATAACATTAACGTTAGTGATGTTGCTAATAGAAATATTAAGTAATCTCTTGTTAATAGTCGGCTATGTTACTTCTTGAAAGTCAGTTACGACGTGAAGTTTACCATGAATTGTAATTCTGCTTCGTAAGAAATTATTAATGATACTAAAATTTTGAGAAACAGTGTTGACTTTTATGGTAATTATTAATTTCATTTTTTGAATGTCAGAAATATCATTTGAAATTCAGTTATGATGTGTTTGGCAAAAATTAGACATTGAGTGATCTAACTTATTGAAAATCTGTAAATGACATTCATTTCAATCAGTAATGTCGTCATTCTTTGCAAATCAGTAGGGTCACTAGTGAATATGGTTATAATATTTTGTCAACTAAAAAGTTGTTGCTCTCTAAAATGTCAACAGTATCACTGATAGTTCTTGAGGAAATGAAGTATAACTTTCCAAACAACAGAAATATGAAAAAAGACAATATATATTCCCAGAGATTCTTCAGCTGGGTTATCATGTCTGCTTCTAGAGATTGCGCTGTACAGAGGTGATTATTTTAAATTTAAGATACGACTTCATTATGAGACAGTCATAAAATATTTGCTGAAATCAGACTTGTTACTTGCAATATTGTATGCAAATTGGTCTTTTCAAAAAATGGAAATAGATATACTATTTTGTTACTGAATTACTGGAACTTTTCATGTTCTGTGTCAGTTTGTGTATCGAGGATCTCCTTAGGGGCTTATAAGTCATAGTGGGGCAGACAATGTTCTGAGATAAGTTTTGACAAATCTTATTATATTTTATCATTTTCAACTCCTCAGGCAACAGTTATATAGCTCAAATAGGTTATTGTCTTCATATCTTTATCATCTTGCATTATTTGCCGATCCAAGTATAATTCCCTGCCATAAACTACCAATGAAAATACGGCACTCACGGCACAGACTTCGTGCCATTGTGCTTTGTCAATTACAAACGTATTTTTCGTGTGTTTATTGCAACACCTATATGATTACACGAGGGTCGCGTATGAGTCTTGTATTAATAAGCATGCATTAGAATAAACCTCCGAAAGAGACCAACGTTCCTTGGAGACACATAATTGCTATCGTTGAAAAACATGATCTGAGAAAAACAATTAAGTGTATGAAAATAGGGAGACACAGCGTCTCTGCATTCATCGTCATTTCATAAATATAATTTGAGGTTATGACAGCAATATTTTGGATGTCTTCAGATGCAGTGTTTTGTCATGTAGTTTTTTAGCAGACAAAAAGAGGCATTTGATGGAGAAATACTTGGTCAAGTCAGAGACTTCAATGATCAACAGAAAGTTTCTTTTGACTCTGCTGAGCATATCCACACTGGTTCTTAAAACATGGGAACCAGCAGAAAGCAACAGACTGTGTCACAAGATTTTGTCTTACAATGTCTATAACATAAGTGATATTTTATCTTACTGCATATTATATCTTATCTTAACTTGTCACAAATATTATTTTCATTTCATTTGATCTGTACCCATCATAGTTACACAATCTATTCATTTTGTTAAGTTCCATTTCTAGTTTTTTCAATTTATCTTTTACTTCAGAATGAAATCATATATCCCAAATAATTTAATATTTAAAAAAAATTCCTGTGATTTTAATTTCATTTTTTCATTTTAGTGAAGTTTCAGTTAGTGTGTTTTTAAACTTTTTCTTTGTCAGTATCTGTGCCACTTGCCAGTAAGTTCCAGTTTTTGTCATGTTGTTTGTATATGCCATTAACTAGATAAGAAATGTGGACCCAGGATTGACCCCTGGGGAACTCACATATGGAGGTCATTTATCTAGCAGGATGGATCACATGTCTCTGTTGATTTCAGTGGACAAAGACAACAGGAGGTCTGAAAACACTCAAAATTCCATCCTAACTGCTCAGATTCCTTGACATCAGGGGGAGAAAATTTGTCCAGCTTGAAGGAGAAATTCAAAATGAGTATTGGAAAAAGGGGAATGAATTTGTCAAAGTTGAGGGACAATTCAAAATAAACATTGAAATTAGGAAGAGAATTTGTCCAGGATGAGGCAGATTTTCTAAATAAGCATTAAAAGAGAAAATTTGGCCTAGATGAGGGAGAAATTCTAAAAGAGCATTGAAATCAGAAAAAAGTTTCAGAATTAGCACAGAAGTAAAGTTCTTAACGGTATAATGAAATGTTATCAAATATATTTTTAGATGGCAAACTGATGTATAAAAATGTCCCCTTAACATCAGTAAGCATCAGATTGTGTCTGTTTGAGTGAAACATTTTACTTTTGACAATTTCATTTAGATATTAAAGTAACTTTGAATTTTTGTAAACTTCAGTTGCACTAATGAAACAAGTTCGTTAAAAAAATGAATTAAGTCTAGTATTTCTTCATAAAATCTTAGGAAACTATGTTTTTTTTATTCAGAAAAGACCTTGTTTGCAAGAAGATTCTATTATAACTTCCCTACAAACTGTATGTAACAAAGATGCAATGCCTCAGAAAAAAGACAACCCTTAAGTGGGATTTCCACTGGATCATGACTCGTACCAACCAACACTCTAGACCACTGAGCCAATAGATCCCTGATGTACTTGTCAGAGGTTGAATTTATACATAACAAAGCAGGTGTGTCAACTTAAACAACAAATTGAAAAAGAATAAACTTTTCCAAGTAAATTTCTACTTGAATGAACTGCAACATTTTATAAAATCCTTAATTTTGAGTCTTTTGAAACTGTTGTATAATTATGCCTGAAGGCTCTGGAGTCTTTTTAGTTGAAGAAAAAAGTCACATGATTAGTTAACATGCTGAAGTAAGCCCTCAAGTTTCAAGTTCAAAATAATGATCTTTTTATATCTTTGTTTTCTTAATCACCTGGCATGAAACAGCTGAAAATATTGAAAATGTCTTCATCTTTAGGTTCTTATTTTGAACAGTTGCCATGGTGTAAGTCTTCTTTTATTTATTGTTTTATGTCAAAATAAGTCCTGTTTCCATTTCTGTGAAATAAGTAAGATTTATTCATCTTGGTGCTAATAACAACACCTCACTTTTTGGACTCAGGTATTGTCTGTCTATTCAGTTCCTTTATTTAAGTAGATTACATCTTTGAGAAATTTTCTCTGGCTGTTTGGAAATGCTATGTTGCCCAGTGTGATAATTTTTGCAATATTTTATAAAAGTAACTTCCAAGAATTGTAAGGAAAGCTGTCATTTGAATTCTTTTCCATTCCCTTTTGTTTTTTCATTCCCTCTTTCCTTTTTAATTGCAGTTGGCACTTTAAACAGTTAATGGTACTTGGAAAATGAAAGGTCCTTTATTGGTGTGATATAATTAACAAATAAGACAACATGATTCAGGATATTTCCCATAGCAAATTCTCCAATATTATATAGAGACAGAGAAATTATCCCTGTACAGGACAAGCTTGATTTTGTCCAATACCCCCTACTGTGTGACAGTAAAGGTAGAATCTTTCTTGGAAGAAAAAGCCAGACTGAGATGGAAAAAGATAAGCATACAGCCAGCCTGTGGCTAATAAATATGAAAGGACTGCTCCTATTGGACACTTAGGTCATGGTTTTGAGATGATAAATAATTAGCATGTGACATCTGTGGATATTATCAGACTGCTGTTCATCCTCTGTATCCTTTGCACATGTGGGACATTTGGCTGTGTTTGATTGATTAGGGCAGGTTCCTATTCACTTGATTGACATACACAAAATCTAACTATTTGTCAAAGGAACATTTTCGGATTATGAGCCATAGAGTTATGACTACACACTCCTGCCAAATTTTTTAAAAAGTTGTTTTTAAGTAGCTTAGGAAGTAAACATAGGCACAGGTTTGTCTGTGGGAATAAGTGGAATTTTTTGTATATACATGAAAGATTTATATAGGAGAGACAGTCTACACTAGAGGAGAGGGGTTTTATCATAATTGGGTACAGAACTTGATTGATGTCTTAAAGAATAAACATAACCTGTGGCTTATCAGCTTACCTGGCTGAAGACAAGTAAATGTGTTTCTGAACTTTTTTTCTGGCTGGAAACTGATACTACCAATGCCTGAGAAAACATTTTCTATGGATACTATATCTTGTAAAAAGGTAAATCTTTTTAAATTAAAAAAAAAATTCTTAAAGTTTCTATTTTGACATGCAGATTTTGAATGTACTTTTACATATAAATATGATAATTTTGCTTATGTAACTTTGATTTTCTTGTCTTATTTTCTTCCTTAATCATTTTGTAAGTTAAATAATTTTTCAAGAATAAACTGTGTGAAAAAATAATCTTTTTGTATAAAAAATGTTTAAAAAAAACCCTCCCAAATGTAGGTAGGTTCCAACACAAAGTAATTACTTCATAATTTCATATATGCATTTCTTGCATTTCATAATAATTCACTTATTTCATTAGGAAACAGATATAAAGACATAATCAGATTTTAATTCCTGAGGTGATGTTTATTTATTACAAGTATTTATTTCCATCTCCCTTGCAATAATAAAAATAATTGTTGTTTATTAGAAGTACTTGAAGAAATAATGCAAATGCCAAAATGAAATGTTTCTCAAATTATATACGAATTTCGAGGAGAGAGTGCTTGCCGCAGAGTGAGGTTTTTTTTTGTAAATGTGAATTGATTATGCTAATTGTTTAACGTTTTGGAAGAAACCAAAAGTCATGAAACAGACAGTGCTTGTTCTGACATGGCAAATTGCTAGAAAAGATGTGCTTAACTATTATTGGTTACATCACTGAGGTGAAAGGTCATTAAAACTGCATGTTTTTAGTGTGTGAAAAAAAATGTACTGAAAGGCTTTTATTGTTTTCTAGATAAATATGATAAGAATTGGAAAGTAAAGGTTGCAGATGAAAAGATGCTATTTACTTTACTTTTTGGATTAATTGATTAAAACTTAATTGATTTTCTTGATAGAGAACAAACTTTGGAAAACTCTAGAGTTGTAAAATATTTATTTTGAAAAAAAATCTTTATGTTTGTTTTGTGAAAAATTACCACTTTTTGGTGTGGTTTGTCTTAATATTTTATTATTTAGAAATAAGATAGTTGTTGGATGTCTCAACAACTTGTGAAACTTACATTTATGAAAGATAGTGGAAGTTACTGACTGTTAAAATTTATAGAACTATTGGAAATCTGTTGTGTAAATCATTGACTTCTAGAAGCTTGAAATCTGGTGAAAAAAAAAATCATTGACTTATAGAAGCTTGAAATCTGGTGTCTGAAAAAGCTTGAATCTCATAGAACAGCTGATCTTGTTGAAGACAATTATCTGTGAACATATGAAGGAATTATAGCATCTTTTGATACTTTCAGTTCAAACAACTTTAATATAATAGCATTTTCTTCAAAAGTGCTATAAAGATTGATGCTGTACAGTTAAAAAAGCCAAATGGCTTATCAGTTGTAAATATTTTTACTGGAGTGTCTTTCACTAACAGAAATAAATATCAATGAGATAATCGAAAAATGAATCTTTGTTATCAGCTGGGACTTTATGACTTGTTATAAGGAAATAGAGTGATTGCTTTTGTGAAATTTTATGTCTTTCGGAAGAAAAAACACATTATAACACGTTTTACACAAATGCAGTGATTTTCTGTTGTTAAAGTTTATGTCTTTTCAAAGAAATGAGATAAGTTTAGGATTGTTCCAAAGAAATGCCATAGAGTATAGTCTCCAAGAAAATAAATATACTGAAAGAGAAATGGTTGAGACTGGAACGTCTCAGAGATCAATTCATGATCTTGCCAAACGAGAGCGGTACCAGCGGGTGTTACAATATATATCATCAACACCGCCTCGCCTCTTTTTTCAGGCAATACGATGTACAACCCCCAGTTGTCCCTGCGAGTGCTTCCTACCAGCTAAAACCTGTCTTCGCACATGCGAGTCCTGCAAACATGGTTGGGTGGCCCATGGTAAGTAAACAAAATCTTTAACAAAAATGTGCATGTTTCATAATGTGTATTCTTACTTACATGAGCTGGTTAATTCTTTGATGATTGTTACCTTAGACTGGTTTGATAATTCGAGGGGTGACAGCCAAAATGTTTTATCTGTTTCTTATTTCAGTATCACATAAAACCTTTTACACTTTCACCCTTCCATTAAGTTGTTTCAAATTAATGATTTAATAAGAAAAAAATACTAAAAATATCATTTAGTTTACGGAGAACTGCTGAATAAACTACAGGTTAAGGTTTCGACTTGGTTCACCATGATGGTGATGACTATATTTAGGAAATTTTTTATACTGGGGTAATTTGAATTTTATTTTACTTTTGTCAGTGAGATGATAGAGAAAATATAATAATATTCAGTTTGGAAGTTTTTCAGTCTGAAGAAACCCAGACTTGTTAAAAACATTTCATTTTCTATACATTTAAAGGAAATTTTAATGACATACTGATACTTGAAAGAATGATTGCAAAAAAGTGTTAAATGCTGTGAAATAAAGAAGCCTATAACATTTTCTCACATTCATTCCTTGATTTGGAAACCTGTTTCTTCTAGCAGAATTTGATTAATCTTTGAAAAAAATAAATGTGAAGAAAAAATCTTTATTAGAAGCAAATATGTAAATTTGCTGAATGATGACTTCATGGTACCTTAAATGACCTAATACCTTGAGGCCCTTATAAAGTCATTTTCTGTGGCTGTTTTTTAAATCTGAATATCATGAAATATCTCCTCTGAAAAAGACAGGAATTTAGTTTTAAAAAATAGTGAATTTTTAAGGACTTTTGTTATTCTCATATCATAGTTCTTAGGTATTTTATGATTATGTGCAAGCCATTTATGAAATTCAAGGTTTAAAATGAAAGATATCCAAATGATAATAGTTCAGTATCTTTAATACCAAATAAAGCTAAAGTTTATAACTTTTCTCAAGTAGAAATCTCGAAGCATCAATGCTTATGGAAGTGTTTAAGGGATGTGAGGGTTGTGTATTCGTGTTAATTTGGAGTCTTTACTCTTCCAGTTGATCAGATATCTGGTTTATCTGTAATCAAATGAAGTGCAAAACTTTTACAGGTCTTTTAAAATGAAATGTTATAGAAGCTAAAAAGTTATTATTAAGGGAGAAACAATATTTATTGAGAAATTGTTTGTCAAGTATTGAAATGGAAAACAGTTAAATCGAACACACTTTTCCTCGGTGACTTTAAAATTGAGTTGATAAAAATGTATTGATAGGTTCTAGCCTTAATTAAGAAGCCATCTGAATATTAAAGTAACCAGTTAGCATTGTGACTTGTTAATATACTGGTTAAAATAATTGATTTACTGTGAATACAGGATAATTTTAAAGTTATTTATATAAAAAAAGAACAAAAAACTTCTACATGAAAGATAAGCACTGGATAAGAAAGGTGTAAAAGAAAAAAGGAAGATGATGTTATCTCCATAATTTTATCAGACACTTCTTAAATAAGAAAATCACTTATTACAAGAATCTACAGTAGTGTTTTATTAATGACTGTCATTTTTTCAGTTAACTATTGATAAAATTGCTAATTTAAGAAGTTGGGGTTTAAAAATGTTGTTAAGTCTTTGACATTGTTCCTTTAATAATTAATATTTGCAACAATTATTACCAATATTTTAATTCAAGAGGATACAAAATTTGTTTCCAGATGTGACATGAGTCAATCCATCTTTAGGTGATTATAAATCCCACAGGGGCAAGTTATGACATCTGATAAACTTTAATTCTGTCAGACTTCTGTGTGAAACTGTAACTTGATGCAGTAATGTAAACTGTAATATGTCAACAGAAAAAGATACCCAGTGCTCTTACTCCTAAATCTGATCTACAAATAAACACTGCTTATCCACATGTCTCATCTTCACACAGTATTTTCTGAGATAATCTAGATTAACTTCTTTAGGAAGTAATTGATTACTCCCGTTGATTGGGAATGAAATGAAATCAGTTTGTACATTTCCTTGGATAACTAATTTCATACTGTTCAGTTTTTTGTTTGAAGTAAAAAAAGACAACCAAAAAAAAAAAAAAATTCATATTTGAACAAAGCTATTTTTTTTAAATCTCCATCATGTCAAAAATACTTTGTATTGTTTTATTTCATGGTACTTTCAATATGTTTGTAATAAAATCTTTATTCCAAATGGAATCAAGAATTTAATATCAAATAACATCCTTCACTGGTTCCCTAGTTACCTAGTTACCATCATCATTCAGCTGGTTCCTTAGTTACCATCATTTCTGCCAGTTCTTTAGTACAGAAAGGAAGAAAGTTCTTGTGAAGAGAGTCTTTGAAAATATTGCTGAAAATCATTACAAGGTTAAAGAAAAAATGCTTCAAGAAGCCAATGATTGATTCAGCATACTCAAGGGTTCATTACAATTTGACCCAAGTATATTTGTAAGTTAACCCTATGTCAGTTAAATAAAAGAAACTGGTTTGCAGTTATGTTTTAAAAATCCCATGTGATGCTTTTATTTTTTCATATATAAGTTAAGTAACATATATTTCTTACTCTCTAGTCTTCTGTTGAATATTTATAGGAACTACAGAGAAATTCCATTTTTTTAAAGTCAAATATAAGTAATTTTATTTCATAGGAAAAGTCAGATTATTATTGTAATCTTCTTTCACAAAATTTCTTGTAAAATACGTTGATTTGTTAAGAAAACGCGAGCACTAAAGTATCGCATGATATAAGATTATAAGTTGTTCCTTTTAGAAGGAATACCATCAGCATTTATCAAACGCCATAATTTTCTGAAAGCATATTTAGAAAAATTAATGTACTAAGTCTTGACACGCCCCCGGAAAAAGTCAGTGTTTTAGTCCTGTCTTATAAAACTTCTTTCTCCGGAGAGCTATTACTACGAGATATCTTTATGCACAAGGACATCACGTCATTGTAACATTTATTTATAAACGCCATCTCTACTTAAATGCTTAAGACCCATTTGTGTCCCTATATTTATTAGACAGAACCCGTACATATATGGAGCAGAAAGATATAATTTGGCAGATTTGCCGCGCCTGCACTATAATCTGAGTCAGACAAATGACGCTCAATGACAGTCCTCTAAAATACTCGGATCAATATGAAAAACATAGCGGACATTTTTGAGAGGAAAGTTTGCCGTAATTTGTAGTTTTACAAGGGTTTTATGGGCTCACCTCGAGTAGGATAGAATACTAAATTCATAAAGGATGTTTTAGGACATTTAGTTGTCGCAGATCGTCATAAATTGTTGCCATGTTCTCAATTTGTGACGGTACAATGTCAAGATAGAGGAATTCATCATGTTTCATTACCCTCTCAATATTCTAGTGATGATTGCACATAGAAAGCATCGTAAAAATATTTTCCTTCTGGGACAGACAACAGGGTTTGAGACAATATAAAATGGGGTAATAAATACACTTCCCCATTACTTAAGTATGACAAACTGTATTGTCATAGGTCAAATGCTGTTTTATTACTTTTCTCCAAAGATTTCCATCCATAATGTCATAAGTTAAGAGGATTTTAAGTTAAACAATTTTGACAGTTGCAAATTAAAAAGAGATCAATTTTTCTTGATTTTTTGGGTACCTTTTTGGGGCGAAAAAATGTATTTTACTTGTATTTCCTGTTGCAAAAAGCCAGCTTCCATACTAAGGCTGCCTTGTGATTTTTTAGTCTTTGATTTCTTGTGAAAAAAAAACAAAACAACAACAAAAAACAACAATAAAACACACACATGAAAACTTACCATTTCAAATAAATTAACTTGATGGCTCTATGCAATGATGTCTTTATAAAATCATGAAAATCAACACACAATTTTACCTTGGTACAGTTTATATTTCTTGAATTTATTCTTTTCTTCCATTGTTTGATTTAGAATTTAAAAGAACCATTTATTAAATCTATCATTAAAACCTAGCTTTATGTTCAAATTATCAAAATTTGTTTTAAACTTAAGAATTGTTTTAAGTTCTTTGCCTTATTTCTCTAGAATGATCATACCATTTATGTTTCAGAAAATAAATAAGCTGT
Source organism: Cyclina sinensis (assembly GCA_012932295.1). Lineage (NCBI taxonomy): Eukaryota > Metazoa > Mollusca > Bivalvia > Venerida > Veneridae > Cyclina > Cyclina sinensis. The sequence goes on from JAAONU010000017.1 coordinate 4,914,793, forward strand.
TTTTGAGTGATCATGAGTATATTTTTTGCCAAAACCTTTCATAAAACAGAAAGCTTTTAAGAGTCTCATGTCCTAGCTTAGAAAGAATTTACTAGCATTGTTTTTGCATAGCTAATTAAGTACGTTTTGTGTCATTTTCTCAGTTGAACAAGTAATTGTCAAAGCATGTTGGGACAGTCATCCAAATCAATTATACCATCTGGAATCACATTACAGTAGTAAAATAAATGACTTTAATTGTTTTAACACACTTCACTCAATCAAGGGTAGTTCCCGGGACGATTAATTCCTGCTTTAAATTTACAGCAGCCTGTGGAAGAAAATTGATAGGTATGTAAAAATAAAACAATAAAATAGAATAAAAAAGACATTTTCTTTTTCACCAGTTTCTGTCAAGTGATGTTTTATGAACTAGAAGACTTTGTTTGGTCTCTTGATAAATATAAAAGATAAAGACGCTATTGCTATTGACAAACAATTGATTCTCTAAATGGGTTTACAACTCACAAGGGACAAAAGACATGGTCCAGAAAATGGATTTTACGCGAAGTTGCACAAAGACAAAATAAAAATCAAAAGAGCTTTTCCGTTTTTTTATTGTCGTCAAGGACTTTGCTTACTGTAAAAAATGTTTGCGACACTTGCTAATTTCCCTTACTTCAGGAGAAAAAATCAATCTTTGAAGTGTCTATAGGAATTTATCATTTGTCACATGGTACAATTCATGTCCATATTTGGGCAAACACAATTAAAATTGTCAATACTTATGTTCGTGAATCATATCAATGTCTTGCGATACTGCGACAGTTAAATTAATGTCCGGCGCTGCTTCCACGACCCTAATTTCCTATCACAAATTGTCGCGGATCAATAGTAAAAGATTATTTATCATACGAAGGTGACACATGTTATTTTTGTTCATTTCGGTGATGGGAGATTGCTTTACAAGGGACAGTTTGGATAACACAACTTGTGGAAATTTCATTTGTTCCGCTATTTTATTAGCCCTTGGCATGCAATGTTACAAGAAAAAATTGAGTAGAGTTAGCGTAAGAAACTGTGATTTTGCTATCAAAGGAATTATTTGTCATAGAATAATTGTATAATGTTTAAAGGGATACAGACTTTCTTCTAGTAAAGAAATAAATAATGCTGTGCAACTGTAGGACAAAGTTATTTTTTAAAGGCAACAAAATGCTTAATCCTGTGATGTTTGGTTTGAGATTTTTTTTTTTTAGAGAAATTTCACTAGAATTGACAACTGCAGTAGTAAAAGAACAAACAAAGTCAAATGGTAAAAGTCATTTAAATGTAAAATCTTTTGAGTGTATTGGATAGAAGTAAGTGATGGAGTCATCATGGTCAATTAGATTGGTTGAAGTTGGATATTTACCGTCACTTGACTATTGACATCACTGTCCAGTGATAAATGGGTTGACCAAATGATGACGGCTAGCCCATCAATTTTTGCGAGTAGCCGTCCAATTATATTTGTCTTGTACCCCCATCTCCTGTGCCAACATCATAAAATGATTCGTCATCTTGGTATAGAGTCGAAGACGGAACTTAATCGTCATTTTTGTTTACACTTCACTGATCACTTTGCGACATATTGGTATCAGACGATCAAACATTACTTCAAATTGCGGCAAAATTTACAGACAGTTTGACAATCTCATTAAGGACTGCGAGATTTTGGCCATATTTGTGTTTTATTTGATCGCATGGATGAGATGGGATCAGCGCACTCATGTGACAGAGACTTTTGATGAAAGGGAATCACGAAGAGAAATTAACACTGTGTGCATTGCAGATTTTTTTCCCTCTGAAATTTCATTAGAAGCAATTAGTACTTTTTCTAAAGATGTTCAGCTGATGCATGCTCTCCCATTATATGTATTTCTTTCTTTTTTAGTCATGAATTTTTATTAGCACAAACATTTATTTTACACTGACTTGAAAATATGTTCTTGCAACTTACATCAATCCCTCTAGTTGGGTGATTCCTGGATTCATACCAGTAATGTGGAAAGTCATTGGAGAAATCTCAACCCTATTGAGATTTGAACCAGCAACCTCCAAATCAGGAGGCCAGTGTGTTAACACCACTACCTCTGCTTCTTCAGAATTGCTTATTGAATTCTGGCCTAAAATTGATATTCTAAATGATGTTACGTGTATAAAATCCAGTAATCATATGTCTCAATGATTTTATCTTATTATGTAAAGATTTTTTAGTACCACTACAGCCATGATTACAAGTTTTATCCTTTACAGTAACATTCAAAAATCTTTTCTTTGAGACCAGTCAGAAGTTACTGTTTTCTGATTGGTCAGATTGGTCCCAGAAAGCCTCTGTGATCCAGAAATATCAGACTGGTCCTGAAGAAGATTCTACTTTCTCCAGACTGAGATAGGTGTTATGATTCTTTGAAAAAAATTTGGCATCTCAGAGTCTCCAGTAAAACACTTGACTATTTCTTTTAAATTATTCTGCCAAAATTGTGAATATTTCAGTATGTTTTGTCAGGTTTTAAGCATCTTTAAATTCTGGCATTCTGGAAAGACCTTTTTCAGGTTTGCAGGGAAAATCACATAGATAATTTCCTGTCAAACGTAATTATGTTTCCGTCCATTTGTACCATCAAGAATTTGGAACATGTGTTGCGATGTGTTAAAAATTTCTATCAGGAAGTCCTAATTATGTTTACATTTGGTTTCCTTGGCAACCAGCCATCAATTTGGTTCAGGTAAGCATAAGTTTGTAAATGTCCTGGGCTTATGTGCTACCTTATCTGACTGATAGAAGACAGACTCTGACATAGACTGGCTCTATACACTCAAGAAATAGGAAATACACAACAGAATCTTTAATTTGTAATTGTCAGTTTCCACATCTTACCTTTTGGAAAGGACTGTCACAATTTGTCATAATTATAAAACTATCCAAAAGTGAAATATTTGAGTTTTATTCTATACATACACAGCTTAAAACATGTGTACATAATTATAAACTGATGACCTAAAGCACATACTATTTTGAATGGAAAATAAGCAAAAATTAAGATTTGTGGTTTGAAAGAAGACAAAAATATATGCTAAATACAAATGAAAAAAAAATCAGATTAGTAATTCATTGGCAAAGTCTTTAATCATTGAAGACATTAAGGTTAAATATTGTTTTGAAATTAACAATAAAAAAGGACATTTTAAAATGTCTACAAAAATTAAGTTAAAGACCTGATTTTTAAAAAAATGAAAACCAGATATTTTCATAATTGCTCATTTCAGAAAGATAAAATAATTATAATTTATTGGATTTTTGACGTCTATGCACAGTCTATGTATCTATGTGACCATGTGGCAAGGGCAGTCTACTCCATGGTCCAGTGGTAACCCACAGGACTTGTATCTTGCACTATCCCCCACAATATAAAATAACTAATCTCTGCAGGTAGTGTCGGTCATGTGGGCAACTGATACCAGGCTTGCAGAAATCCGACAAGTTGTCAGTCCATGCCTATTCAGAATATCTGGGACTGGTTCGCATCTCCGAAAAATCCCACTTTGGTCTGTCCAGAAATTCACCATTTTCTGTTCCTAATGTAAATCCAGACAGTATAAAAATCAGAAAATGCAATATTGCCCTCTTCTTGGGGTATCAGTCAATTTAGTAAACAGTACTGACAGTTAGAGAACACAGATAGATAGAAACTTTGAAGTGAAGCTGGAGAGTTGCTCCTTGGCAAGTCTATATTTACAGAAGCCACATGCACTTGATTGAAGAATGTAAAACACAGAGACAGTATCAGTTTGCTTAGCTTCTGGCTTTATCACTGGGCTTATCAGCAGTGCCAGGTCATTTGGCAGAGGACTTTACCTTGAGGCATAAACATTGAGAATCTCTTCACAGGCATAGTATATCATAAATATATATACACATAGATCTTGTCTCACAGATGGTATCTTCGAAGGGGGATATGTGTTTAAGGACTCTACCATTAAAACGTATCTTGTCGTTATAATCAAAAATAGAAGATATTGGTTATGTCAGAGAGATATTTTGCTTCATAGTTGTAGACTTTAGGTTTTCAGCGTTTACATAAAAACTATTTGTGAAGTAGAAAAAAAAATGTTTTGACCCTCAAATTGTTAAACTTTCATAAAATGTATCAACTTTGGTGAAGGTGATAAAAAGAAACTTTACTCCTATTTAATGATATCAAGACTTAGTAAAAATTGTCAATATTTCAATCAAGCAATAAGTTTGTGTCACAAGTCACTGGTATAATATTGTACTATAACAAGAATGAAAAAGAATATTTTAGCAACAAAAGAAGAAAAACTCAAACAGCTTTCATTCTCAAGACTGAAAGAGAACTTCATTTTTCCAGTAAATAAAGTTTGGAATAAATATGATTTATAAATAACAGAGTTGTGATCTGAAAGTGGGTACCATTCTAAAGATGCTTAGTAATCAATGAAGTTATAACTTAGTTACAAAATTGTATCATTCAGTAAGATGAAGCATCAAGTTGTAAAAGACTTCAATAGTTGGAATCATTTAAAACTTTCTTAAATTTCCTAATCTTTGGTAATGAGTAATGCAGTTAGATAACAACAAGTTTTATTTAGTGACAAATGTAACTGCAAAAAAAAAACCTGACAAATAACTATAGTGTAATTACACATACCCAGTTGTGGTATCGTGTTAATATGACAACTTGATAATCCTGACTTCCATTTACGGGAAGCGAGTGATCTAGGTTGTCATGTTGTAAATTTCCTTACGACATCATCTATGACCTTTGTACCTCAATATTTTACCAAATTTCCATAATTCTGTCAGTGTAATTATTCATCGATATCATAGGGTATATTTGTCTCGATAATGTCTCTTTTGAATGATATGACTTAAGTGATGCCATGCGAACTTTTATCCAAAACTGTCATATTCTCATAACGACTTTCGATTCACAGCATTGCAGAACCCCTCAGTTACACTCGGCCTTAATTATGACTATTTTTTTCCTTCTCGTCTAATCTCTTATTACTTCTTCTGCAGCATCACCCTGTCGCCTAGTTGATCATGTTTCATACAAAATTTGACAAAGCGGTTTTTCATGTAAAAAATAAAAATGACCAGTTCGTAGGGAAATGTTTCAAAATGGATTAATTTGTATCACAATGACATTTTATTGGATGTCTCTAAGGATGCTTCCCGTAATGACTTGTTAAAGACCTAAAGTCAATTGTCATACACAGGGGTTATAACGAGTCATTGAGTTTCGCCTCGCAAAATGGCTACAGGGGAGCTTTGTACAACAAATTAGTATTAGATTCACTTGTTTAGGTATTGTCCTCATAATATCATTCAATTCACTTGAGATGGTGACATACTAAATAGCTCGTTATAGATCATCTAGGAAATAACTGAGCATTTTCTTTGAAGAAAAAAAACAAAAAAACATGAGCAGCTTAGTAAGTGAGAAGTAGCTAATTTGGCAGATCAATCAAATTGCTGATACAGTTATACAGTCAAAAAAATATATGTATCAGTAGTCAAAATTTTAAGACAATCTTGAGCACTTTTGTTTCCTCAACTGAAGAGTTCAAGTCATTTAGAATGTTGATAAATATCTGGTACAGTTTAGTTATAATTTAATTATTTTAACCCTTAACCTGCTGGAACCGAAAGTGATTAGCCTTTGCCACCAGTATAGAGCCAGGCCAGCCTGCACATCCTTGCAGTCTGACCAGGCTATATACTGTTGGTAGCTCGATTTTTGTATTTTGATACTGAAATTCCTTAAACTTTGAATGGACTGTTCCAAATTCAAAGCTAGGCAAGTCCATTACAAAATTTCAGGGTTAACATCATAGGGAAAATCAGCAATTTGAAAGAGCCAGAGTCTAAAATTAAGAATAAGACTGGTTCTTTATTTAATATCACTCTTTGACTGGTCTTCTGATGATAATGATTCCTATTGAGGATACAGAACTAGTCATGTGACTTCCAGTATGACTTCCATGTTGCCTTTAACATAAGTGAAGACAGAACATGAAACAAGGCTATTCATTTGGTGTCCTTGATTCTTCCATGTTAGCCTGCAAAAATGTACTTGTCAAAACATTTGCCAAAACTGAATTAGTTATACAAACCTAAATAAAATGGACTGGACAACATGTTTGCCTATAAAAAGTCTCATGAGTGGTCATTACAAGTCATAAAAAAACTGTACAACTACAATCACTAATACTGTTACAGTGCTACACAGCATTTTTTGAGCACCATATGGATTTGTAATCATGATATTTGACTGACAAGAAAAGGTAGATATGAAATTTGTCATATCACATCTTTTACTCTTGAGGTGATGTCTCAGCCAACTGTTGATTGAAAAAGCAGAGATGAGTTCCGTAAAATACATAAAAAGTTCACGCATTGATAGCAGAATGTATAGTTAAGCTCGAAAGCTCAGGAAATGCTTATGGTATTTTCTGACTTACATTAAATACCTTGTGACCATTTTGTCAGTGCTTGAAATGAGAAGTCTTGTATTTATTTTATTTTTAAATATGTGTACAGAAAATATACATGGGTATTTACTAGTCATGTTAAATATCTTAAAAAACTGGAAGAAAAGATTGAAGCTAAAGAAGAGCGTGGAGTATAAAATCTTGGTGAGCTTTGCAATGTCCTTGTTGAAAGTTTTTATACACTTTTTCACATATTTTCCCCAAATTGTCAGTTTGCCCAGGAAACGGCTTTCTTGATTATTAGAATAAGCTGGTGATCATGTCAGTTTATTGGAACAAAATTCCATGAACCGAGCCACTCTTGTCTCTGGTTTTAACAAGCAGGTGATTTTTGGCACAGGTACATTTTGATAGATTAGAGAGAAGGAAAGAATCGACATGAACTTTTGACAAACTTGTGGCAAGACGGAAAGTTGAAACTAAACAGGCAGCTGCCAGTATAGGTTTTTTTTGAGGCTCTCACATGGGGGGAAACTTTGCCAAGAATTTTGTGACTTCAGTCACAAGAATTTTGAAAAAAAAAAATGTTGTGTCTATTTCTGTTAACATTTTGTCATGGAGGTATGTTAAACAATTCACATCTAATTAAATTGCAGGTAGTTTGAAAGTACTGTCTTTAATGGATTACCCTTCTGCACAAAAATCTAAGTTTCAAAGATGGTGTTCAAATTTTCATTTTAAAAGTTAGAATTAATCATGATACAAATGATTGAAAAAGTATTTAAGTTGGTATGTTCAGTCAATTTTATGACTGTGTTGTTAAAAAAGTACCATTTTCAATAAAATAGAAATTTCTTGTAAAGAATGTGCTAAGAATGCAACAGTGGTGTCAGTATTGGAAAAAGTCTTAAATTAAATAAATGAAAAGAAACATGTATCTTCTTTGCTTTTGTGCTATATTATTATGAACTAAATGAACTAAATTTGACTACATTGAGATAGTTTAAAAATTTGCAAGATTGTAATCAAGCAATTCATTTGTTATGGCCTCAATTATGGTTGAAACCATTTGGTATCAGATAGATTGCTACTGATCTGATCTGCAAAAAGATATCATGCTGATATAGTGAGCCATGAGCCAATTAAGGGGGCACCTGTCCCCAAGATGTATGCTAAGAGGTAACAGTAAACTAAATGGTTTTATCTGCTAACTGGAAGATTGTCAAAGAGTTAATGATAAAAGTTGTGATATTTCAAAGCTTTATCAGAGTTTTTTCAGGGTGTTTCTGCAGAAGGTTAAAAGCGGGGAACCAGTTTTGTTGCAGAAACCATGACATATTCTTTTGCCATGACAGTCAGGAGTTATGTGTATGGTCACAAGTTTCATATAGAAAATTATAGATTACAAAGATAAAATAAGGAATTACATAATTCATTGATAAATACACACACACTATCCTGAAGGAAGGTTTTAACAGTGAAAATGCCTAGTTTTATCTATCTGAATTAAACAAAACATCTTTCATAAAAGGACAAACATTTATACCAATCCTTTGATGTCGTCTATTACAGTTTTGTCCCTTATCAAATTGGCTGTATTCTCCAATGATGAATTCATCAGGTTTTCATGATGCTTGTTTATCATTTTATGCAATATGCCCTCCCCTAAGGCTTTGGGTATATATGGAAAATATAGTTTGTCAATTCCCGACATTTGTCATCTAAATTATGTCCCAGTTGAGAATTCTTCATAAAGGTCGTTAGCGAAAACAAAACTTATCATGTGCAGTTAATACTGTATGATTATTCCAACCATCCATAGTGCTATCATCAATGAGGCGGGTGTCGGGGGACACTCATGCTTTCACTGTATAATGTTGTTAGCGTATCAACGTCTCAGGACAGCCATCAACCAATATCATGTCCCGTTTGAAGTTATTTGTCGGCTGATATTGTCACCAGTGTACACTGGCAGTAATTTGCATAATAGACTTTCATAGATAGCGTAAACTGTTTTACGAGGACCTCTGGTATTCCTGTGTATTGTGTTCTTAACGTAAGTGTAGAAGATATTGCCAAGTTATATCCCAAAAGTGCTTCCTGAAAGAATCATGTTTGCGGGTTACGAGATAAAGTTTTTTTATGGTGTTAGTTCTTTGTCAATATTGACGATACTGTCTTCTGTCACTGACTATATGAGACAAGTTACAGAGCAGTTTTACACATGACAATGGGTTTGGCAAAGCATATGGCTAATTAAAAAGACCCTCAAAGTAACATTGTCTTTTGGGTTGTTAAATTCAACCGAATGGTATAAGTAGGGCAGCTTGCAGTGTATATCATCAGAACTTTTCATTATTAAATTCAAACAAAAAACTGTCATGTTTGCATTGTAATATGTAATAACATCATAATGCAAAGTTAAAGGTTGCTGTATTACATTCTGTCACAAACTCTTTCATGGTATTTGGTAGTCAACAGAAAACTGCTGAGTGTGCAAGCAACTGCTGCAATATTGGCAGAAAATTATATTATTCAAATTCTATAATCTTGAATATTATAACATATAAAGCAAAAAAACAAAGTTTTATACTTCATAGAATATTTAATAGAAAAAAAATGTCTGCACTTTGCTTTCTTTAGTCACTTGATATTTAAGTTTGATATACTTATGGTTCACTGTTATGATTTATTTTAATGCTGTATTTTCCTTCTTCTATTAGCTATACAATCCGATGCATATGGTAAGTTATAGCGTACAAGTTTCGTTAATTTTTGTTACAGTCTTTTATGTATTTTGTCAGTTAATTCTGTTAGATTTTCTTATTCTTTCTTTTTTCTTTTTCATTTTTTTTCCTTGTTGTGAATATTTTAGGCCATTTGTCTTCGTTGTTCCTGTTGTGATAGTGAGAAAAATTCAACTTTTCTTAAGTATTTTTGAGGCCTCAGTCATTTTATTTGAATATAGAATTGCCCTGATCATATAGATATTTTCTTAAATAGTATAACTTTTGTAATACATATTTTGTCAACCACTAAATTTATAAGACAGATATTTATCACAATTATTGCTAGATGGATTCTTATTTTATATTTTGCTTCCTCCTGTATTTCAGTTATGAAGCTTTTAATTTTTTTGTTGGTGCTTTGTGTGTTGATAATTTCCTAGCATACTGGTCAAAACAGCCTTTGATTACTGTACCAGTAGCAGACCAGAATCTTCAGTCATTGACCCATTTTCATTGAGACATCACAGTTTTCAAGTTGGTTCCAAATCCCTTGACCACCTAGTCTCACATTAGTCTGAAATACTGATTCATTTGGTCAACAAAGATTATATTATTAGTCTGCATACCAGCCACAAAAATACACAGCTTATAAAAGGATTTCTGTTTTGTTGTTGTTGTTTGTCCAGCTCTGTTACTGTTCTCAATCTATTCAATGACCTGTAGCAAAGTTTTGTTTGACCATCAGCCAGACAGGTGAACATGGTTTAACTGGTCCAGTGGAGGAAGGATTTCTTATAAAATTCTGCACATTCTTTATATCTTTCAAATACCAAATTATCAGAACTTGTAAAGTAATGTAATCAAGCCATAACCATTTCTTGAGTTAACAAGACTGACAAGTGTAAAGAGATGTGGTTAATTACTGAAATTGATGCATACAGAGTGCTTCAATCAAGTGAGCCCCTTCATCCATTCAGAAACAAGCTTTGCTTGATTTATGCAACAAATGTTTTTATTGGGATGTGCTCAATGTACAGAATACTTGGCTCACATATTGTGTCATACATAGACTGTGACTTCAGTTCTAAGGAATACCATTATTACTCATTGACTGATAGGCCTGTTTGTCATTTAGTTTCACTTGGCTTTCTGCCAGTTACTGAATATGCCATGAGGTTCTTCAGGGTACTTTTCTTGCATTTCTTAATATATTTGTACCTGCATTTGGAGTACTTTTATGTTTCACCTGTGTATCATCATGATGAATTTATTGATTTTGCACAATATGAAATTTTGAAAAATGTTGGCACATTTTTTAATTCTTCACTGTTGTAATGAAGAGTCATGAATTTTGCTATGATAAATATAACTCACATCTAGTTTGGGCAGTTTGCTTCAGTAAAAAAACCACTAAGTGTCTTCAATGATCATAACTCTGTGAAGACATGAAGTTGCCTTCCATCCCATATCAAAGATGGCTCAGGCTTATAAAGGTATTTTAATTGTTTTTTCATGTTTTGCCTTCAGGTGAAATGGTGATTGAAACCAGTTTTCAAAAACAACATTGATTTGATTGTGGGATTAGCACTCAAAAAGTTGATACCAATTTGGACAGTTTACCAGTGGTTTTAGAACCTCTGTCTAGTTTTTCCTTAGTTTATTGTTACCTGTCTTTTGGCAGGATTATGTTTTAACTAAACAGGCTAATCTGTGTCTCCTTTGTTTCTTTTGTAAAAAAGCCGCATGTTCCATTTACCAATTACTGTGTACCAATCTACAAACTGAATCAAAGACATCCGCCTTGCGTCAGTGAGTTTAGAAAAAACTTTGATGAATAAATCTGCGCTCAATGGGACACCCACATTTTACCGTTAGTTGTTCTATGAATTACTGAAATAATTTTAAGACAAAAATTAACTCCTTATGTTATATGGGTAATTGATTAAACACATTTGTGCATTTTGGCATGCAGGAGGACTTCTAATTTTTAGAAAGAACACAAAATTGATCAGGAAATGTGCCGTTAGAACATTATTAAGAGTCTTTTATGATGACTGTTTTCAATATAGATACAAAATGGATTTTATGACTTAAAGATTTTCCTTCTGTGTTTCTTTTATCCCTTGTAACATATTGTAGGGATTAAGGGGATGTTACTCTAATTATACAAGCGTCAGTTGCAAGAAGTAAACTTGTGTCCTCCTGTGTTCAGCCTCTTTCTCTGTGCTTTGAAGTCTGGCCTGGCAATAAAAATCTTTAAGCTAATAGTAAATTACAATTAATTTGGTACAGGTTATAATGTGGTAAAAGTTTTCTGTGATTTTGTTTTCTTTTTGTCCTTGGTTACTTTTAACAGATAGGATGATTGCATTTTCTTTTTATGCTGACAAAGTTTGATTTACAAGTTGCACTAATTTCTGCCTTTGAAACAGCTTAGGTGCAGTGACATATATCAAATTAATTCTGTGAAAAGATCGAACTCCATTTTGTAAGATGATCAAGGATATATCTTTTTCTGATAAAGTAGAAACTACTTTAAACTATACCTTTTCTTTTTAATCTGGCATTTTTTTCTTTGGCCTAGGTAATTATTTATGGGATGTCCAACAGTTTGTTGAAATGAGTGTTAAAGACATTTTGTTTATAACTGAAATTTCTAAAATTTAGACTTCTCTTCCACTCGGCTCCAGATACCATGACTGTAGTTGCTTTGGAAACAATCATTGAGCATAATGCAATTTAATGATAACAGCATCAAAAAGAATGAAGAATTGTTTTATTGTTGCCTGAAAGGGGTAATATTGGTATTGTCACTGCCAGAAATTTAATTTAAAACTCGGTAATTTGTCAAGAAATAGACAGACAACACATGAATCTGCTTATATAGCTACTTAAGGTTTCCGAGTAATTAAATTCTCCGAAAAATGACACAATAACGAAATTGAAGTGTCGCATGTAGTGGTACTGTTAATCGGCAATGTCTTGGGATTGCCACAATGCCGCTTTGTCTTCTAATGCGAAATAATCGCTCTGAAGTGAAGGGTAACATACAGAAATGTTCTCGACAAACCTGGCTAATTTGATGATTGGTGTCTCTTGAATGAAGTCAATCACGAAAAGAAAATATTGTCATGTGATTTTTTTTATCTTGCCACATTTACATCATGGAGAAAACAGGGAACAGTGTTTTGTGAAAAGTGTATTCAACCAAGGCAGGGCTATGTAAATGATGAGAATGGCTTGTCCACTAGTGGACAGAGCTTGTTTCATTTGATGCCTGTTCTTTTACTTGAATATGTTTGTCTCTATGAATGTTGCAAAGGTTACATTATGCTTGTAAACACCCTTTACCACTGTGACCTCTGAATTCTACCAGGCAGTTGGTTCAAGCTTGGACTATAGAAAAGGAAGTTGATGGTTTTGTAATGTAAATTTGTCTAGAGCTAGTACTTGTGTGGCATTATTACAAAGTATACAGCCATAAGGTATTACTGAAACATAACTGAAGAACAAAGAAACAGAGTAATACCAAATGGAACCAGTGGCTTGATAGGGTCGTGGTGGAAAGACATTGTCAAGTGATAACTCCTGATGGAAACAATTTACCAGTTTAGAACAAGATCATGTTCCACATGTATAACAGATTTGATAGTTACTGAGAGAAAAGGGTGTCTGTTGAAGGGCATTATTTTGTTCAAAGTAACTAATTAAGTAGGCTTGTAGACAGAAAATGCATGACAGTGAAAAGAGGAAATATCAGTGTTTGAAGATAATTCAAGACAAGAATGCTGAAATCTTAAGGAACAAGGAAATACCATTATATTAGCTGTTACCTATAAGTCTGGAAGCAACATTTTCATTACACTAGCAAAGCAAGTTCAGAAATTATTCCCAATTACATAAGAAAATGGCACTTAAAAAAAACCCTAAAAAAACGCAGAAACATACGGCAGTCATAGGCTGCGATAGATTAGTTTTATGAGATTCTTGCGTTGACAAGAGAATGTGAAAAGGTGTTTTCCCCTCATAATTCTCCACTTATTTCTGTATCACCTTAAATAAAAGTGCAATAATTACAAATGTTTCTCTCACATAATATTCATTTTGCAAGTTAACTAATGTAATGCAGATTTGTCAGGTATTAGTGGTCCCGTTGCATTGTTGAAATAATCCATACCTTTTTCTTTTGCACATTTAATCATATTTTCATTAAAAAATTGACAAAATAAATTTCTTTTTCTTTTGCACCTGAAAAAAAAAAGAAGATAACATTAATTATTGGCATTACTAAATTGTTAAATTTCCGTTATTCTGACTACAAAAGATGTTTACTTACATCATTTCCCCTTTTATTTGTTGAACTGAATGTATTCATGATACATTAATTTGGTAAATGAAATTACTGGAAAATAACTTTTATATCTTTGTGTCCATCTGCACATCAGTGATTATGTGTGAGATGAAATCATTGAGGAAAGTGAATCCTTTTTTAAACAGACATTTATTTATTGCATATGTGCATCAAAACTTGATGTGGTACAGAAGAGGATTACAAATAATTGCAATGAACTGTGAATCACAGAGTCTTTCCATCAGCTTTATTATAAGTTTTATTATACCATGAAAACATTCTTCTTTTGAGTTCATTTACAACTGGCTTGATGCTCCCTATAAAGTTTTATCTTGGCAATATTTCACATTATCCCCCTGATCTTTGACTAAGTCACTTGCGGACATAATTTGTAAAATTTCTCCTAGATAAATACTGCCTAATGGTCCAATTTTACGAAAAAAGCTGTAGTTCTGAGCCACCTTTAATTAGCGTCAGAGTTTTTTCCGTTTGAATTTATTGTTTCTAATGATACATAGGCTGACAGTCCTAATTAAAAACACTTGAAAGGACATACGGTAAAGCTACTGTTGTTTGAATGTTTGCCCAAAATTTTGATTGTTTTAGTCTCGGAAATGGTAGAAGTCAGAAAGGAAGTCGGGACCTCTGGTTACCGTTAACAAAATATGTTTACAGACTTAAGTGACTTTTTCCTTGCCAAGACAGAATGGTAATTTTAAGGTATCGAGTGTTTCTTTCCAGTTGTCAGGGATGGCAAAAGTATTTCTTTCTGTATAAATGAGAAGATAAATGGAGATAATTACAAAACCAACAATCTAGAGATAATTTAATTTTGTAGGTCAATTTAATTATGTTTTTTTTATATCAGCTGATTTTCTTGAAAATCAAGTTGAATTGAATTATAACATTAAACTAATAACTGAACTGGAAAACAAGGATATATTAAATTTCTAATAAGAATTGTAAAACTTAGGTTATAATTATAACATTGCTTTGATTAATATTAAAGGAAGTGGTGTCAACCTTCTTATAAAGTTGTTAAACAAGGTTGCAAAATTCTTCTGGTAAAATTATAAAACACATTCATAACAAGGTTCATAAATAATAAAATGATATAATATTGTAAAACATGGTTACATGTCATTGAAGCTACTGGTAAGAGCTCAGTAACACCTTACAATGTTAACGGCTATTTTGGACAGTCGAAAAAAGTGATTAGTGGCGATAATGTTCAAGAATAAATGTGAAAGTATTGTACCACTAGACAAGGAGAGTTAAGCGTGTTGATTGTCAATCAGCCTCGCCACTATCACTCACGGCACTGAACAGCTGTTTGTGCTCATCCAGTTGATGCTCATCGTAAGTTGCTGTTTGGTTTTGCCGGCTCATGGCACCTGTCCAGTTTCAGCAGACATCTTTTATGTTATGCTTTTTGAATCCTTCATAGACACTATAGTCTTGCTGGCATTTGACAAACCCTGCAGTCTTCATCTTCAAAGGGTTTTGCATAAGTTAACAAATATTGGTCACTTTATTTTTTTAAAGGATTGTTTTGTTTCATAGATAAAATGTGAAAAAATTTCAGATATGTATCATAAATGGTAATTATTTTTTCACTTTCGGCAGTATACCTTTCAATATTTTGCCAGATGTTGAGTGTTGTTGTGTGAGGTTCCTCTTGCCTTTTCTGTGGTTGTAAACAGAATGATTATTTTATATTGCTCTTCAAAAAAACACCCATTTGTTTCAAGGACAATTGAATGTTTTATGTTTGCAATTCTAAAGCTAGGATAACATTTGGACATTTTAAAACAACCGCTTTGATAAATTTGAAAATTTGGAAAAAAACAAAAATAATTTGTCTAACTTAAGGAAGATTTTTTGGTGATATTTACAGAGCATTTCAAAGAGTAGCAGGCATGATACTAGAAAATCCTATCATAATGATATGTTTTTGATATTTTTTTTAGATTAGCACAGGATTTATTTATAAGGTCACTTGTCTTAGGAACAGAGAGATTCTGTCTTGAAAGTTGATGGGGGTGATAAGGCAGACTTACAGTGCTGGTCATTAACCAAGGGTCATAAATTTTCTCACAGCCAGTAGCTTGACTCTGGAAAGCAAAAAGTCTTTGTTTGCAGTTTACTATTATCACAAGTGTATTTGAGACATGTATCAGATGTGAATGAGGTCTATTTGCTTTGTGGTTCTTTCGCAAAGGCACTAGCTCAGGAAAAATATCCAGTTTTAATCCAGGTTTAGCCAGAGTCTTTCAACCTATAATTTCACAAAGTCTTTGCTGTCTTTTTAAAACTTGTAAACAGTTTGATAGTTTAAAGTTACTTATTTTACTTGGTTGGAAACAGATTCTTGGAACTCATTATTCTTTCTTGATGATTTCTGCCTTTGGTAAATTTGCACCAAAAAGTGTGGAATACAGAAAGTCACTTGAGACTCGTACCTGCAGTAGGATACAAACTAGTGACCAGCTGTCTACCACTCAACTCATACCTCTGTTTGATCACATGGCTAAATATTATTCTTTCACTTTCTCTATTTGAATTTATTTATCATCAGTACCAGTTGCCCATATGACTGACAACCCCTGCATAGATAAGTTATTTTATGTTGTGGGGAATAGTGCAAGATACAGAAAGCCTCCTCCCATTCCAGAGACACCCCTGGTTCTTTTATATGCCAAGGGTCACTGATACATTAGACCTCAGTTTAACATCTCATGCAAAAGACAATTAGTAATGCTAGTGGAGGAGTGGGGGAATCTATCTTGCGACCCCTGGGTTACCAGTCCAGCGCATTAGCACTGGACCTCTGATCGCTCAGATCACTTTCAAGATTGTTACGTTTTGGACAATAATTTTGGTAAGTCAGAATCACTAAAAGCTTTGTTCTCCAGAATACATTAGGACATGATAATTTCAACAGATATGCTTTCTATTCATGATCAGCCAAAAGAACCTTTGACATTCTGACATGATGATAATTTAAGACAGATAGATGTAAAAACACAGACTTGGTTTGATAAGAAAACAGACATATAGTTGATAATGATACAGGCACATTTGACATTTTGATAATGATATAAGCATTTTCAATGTTTTTGATAGTGATATAAGCATTTTCAACATTTTGTTTTGTTACCTGTTTTGCACCAGTTGTTTTCAGTACTTATATCAAAGCCAACTTGATCACTTTCTTCATTCAAATACTGCCAGTTTTTGAATGATAAAAGAGAAGGCACTTACAACAGACATAAGTTCAAAACATTTTCTTTTAAGTCTAATCAGAGTTAAGTTTTGTCAAATTATACCTCTAAAGAAAACAAAAACTCATGAAAAAAAATTTCCATTCTGCTAAAAAGGTCTTTGTAAACATAAGAATATTTTTTGTTTCTAATGGAAGCAAAATTTTGTTATTTTAGGAAAAACAAGGGTAAATCTGCAGTTTAAAGTTAATTGGAACAATATTTTGGCAAATAAATCAAACAGAGATATTACGGAAGGAACAACTGTCAAGCTTTCCAAATTCATGATTGAGAATGATGATTTGAACACAGTCTGTCTAGGTAAAAAAAAATACACAACAACTTGAAACCAGTCTGAGCACTTCCTGTGAGACAGTGCCTGTTAATTACAAACTCTTACAACACTTCTCGTTAAGTAATTGCATCTTGACGAGTTTCAGTTAAATTAAAACAACAAACTTCGACTAATGGTGTACAGATGGCTTTTTTCCTGACTCGTCAAGAATTGAAAAAATCTACTTCAATAATTTGATCAGTTTTCAAGTACTTTCCTGCTTTACAAGCATGTGTTCAGGGACATTTCAGTTGCGTTTTTGCGTCACTTTGGGTCGTAAAATTTTGAAGATATTTGGCAGTATTGAAGAAAATTTTCTCCCATCCTGACAGTACAATGTTACAGTTGTTACTTATCTTAGCCTCACCTGTGGAAAACGTATTTTGGAATCAATTTATATTTCCGCAGCGCAATTATGTCCTTGAAATAAATGGTGCTAATAGTCGTGTAGACTTCAAGATGGGACTGTTCCCTAACTATCACAGGTGGGTTGCTGAACAGCTGGTTTGAGATATATGTCTTTTTCTTTTCAAAGTTTAAAAGATGAAGTCTTGTAAAGTTTTCTGGGTAACCAAAGTAGTTCATGAAGTTACATTGCAGTAGTAGCTTCTAAGCTTGTTGGAAACATTTAATCTGTGAAACTGGTACTGTAAATTTTGTCCTTACTTTTTCTCAGACTTTGATTAATGAAACAATATGATGTGGTACATCATTTCATAGTAAAAAAAACATGAATGTGGCGTAATTCCAACTTTATCAAATAGTAACGTGCTGATATCCATCTGGGCAATATTAAAAGAGATTATGAAATTAAAATTTTATGTCCCATTTTAAAGTAACAAATTGCCGTACAGAAATCTTCTTCTTATTAAATAGATCTGCAATACATTAATTTTTACAAAGATTCATCTTGTTTTGATGGAAAATCACATTTAATCGCAGTTTTCCTGTCCTATAAGCCACACTTAAAATTTATAATTACCAGTAATGAAATAACTGTACATAAATTGAAAACAATAAAGTCTAGTCAGGCGTATACAGGATTTGCAGTATTTTTTTGTCAGTCTGTTTTTATGTTTTCATTCACATCAGTTTAAAGTTGTTAATGTTTTGTAAAACTTTATCTTTAATCAAATAATTTTACCAGCAAGAAAGAAATGCATAAAAAATAAGTTAAGTTATGGAAGCAATGTTACAAAATTATGAAATTTGAAAGTAAATGTATAAAATATCAGCATAGATGATATTTTAATATTTTGATGATATATTCAAAACAAAAAGAAATTGTTGAATCACATTAGTATGAGACTGAAGTTCTTCCACATCATTCTGAAGAAATAAACGATACTTCTACAGATTTTTTCAGCTTTGACATTATTTTCAAGTTTATGCACAAGAAATCATGTTGTCATTTAACTTGCTTAAAACCTATTTTACACTCTATGATTAAGAAATCAACAAGTGACCACTTGCTAAAAGAACCCATTTTTGCAGTTTATGCTAAGGGGGTCAATTAACTGGCTAACAGAACCCAGTTCAGCCGTTTTTGTATGCTTATAAGAAATCAGGGAGTCACAGGACTAAAGGCATGGTAGCATTTTTCAAGTTTATGCTTAACTAGTCAGTATAAGTCACTAAGCTGATAGCAAAACATTTAAAGGAGAGATTTTACCTGTTAGTGCTGCCACCTTTTGCTACTGGTTAAGATATATTTATTTTTTCTGAAAGGTGATAGGGAACTGTCTTATTAATGTCATGTTCCAAGGTAAGAGGCCAGAAAGTTGTGATATATCTCAGACACAGGGTGTACCTGTTGACTTGATGATTTGCCAAGCTTTGATGAAACATTACCGGACTTCTTGAAACACTTCAAACAGCAAAGACTGATAAGCCCAGGTGATCTACCGATACCTGTCAGGTGATAAAATCCACACACTATAAATCGCACAGAATGACACTTCAAGTTTTTTTCTCAGATCAGCTCATAAGCTTGTGGTTTTTAACAAGATTTTTGTTGCCCAGACCCTTAAAAGTCTGTGATGTGAAACCCATTGTAAAGGCCTCAAAAGGACCTGGTAATGTGATAAAAAGAATAATGTTTTTTTTTGACAGAAGACAGTGTTCTGATACTGGTACTAGATCTCTGCATGGTCAGTCAAACTGCTGGCCTAAGTTATAGAAATACAGGTGAGAGTATCATTGATTTGATCTAAACATGGTAGTTATTTTTTATTTAAAATCTTAATTACTTAATCTGATTTCCTCTTCTTTTTATGTTTTAGTTATATCCAAGTGATAATGATTTTATTTTGTTTATTCCCTCTTAATAGTTTAATTAAGGAAAAGTGTGATGGCACATTGATTGAGTCTTGGGTGAAGGAAAGTATGAATGAAAAATAGGTATGAGTGTGAAATGAAACATTTCCATTGAAAAAGCTACCGTTGTAAAGCAGAACCTGGTATATTACACAAAAAATATTTTGACAATATGTTTGTTGCACTTTTCATCAAAAGGTGTGCTCCAGAAGGTAAGACGTAAGAAGGTAATTTCAACACACTCTGATAGTAACTAGGTCATTGATTAAAAAAATGAATGGAAGACATTCAAAGTTGTAAGCAAATGGCATACATTTAAAAACTATCGCAGTAAACCTGAAAAGCGAAATCTTAATTTGTCAAAATGTGTGAATATCCACTATTATTCTGGAAATTTATACAGATTTTGAAATTTAAACAGAAATTTAGATTCTGGACAGAATAACTATATAATACAATAACTACAGAAGTATATCAATAAAAACTTAAATATGTGACAAATACATACTGAAATTTCATCATTCAGGTACTGTTGCAAACTAGCTGTTACACTCTATGTACAAAAAATGCTCACAAAAACACTTTGTTTCATTATGCGAGTAACATTCGTTTTATGTATAAGACTAAAACCTGTCACTGTGGGAAACTCCCCCATTAAATTATGAAGTTTGGCACACACAAAATACATAGCCATAAAATATTATGAATTAAATCACACAGAGAACTAAGCTGTTTTGCTCAATCACAGTTGATTGTTCTCGACATTTTAACAAATCTTTCTAACCTTGCCTTCAAAGATAGGGACAATTTATTATGCAAAACTGTCTGTCCCTCCCTACTGTTGAAATTTAAGACTCTTTAAAAAGTTAGCTTACCCTGCCCAGTCATTTAAGATAGCAAGAGAAATAAGCTACTGTTTATTTGTTGCTGTAACAAATTGATATTTGTTGCTCAAGTGTAGTGAAATTTGACGCAAGCATACGTCATAACAATCAGAAAACATTATAATTTTTATGATACAGAAACATACTAACCTGCACATGAAAGAGATTGGCATTCAAGGCAAATGCCAGCTTACTAATAAGAACTTTCTGAAAGAAAACTCAAGTCTTTCAAATTCTTTATGTGTCTCATAAAGAGATTTTTTACTGTCGTTTCTTTTCCCCAAAACCTTGTTGAAGTTTATGGTGTGTCCCTGTAGACAATTTAAGATATTTTCAAATGTGGATTTATAGATCATTTCTTCTTCTTTTTGTTGACCCTTGCACCCCTCTCCCTTTTTTTTCTTCCCATGCATAAAACAATAGTGTAAGTTATGTAAATGTGTTTTTATTGTCAATCTTTTTATTATCAGATATGTAAAGCTATTTGCACGAACCTCGGCTTACATACAGTAGCATGTAACATGAAAACAAGAAAACCCCATAAACCCGCAGCAGAAATGTGTGCAGTTTTTAATACGGAATATTACCCTTAAAGCAGTCTATTGACAGTGTGTTTTTGACATAAAATTATGCTTTCCAACATAAAAAACATATTGTTTTGTGACATAAAAGACATATTGTTCATGACATAAAAACCTTAACATCATATTATGTGACATAAAACAGTATTTCATTGTGGTGCATGCAGTTATCATTTTGCTTGATAAATCGGAGTTTTAAGAATTCCTACATTGTAAAACGTGACAGGAGAAACAATGGCAAATTATTTCATAATGTTTCATATTTTGAGAGAAGTAAATACAGTTGAAACTCGATTCTTTAAATCAGCATTGGACTTGAACATTTTTTTAATAGACTTGTTCATTGTATTGCCCTTTGTTCATAGCAGAACTCACGTAAAATATTGTAGAATACTGTAACAATTGTAGTACTCCGTAATGTCACTGACTGCATTCTGACTGTATAGAAAAACCTTCCGATCTGGCTGAAGTGGAATTATGAAAGAAAGTAATATAGACATTTAACTGAATTAATTAGATGCTTATGTATGAAATATTATAAGTTTCCAGTTTGTCATACCAGGACTTATTCTGTTCTGAAAATTAAAAGTCTTTGAGATGGAGGTTCAGAGGAACAACACACCAATACTAGGGATATGACTGGTCACTTTTATTTAATTTTGTTACTTTCAGTCAAATTAGTCCTTCATCTGGATTTTTCAGTCAAAAAATGTATTTCTTACATTCCTGCATCACTATGTGATGTTTTCTTTACTCAGATATATTGCATGCTATTTATAAGTCCCAAACAAAGGTAAAAACTGTATAAAAGATCCCATTAGGTAAACCCTTGGTCTGAAGTCAGAAACGTTGAGTCAGGGAACAACTATATTACTCCTTTATAACATTTCTATAATTCTTGGATATAACATGAAAAACTGTAATATTGTCATAACATGTCATGATATGATACAATAACATAAGCCCTTTGTCCCTTTTGGTTACAAAATTGGTAAACTGCAATTACCATTTCTGGTCCCATGGTGACTATAACTTCGAAATTCCGATAATTGTCTTTGATAACCAGGTCCTGTTTTCAAACTGTCGGGGAAATAAATTCTTTCCAATCTTCCAACCTTGGCTCTTGGAGAAGGGATGAAAATCTCTTGTCCAAATCAAGTTATACTCCTTGTCTTGCATGCATATAGAAACAAAAGATTGTCCTTACGGAATTGACAAATTATATTACAAACATATTGTAGTGGCCATTATTTTTCTTATACTTCCAAAAAACTAGAAACCGTTTCTGTTCCTTGTCAAAAATGACCCAAGAGATGTAATCCTAAAATAATTATGGCCTTTCGGGACTGAAGGAAACATACTTAGGACGGCTCTTTTCTGGACAGATATTATTGGCATGCCAAACTAACATTACGGGGTGGATCCTGCTTAAAATAATGATTTGTATCTTTCCGTGTTTACTGTCTAGTTGTTTTAAAAGATTTATAGCCAGAGAAGGAAGCCTGTTGTTTGGAAAAGACTTGTCTTTTTTTCATGTAAATGTTTAGTTTGATTTCCCATAACAATTTAGGGGGTTTATGTTTTGTTCTCATTCAAGTTTCATTTTCTTTTTGTTCACAACCTTACTTTACCTGGCGTGTCAAAGATATTTTTAGACTTCTTTGATAGAAAGATTTCAAGGAATGAGACTCTTTTGCATAAAATCCATTCAGCTTAAGTACAATTCAATGAAAACTGAAGAACTAGTCTGTAACAAATGAAAGTTTTTGGAAGATATTAGTAGAACTAAAAAAAAAGCTTCTAAAAGAAGAGAGAATAATATATAAAAAAAAGGACCATTCCCCCCCCCCCGTCATTGTATAGCTACCTTTATATATAGACCAGTATTTTAATTCTTGCATTTTTTAAAGTCATTTCAATAATCTCATAACTTTACTAAACAAAGAAGTCTATAAGACAAGAAATGTGGTCTCGACCATAGCACTTTAATACTCTTCTGTGATATTATCCTGACAGTAATTCCAAAGAGCACGATCCATTATGTGACAGTGGTGTGCATAATTTTACTTACAATATGCTATATGCTTTTAATGAATTGCTTCTTGTTCTGTTTGTAGTAGCTCTGAAAGAACATATCTGCCAGTTTTGTCGCAGACAGTATATAACAAAAGCGACTAGATTACTAGGGGGTGCCTCAGTGGACTTACGATGTGTCAAATGTCATTAGTTTTCATGTTGTATTTTCATTTCCACATGTCCCTAGAGAGATAAAGTGCATATGTCTAAAACTGTTACATTCTAAAGCCGAAAAAGAAGCTGTATGTCACAAATGATATCAAATAACTAGTCTTGTATTTCGTTAAATCATTTGTTATCTATTTTTAATTATACTTTATATATAATTTTCTTTTAGTAGTATTTTCTGTTCAGATTTAGGTGTTTCATCTGTCACACATTTACACACACAAAAAATTCTTTTTCTCTGACTTTTTAATACATATAACAGTGACAGATATTTATTGTTGGTACAGTCTATAAAGTGTTGTGGAATGAAAAGTTTTCATCACACCCTGTACTAGAGTTAATAATAATTATGAGATAGAAACTTGCTACACGTCCTGTAATTGAGAAAAAATGTCTTCTGCTCATCCTGTAAAATAAGTAATTATGCATGAATCATTCATATATAAATTGTAGGCATAGAAGACAGCAAAGCAGGTATTTTCATCATAAGTTTTGTTTTTGGGACAAAAAGCAGATTAGCTTTTGAGAGTTGCCATGTTGCCATGGTAATGGTAATGAAGAAATAATGAATGTGACATGGTGGCTTATCAACAGGAGCTTTGTCTCTTTTGAACTTGGTAATAGTCATACACACCTTCCCCTGCAAATGAGATGGATGTCAAAACAAAATGAGGTTCTGCTGAGGTTATCTCCCTTTATGATTCATACAGATTATTTCTTAACCAAAATTACTTCTGTGCTGATAGTACAAATTAGACATATGTCATAGTATAATTAAGGCTGTCCAATGGTTACTGCCCTAAGAACTTACCTAAGTGTCTTTTATCTAGTAACATCTCATTTGAATATGCCACTCAGGTTGTTTTGTTCAGTAAAGTTATGTTTTAAAATGAACCAGAATTGTTTATAATTGATTAAATTGAGAAAGTTCTTGAAATAGCAAAACATTCAGCATTATACTCAGAAATACTTCCAGTTATCTCAGATATTTTGGTTGCAATGGAGTTTTGAACAAGATAGGGAAAAAAAAGGCTTATATTGTAGTACGAGTCCAATGTTTATTTATGCACTAGTGTCAAGCATTGGTTTCCTTTATAATTTCAGCTTTGGACAAACTAGGGTACCGTCATGTGTTCAATGTGGGCCTCCAGGTTGAAATCGTTCAACCAAATATTGTGTTCGACATTGCTTCCCTAATGCTGTATGGGGCACAGGCCACACCCATTCGACTGAAGATTCTGCTAGACCGACTGTTCAGTGTGCTCCAACATGAGGAGGTTCTACAAGTTTTACATGGGTTTGGCTGGACATATGAGGATTATGCACGTGGTTACATTCTACAGGTATAACCATTGTGATAAAATAGTACATGTATGTGCATGAAAATTAATATTTCTCACTTACAAAATCCTGATGAAATTTTATCACTGTAGACAAGTAGACACTGGTATACATGTAT
Organism: Cyclina sinensis; assembly: GCA_012932295.1. NCBI lineage: Eukaryota > Metazoa > Mollusca > Bivalvia > Venerida > Veneridae > Cyclina > Cyclina sinensis. The sequence goes on from JAAONU010000017.1 coordinate 4,939,434, forward strand.
TAGGGTACTGAGCACCATAATTGAAAATTATACGTAATTATAAATAACAATTAACATAATTTATTTTCTGCTGTTTGAATGAAATTATTTATAGATTGTAGTTAAATAAAATCATCTGATTTAAAACAAAAGATGAGGACTATTTATTCAGTATTGGTATCTTTTGTTTGATTTTCAAAATGTTGTTCATCAGTATTCTATAACATTCAAACTAAATCTTAACCCATCCCAGAAAAATTCTCTAAATTGCCTTTGCATGGATATTGGGATGTTATGTGAAGTGTTTGCTGTATCACTGGCTTGGAGTACCACACTCCCTTTGGACGTTTTTTGTTGTTGATGTCACACATACCACTTTTGATGTCAGGCTTCAGTTTTGTGATGTCACATGTTTCACTTATGATGTCACATGTTTCACTGATTAAATAACATGTTTCACTTGTAATTTCACACCTTAGTCTCAAGATGTCAAACTAGATACTCTTACTGAAGGTCACATGTCCCTTGTATTGTTGAAACATGACATCGTGCAGTTCTCACATTGTTCTCACACTGTGCAGTTCTCATTACATAAAGTCTGTAGCATTTATAATATCACATTGTTAGCCACTGTGATGTAACAGGAAAAATATTTTGGTACTTTTTACACACAAAATGAAATTTAAACTGATTTAAAACAGTCAAGCCTTACTTATGAATTGATGGTCTTGCTGTTCTAGAAGAAAAATAAAAGAAAAAATATGAACAAAAGGTGTTTATTTGAGTCCTTTGTCTTTACTGGATGTAGTCACTTACTGGTACTGTAGTTTTCCTGGCTGAATAATGCATGTGAATCACTTTAACCAAACACTGCTTGAAAATCATGATAAATGTTTGTTTAAGCCCTCATGTTTCTGAGCCCTCATGTGTTTGAACCCATATGTGTTTGAGCCCTCATGTGTTTGAACCCATATGTTTCTGAGCCCTCATGTGTTTGAGCCCTTATGTGTTTGAGCCCTTATGTGTTTGAACCCATTTGTGATTGAGCTCATAAATGTTTGAGCCCTCTTGTGTTTGAGCCAATAGGTGTTTGAGCCCTTCTCACAATATCATTTCTGAACTCTTAAATACGATTTAATATACAAGACTGTTTCCTAGTTATTCAGAATAACAAAATATCACCCAGTGACTGATTGAAGGATAATGTTATAGTATTATTAATGGTTTCTGCCCACAGAAAACTGGTTCATTTTTCATATTTTGAATCTCTTCACCACACTCCCTGTCCACTCCCTCATCTGGCATTCTTGAACCCTTTTTCAAAACATTGTTAACTGAAAAAAATACAGGAAGTAGATTTTTGAAACATTCAAAATAAAAAAATCAGCCTCTTACAGTACATGTAATTGTGGTTTTATTTTTTAAAAAAGATATGTTTTATAAAGAAATTGGTGGTAATTTGCACTGTTAAACCAGGTACACTGTACTTATCATTCAAGTCTTGCCCTGTAATTCTTAATTCTTTCGTTGAAAAAATTGTCACTTCACTTTTTCTTGTGCAGTTTATGGTTTAAGACCAATGAAATTATTGTAGATACTCATTTTGTGATCAGCCACATACTTGATTGGTTTATAATATAAGTCAAAAGATGGGTTAGAAGAAAAGAGGAGAAAAATTCCAAAATATCCTCAGTACCAGCTGTTATACAGGAAGACACTTTAGTGTTAAAACAAGTCGAATCTGTTCACAGAAGCCTGTTTATCTGTCATGACAACCACATGGCCCTTGTAGTTTGTCCATGGTTCATTGACAGTCACATGTGCTAGGGGAGCAGTCCTTGTGAACAGATACTGGTGTCAATCATGTCAATCAGTCTGCATTTAGAATCTGGTGAATAATAATTGCTCCCTGGAAGTGTGTGTTTCAGTGGGTGTTTTCAAGTCATTTTTTTTCCCTGATATTTAGGTTGCTAAAAGATAAGGGCTAAGGTTACCCATTAAATCAAGATAGTTTTTAAGAGATGAAAGGAGAAATGTCTTGTCATTTTTTTTCCAGACTTCAGTTTTTAATAAAACGGTTGAATTTTTAAAGGTATAAAATGTAACTATAACCATCTCAGAAAATTGGTAAAGAATTGAATAAACTTGATGTGCTCTTGTCCAGTCATTGTAACACACCTGTATATTTCCAGTAAGACTATTTTCCTATTGATGTCCTAACAGTTGTGACAGCACTTACAGTAATTACTCACATTTTTGATCTATGATACGACGGTCACAGTGTCAATTGACCAATATAATATGGGGAATTTTCGACTAACGTGTGACAACTTGGGACACAGCAGTGTAATTGAATTGCTTTAACTAATAGTTCACTTGATGAAATTGTCTCAAGCCAAACTAATCTAAGCTTTGACACAGTGCGACTGATGAAATTTCTTGTTTTGTCGGGGAGAGAGCATTTTGGTGACTGCACACATATCAGGAGACATTTTCACGTTTTCGGAGACATTTTCACGGCTCTATATTCAGAATGGAAGAGAATTACCATGCCATATATGGGTACCGCTATTAATGGGACACAGGAGAAATACTTTGAGTTTTGAATGTAGAGAACTTTTTTATTGAATTTAAGATAGTTCTGATAGAACAGTTTTTGGACATTATTTTTATTTGTTAAAAGAGTTTTTTCTTAAATTCTTAGTCAAATATGATGAACTGTTTAATTAATTTGAAAAGTCCTTTAAATACACTTCTATTGGCACATATTTTGAAGCTCTAGCAAAGAGATATTCTTTGTCATGAGTAAAATAATTACCAGTTAAAAAGTGTTTTTGATGTTACATTTTTGGCGGATAACAATTTTCTCTAACTTTACTAAGACTAGAAATATTTTTTAAAAGGAAAAATTACAAGTAAAATACCAGATTTGTCTCCCATTTAATAAGACACCTTATGCTAGAAATGAAAATCTGCAAGTAATAATAGATAATTGTGAAAACAAGATTACCAAGGGAATGTTACAGAAGCATATAAAGGGAGGTAACTCAGAAAAATATTGAGAAACAGTCAGATGGTAGTTACCTCCCATTAAATCCACTGGTGCACTTCAGGAGCTGTAAAATTAAGAAAAGTAACCCATTTATATTGATCTCAGCAATTTTAAATCAGCAAGACATCAAAATGAATCAAAACTTATATAAATTTGTACATTCTTTCTTTCATTTAGTCTTTACTTGCTTCTATTATATCAAGCCAGTGTACACTGTTTCTTCTGTTTTTTGTTTCCAAAATCTATATTTCTGCTCCTTTTTTCTTTCTTTCTTCAAATCAGAATATGATTGACATATCCTTTCTCTTTTGAGTCCATTCCAATGGTCATTTTAGATGCTAAACACATTTCATGCCACATTAACATTGTGTTTGTGATATGCTGTTGTTGTTATGCATGCATAGTTTTTTGTTCCTTTTTAGCATGTGATCAGATCTGCCAGACTGTGTCTGTACAGGTAACACAAACTTAATTGTCTTTGTATAGTTAATGTGACAATGATTCATCAGTTTAATTTTGTTTTTCAATAGTAGTTGCATGAATTTGACAAAATAATGATTGTCTAGCTCTGTTGTGGTAATTGTACACATTATTGAACTGTAATAGTGTTCTATAAGAACTTCAATTTAAAAGAAAAAAGTCAGTAATCTGAGAGAGTAAGATCATCACACTTTTTGATGAGAATTGTTTCTTGAAAGTTCTATAATACAATTAATCTTGTTAATCTTTATAGGCTCTGAAATGATGATATCTTTAAAATATTGAAGACCAAAATAGATTTCTTTTTCCATCTTTAGGTGTGATTTGGTTTCATTTTTTAATTGTATTGTATTGATGATATTTTTATGTCTTCAGGAGAGCTCTGGTAGAGTGCTGGACAAGTGGATATGTGCCACAAGAGAAGAAGAGTTTATTATTATGCAACAGTTTCTGAGATTTGGCGAGACAAAGTCCATCGCTCAGGAGATTATTTTGCAAGATACAAAAGAACGACAAGATAACTACATCAAACAAACTACAAGAAATGAATCAGAAATAAAGAAATTCATAGAAAGAAGTAACCTCTCTATGCAAAATCTGATTCGTCCATTTGATGTTAGACATCTCTTTGGTGCCCGACTTCCTTTTATTGCACCAGCAGGGAACCGACTGTTGAGCCCACCCCTTCCTGGGTTTTCTGCCCCATCATCAAGTAGCCCCAGAGATCTTCGACCACCACTGATCTCTGTGACTTCAACTAGTCCTATTGCAACATCACCATTAGGTCGCTTGCAGACTATGCAACCATTTGATTATAGACGTGAATCTGCAAGTCCAGCATCAGTCAGTCCTGGTGAAAAACAGCAGTCAAGATCTCCAAAAAGTGACAGTCCACAGAATTTAAGCCTGACATCCGTATCAGCACAATCTACGCCACCTCATACGCCATACACACCTCAGAAAATGTCTGATATTGAGTCTCCATTACCACATATGCCAATCATGCCACCATCTGTTACCATTGGTAGTCCCATGGTCCTCCCCACTCTCCAAAGGCATCACAACAGTGACGAGGGCGTCATCAACTTTTCTCTCAAAGAGGACCAAGACAACTCTTTATACATTGACAGAAAAAATAAACATTTACGTAAATCATCCAACCCAATCAAAAGAAACTGGATTCCTGATCCAAACTTCGGAACATCTATGATTGGACCAAATGGTAAAAAACGTGTTCTATGCACAGCGTGTAATAAGACATTTTGTGATAAAGGGGCTTTGAAGATACATTACAGTGCAGTTCATTTAAAGGAAATGCACAAATGTTCTGTGGAAGGATGTACAATGATGTTCAGCTCTAGACGCAGTCGCAATCGCCACAGTGCAAACCCAAACCCAAAACTTCACATGCCACAGAAGAGACCAAAAATCCCTGATGGTGCTAGGTTGATTGATGATGGAACAAGTCAGGCCCAGAAACGTCAACTGTCTACTCCTCCCTCTATGGTGATCTCCTCTTCTGTTATGTCAGGAAGCCCAGTCAGTTTGTCAGAAAGTCCAAATCAGCGGCCATTCTATGCTGATCCAAATATTCAAATGCCTGTTTTCCCAACTGCAGCCAAACGACTTAAGCTAGATAGTGATGATGAAGGGCCCAAGGACCTGAGTTTGCCATTAATCAAGAGTGGCCAGAACTCCAGAGAGACCAGTCCAGGAAATGCTAGTCTGTCCCTAGTTCCAGAACATATGCTTGAAGAGTATCAGAGTGCCATGACAGAGAGTCTAGATGGTATAAAAGAGGCAGAAACTTATGATACAGTTTCCAGCAATTCTTCAGGACCACCCCGATCACAAAGTAGAAGAAAGAATATCCCCATACGATGTGCACAACCTTCAGACTCATACGGGGAACCATTGGACCAGAATGATCAACAGGGTACACTTGATGAAACCAAAAAAGACCAGAATGATTCCAAAAAATTTGACCAGGATGAAGAAAACAGGATGGGGAGTGATACTGAAAGGGAACAGGAGGAAAGTTACCAGGAAAATGACATTGATAGCAATGGTTCAGATCTTGAAGACACCTCTATGGACAAAAGTGAAACTAAGCTAGTCATTGATGATAATTCTGATGATGAAGATGATGATGAAGATGATGAAATGAATGGAAAAGATACAGGTGAAGTGCTGGATTTTTCAATGCATATGCCAGAAGGAATGGACTCAGAACAGTTCTTAAATGTCTCAGAACAAGAATCTAATGCATCTGCAGGATCAAATGATTCTACAGATATGTCTAAAAGTAATGGTGAAGTGACAAATGAAGGTGAAATCCCAATTGACAAAGATAATCCAAAGAGGTGTGTTTCATGTGGAAAGACCTTTTTAAATATATTTGGATTAAAGATTCATTACAAGAATGTACATTTAAAACTGATGCACATGTGTACTGTTGATGGATGTAGTGCGTCGTTCCCATCAAAGCGAAGCAGGGATCGTCACAGTGCAAATCTGAATCTGCATCGAAAGTTATTGTCAACAACAACAACAGAGGAACAAATGTCTGCAGAAGATGCCGATGACAATCAGAATTTCAGAGCCGATATTATACAGAAACTTTATGAAAACCAGTCACAAAAGGATGTACATAGTGAAAAATTAACAAATGGTGAACAAAAAAATGGTGAAGTAAAAAAAGAAAAACTAGATGGAAAAGAATCAGAGGAGGAAAATGGACTTGATGAAATGGAAAATAAAACTAAAACTAGCCAAGTCTGTGCTGATAATGAATCAAAAGAACAATTCACTTGTAGTGTATGTGACATAGATATGTCAAACGCGGATGATTTACAACAGCATATGGACTTAAAACATCAACATGATATGTCTGCTGGCGGAAAAAGTTTAGAGAAGGTTTCACCCTCAACCAGGAAGAGTCGGCGTCAGCTAGGTCATGATAGCTTTCATAAAGCTTTAGGCTCAAATGAAAAAGCTCTTGCTGTGTAAAGTGGTAGTTGCTTTTAGACAATTGAACATGACGGCAAAAAATATGTAACTCTTTCTCAGTTATAGCTTTTTTTTGCTATAAAAGTAATTGTTGTGTTCTTTATTATAACAAATCATAATAATCAAATAATAAATCATTTCATTTTTTTTTAGAATCAGTGTATTTACTTTATCATAAGTCATTCAGTGTCTCAAATTATAGATTTTTCTATATGTTTAAAATATGTGCTTTTTATGGTTTAAGAAGTAACATTTTCACTGGGCCAGTAAGTGCAATGCTAATATAATTCATATAATTAGTAAGTGTTGTAAACATATATACTCTGAACATTAATCAAGTTGTTTCTTTAAAACAATAGAATGTATTTAGAGGCTTTGTTTATTGTAAAATGTATTTGTAATTTTTTAAAATTAACAAAGGAAACAAACATGGTTGGCCATTTAGATGAGAGGGATTGTGATTGAAGTAAGGTTATAGTAAAGGGACTGAATTTAGGTGTGGTGGGGGGGTGGTGGAATATTATTTTTAATGTTTAGTAATCTAGTCTTAAAGTGACCAAATTATCTCTTGTAACATTCTGTAAGAAAAGATGGCAAGATTTGTTTATTTTAACATGTTCCTTAAGTCTGTCAGAGATCTGTCAGGAGTTTCTGCCCTTTATACTCATTTATAGATGTTAGCATTACTGGAAATTTGCATCAAACAAATATACCAATACATAATATGTGTTCTATTATATTTAATTTTGTAGATGCATTTTTTTCCAGATCTTTTAAACTAAAGGCCTTTGATATTGTCACTACTCATCTATCTGAAATCTAATACATACTAATTAATGGCAGGAGATTAGAAATTGTTACAGTTCACTTTATCTGGATTTTGTAATGATACAGTTGTTGATATTTGTAATTGTTCTGGTTACTTGCTATGCAATATGTTAAAAGGTGTACACTTCTCAAGTGCTGTATTTATATATGTATCATATGCAATATAAAAGTATTATTTTGCAGACCACTTATTTTTATTTTGTAGAATTTTATGCAGTGGTACATTTAAGTACTTCAGTAGTTTAAAAATACAAAAAAAAAATCAGTTACTTTGAGATGTTAATGCAATTTCATATTTATGTTCCGACCGAAAAATCGTATATGCAATTTTTCTGTTTTACAAAGAGTCTGTTTTGGTTATCATAAGCTGGTAAGTATTCTATAGTCAAAAGAAGTCATAAAGATAATGTCACATAGCTTAAATTGTTAAAATCCCCTTTTTTCTCCTTTGTTTAACATTAGTGATTCAAGAACTGAAATACCACAATTTGACACTAGGTGAGAAAACACGTAACTACGTGGCAAAAGACAGGTGCATGAGATTTGAAAACAAAAGGCGGGTAGCCAATTTGATAGGATGATAAATCTTTCAATTTTTTCTGAAAACTACTTGGCAGAGTCATTGTTTTCTTGTCAAAATTATAAAAAGTATATATATATATAGTTGATTGTGATTTTTTTTATGGTTGACCATTGTTTAGTGTGCCACATGATTTCTCCTAGATGTCATCTGTTGCAGAGGGAAGAGTCATATCTGTGGTATTTTAGGTCTAGGTTAGTGATTAAAATAAAACAAAAGGTGATTAAAAGAGTAAGTTCTGTTACAATTTGACACATCTCAATTATTTGCCCTTCCAGATCTGTTCTTGCCACCCTTGGAATTATTTTTACTGATATATGAGAACATGTAATTATGCACCTATATGTAGACCTTGAATTGCATGGATGTACAGGTTATAATTCATTAATGGTTGCAAAGGCAAAATGTGTTAAAGGTTTAATACACTTTTGGCTGTCAGCTGATAAGCCACTGGCTGGTTAAAAAAAGTTACACTTTATACCTTTTATAACATGAGTTTAAATTAAGGTCTGTGGATGAATATCAAAAAATCATTGTTTCTGTATAATACTATATGATAATTTTCTGTCTTTTTTCAATATTAGCTATGCACATGCACAATATGTTATTATTGTATAGATTTTTGTTATCATGTTTTGAGAACATTTTGTATTGTTTTACTTTTAGTGCCAAACAACTCAGGTTGATATGTTTTCATATTGCATATTCATGACTGCATTGATGTTGTTTTTGTAAGTATCTATTTTTAGAGCTCAACATGTGTATGTTTTATTATTAGTAACATTTCAAAATCAATACCCATTTCTTTATTCCTGAAACCAGAATATAGTGGCAGGGCCAGAACAAAACAGGAAAAACAAATCAAACTTTCGTATAACTTTATACGTTGATAAATGATTTCTTATGACAAAGGTCACTGTTTAGGTGGGTAAGTAATATTAACCTTTACTGAGATTACCTACCTTGACATATGAGTGTGTCTTACATGGTCGAGTTCTCAAGACCATTTTTCAGTACTACAGCTAACTGATTATTGAATCAATAAAAAACCCACTCAGTTTTTTTGTATCTAAACATGGCTCTAAAGTGGAAATTTAAGTGTTTGTCACGATAATCAATCTTTCTTTCTTTGAACAAATGCAAGCAATGTATACATGCTGTAAAATGAATCTTTGGTAAAATTGGTAATTTTCTGAAAATGAAACCTTTTTGCAGTGAATTAGCCATGTTTATAGTTTACCTGACTATTATCTTGCTTGTTTCATTTTATAGAGGAGACCCAGCTATTAAAACTGGACCTTCTTTCACAAACCAGTCAAAAAAATATATATATATCTATGAAAATGCAAGTCACATTTGAATAAAATTTTATAGCATTTGTTTGAAATTTATGTCTGTACTAACGGTAATGTAAATAAGATAGATAACATTTTGTGGTTAATGTTAAAAGCATGTTATGTAGTTGTTTCATACAATATTTTTTATTCTATACAAAGTTAATACACCTGGTGTATTACAAAGAATTCACTTTGTTTCTATGCAAAATGTTGAAAGCGCTATTTTCATTGTAGTCTAATACAATAGAAATAGCCAACTTTTTTTTACACAGTTCGTCGATATGCATAATATCTATTAGTTAATAGTTTTTTCACTCATATAAAAACGTATATAAAAATGTATGATAATTTTGAGTTGGTCTCTACTGTTTTTAAGGTATGGTTATTTAGTATTAATGTATTTTCTAGTTGTGTTTTTATTTTACGGTTCCAAATTTGTAAAAGAAATGAGATAATATGAGTTGTAGGCCTCAAAATCAATGAATTTCACAAACTTATTTGTATTTTCTATAACTTGTTATTCCTTGAAATAAATGTGAAGGTTAACTTGAACTATAGTTTTTTTCTGTAGTAATGCACAAATATCATTCAGTCATAAAACTTTACTATACAGTCTCCTCCCTGATTTTGCCTCATTTGAAATATTACCTGACTTAAATTTTATGTTGTTTCGTGCCAATTAAGGATAATTTTTCACTTTCATTGAATCAGGGTAGAGAACTGTTTAACATGTAAAAACTAGTGTTGTGTTATTTGTATACACCAGACATGACACTGTAGGGTGTAGTAATATTTTCGTCTACGATATATTTATTCTATTAAGTTTTCAGGCATGCTAGTTAAAAATTTGTGTTGTAAAAATGTATAGATATTATTACTGTAACGATAAAAGAACAGGTTTAGTACATTGTACAATATATTAGAATAAAACTTTTTATAAAAAATGTTTGTAACTTCTTTCATATATTCTTTGATCACCTAAACATTAAAACTTTCCTTGAATAAAAATAGATGAAAAAGAATAAAAAACAAAAAAGGCCACAGAATGTTATGAAAATTAAATCTCTGGGTCAAAGGAATATAAGATCACATGGTCTTATGAAGTCTTCATTGCACCATGAAGATCAGATCTTAGGGCCAAATGATCATCATATCAAAAGGTCATATGAAGTCTACATTTTACAATGAGTGTCAGATCTCAGAGCTAAAGAATTGTCAGATTACGACTTATGAATTCTCTATTGCACCTTGAGGAATGGATCTCGGGGCTTAAGAAATGTCAGATCATGTGGTCTTATTAATTCTACACCATGCACCTTGCACCATGATAGTCAGATCTCAGGGTCATTTGAAATTCAGTTCACATAGTTAAATGAAGGTCAGATTTCGGGCCTGTCAGATCTAATGGTCTTGTGAATACCATGTTGCACTGTGAAGACCAGGCCCCAGGATCAAAGGACTGTTAGACCGAATGGTCTCATGAATGCCACGTTGCACTGTGAAGACCGGGTCTCAGTATCAAAGGACAGTTAGACCGAATGGTCTCATGAATGCCATGTTGCACTGTGAAGACCGGGTCTCAGGATCAAAGGACTGTTAGACCAAATGGTCTCATGAATACCAGGTTGCACTGTGAAGACCGGGTCTCAGGATCAAAGGACTGTTAGACCGAATGGTTTCATGAATGCCATGTTGCACTGTGATGACCAGGCCCCAGGATCAAAGAACTGTTAGACCGAATTGTCTCATGAATGCCACGTTGCACTGTGAAGACTGGGTCCCTGGATCAAAGGACTGTAAAATCGAATTGTCTTATGAATTCCATGTTGCACTGTGAAGACCAGGCCCCAGGACCAAAGAACTGTAAGATCGAATGGTCTCGTGAATGCCATGTTGCACTGTGAAGACCGGGTCTCAGGACCAAAGAACTGTATGATCAAATAATCTTATGAATGCCATGTTGCACTGTGAAGACCAGGCCACAGGATTAAAAGTTTGTTAGATCGAATAGTCTCGTGAATGCCACGTTGCACTGTGAAGACCAGACCCCAGGATCAAAGGACTGTAAGAGCGATTTGACTCATGAATACCATGTTGCACTGTGAAGACAAGGATCAAAGGACTGTAAAATCGAATTGTCTTATGAATGCCATATTGCACTGTGAAGACCAGACCCCAGGATCAAAGGACTGTTAGATCTAATGGTCTCATGAATGCTATGTTGCACTGTGAAGACCAGAATCAAAGGACTGTAAGATCGAATAGTCTTATGAATGCCATGTTGCACTGTAAAGACCAGGACCCTGGATCAAAGGACTGTAAGATCGAATGGTCTTATGAATACCATATTGCACTTTGAAGACCAGGCCCCAGGACCAAAGGACTGTTCAATCGAATTGTCTTATGAATACCATATTGCACTTTAAAAACCAGGCCCCAGGACCAAGGGACTGTAAGATCCAATGGTCTCATGAATGCCATGTTACACTTTGAGAGCAGGCCCCAAGACCAAAGGACTGTAAGATCGAATGGTCTCATGAAGGCAATGTTGCACTGTGAAGACCAGGATCAAAGGGCTGTTAGTTCGAATGGTCTTATGATTGCCATGTTGCACTGTGAAGACTGGGTCGCAGGATGAAAGGACTGTAAGATCAAATCGTCTCTTGAATGCCAAGTTATACTGCGAAGATCAGGATCAAAAGACTGTAAGATTGAATGGTTCTATGAATGCCATGTTGCACTGTGAAGACCAACCAGGATAAAAAGACTGTAAGATTGAATGGTCCTTTGAATGCCATGTTGCACGATGAAGACCAGACCCTAGTACCAAAGAACTGTAAGATCCAATGGTCTTATGAATGCCATGTTGCATGATTTAGACCACGACCAAAGAACTGTAAGACCAAATGGTTTTATGAATGTCATCTTGCACTCTGAAGACCAGGATCAAAGGACTGTAAGATTGAATTGTCTCTTGAATGCCATGTTGGACTGTAAAGACCAGGCCCCAGGAACAAAGGACTGTAAGATCGAATGGTCTCATGGATGTCATGTTACACTGTGAAGACCAGGATCAAAGGACTGTAAGATCGAATGGTCTCATGAATGTCATGTTACACTGTGAAGACCAGGATCAAAGGACTTTAAGATCAAAATGGTCTTATGGATGCCATGTTGCACTGTGAAGACCAGGATCAAAGGACTGTAAGATCGAATGGCCTCATGAATGTCATGTTACACTGTGAAGACCAGGATCAAAGGACTGTAAGATCGAATGGTCTAATGAATGCCATGTCGCACTGTCAAGACTGGGTCTCAGGACTAAAGGACTGTAAGATCGAATTGTCATATGAATGCCATGCTGCACTTTGAAGACCAGGCCCCAGGATCAAAGGACTGTAAAATCGAATTGTCTTATGAATACCATATTGCACTGTGAAGACCAGGCCCAGGAGAAAAGGACAGTTAGATCGAATGGTCTCATGACTGCCATGTTACACTTTGAAGAGCAGGCCCCAAGACCAAAGGACTGTAAGATCGAATGGTCTCATGAAGGCAATGTTGCACTGTGAAGACCAGGATCAAAGGGCTGTAAGATCGAATGCTCTTATGATTGCCATGTTTCATTGGGAAGACTGGGTCTCAGGATGAAAGGACTGTAAGATCAAATTGTCTTTTGAATGCCATGTTGTACTGTGAAGACCAGGATCAAAAGACTGTTAAGATTGAATGGTCCTATGAATGCCATGCTGCACTGTGAAGACCAGACCCCAGTACCATAGAACTGTAAGATCGAATGGTCTTATGAATGCCATGTTGCATGATTTAGACCACGACCAAAGAAAGAACTGTATGGTTCTCAAATGGTTTTATGAATGTCATCTTGCACTCTGAAGACCAGGATCAAAGGACTGTTAGAGCGAATGGTCTCCTGAATGCCATGTTGTACTGTGAAGACCAGGCCCCAGGATCAATGGACTGTAAGATCGAATGGTCTCACAAATGTCATGTTACACTGTGAAGACAAGGATCAAAGGACTGTAAGATCGAATGGTCTTATGAATGTCATGTTGCACTGTAAAAACTGGGTCTCAGGATCAAAGGACTGTAAGATCGAATTGTCTTATGAATGCCATGTTGCACTGTAAAGTCTGGGTCTCAGGATCAAAGGACTTTAAGATCGAATTGTCATATGAATGCCATGTTGCACTGTGAAGACCAACCAGGATAAAAAGACTGAAAGATTGAATGGTCCTTTGAATGCCATGTTGCACGGTGAAGACCAGACCCCAGTACCAAAGAACTGTAAGATATAATGGTCTTATGAATGCCATTTTGCATGATTTAGACCACGACCAAAGAATGTTAAATCAAATGGTTTTATGAAAGTCATCTAGCACTCTGAAGACCAGGATCAAAGGACTGTAAGATCGAATGGTCTAATGAATGCCGTGTTGCACTGTGAAGATCAGGCCCACGACAAAAGGACAGTTAGATCGAATGGTCTCATGAATGCCATGTTGCACTGTGAAGACCAGGCTTTAGGGCCAAAGGACTGTAAGATTGAATTGTCTCTTGAAGGCCATGATGCTCTGTAAAGACCGGGTCCTATGACCAAAGAACTGTAAGATGGAATAGTCTTATGAATGCCATATTGCACCGTGAAGACCAGGCCCCAGGATCAAAGGACTGTAAGATCAAATGGTCTCATGAATTCCATGTTGCACTGCGAAGACCAGGCCCGAGGAACAAAGGACTGTAAGATCCAATGGTCTCATGAATGCCATGTTGCACTGCAAAGACCAGGCCCCAGGAACAAAGGACTGTTAGACCGAATGGTCTCCTGAATGCCATGTTGCACTGCAAAGACCAGGCCCCAGGATTAAAGGACTGTAAGATCGAATGGCCTCATGAATGCCATGTTGCACTGCGCAGACCAGGCCCCAGGAACAAAGGACTGTAAGATCAAATAGTCTCATGAATGCCATGTTGCACTGCGAAGACCAGGCCCCAGGAACAAAGGACTGTAAGATCGAAAGGTCTTACGAATTCTATCTTGCACCATGAAGCTTAAAGCCAAAGAAATGTTAGATCACAAGATCTTGTGTAGGCCACATTATACAGTGAAGCTCGGATCTAAAGCGCACTCGAGTTTCAGCTCAAATGATCTTATTAAACTTAATTACATGACAAAACAAAAAAAAGCTAGAGAACAAAGATGTTCCTGTTTGATAAATACTGTAACAGGTATGAAAACATCTTTCAAGGCTAAGAGTGAATTGTTTTTGACTTTCAACATTTAAACTTAAGTCTTATTCTTAAATTACATTTTTAACCAGGTTTTCAACGAAAACCTGGTAATTGTAATGCTGAAGTCGGCGGGCGGGCGGGCGTCAACCTTTGGTTTCCGCTCAATAACTTGAGTTTACTTTGGCCTATTGACGCCAAACTTGGTGTATGGGTAGCTTATATCAAGAGGCAGCTTGGGATTACTACCCAGGTGTCTGTGATCAAGGTCAAGGTCACTGTTGCTAAAAATAGAAATTCAGTTTCCACTCAATAACTTGAGTTTGCTTTGACTTATTGACCCCAAGTTTGGTGTATGAGTAGCTTATATCAAGAGGCAGCTTGGGATTGCTACCCAGATGTCTGTGATCAAGGTCATGGTCACTGTTGCTAAAAATAGAATTTCAGTTTCCGCCCAATAACTTGAGTTTGCTTTGACATATTGACCCCAAACTTGGTATATGGGTAGTTTATATTAAGAGGCAGCTTGGGATTGCTACCCAGGTGTCTGTGGTCAAGGTCAAGTTCACTGTTGCTAAAAAAAGAAATTAAGTTTCCGCTCAATAACTTTAGTTTGCTTAGACCTATTGACACCAAATTTAGTATTTGGGTAGCTGATATCAAGATGCAACTTGGCATTGCTACCCAGGTGTCTGTGAAGAAGGTCAAGGTCACTGTTGCTTTAAAAAGAAATTCAGTTTTCATGTAATAACTTGAGTTTGCGTTGACCTGTTGACAACAAACTTGCTGTGTGGGTAGCTTATATTAAGATGCAGCTTGGGATTGCTATTATGATATCTGGGAGCTAGGTCAAGGTCACTTGCTTACAATAGAATTTTCAGCTTCTATTTAATAACTTCAGCATACTTTGACCTATTGATACTCAACTTGGCATGTGTGTAGCTAACATCAAAATACAGCCTGGCATTGCTACTCAGGTATCTGATTTATTTTTATTTTGAACTATTGAAACCAACTTTCTGTGTTGGTACCAAAATAACAGCACCATTTTTACTTCACTGCCATATTTCTTCCTAATTCCTATCACATCAATACTTGGTCGTTGAAAACCTGGTTTTCGTCGCATTGCGGCGCTTCTTGTTTAATTAAAAATATAAGTTCAATAAAGAAGAAAGCATTTAAACATTTTTTCTTTTAGTTTAGGTTCTTAACAATTCAAATCAACACCTTTATGCCATTAGCAATAAAGCTGCAAAATAATTTGCAAAATTTCGACTTAAGCCAAAAAACTAAACAAAGAAAAAATGAAGGTCTTTATGAATACGGCCCCAGATTGCTCACTGACATCTCTGGCTTGTGGGTTTTGACATGTTTTTTTTAGCTCTGTTTAAACTTAAACTTAAAGATCATGTGTAAGCATCCTTATTAAATTTCATTCACTGATTAAAAGGAAATGTCATTTCTAGACGGGAAGGTATATTTTGAGTGTTCACAATTACCCCGTATTGCGAATATAATGTTCTTTATTAACTTAAAAAGCCAAGGTACTGCATGCACACACGGAAAGTCACGTACGCATTTGCCACATGCATTTAAAATCTTCCAGAAAATGGAACATTGATTAAAAAGTCTGTTTGACGGTCGAAGCATGTTCTCATGTTTGTTTAGTCATAAATTACTTTATTGAAGTTCAAATAATCTTTATCTTAGATATGCTGATAGCATTGCATTGGTCTTAAATATATTAAGTTTTAAAATCAATGTTATACGGGTATCCAAGGACTTCTTTAACCAGTATTAATTAAAAGGTAAGTTAATAATACTTATTTAATTAAAATCACAGCGATATTGAAAGACTGAACAGTTGTTACGTTTTCTCAACTAAAATAATATTTTAATATTTTGAACATTCTAATGAAAAAGGAATGAGAAAATATTGATCCGTACGCAGCAGTAGAAAAATGTGAAGTTGGCAGTAGCCGTAACAGCAGTAGCAGTAAAGAAAACGTGAAGCTGGCAGTAGCAGTAACAGCAGTAGCAGTAGGGAAGTCTTAAAAGTCTGGAAAGTTTCAATGAAAAAAAAACAAACATGTTTTAACATTGCGTATGTCTGCGACTGTTTTTGACACTCTTGCAGACTTTCATGAATTTTGGTGCCTATCGAGAAAATGTCAGTTTTGATGTCTAGGGACCCTCCCGAGTCGATTTTACTGGTCTGCGACTGTTCCTGACACTCTCGCAGACTTTCTGGAATTTTGCCAGTCGGGAAAATGTCATTTTTAAGATCTAGGGACCTATTCGGTTCGATTTAACCGGTCTGCGACTGTTTCTGACACTCTCACAGACTTTCAGGAATTATTGTGTTAATCAGGAAAATGTCATTTTTGATGTCTAGGGACCTTCCCGAGTCGATTTTACCGGTCTGCGACTGTTTCTGACACTCTTGCAGACTTTCAGGAATTTTTGTGCCAATCGGGAAATGAAATGTTTGAGGTCTATGGATCCTCCCGGGTCAAATTTACTAGTCTCCGACCGTTTCTTACACTCTCGAAGACTTTCAGGAATTTTGGTGCCAGTCAGGAAAATGTAATTTTTGAGGTCTAGCGATCCCCCTTGGCCAATTTAACCAGTCTACAACTGTTTCTGACCATCTCACAGACTTTCAGAAAATGTCGTTTTTTATGTTTAGGGACCCTCCGGAGTCCATTTCACGTTTTGCCTACTGTTTCTGACATTCTTGCAGACTTTCTGGAATTTTGGTGCAAATCTAGATCAAGTTTAGGGATCGGTTCGATTCCACCAGTCTGTGACCGTTTCAAACACTCGTAGACTTTCAGGGTTTCCTACTGCTACTGTTGTTACTGCTACTGCCAACTTCACGTTTTGCCTACTGCTACTGCTGTTACTGCTACTGCCAACTTCACGTTTTGCCCACTGCTACTGCTGTTACTGCTACTGCCAACTTTAAGTCTGATTTTATTTCTACTGCCAACTGCTACTGCGTACTGCTACTGCCAACTTCCTATTAGTATCAAACATGCCAGAATGGTGTTGGTACACGATTATTACAATGTCTAAAACGGTTCCATGTAAAACTATTGTCTTTTAGTATTTTTATTTTTTTCTACACACCAGTAACCAAACTTTCAAGTGACTTTCATTTACAAACGGGTAAAAATTATTCAATTTTGCATCTACAGGATTATGTACAAATTTCTAAAGATTAAAGAAATGAATGCTTTGCGAGTTATTTTCCCTTTTCATTAAATTTGAAAGAACAGTTAATGATTCTATCTTTTTATTAGCTTGGCCTACTGAATGTTATTAAGACTTTTTTTTGAAAATATTAAAATTTACTGAAGTTTAAAAGTGCCTTTCTGGTGCAGGGCCTTTATTATGGTTTTGAACCGTTTTCGACATAAAGCCTTAATAACACCTGAATGCCGATACTTTTAAACCACTACTTACTAGTTTGTTTTATTCAGTTGCAACATAAGGTCAGTGTTGAACACAGTTTCAGGCCACTGTCCAGTCGGTACTGCCTCATTTGATAGAAATAAGTGCGTGGGAATAACGCTTGTTTGAAGTTTCACAAACTCCGTGAAGAGTTACTTCCCTTATTGAATCAGCAACAACTATCTACACAAGCTGTTACCTGGCCATAGAGTTTCATTGAAGCGTATACATCACAACATTTACTTTGTTTCAGCATTCACAGTTCTCTTATAGACGAAATATACGAACGTATATCACCTGGGTAATAGATTTCAAGAAAAAAATACCTATGGTTTGAAATAATTTTAGAAGTCAGTCATGTTATTTCAGAAGTAAAGATTTCACGTGAATAAAAATGGAAGTGGCTAAAGGCGTGGCTAATGCTGTGGGAAAAGCAATGTACGGCAGCCCGTATAGATGCTACCTAAACCATGAACATAATTCTGCTGACGAAGTTGAGAAATGCAACAAAATCGAGCAAGAAAGGCAAGCTTATTTGATTGTTTTAAAAAGATTTTAACCCTTACGCATAATTATCCGAACCAAGTGACCGTTGCATCATTTAATAAATCGTTTCATTTTGCTACAAACTTTGTCAATCATGAATCTCGTCAATTATGAATCTTGATCACTCTTCTGCTGGAATAACCTCATGAGAATACAACAAAACTTCGAGCAAATGTGAATTGCCGAAGTAATAGAATAGAGTGAAAGTAGTCTTAACTCATTTATGTCCAATGAATTCTGCCATCCTGGTTAGTTGGACGAGTCCTTTTTGAATTAAAAGGATTTTTTGGTGTAAATCTTCAACTTCATTCTATTTAGGGAAGAAAGTCCTTTATGCGAACAGTGTAGACCCTGATCAGACGCTGCGTATTGCGGTGTCTGATCTGGGTCTGCACATTTTGCCAATGTCTAGTGTTGTGGACATTAATGGGTTAACATATCTTTTTATTACCCAAGAGGTGATGTATGGTGAAGATCGCTGTTGAGTTAAAAATACAATTTTTACCTACCTCACATTCACATAAGAATGTTTTAAAGTACGTATCTACATATATTTACTACTTTTGTAAGTTTTTTTCCTGGCTGCCACAAAGGAAAAGGTTATGCGAAACTCTAAATTTAGGGACCGCTTACCTTGAATACATTAAAATGTCTAACTTTTCAGGAAAAGAATGGAACATGAACTAGAAATGGAGAAGATCAGAGCTGAAAAAGAAAGGTAGTGTCTTGTCCACTTTTTCAAAAATAAGGTGGTTTTCATGTATCGAGATTCTTGTTTTTCTTGTATTCTAAATTAACTTTCTTATAAATAGTCAAAGTTACTTGCTTCAGTAAGGTTTAAAGTGGAGTTTATTATATGGTGCCTGGGTTTAACTCGAGCGTCGCAAAATAAATAGTGTAAAATAATATTGCGACCATTTAATGGTTTAACCTTTAAACTCGACGCTCTAGGATATCATGAAGAATTCTTGATTCACTTTGGTGCATGAATGTTCATTTCTTATTCTCAGTAATAAGGGGTTAACATATATGGTATTGATTTGAGCTGTTTGCAGACTAACCTATATTTTTTTCATTGACCTCTTGTTTTCAGAGTCATCATAGCTTTTGTGTTTTTGAAAAGACTGAATTCTTTTTCTATTTGGCCGTTATTTATAAGCGAATATGTCATTGTATGTTATATATTATTTAAGAAGAGGCAATAAATAGAGAAAGCGAAACTTGAAATTGAAAGGTAATAAAAGTTACTCTGTTCAGTTGAATCATCAGTGAGCAGCTCTCTATCGCTATTTCTTACTTATACACTTACTTCTTTATAGTTGTAATCAGTTTTTCTAATACCAAACGAAACGTGCTCATTGTGAACTTAGGTGGAATATTTGTCTCCGTCACCAGCCTTCGTTTGTGATCCTGAAAAGAACTGCTTTCATTCACCATTTAGTTTGATTCAATCAAGACCTGTGATTGTTATATGTTATTGTACCTCTCATGATGTTATATGTGCTTCTGTACATTAAACAGGCTATAATGTGTTACTGTTTCTCTGATAAGGTTATAATGTGCTTTTAGTCTACTCATGAGATTATTATGTGTTTCTTTACCTCTCATGAGATTGCTATGTGTTACTGTTCTTCTAATCGGTTGCTACGTATTTCTTACCATTCATAAGATTATGTGTTACTGGTCAACTCATGAGGTTGGTTTGTGTTACTGTTCCGCTGTTGAGGTTGGTATGTGTTATTGGTCCAGTCATGAGTTTGGGATGTGTTACTGTTAATCTCATGAGGTTGGTATGTGTTAATGCTTCTCGCATAAGGTTATTATTTGAAACTGTTCCATTCACGAGGTTGGTTTCTGCTACTTTTCCACTCAAGAAGTTATTATGCGCTACCATACACTAAGCAATCTATAATGTGTAACTGTTTCTCTCATAAGTTTATTATTTGCTATAAATCCCCTCATTGGATTGGTATGTATTACTGTTTCATTCATGAGGTTGGTTTGTGTTACTGTTTTACTGAAAAGGTTAATTTGTGCTACTGCTTCGCGCATGAGGTTGGGTTGTGTTACTGATCCACTTGTGTGGTTGGTTTATGCTACTGTTCCACTCGTGAAGTTAGTTTGTGTTTGTGCTCCACTCATGATGTTAGTTTGTGTTCCTGCTCCTCGCATGAGGTTGGTTTATGGTACTATGATACTGTTCCATTCATGAGAGTGGTCTGCGTTACTATGGCACTCATTGGGTTGGTTTGTATTACTGCTCCACTCATGAGGATATCGAAATTTCGTGATTACTGTTTCTGCAAATATCATATCAAGTATTGTTTACATAGTTTCGGATACTTGAGTTCTTCTCCTTTTTATGTCTGTTGTTACCTATAACCAGTTGAACATAAAAGAGCAATATTGTGATGATTCTACACTCTACGAGTATTCTAAACCTAGTATGAGATTATTTCATTTTGTTATTGATTTAACCAGACTTTCTTTTAAAACTGTTTCGTCTATTGAACTTTCAATTTAATGACATTTCATTTTTTTTTCAGGAATAAATCTGGTGTCTGTGTGGTTCTCTAGTTATTCATTTTGTCTTTACTTACTGTGTGAAGACCCGGACAAAATGAAAAGTTAACAAACTGATCTAATTTTACTTTTTTTAGCTATTAATAAATTCTTTGCCTTTTTATGTTTGATTCTTTATTAAATAAAAATTTTGAATGAGAGAAGTTCCGTATTTAAAAGTAACAGACAGCTATTAGTAACAACCAAAAACTATCATTTGGAGCAGGGAAGGCCCACTATTGCTATCGATTTCCAAAGAAAGCCACTGTTTGACTGGTCTTATTGGCAGAACTGTACAATTTAACTCTGTTTGTCCTCAGTTTACCCTTCAAATCTTTGATACAGCGGAAGAAAGTACATGACGTAAAGTCCATGGGACCCTAGTTCAATCCCCCGTTCTCCCGTTCTTTCACTGCATCTACTTACTGTCTTTTGGGTGAAACGAGAGAGCAGATTTTCAACGGAACTATTTATAAAAATCATTATCTTCTTCTTCCTTCCGCCGCCCTTCTTGTGTTTTCAAATTAACTATCATCACACTCTGACTACAGAAGGTACACTAATAGCGGAATTAACAATGCATATATAATATTTCTACTAAAACAATAATTGATCATTGATTTGGACGTCATACCATGTAACATGCAACATGCAATTGTGTTGCTAGGTTGTTGTGTGATCCATTATCCAGATTTCAGTAACCTTCCAAGACACGCATTTTTCAAAGACAGCACTTTATGTTAATTCAGAGAAGGCAGTTTGAAGAAATCGTTAATAAGTTTGTGACGTCAACTTTGACGTAAAATTGATAAGATTTTTTTATTGTGTCACGACACGTCATATATTCTTGTTTTCGATGAAGACTGAATTACGTAGGGGTTACATTAATGTCATTATATAGTTGTTACACGCATTACGCATAACTCTTAACATGGCACTGTTTTTGTTTTTTAATGTTACAAAACGATACGTTGAAAACACTTGCATGGACGAAGAACACCAAAAATACACTATCGATATAGACTGAGTTACGTAGAGGTTACATTAATTTTACATAGGTGTTTTATGGATTACGTGTTATTTGAACACGGCTATTTGTTTTCAAAATGATATATAATTATGTAATACCTTTAACAGACGTGATCTTGTTTGTTTTGTTTCCTAGTCTGTTACTTAATTTACGTCTCCTTATAAAAATGTGGGCCATTTTATCAATTTCAAATAATCAAGCTCCCAGTGGGATTCGAACCAACGCCGAACGGGACCAACCGCCTAGCAATGCAAGTTATGTGGTCTAGGTATAGAAAAGAACATGGGTTGTCTTTGCAGTCGAATGCTTCTTGAATCTTGCACCATCCCCACAACCTTAAATAACAAAACTCTGCGGGTAGCGTCGGTCATTTGGGCAGCCGGATCGAGGAAAACAATCGCAATTAGAATGACCGGCGATAGGCATCTATAAAACCCAACACTATTTTAGAAAGCAATGGAACAATTTAGTTTTTGCTAAGTACCTTCTAGTGAAGCTCTATGCGTATTTTTAAAATAAAACTTTACCTTGCAATTTCTATCACATACAAATCAGCTCAGGCCTTCCAAACTTTAAGAAACTGAACGACTGCTAGCCGGTTAAAAAAGAAAATAGTTGTGTTTTTAGGCTATCATGAATATTAAATACATTGAATAAAAAGGGCTATGGAACATTCAAAGGTGCCGGTTATTTCGTTTGTTTCCTTCTTTTGTTTTCCTTTAAGGAATAACAACAGGTGCAATTCAAAAGAGACGAAATCAACTAAAAGTCTTCCAAATATTAAGAACTAAACAAGAGGCCTATTACAAACACTATTAGTAGAGGTCAACTAGGCAACACTACAAAAATGTAAGAAGCCTCAGCCTCAGCTTTATGGCTAGAACGTTTTAAAGGGTTTGTCAAATGTACACCATTTTTAGACCCGGAATCGATAAAAACATCACCCCAGGGGCAAATATCAAAAATCTTGGTTTAGGTCTACTGGCAACATTTCATGCAAACTTTCAAAACTCTAGTCCTTGTGGTTTCATACACAAAGAATTTTAAAGATTTTCCTTTATGTTTCTATGTAAAATATGTGACACCCGGGGTAGGAGTCAATAATGGCTTAAGAGACACAATTTGAAAAATCTTGGTACAGCACTACTAGAAAATACTTCACATCAAATTTTATAATACTCAGACTGGTTTCTGACAAGATAAAGGAGTTCCCCTATATAAGTCAATATAAACCACTGATCCCTGTAGTGGGGCCAAAATGATCACAGGGGAAAAGAGTGAACAATCTTGATAGAGGTCCACTAGACAATATGCTTCATGCCAAATTTTAGATCTCTGGAACTTGTGGTTACAAACATTAAGGGTTCTAAAGATTTCCTAAATGTTTCTTTATAAAACATATGACCTCTCAGGCGGGACCAACAATGATTCAACTTGAAGGAATATAATATGATTAACTGGTCCACTATACAATGCTACACTTCAAATTTCAGAGCTCTGTGTCTGGTGGTTTTAGACAAGAAGATATTTGAAGTTTTTCGTTGGTGTTGCCTTAGAGTTCTGCATGGATTGGAATAATTTGAACAACTTTGATAGTGGTGCTGTCCTTTTCAGCTGAAGACCAGATAAAGATAAATTGTAGATCCATAAAAAAGTAAAAATTTTATTAGTCTTTGTTATTCATCAAGAAGATTCATTATGCATCTGTTACAAGATACACTGCGTATTAAATGTCTGAAATTCATTAAAAAGTGACAATATGCAATATAACTGCTGAACCAAAACAGTTCAACATGACCTGATAGTCCTTTGCCTTTTCCTCCTCTCGTATAACATGCCAACAGTAAAATTGATGTTGTACTCCGCGAAAGGGTATCTCCTACCATCTTTCAGAGACTCTACTAGCTCTTCATAACTATTTTACTGTATAGGTTTGGTTTTAAGTCAACTTTCATTCTTCTAACTAAATTACATATGATAATATACTAGCAATATAATGACATGTCAGGTTTTATCTCAACTTACTACATTACATATGCGAAATGTAAATACTACTGGACTGTTGCTGGTTAAACAGTCGGACTTCAAATTGTACAGTAGCTATAACCTGAATGTAAATAAAGAGAAATTTTTAGGTAAGACTCAGCCTCATTTAAACTGAAAAAAGTTTCACGGTAAACCTATTACTTAATTTACTGTAACTTTTGTTAGAAGGAACTGTAACTGTCGATCTTTAGTACTATCAGAAAAACACCTGTAGAACATGAAATCAAGGCAAAGCAACGTGACAAAACTCTTATCATGAAAGAAAAATGTTACAACAGACAAGAAGGTTACAAATACATTAACTTGTATACGAAGAATTAAAAAATAAGTTACTTTATGCCAGACATATATTTCAATGGTTAACATAAGGCGGTCAACCTTATTCGAAACGATAAAAGGTTCGACACATGTTTGATAAATAAAAATATTTTCTTTTCCAAGAGCCTACTTCAGAGAAAATGAGGAAAATGAGAATATTAGCCGGCTTACATTGCTTCTCCTTTTGTCATTGCCTTTAAAGGATCTCCCCATCTTCTTTTACCATTAAGTAAACCCCCCGAAAAAACATTTCAATATAAACAAATAACCAGATAACCAGACTGAAAACCTTTAAATAAATAAAAAAAAATGTTACAAATAACAGGAATCTAAGAGAGTAGGCAGCATAGATGTAAGCCACATTTTTACTAGTCTGTTCATTAGCTATCCTTTTGTATCCGTTAGGGCCAATAAAACCGTCGTTTTACTAGCATTCTATATATGGTTCTGGTTACTGGCACAACAGGTGCAATAACTTCTTCATTTGCAATCTTAAAGATGGATCTGCAACAACGAACAACACTTTTGACAAAATGATGACTTTGACCTAATCTAAGCATTACATAAGCCTGAAAATTGTTTTTGGTGAAAACTAGTCTTTCTTGAGGCAAACAGCTTTATTACACAGCTTTTTGGAATAAAAGAGACGCAGTATTTCATTTGGATGATTCCTCTGGCAACCAGGCTCAAAGTACCTGGACCTGAAACAATAAATCATAAGGCATGATATATAAAATTTCAAAAGCCAACAACTGTTATACTCTGTCACTACTGAGTATAAAGTTCATCCTATAAATTTTATAGCTGCTAAATGCACACTGTCACAAGAAGTATGTGAAATACTTGTATTGAGGGCGAGATCCAAACTGTTTACTATTACTATCATTTTTGGAAATCCAACTCTGCATACTTATTCTGTAATCTAAAAACGGCACAGTGTAAGACTTCTGGCAAGGGGCAAATTTTCAGCCGCCGATCAGAGCCAAAAATTATCCCAGGGACACAAACAAAATCGTAGTAGAGGTAGAATAGACAATTCTTTGCAAAAAAGAACACAGGGACTGTGGTTCCATGATATAAATTTTAAAGATTTTCCTCTTTATTTCTAGGTAAAACATGAAACCTCTCGAGTGGGGCCGATAGAAGCTCCAGGTTTATAATTTGACCAAACTTGACAGAGGTACGCTAAATAATACTACATACCTAAATTTAGATTTGAGACATGCGGATATTGACTACAAGATTTGTTTAGAATTACACTATTCACAAAGCACCAAGGTATTATGACACCAGATCAACAATTAAAATGGAACTTCTATAACTTTATCCAAGAACAACTTATGTCTACTTTAAATAATTTCTTTTATAACTGCCTTGGGGTTTTACCAGTACATGCTATAAAGTCCCTTTTTATTTTTGCCTTCAAGGTTTCCAAAGATAAGTATGTTCACTGGCACCATTCACAAAACTGGGTGTTCTCTCCATGCTAGACATTGACCAATAGGGGTGACTTTCGTTAAACTAAAATTAAAGCAAGAGGGCCATAGTATCGCTCACATGAATACCTCCAGTAAAAAGTAAGGTCAATGTAGGAATCAAGTTTAGTTCACTTAATGTTGAAATTGAAATCTGCATGCGAAATTATACATCTTGTCCAGATTTCATAGACAGAGCTTCAAAAAACAGTAAATAGCTCAATAG
Organism: Cyclina sinensis; assembly: GCA_012932295.1. Taxonomy (NCBI): domain Eukaryota; kingdom Metazoa; phylum Mollusca; class Bivalvia; order Venerida; family Veneridae; genus Cyclina; species Cyclina sinensis. Next base: position 4,965,605 of record JAAONU010000017.1, read on the forward strand.
TACAAGCGCCAATTTCGGCCAAAGTCAAAGTTGAAATTTACATGCAAATTATAAGCATAGTTTCCAAACCTTGAGAGCGAAAACAAAAACTGAGTCAGTAGGTCAAGGTAAATATCAGTTAAGATCAAATTGAAGTTGAAATTATAAGTACATTTAAAATTTCCCGAGCTGGTTGAATCTTTACTCCAGGGATATAATTTGAACAATATTGGCAGAGGACCTCTAGGTAAACCTCTAGGCAAAATATCTAAGCTGTAGACCTTGTTCAATCAATCAAGAATATTTTCAGAGATTTTCTTTCTGTTGTAAAGCAACTAGAGTTCTTGATATAATTCAATTTTTTGAACATCTTTGGTAGAGTTTCAAACAAAATACATTACTGTAAAGTTTTATTTACCTCGGCGCGCTAGCTTCATAAAAGATGTCGTTTGAAAAATAAGTTGACACACACAAGCCCGCACGATGGACATCATGCAGTCACAAAAGCTCCCCTTGAGCACCTCACACATATAGTATGAGTGCCGAAATATTTTTCAAGTATCTCTGGCAAACAATCGTCAAAATCATTAGAACAAAATTCAATACTTAATATTGGCAAGGTGCTACTTTAAAAACAACATATTTCACAAATGATCCAAGGAATGAAGTGTTTATATAGATATCTATCTCAAGGTTTTATTACAAATTACTGTATTAAAGGCAGCGGTGGAAGTTGAGTTATAATTCAATATATAACTGCGGATAGCTCTTTGTAAAAAATTAGCGAAAAAAGGAGATTTTATACTTCAATTTTCATTATGAGTTTTTAGATTGAGTGTCACAAATTCACGCTATAATACTTCATCTTGTAATGTTAAAATATAATTATGGCCAGTCTAATCAGCGTGATCTAACCCCAACACTCAGGTCAATAAAGACACGCTGGTGTGATATTAGCAAAGGGGACCAAAGGACTGCACAATAAAAGCTAATAGAAATTTAAGAAATAATCTTTGTTTCCATTAACATAAACCTGCGGCATTAAACCTGTCCAAGTTGAACAAACTCCATTGTCTTCGTTAACTCTTTTGTCTAAATATATTGTCACGATTTACACCAGGTAATGATTCCCTCATAATTATTCAAAAGATCAGATAAAAAGACTTTATTTAAATTTTAATGTCCTTTTACCGAATTCCTCATAAATAAGCCTTAACAAATTGTTAGTCGATGTACACAATACTAAAAGTAAACATGTATTCCATAACAGCCGCGGTTTCATTTATTCAAACAGTGTGACACTGGCTGAGAAAGCCTAGTATATATTTAACATGACATTGAACAACTTTTATACTGTTATCATGTTGGTTTGTTTAAAGATGATAAGCACAGTCGTCCTTACACAAAATTATTTCAAAGTTTCTTGTCTCCAAGTTTTAATTGAATAAGACAAGGCATTACCTTCAAGGAAAACATAATAACATAACATGTTGAAATGTATAATGTTAGTTTCTAACATTTGAAGTTTACATAAAAAACCACAAGCTTTGACTATTGTAACTGATTTTACTTAAAGTATATTTTTGTCATTCAAGGTATTCCAACTGTGTTTTTGTTTGCCTTTGTATGTCTTTTAATATATTTTAGTATCTCATATTATGTAAATACTAATGAAAACAAATAAATCGATAAATTCGGGCAAATAACTTTTTTCCCAATGATTAAAAAATCAGGCAAATAAATTGCTCCAACAGTATTTAATTAAAAATAAAGTCACATTAATATTTTGTTCCCACAGATTAGAAAAAATAATCTCAGGCAAATATCTTGTATCCACAGATTACTGAAAATAATATCTCAATAAAATACTCGTATCTTGTTCCCGCAGATAAAAAATATTGCAGGCAAATAAGTTGTTTCCACAGATTACTAAAACTAATATCTCAATCAAATATCTTGTTCCCACAGATAGGAAAAAATAATCTCGGACAAATATCTTGTATCCACAGATTAATAAAAATAATATCTAAATCAAATACTCTCAGCTTGTTCCCGTAGTTAAAAAAATATTGCTGGCAAATAAGTTGTTTCCACAGATTAATAAAAATAATATCTCAATCAAATATCTTGTTCCCGCAGATTTAGAAATATTGCTGGCAAATATGTTTTTTCCACAGATTACTAAAAATAATATCTCAATCAAATATATTGTTCCCTTAGATTAAAAAATATTGCAGGCATATAAGTTGATTACTAAAAATAACATCTGAATCAAATATCTTGTTCCAACAGGTTAGAAAAACATAATCTGTTGCAAATATCTTGTTTCCATAGATTACTAAAATAATATCTCAATCAAATATCTTATTCCCGCAGATTAAAAAATTATTGCTGGAAAATAAGTTCTTTCGACATATTATAATAAAATAAAATCAATCTGAAAATAAAACACCATCCATATCATCTCTGTGCTTCCATACATATTTCTATCATTACAAACTGTCCATATTTTGATTAAGAAAAGGACAGAATTTGAAAACAAATAATCGAGCAAATAGATAAATAATACAGATTAATGACGTTCTTGATTTTTTTTAGAAAAGAAACAGTATGTTTAGAATAAAACTCTAGAATTCTATCCTTTGCCACCACTTCTTACAAACTTTGCTAAAAAAGCATCCCACAAGGCAAAATCTGATAATATTTACTTATCTTTATTTGGGCACAGGTTTGTTTAAACCTTTTGTTCATACGTTCAGTTACGTATATTATATACCTGATACGCTCTAAATGGCTTAACGACAACACTTTGTTTATTGTTTTCGTATGTAAACTGTTGGAGGGGTTGCCAGCAAGTTAATTTAATTGAATACGTCAGAGGACCTATTCCTCTCGAATAAAAATTTTGATGTAATATCAAAATATGGTTATTGCTGTCATTTGTCTTATCAATATTAATTTGGACAAATCATAATTGATAAATCACAATTATCATTATTATTATTTATAATATTATCATTATGAATTATTTGTAACACATTTTTTATTCTTTTTTAAAGATATTGTTTTATTTTTATTCATTCCATCATATGACACATAACAATGTCCGGAACACGAGTTACTATCGAAAGAAGATTGTAAGGAAATATTATAAAAATCAACAACTTAATAAACATGTTATTTTAAAATTTCAAAAAATAGCAAGAACGTGTGCCTATTTTCCTTTGCAATCTCAAAATCCTCCTTTTAGCAAGTTTTCATGACCATATTATCGAGCATCATAGTTTTTGTTTAGTTGATAATACGTCTTGACTTTTTAGGATAAGTAAAGGGATAACAGCTTTATGAAACTATGTACCTGATGAAAAAAAAAAAAAAAGAAAACTAAGGGCCGTATCGTGAGATTATCAACAATGAGGTAACTTTCTATTTTCATTTTTTTCAAGCAAACATTCAAGCAAATGGGTTCATTGAGCATAGTCAATTACGGTTATATGTCTGAAGTTAAAGTTACCTATAAATTTGTCATATCAAAAGAAATAATTTACAATAAGTAATTATAAGTTATCATTGAATTTACTCAATTCAAGAAGTTTAAGGCCAGCAGCATTGGCCTTTGTTTTCTTAGTGGATTTTTTGTTTAAAAAAAATTCCTGAGGATTTATTTTATTGAGAAATTTCCATCAAGATCAAACTTGCTGAATATAGATTCATCCGTTAAAGTGTAATTAGGTGTAACCACCGTGTGTCCATTGTAGTCATCTGTCAACAAAACGTTTTGACATTCGCAACATTTTGGTAACATCAGATCACAAAATTCGTCTTCAGTGAAAAAAAAGTGACTGGTCTGGCGGTATGTAAACACCGCCTTATATCACACCGGTTAAGCTTGAAAGCACCGACTTCTGAATATGCATATGTCTATTTGGGTAACTTTTAAAATCGCAGAGAGAGAGAGAGAGAGAGAGAGAGAGAGAGAGAGAGAGAGTGCAACACACCAAATTTCAATTCTAGGCCTTGTGGTTTTAGGCGAGTTTTTCATTCAAGTAGCTATAGCAAGTATGGTATGGTATTCTTTGAAAAACAATTACATAACATCATGCTAGAAATGTCAATGCCAAGTTTCATCAACTTTGGCCCAGTGTTTTCAAAAGACATGTTGTTCTAATTGACTGTTGGACGACAGAATCCGGACGGAATGTGAACAAAATGGTTATGCTGAGTGTCTGGGTCATGTGAGCTTGGATAAAGTGATATAGATTTACATATATATTCATTGATTTTATTGAAAAGACGGACATGCATAGTTTGGGCGGCTTTATAAGCATCATTTTGTCCCATCCTGTCCCGTCTCGTCCAATTGCTTTTTCTTGAATATCTCTAAAACCAGTACAGATATTTAATTGAAACTTAAAATATGATTGAGAGATCACAATGAAATTTCATGTGCCAAGTTTAATAACTTGTAGTTGTATTTTGATATAATGTCTGTCCCTTTTTAGAAAATAATCTCAAAATATCCAATAATTTACATTTTTCTTGTATATCTCTGTAATCAGTACAGTTATTAACTTGAAAATAAAAACATATATGAAAGATCACAATGCAACCTTATGTGCCATTTTTGATAAATCTGAATTGTACTTTGATGTAATTATGCCCCTTTTTTCATAGATAATTTGGCCAAATCACCTTTTCTTGAATATTTCTGAAATCAGTACATTAACTTAAAACTTAGAATGTATATAAAAGGTTATAAACAAGTTCCATAGGGCGAATTTCATGACCCTGACTTGCATTTTGATATAAATATGATAACTTTTGCTTTGAAAATGTCCATCAAGAGACAATTTCTGCTTTATGAAAGTTACTTTATGAAAACCATAAAAAAGGTTTTGAACAAAGATGGAATTCATGGTGGTTATTTTTGGTTTATTTAAATACTTCTGTATTTGTATTTACCATTCGTGCACATATCACGTTTAATTTTTAACAAACTATTAATAATTGCATCTACATATAGTCCCAATACCTTTTTCGATCCTAAAGCTTTTTTCACTTTAAGCATATTAGTAGGGACAGGAGTCGCATTCAGCGATAGCTAAAGTCAACTTTAGCTTCGACTGCCATATGTCCTTGACCATGTCATGTTTCTGTTTTGAAGCTACAACATTAAAATTAGAATCGTGTGTATAGTTTTTAAAGCAAACCAGATGGCATATATATTGATATATAAGAGTATAATATCGGCGCAAAAATGAAAGAAGGCATATTGAATTTAAGTACTATACTTAATGTACACTGCTCAATTATCTGCACGATAACTACAAAGGTCACAAATGGTATAGCATTTTGCAAAAGTGAATTTATTGTATGTTTATATTATCAACTCAGTTCCTGTAATTCAAATCATTGAACAACTTTAGTAGAGCTTCATACAAGGAACATCCTTGCAAAGGCTTGGTAGTTTCAGAGGAGATGTCGCTTGAAACAAACAAATTCGCATGTATGCACGTATACACGCACGCACGCACGCACAACGAATGACATTATGCGATTACAATGCTCTGGTGAGCTAAAAATGTGATAAATAGATTATGCACACAGAATTTGATATGAATATCCAACCCCATACATTTTTAGCATCTATGTGTCTCTGTCCAGTTTGTTCACATATCAGTATATATTACAAGTTATATATTGATCGTTTAGTTAACACTGTAAGCACTATTTCAAAACAAATCTACTACAAGAACGTTTCTTTCCCTGATGACAATTGCAACTAAATTACATATCCGAATTGATTGCCGAAATACTACTCAGTGATACTATCATTCCAATATTTTATATCATCGTCATAATCATAATACTGTAAACGAAATTCAAGACGTAATATTTGCAAAGTACTACTTTAAACCAAATTATTTAACAAATGCTTCAAGGAATGATGTTTTGTATTGATTTCCATGTATAGGTTTACAAATTAATTGTATTACAGGCATAGCTGGATATATAAATAACTGTGGATAGCTCTTTGTGGACCAATAGTGAAAAGTGGTGATTTTGTATTTCTTATCACTTGCTTTTGCTTTACAGGGAATCAGAATGCTAAGTGTGTGAGTAGGTGCTGACTAAATGTCCTGCAGTGAAGTGAAATTTCTGCGAAATTTTGAAAGTTGGCAATATGACCTCTGACAGAGCCAGGATTTGGTGCTTACTGTTAATGAAACTTGCACCATGACCACAATGTCCAAATGAACTGAACTGTCAGATAAATTTCAAGACTAAGTTAGTTAAGTAGCAATGTTATATTTTATTTCTTTTCAGGTTTACTTTGAAAAGTATTGCTAAAATACATTTTGACGGGTTGTATGCGGTCGTAACGAAAAGCTCGAAAACTATTGTATTGTATCGTAACTATATGTAACCTATGCATTAGTTTCATATTCTTACCCCTTTGCGTTTGCTGTGCGCCCGCTTTACGTTTTAAATTCAAATGTATTTGAATATGTCCATCTAATATTACGTACGTTGCACTCACAGAGTGAATGATATACGCTTCTTGCTTGTTTGCTTGCTTGCGGACAAAAATAGCGCAGTTTACTACAGGTAAAGTGAATTCAACCGTGAACTGATCAATTGGCCCGGTTTATGAAAGATGTTACGTTTATGTGGTATTTTCCCACGCTATAGTGATCTGATATTAGGACAAAACTTTATTTTGGTGTGACAATATTTGGAGTATGTGTGATGTAAAAGCTGAACTCAAATATCACGGCTTGAATGGAAGTTTAAAAAATGGTATTAAATTACCCGTGCTTATAGTATACTTGCAATTATTGATTTTTTTTCTTTCCATTGCAAAATTTTGAAGTTGCAGTTCTATATTATCCAATATTGACCCACATTCATAAGTGTACGTATTTCAGGCCATTGTAGTGATTTGAGTTAGTGATCATTTAGTGAATAACTCCACAGTATTTGGAACAAGACATAATAAATACACTTTTTCTGTGTTTTACCCATTTCCTGACATTTCCGTTCATTATACCATTTTGACAGAGGGAGGAAGTAAATCTGCACTAGTACATACAGAAAGCATTTCTTCTAATCCAGATATGGATGAAATTTTGGAGTTTATAGAGGATCGGTACTTGCTTATACCTATGCCGCCAAACCTTAAAATCACTGTTCCATCCGCACTTTCATATCAACTTTCCCTGTTACTACCACAGGTACAGGTGTACCACCATTAACCAGTACAGGTCCTAAAATTTCGGTTAACGTCCCACCACCAACTCCTTTACCAAATTTGTCATTTATCAGCCCATTAGCTACTATACCAGGTTTTCGAATTTCAAACCCGTTCATTGCATCTACACATGTTCCATCTGTGTCTGTTCCCCGCTCTGTAACAGTGCCTCATTCAGTCTTACCTAAGATTCCTTGTTTTTCGGACGATGAAACTTTACCTAAAGGTGAGGTACCATATGTTGTTTGAAAGTATGAGTTGCAATGTTTTTTGACAAATCCAGACCTAACAAGGTCTACTATACTGCAGATTATTAGCCCAGATCATGACGGTACCGTAAGGTCAAGGTTCAAATATAGTTGACATATTGGCTAAACTTGATATTATGTTTTCATAGGCTTCAACATAAGAAGATTTATTAACCCAGTTCTTTAATAGTGGACAAAATCCCAGCGAGTTCGTGACTGCATATGCGTGTAGAATAGAGATCCTTTTACAGTCTATTATTGATAATGATCAACTTCCAGTCTTAGCTAGGAATGACATCTTGCGTCATAAATTTTGGACAGGTCTATATTCTGATATGCTGAAATTGCAGACTAGACATAAATATGACTCTCTTTTGGATTACAATCTGTTACTTCAACAGATACGAAAAGTAGAAAAGGAGATTTCTACTTACCCCACTCAAACAAATATGAAGACCCCTTCATCTTCTGCCCCAACAACCAAACCTACAGTAAAACATACTCTGCCTGCCGAATCTTCTTTTGAACAACAGTTCTCCTTTGAATAAATTGGATTCTAAAATCACCAGCATTGAATCTAAACTTTCATCTTTTAAAGATACTGTTGAAGCAAAGATTGATTCCAAGTTTGATTTGATACTTCAGAAGTTAGAAAACCAAGGTTCTAATTTCAGGTCGGCTGCAAAGTCCAGTTATAGAACCATCACAAGTAACAATAATAATAGCAAAATCAGCATCAACTGTAACAACAAAACAAACAAGAATAGCAACAACAACAACAACAACAATAGTTTAGTATAAATCTTATACCAAAGGTAGAGGCAGATGTTGTGGTAGATATTATTACCGTGATTCGAACCCGACAAACTGATAACCTCATCTGTTGTGGGCGATATAGAGGATGCTAACCCTTGTATAGTTGAGCCCGAATCGGTAAATAGATCAAGTATAGCTCAGCAGGATATATTTGTAAATAATCTGGTTTACAGTGTTACTGTAAATGGAAGTACTTTGTGTACTAAGTGTTTGCTTGATTTAGGTTCTATGGTGTCTACAATTAGTCAGTCTGCTTTTGAGATATTAAATCCTACGGTTACTATGAAACCTTTAAATTCACTTACCCTCTTTGTTGCAGATGGATCTCCACTGAAATATTCAGGCTACATTGAAGCAACTATATGTGTTTCATTTTTTATCGTTTACCTCGACATTCCTATTCTGGTGAGACCAGACAATGACTTTAACCTTTAACAAACGAATGTTCTTCGCAGTTGTAAGATGTTTTTGGATAAAATAGAATGGGATTCGGTTTAACTAATGCCGCGCTATTTTTTCAGCGTTGTATGGAAAACATGTATGGGTGACATGCACCTCAGAGTGTTTGATTTTCTTTGACGACATTTTAATTTTTCGTCCTCTTTTGAGGAACATATTTCAAAATTAGATTCTGCCTTTCAACAACTCAGCGACCATAATATAATTTGCGCGTCAAACCATCTAAATGTGAATTTTTAAAGCCGTCTGTGACATATTTAGGGTATGTTGTTTCTGCTACAGATCAAAACAAGCTCTCAGTTGTACAATATTGGCCTGTTACAATGACTATCAAAACACTTATATTATTTCTTGGATTTACAGGGTATTATCGTAAATATGTTCCCAATTATGCCCAGATACTGTAGCCCTTGAATGAACTTTTACCAAGCCCTGGCGACAATAAAAGATCCTAACGGTCCAAGAAAAAGGTTAAATCACCAGCTAAATGGGTCTAGGGTGGAGCATAACAAAAAGCTTTTGGGACAATTAAGGATAAGTTAATATCCCCATCAGTTCCAGGTTACGCAGATTTCTCCTTACCATTCATTGTGCACACGGATCCGAGTTCTCATAGTCTTGGTTCTGTCTTCATACATGCACAAGATGGTAATGAACGTGTAATTGCTTACGCTAGTCGAAGCCTCAGACCAAGTGAACGCAACTACCCTGCTCATAAATTAGAATTTTTAGCTCTTAGGTTGAGCGTCACAAATTCCATGACTATTGGTATAGGAATGAGTTCGTCGTGAAAACGTAAAGCAATCTGTCAACCTATGTGACCTCCACAGCCAAGCTAGATGCTAGACAACACAGATGGCTCGCAGACTTAGCCAATTACAACTTCACAATGGATTATCGAACTGACTAGCATAAGATAGGTGCTGACGGTTTGTCTAGGCGTTACATTTTCCAGGATGAGATACAAGCAATCTACCAAGCAGAAGCTATTTCTGATCCGTTTATCAACAACTGTTTAGGTGCAGCAGCCCCTCAGATTGCCACTGAAGAGGTGATGTATCTGCTTCAATTGCGGAAATTAACTTGTTGAAGGAGCAAGGCCATTTTATCAACATTTTTGGTAGCGGTTTCCGTCACAGGGGGAGGGACACCAACAAAGAACCAACGGTTGTACAGAAGTTCTTAGAGAGACAAAGCGGCTTTCGATACAGTATTCTGTACAGAACCGCTACCTTGGATGGCCAGCCAGTAAGACAACTTGTCATTCCAGAATCACTTCGGAACATTGTTATCAAAGGCATCCATAATGATGCTGGGCACCAGGGCAAAAAACCATTATAGCTTGGCAGACAAAGGTTTTATTGGCCTGGTATGGAGAAGCATATTTACAGTTGGGTTGAGCAATGCGATCATTGCTTTAGGAGGACGACTCCAGGTAACAAGCCTTTTGCCGAACTGAAACCTATCCATACTACCAGACCCATGGAATTGGTGTCCATTGACTTCTTAAAGGTAGAACCAAATAAAGGTGGTATTAAAAATATCCTTGTTATATTTGACCACTTCAAACGTTTCGCACTGGCTATTCATTGCAGGAACCAGACTGCATCAGCTACAGCAAAGGCACTTTATGAAGGGTATTTTCAATACTACAGCTTTCCAGAACTGCATAGTGACCATGGAGGCAACTTTTTCAGTCGCACCATCCAGGAACTGTGCAAAATTGCAGGCATTAAGAAGTCAAGGACAACTCCTTATCAACCCATAGAGAATGGAGGTGCAGAAAGATGGAACCAGACTCTTCTAAAAATGTTAGGAACTCTAGAAAATTACCAGAAGTCTGATTGGAAGGCATACACAGGTCCACTGGTGCAAGCATTAAATGCGAGTAAGAATGATGCAAAAGGATACGCCCCTCACTTTCTGATGTTTGGCTGGCACCCTGGCTTCCTGTAGATGCTTATCTAGGAACATATCCGTCAGAAAAGCACACAGGTAATAAGTCCTCTTGTGTATCAAAACTGCATCAGCGATTACAGTAAGCATATCACAGAGCTGCTGACAAAGCTGGAAAGATGGCCACCAAGAACAAGAACATCTATGATCAGAGAGTAAGGCATACTCGCCTGGGTGCTGGAGATAAAGTTCTAATTCGGTAGGCAATGGTACGATAGTGAAAACATGATGGTACGATAGTAAAAACGCGATGGCACGATGGCGAAAACACGATGGCACGATAGTGAAAACACGATTGTACGATGGTGAAAACGATATGGTACGATGGTGAAACCATGATGGCATGAAATTGAAAACGAGATGTTACGATAATGAATTGGCGCAGCTCGATGGTGAAACCGCGATGGTACGATGAAATAATGCGATATTACTTCACGATTTCACCATCGTACCACCGCATCAGGGCGATTTCACCATCATGCCAACGTTTTTTCATCATCGTATAGTATGTGGTTTCGTTCATATTTTCATAAGTTAACATACATATTTTGTACAGCAGTGATTTTGTATGTTTGATCATGGTATTAACCATATGTTCAGGTTATAATCCACAATAATAGACTGATTGCCACATTTTCACGCTAAAACATTTCATGTCGTGTCATTAAAAAAGCAAATAAGTCTAAATCACTAAATCACAATGCATATAAACCCCAAAATCAGGTCAATAAAGACACGCTGCTGTGGTATAACCTGGGGGGATACGATTAAACACTGTATAATGTTTTGCATGAAATAACAGATTTTTATATTGCATCAAAGGAATACACATTCAGAACTATAACAAATATTTTCTTTGTTTCGACTATCAAATAATTTATACGTCACCAAACTTCTGGCATGCTCTTTCGTATTTGTCAATTCTTTTGTCTGACTGCATTGTCACGATTTACATCAGGTACTAATTCTCCCATTTCTATAATTCCTAAGATCAGATAAAAAATACTATACTCGTATAAATCATTTTAACAACGGAATAGTTTTGTGTGTGAGGAAGAATAAAGTAGGATAAAGGACATCAATTTTAGAAAACGATACGCATATACGGTATGGGTTAGTTTCATTATTTAAAGAACTGTTTAAAAATATAAAACACTATTCAATGTACAAAGCTTAAGAACTTCTATCTTTTAGTATTTTGAAAAATAAGATCTCTTAATATTGTTATTGAAATAGCACTAACTTGTATTACAACAACAACAACGAACATATTGATAATAACAACAACAATAATTAAGATAATAATAATTATTATAATTGTAATTTTTCTTATTGTTATTAATCTGGACAAATGATAAGTGATAAGTTGTAATTATTATTATTATTATTATTCTTGATATTTGAGACAGATGTTGTTGGTGTATTTAGCATATATTCCAATTCTAGCATAAAAACTAATTAACTGTAACACTTAACATTTTTTTCATTTGATTTAAACTAAGCGTTCAATTTTTATCAGGTTCTTGAAAATTTTGCCGAATAATCACACGACATACACAAAACAGTCCGAACACGAGTTAGTTTGAAAGCAATTTGTAAGAAAACATAGTAAACAAGGATATCGTTGGAAACGATGGATGCTCCTCAAACGAAACAAATGTACAATTGAGGAAGTTGTAGATAGAAGGAGTTGTTTTGTGTTCCATGATGAAGAGGTCTCGATGCGAAATATCATGAAATGATGGTTGAAAATGAATGAAAAGTGATTAGCGGTTTGGGCTCATATAATAGGGGTCTGATAACGTATAAGATAATAAGGTAAATGTTGAAACAGACTTTGTTTTAAGTTTTTAGGTTATAATAAAGTTGTACGACCCTCTAAATCTTTACAAAAACAACAAATAAAAAGGAATTATACTGAGACACTTAATTACGTATTGGTATGTTAATACAGGAAACGTGGGATGCGCGCTGATTACTAAAAAAAATCAGTCAAAAATTTCAGTCATTATAGTTTTTCTTTTCAAAGCATAAATAACGTCAATACATTTCCCCGAAAGTTCTATATAAAAAAGGCAAAGCACAGTCACACCTAACCAGGCCCATTTTAAATTAAAAATCCATCCTCAGTTTTGAAAAATTATCATAGCACTGAGATAAGGAAAAATTCCTGGTCATGTATCTTCTAAAACAGAATTCGCCTGTCACAAGTCTTTTTTAAAAATCCAAGAATGAATAAGATGAAGAGCTTCGTAAGCAAAAAATCCTTTCCATGATGTTGGAAATTGTCTGATCGTGTTTCAGTACATCGATTTTATTTTTACCGTCACTTTTCCAAAACATCAGTATCTTGAAAACTTTGAAGATACAGAACTGAAACTTTAGAACGAAGACTATTTGCTTTAGGTTACCTACATTTCTGGATGATTGTTTGGCAGTGAAATGTAAATAAGACTAGCTCTTCAATATTTCAAAATCAAGACCCAATTCAAACAATAAGTTTTCATTAGTGTGAAAATGAGGTCCAAAAGATGATGGAAGAAAATGCAAATATTAGCAATTATTAAGAGTTGGGTCTTAAATGCAAACATACAAAATAATTTATTGTTTATGTCTTAATTTAAAAAATATGCAAAATCTTTAAAACAGACCATATAACAACCAAATATCCAAAAATTGTAATAATGAACTTTTAACTTTTGTGACATGACAATTTCTAATCTTATTGTATAACAAAATGGAGATTTGTGTGTTTTAAGTTATGTTTAAACGTATTTTCTTAAGAAATTTAGGCTTTCAGTCTGAGACATTACAAATGGAGATATGCAAAGATATTGTGATAATCATTTTAACTACACTTAATTTCGACTAATTTGCCAATGACTGCAGATAAGATCACTATCATTTTGCTTTTCAATTATTCGTTTACAATGGACAGGTTAAAGAAGTAAATTGTCATTATTTGCACGGAATTTCTGTTTTGTTACTGTCGAATAATCCTCTTATTACTGCAAGTGTTTCAAGCCAATATATTAAAGGTCACGTGACACGAATTTTTGACCTCGAAATTTTCATATGGGCAAAAAATATATATCTAACTATGACTGTTTTACAAAATTCCGCAGGTAATTTTCATCTTAAAGATGTTTCTATAGCAAATTAAAATCCATATTTTACGCACTTTGTCGCGCGCACCTGTCACGAGCGAAACCGGAAGTGACGCACATTTATCTCTTGCCACTTTACAAAGCTGCCTGAATTGTTGACAAAAACTTTAAAATTTTGATGGAAAGTGAAAATGTAGAAAGAATATAGTAAAAAAACAAAATTGAACAAGTTAAGCTAACATCATGAATATACATTGCAGATTTTTTAAATAAAAAATTTAAAATTTTGATGGAATTACGAAGCCAATGAGCAATATTATAATAATATAGAGGCTATTTTAATCAGGGTTATAGAATTAAAAGGTACATCAGTGAAATAATTTAGACTAAGAGAAATTTTTCAAGTAACTGATCCAAAAATTTTGAACATGCTTATTTTTATCCGATGCAGTTTGTTGGAAGACTTGATTAACTAACTCCAATCGAGAGATTTGTTTCCCATAAAAACATTCTCCTAACAGCGATGTGTTGTTTATTTTTCTGTGGTATATTTTGCCTGAAGTACGTGTAAGTAATCTTTGACTAGATCTATGATTTTTTTCATAATAAATGCATTTTTTTGGCTTATTCATTCTACATTTTTTTTGAAAACAGAACAATAATGATCAAAGAACAAATAATACGAAGAAGCCCTAAAAACTATATCAAAATCATAACACAAACACATGGAAGCTTCTTCACTAAAAATAATTCAGACATGTTAATTGGAACAAGCTATTACATAATGTTTTCACAAGTGTGACTGATCAAAAGTAATTCAATCAATTTGTAAGATCACTTGCCATAAAATTTTGCTATTTGTCTCAACTTTAGCATTGACTGGGTCATAAAAAAGTTAATTGCTTTGTTTTGACAGCTATGTAGAATATACAAGGGTCCAAGGAAGTGTTACGCAGCATGTAAAAACGTGGAGGAGATAGTTTTATATAGAACCACAACATGGAAGAAATTGGAATATTTATTAATATTTATTAAGGTAAAATTACAACCCGTTCTCCCGGCACCAAGTTTGAATTTACGTATAAAAATCGAGAAGTAATCACATTATTTTATTTTATTTACAATTTATAGCATGTTATAATTATAAGTGTGCCTTTATCGTGTTTCTTGCACTTGTGGTTTAGTGTTATTTTTTCTTTTAAAAACGGATGTGTTGAACAGTGTAATTCTGCACTACTGCCTGGTACAGTAAGGATAAATCTACGTCACAACCAAAAATAGCGGCGGAAACTACCGATTTCGAAACGGAAACAGCCGATCATCAAAAACACGTTTTTCTTATCAAAAGCAATATTGTTTAACCATTTTAATCAGTACATTATGATTATTTTGAATAGACTAAGTTGCTATAGTCGTGTCACATGACCTTTAAAGATATATAAAAACACGCGATCAGCCACACCGTCACAGAAGTAAAAAAATATACAAGGAAGGTATTTAGATTCTGTTTTCATACCGTAAAAGCTACAGAAAAAGTACATCACAGACACATTACTAAAGATACATCAAGATTTATTAACCTAACACCATCTGTTGTGTTCTAGAAAACGAATTATATAGGTAAAAATGCACTTTAAAACTTGGTACATGTTTCAAGGACAATAAGCAATATAAATCTATAGCAATAAAGAAAAACTCTAAACTGTTAAAGTTATAATACTGGCCATATTCGTCAATAAAATACACCATATAATAACCACCATATAATAACTCTAGAATGCTTAAAAACATTATCAACACACTATTTGCATGGTTATTTTTGGTTGATTGCAAGTTGTGCTTGAGATACATCAGGATTAAATTATCATAAATAGTTTATGACCTGCCGGTCTTAAATTGCTTCGGAAATCCCGAACTCACTTCGCCAATACCCATAAAACAAGTCGTCAATGTCACGTGATCAATTTTGAATATGTGATGTAGACGACAATAGTGGATCATCATTCAAAACATAAATTCATTCAAAAAGATAAATAGACATAATCGTGTTCGAAAGCTTGGGCATCAAAACCCATTACAGTAATGAGAAAAAGCTGTAAAAATTACAGAGGAGGAATTACGATAATTTCTTTGTTTTGACAGCTGTGCAGAATATACAGGGGTCCCTGTGGGCAGGTTTATTTGCATAAATACCATACAATGACCATGACCTATAAATCTAAGACATTTCATTGCATGTAAATTTTTTATCTACATGTCATAAATCAACATTTTTCTCCAAACATATCTCATATGTGAAAACTGGGTAAACTTCCATTCTAGTCAAAACTCAATAACAATGTAAAACACATTATAAGGTCACCTGAGTTCATCCTGACATTGTCAATGACGTAATGATATAGAGAACGTGGGGAAGTGTTGCGGTGGAGATGAAACTGCATCAATTATATTTTAAAGCCCAGCGTGGAAAGAAATTTGGAATATTTATGAAGCAAATCCACCTTCTAAAGTAAAATTTTAACCAATACTGCCGTCCCCAAAGTTTAATTTACTGATTAAAATCGATTTTTTAAGTTATCACTTGTAACATTTATGTATAACAAGACAACCAAGTGCAGTAAACATACGCTTGCTTAACACGTTAATTCATAAGGCAATCTAATCTCGCCGTGTACATGCATCAAAGACCTCTGTGTCTGTAAGCAATTGCAGCCGACGTCAGTATTGATCTTTTGTCAGAAAAGTGGGTGGAGTATATACGATGAACAGACAGTAGTGCATTCGCGTTAAAAATTAAGGCGATTTTTCTTCGCTTTGATGATGGAGTATAGCGAAGTTTAAATGCGGAAAGCGACTTCTTCGCCCTAGTCGCCCCCTCGCGAGACCCCACGGTATTATTATTTTTACGGTGACGTCATGCGACATTTCGCTTACGGAAAGAGTTTTGCAGTCAAGATGTGAAATAAATCGCAAATACACTAAATGGCAACAGGTTTTAATGAACTTTTTTTTTTACTAGAATAGTGAATAAATATATGTTCTTTCGATGTTTAGTGGAAATCGAAGATAAGTTTATATTTTTACAGAAAAAAATAGATCAAAACCACCGGCAATGTTACTGCTAACTTTTCTGTGCATAAAATGACAGTTAAAATTAGGCGTTACGGTTTGACAATAATAATAAATGACTATAAAATGGGTCAAACAGTCAACGCCAAAAAAAAGGTTGTAAAAAAGGTGTCGATAATGTTATTAATCCAATTCATCAAAAGCTATAAATATAAAAAATCATTTAAACTTCTTGAATGAGCATCAGTATAATATGTATAATTATAAACCTAAATATTAACCAGAAACTTTAAATTATATCACCATTTGAGTACATATTATATTTTGGGGGTGAACTGTCTTGTTTCATAAAAAAACTGCGGGAGAAAAGTCTTGGGAGAAAAATTCCTGGGGTGAAATGTCTTAGTGAGGAAAAATCTTGAGGTGAAACGTCTGGAAATCTACTTTTGAGGGTAGCGAAATTCAAAACTCACATGATGCAACTGACTTTGTGTTGCAACTTGGTTGTTTCCGAGAAATAGTATGGACAAAAGTTACAATTAAAAATGCACGAAACTGGCATAACTGGCATACAATCAGTGAACCAAAACATGCTGCTAATATGCACAGCTCCTCTTGATAGAATAGATTCCTATAAAGTTTCAATGATTTCCAGTTAGTGGTTGCTGAGAAACTTAATAGCTGAAAAAGCTTTAAAGTGGAATAACGTGGTGAAAAATCATTGAACCGAAACATGCTGCTAATATGCATAGCTCCTTTGCTGCCTTTCATATGAAGTTTCCATAAATTCCAGTCAGTGGTTGTTGAGAAATAGTCCGGACTAACTGGATGGTTGAAAATGCTTGAAAGGGGCATAACTTCGTGAAAAATCATTGGACTGAAACATCATCTGATATGCACGGCCCCTTGGTAGTAAAGCTTTCTTTAAAGTCTTTAAAGTTTCAATGGTTTCCAGTCAGTGGTTGCTGTGAAATAGTCCGGATAAACTTGTTTTGAAAAAGCTTAAAAGCTTGAAAGTGGCATAACGTGATGAAAAATCATTAAACCGAAACATGCTGCTAATATGCGCAGTTCTTTTGGGAGTAAAGCTTCCTATAAAGTTTCTGTAAATTCCAGCCAGTGGTTTGTTGAGAAATAGTTCGGACAACAGTTTGGGACAGACAAACAGACGGAAGGACAGACGAAGAGGCGACTATATGCTTCCCCGTTCGGGAGCATAGAAACCAACTTAATATACAGAATATTATCCCAAGATTTCAAAGAAAATAAGAAACTGTGTGTCCTATTTTCTTTTGCAATTCTCAAAATCACCCTTTCAACACATTTTCATGACCATATAATCGAACATTATAGTTTTTGTTTGGTTGAGAATACGTTTTGACTTTTTTGGACAAATCAATAAAGAAAAAAAGAAAAAAAAAACAATGGGCCGTGTCTAGATATTATCAACAATGTGGTAAATTTTACATTTTTATTTTTTTTTTACTTTCAGGAAACTGACCGTTTTGAAACTACTTTTGCATACTCCTCTCGAAGGTATGTAACTTTTCTATTAATCATTTTCACATCAAGGACATCACATCACATAACCTGCTACATGCGAAACAGTTGCAAGGTTGTTCTGTGTTTCAATGACCTTCGAAAACTGAACTCGTTTTTTTCAAAGACAGCTTTTGATCGTAATTTAGAGAAGGCTGAAAGATCGTGTATTTGCAGAAATCATTAAACGTCAAATTTTGACGTTGTTTTCTTGATGACGTCAAATTGATTTATTCCCGTACTTTATAAGAATTGAACTCATCCTTTAGCAAATAAACCGACTTAACAACTCAGGGTCACCAAATCTGTTTTTGAAGGTATTTAGTTGTATAATACTGTTTTTAATTGTTTTAAGTGTTGACAAAGCCGAAACGACGATAAACCCTGTAATCTTTTAAATATATAGGTATAAATATTCAATGAGTTCAGGAAAAATGCTCAACATCAACACAAGAATAACGACACTGGTTCCCGTTTGACTTTTGTTTTCTTCAAAACATTTAAACCAACTGAAGTTGATAACAAGTTTTAAAGTGTACTTTCTCTGCAACAGGGCTTTTGTTTTGGATTTAGCCCGATTTCGACATAAGACGAACATTTATGATTTTAGATCAAAAGCGATTTTTAGAGAACCTTTATTGATATCTGAATGCTTATGCGTTTTAACCACTACTAACTACTTTGTTTACTTAGTCGAAACACGAGGTCGGTGCCTACTGGTGGATGCGAGGGAAATAAGTGCGTGTTCGCAGTTTCACAAACTCCACGCAGGGTTACTTCTCTTGTTATACCAGTATCCAGTTCCTACACAAGTTTAACATGGCTAAAAGTAAGCGGATTACAGTCTCACTGCAGTGTAATCTTCACAAAACTTATTACGTATCACCAGCCACAGTTCATTTCTCTTATATATGAAACATACGAAAGTATATCACTTAGGTAACAGACTTCAAGAGAAAGATACATATTTAATAGTTTGAAATAATTTCAGAAGAAAGTTATGTTACTTCTGATCTAAATTACTTAAATTAGAATGAGTGTGGCAAAACACGTGGCTGACTTCAAGAAAAAAATACATATATAATAGTTGAAATAATTTCATAAGTAAATCATGCTGTTTCAGAACTAAATTACGTAAATTAGAATGAGTGTGGCAAAACAAGTGGCTGATACTGTCCAGAACGCGGGAGAGACGATTTCCGGTGGCCCGTTTAGATGTTACCTAGACCATAATCATAATTCTAAAGAAGAAGTTGAGAAATGCAATGCAATCGAACAAGAAAGGCAAGCTCATATATTTTTTTCTGCCGTTTTTCTTTTTTTTTTTACGAATTAACGTTAATACATAATTATCCGAGCCAAGTGATCTTTTAATAAATGGTTTCATTTTGTTACAAACATCAATCATGAATCTCGTCAATAATGGAACTCGAATTCCTGACTTTTTTCGCAGGGATAACCTTGTGAGAATGCAACAAAACGTATAGCAATTGTTAATTGCCTGGGTAATAGAATAGAGTGAAAGTAGTCCAGATATGTCTCCTTACTACCCAAGAGGATCGCTGATAAGTTAAAAATACCATTTTTTCTTATCTCACATTTTTCTTTTAAATTAACATATGAATGCTTCAAAGTATATACATGTATTGACTAATTTTGTTAAAAAATATTGGCTGCCTTAAAGGGAAAATGTTTAGAGGAAGAAAATAACGATGTAAAACTTGAGATGTTGAATATCGTCCTCAATTTAGGGATCGTTTGAATAAAGTCAAATGTTTTATCTCTCAGGAAAAGAACAGATCATGAGGAAAAAATGGGGAAGACCAATACTGAAAATGAAAGGTAATGTTTTTTCCACTTAAAAAAAATATCGATGTTTGCAAATATCATGATTTTTTGTATTCTTAATTTATTTTCTTAAACATAGTTAAAGTTTGTTGCTTCGCTTAGTTTAAATTTAGAGTTTAATATATGGTGCCTAGCTTTCACTCGACTGCTGGAAAAATAATTGATGTAATACTATAAAAATAATATTAAGCCCCTTAATGGTTTATAGGGCCCTTGAATGGTCTAATCTTTAAACTTGTAACACTCTAAGATAAGTATCAGCCAAAAATGAACAGAATCAAAAATAAATATCTCAGAATTATATCTCTGGATTGAATATGATACAAATTGATATCCCGTTTTGACTAGAATATTCAGTTAAACTTTTGAATACAATTTGCGATCTTGCACAATTCCCGAGTAATAGAATAGAGTGAACGTAATCAAAATATGTCTCTTTACTACCAAAAAGTGATGTATGGTGATAATCGCTGATGAGTTAAAGATACAATTTTTCTTACCTCACATTATTTCTCTTGAATTCATTTTAGAATTTTTAGAAGTATCTACATATATTTACTACTTTTGTAAAATGAATATTGGCTGCCATTTAGGGAAATGGTTTAAGAGGAAGAAAAAAAAACAAATTAAAGGATCGTTTCAATGAAATAAATTCAAATGTATTACCTCTCAGGATGAGAATGGAACATGAAGAAAAAATGGTCAGAATGGAAATGGAGAACTCTAAAGATAAAAGGTAATGTAATGTGTTGTCCACCTTTTCATAAATATCGATGTTAATAATTATCGAGATTCTTTTTTATATTGAATTCTAAATTCATTTTCTTATAGTCAAAGTTTTTTGCTTCAGTAAGTCTTAAGTTGGAGTGTAATAATATTAAGGTCGACTGTTGGAAAAAATAATTATATAATATTATTAAATGATTTTGCGATTAAACTATATATAAATGTCAACAGCATCGTTTGTGATCCGACATCAGTTTACCTGAAAAGAATTGATATTTTTTACCACTTAATGACCTTGTCACGGACAATTTCTCGTACCAAACCGCACGTTGAGGATATCTAAAATTTTTCATTTTGTAGTTTTTACAAGTCCCAACAAAATCAGTAGAATACAATTCCTGCATTCGTTCCTCCTACGGATTTCATATTTACTTTCCGTAATAAATATGAAACATCTAGGAAAAGTAGGAACATTTTCAGGAATTCCATATTTTAAACCACACTGCCATAAATATGTATGGTATGTCATGTAATTGTGTCTGCTTGTCCTATGCAACATTTGTTTCATCATGGCACGATTGCAAAATGGTTCAAATTAGACTAACAAGCAATTATAAGAATACTTTTCTGTAAACCCCGAATTTGTCTTAGATTCTTTAGCATGTAATGAACGCTAGTGGTCTTCGATAGTTTTAATCAAGAACTAAGGTTATTAAATGTAACTGTTCCTCTCATGAGGTTATTATCTGTTACATGTACTAGTCCACTAATGAGGTTGTTATGTGTAACTAGTCCACGCATGAGGTTGCTATGTGAAACTAGTCCACTTATGTGGTAACTTTTCCTCTCGGGATAGTATTAATTACTATTCCTCCCATGAATTTGTTAAAATAACATAAATGTTATCAGTGCTAAAGTTACACAATTGTAATTTACTGTGATAAAAACATGTTATTTTAGCTTGGTTTTGGTAATGGTTGTTTCCATACTACAGTTTCTGAAAATATACTCTAAAGTTTTGTTAAGAAAGCTTTTCGCATACTGGAGTATTTTTTGTTTGATCTCTGCTGTAACATGTGACTAGTTGAACATAAGAGAACGATATTGCAGTTAATCACCCTATACGAATATTTTAAACTTATAAAGTTATTTGACTTTGTTATTAATCTTCCCCGAGTTTTTAAAAAAAAACAAAAAACTGTTTCATCTATTGAACTTTCACTTTATTGATATTTCATTTATTTTTCAGGAAGAAAACAAGTTTTTGTGTGGTTCTCTAGTTTGTCAGGATTTTCCTCAGTTACTGCATAAATATGGACTACAAGAAAATTAACAAACTGATCTAATTGTACTTTTTTAGTTATTAATAAATGATTTTGCTTTTTTAATGTTTGGTTCTTTATTATGAATGAACTAAGTTCAGCTTACAATACGAGTAACATTCACCTATAAATATCAACCAGCATGTTACAATTGGAGCAAGGAAGGTCCACTATTAAGATCTTTTCGTTAAAAAAACAACTGTTTGGCTGGTCTTATTGGCTGAACTGTACAATTTTAATTCCACTTGCCCTCAATCAAGTCCTTCAGATCTTTGATAAAGCTGAACGATGAACAGGACTTGAGTATTTAGAACGCTAGCTATATCCCCCTTCTTC
The DNA here is from genome assembly GCA_012932295.1 of Cyclina sinensis. Taxonomy (NCBI): domain Eukaryota; kingdom Metazoa; phylum Mollusca; class Bivalvia; order Venerida; family Veneridae; genus Cyclina; species Cyclina sinensis. The sequence continues at coordinate 4,988,262 of JAAONU010000017.1, forward strand.
CACTGTATCTGCTTACTGTCTTTCAGATGACAGGTTAAACCGTGCCTAGTTTATGGGTTGGGCGGAGAAGGGTTAACGTAGCGGTTTTGAGAATATTTTTTGAAACGAATTGCTATGTTTCAAGATTTTGAGAACACACACATTTCAAAAAAACCTTTTAAATATTGATATAAAAATCATCTTCTTCATCTTCACTCCGTCCTTCCTATGTTTTCGAATAAACTATCATGAAGAGACTTCCGAAGTTTCCGACCAATTCTTTATCCTTTATTTCTACAATAAGTACAATATATATAGTAAAAACTGACGCAACTTGACGGAACATATGAACGAGTTCGACCCCCAACTATTCACTTATATTACTTATTGTCTTTCTGGTGAGCCTTTAATCCGATTAGCGTGTAACAACTATATAACAAGGTCCCAAACTTGTAATCAAAAATGAAAAATTGTATCTGGGTTGCTGTGCTGGCATAACAGACTTTACTACTCTGCAACTGATTTTTTTTAAAGATTACATCGTAGAAAAAGTATTATTTCTATCTTTATATTTCCTAGTCAGTACGTAATATATAGTTAGTAATGCTGTGGTCCGAACTTTTCTCGTAGAGGACAAATAAACTCAAATAGAATGACCGACGAGAAGCATCCATAGAACCTTACAATATCTAAGAAAGTATTAAATTTCCTTAAAGCTCTATACGTATCCTTGGAATTAGTTTTACCTTATAATTTCAATCAAATTAAAAAAAATCATGACTTTCAAACTTTCAGAAACTGAAAAATTCCTAGCCATTTGAAAAAAGACAAATCGTTATGTTTTTAAGCAAGCATGAATATTTAAACATTAAATAAAAGGGCTGTAGAAAATTTGTAAAGCTGCCGTTATTTCGTTTGTTTCCTTCTTTTTGTTTTCTTTAAGGAATAACAAAAAGTGGAATTCAAAAGAGACGAACTCAACTAAAAGTCTTCCAAATATTAAGGACTGAACACGAGGCCTTATACAAACACTATTAGTAGAGGGCAACTGGGCAACACTACAAAAAATGTTAGAAGCCTCAGCCTCAGCTTTATGGCAAGAAAGTTTTAAAGAGTTTGCCTATTTGTATACCATTTTACACCCGAAATCGAGCCAAACATCACCCCAGGGGCAAATATCAAAAATCTTGGTTGAGGTCTACTGGCAACATTTCATGAAAACTTTCACAACTCTAATCCTTGTGGTTTCATACACAAAGAATTTTAAAGAGTTTCCTCTATGTTTCTATGTAAAATATGTGACATCCGGGGTAGCAGGCAAAAATGGCTTTAGAGACACAATTTGAAAAATACATACTACACATCAAATTTTATAATACTTAGACTTGTGGTTTCTGACAAGATAAAGGAGTTTCCCTAAATAAGTCAACATAAACCACCTGATCCCTGTAGTGGGGCCAAAATGATCCCAGGGGCAAAGAGCGAACAATCTTGATAGAGGTCCACTAGACAATATGCTTCATGCCAAATTTTTGAACTCTGGATCTTGTGGTTACAAACAGGGAGGGTTCTAAAGATTTCGCTAAATGTTTCTTTATATAACATATGGCCTCTCAGGCGGGGCCAATAATGATTCAACTTAAAGGAATATAATATGATCAACTGTTCCACTATACAATGCTACACTTCAAATTTCAGAGTTCTAAGCCTGCCATCTTTCAGAGAATCTACGAGCTCTAAATAGCTATTTTTACTGTATAGTTTTGGTTTTAGGTCCACTTTCATTCTTCTAATTAAATTACATATGAGAATATACTAGCAATATAATGACATGTCAGGTTTTGTTTCAACTAATCACATCACAAATGCCAAATGTAAATACTACTGGACTGTTGCTGAATAAACAGCTGGGCTTCAAATTGTACAGTAGCTATAACCTGAATGTAAATAAAGAGAAATTCTTCGGTAAGACTCAGCCTTATGTAAAATGAAAAAAGTTGTTTCATGGTAAACCTAGTAATGAATGAAGAAGATAATTTACTGTAACTTTTGTTAGAAGGAACTGTAACTGTCGATCTTTAGTACTACCAGAAAAGTACCTGAAGAACATGAAATCAAGGCAAAACAACGTGACAAAACTCTTATCATGAAAGAAAAACGTTAAATCTGACAAGAATATTACAAATTCATTAATTTGTGTACGAAAAATTAAAACAGTTAGTTACTCTATGCCAGATATATATTTTAATTGTTAACAAATGGCGTTCAACGTTATTCTAAACGATAAAAGGTTCGACACTTGTTTGATAAAAATATTTTCTTTTCCAAGAGACTACTTCAGAGAAAATAAGGAAAATGAAAATATTAACCGGCTTACATTGCTTCTCCTTTTGTCATTGCCTTCAAAGGATCTCCCCATCTTCTTTTACCATTAAGTAAAAAAACCAAAAACAACAACAACAACAAAATTCAATATAAACAAATATCCAGATAACCAAACTGAAAACCTTTAAATAAACAAAATGATGTTACAAATAACAGGAATCTAAGAGAGTAGGCAGCATAGATATAAGCCACCTTTTTACTAGTCTGTTCATTGGCTAACCTTATGTATCCGTTAGAACTCATAAAACCGTTGTTTTATTAGCATTCCATATATGGTTCAGGTTACTGGCAGAACAGCTGCAATTACTTCTTCATTTGCAATCTTAAAGATGTAACTGCAACAGCGAACAACACTTTCGACAAAATGATTACTAATCTAATCTCAAGCATTTCATAAATGTTTGTTGTGAAAAATGCTCTTTCTTGAAGCAACATCTGTATTATACATTTTTATGTAATAAAAGAAGATGCTGTATTTCATTTGGATGATTCCTCTAGCAATCTGGCTCAAAGTAACTAAAAGCCAAAAACTGTTATATTCTATAACTACAGAGGTAAAGTTCATCCTATAAAATGTATAGCTGCTGAATGCACACTGTCCCAAGATAGTATCTATCCTATAAGGTGAAATACTTTTATTGAGAGCGAAGTGGAAACTATTTATAATTATGTTTCTGGATGCAAACTCTGCATACTTATTCTGTCATCTAAAGCAGTGTAAGACTTCTTGAAAGGGGCCAATTTTCAACCGCCAATCAGAGCCAGAAATTACCCCAGGGACAAAGTTTAAAAAATCTTAGTAGAGGTAGAATAGACACAATTCTTTGCAAAAACTTTAAGAACTCAGGCACTTGTGGATCCATGATAAAATTTTTAAAGATTTCCCTCTATATTTCTAGGTAAAACGTGAGACTTCTCAAGTTGGGCCGATAGAAACTCCCGTTTTATAATTTGAACAAACTTGATAGAGATACACCAAATAATACTACACACCTAAATTTTGATTTGAGCCTTGCGGGTATTGACTAGATTTGTTTAGAGTTTCCCTATATAAGTCAATATAAAAATATGACCGGCGGAATAGAGCCAGAAATGACCTTAGGCACAGAATTTGAACTATCTGAGTGGAGGTCAAATAGACAATACTTTGCACAAAGGTTAGAACCCAGGTTCTTTATAAAAGAAAAAAACTTTCCCATTATTTTTTCATTGTAAAATCTGAGAGAATAGGACGGGGCAGAGAGCGACACCAGGAAGATAATTTGAACTAACTTGGTAGAAGTCAGTTTGATAATGCTTCACTTCAAATTTCAAAACTCCATTGCGGTTCCTGACAAGAACATTTTTAGAGTTCCCTTAATAACTCAATATCATTTTTTCCCTAGGGCATATCCAGAAGTAACCCAAATGGCAAAGTTTAAACATTTTGGTAGAGGCCCACAAGATAATACGTCAGATCAAATTTCAGAAATATAGGCCTTGTGGTTTCATACAAGAAGAATTCTATTTTTTTCTATGTTTCTTTCTGAAATATGTGAGCCCTTGGTCGGGCCATCGGAAAATATTTCATTTCAAAACACTGTGTCTTGTGGTGTCATACGAGAAAAATAATAAAGATTTTCTTCCATATTTTTAGGTAAAACATGTGAACATTCGGGTGGGGACAAATTTCAGACGTCCTGGCCTAGCTGTTTTAGACAAGAAGATTTCAAAAGTTTTTCTTTCTTGTTGCCATAACAACAAGGATTCTGCATGGAATGGAATTCAATGAACAACCTTGGTAGATTTAATGCAAGGAACATTCCTGCAAATTTTTATTAAAGTTAACCTTGTGGTTTAGGAGATGATATCATTAAAAGTAAACGAAGTAAAAAGTTGATGGCGCACGGCGCACATTTCGCAATGAACAAGGTACAACGGAAGCAGGGTGATCACTAAAACTCATCTTAAGCAAATCTTCAGCTGAGAAACAAGGTGTGTCTAGTTATTCCTACAACAGACAGGTCCCACTGTATAATCGGTCTCAATAACCCTTCTGGATTTTATGATGAAACCGGTTAAAGTTTCTTATTGTTAAAGAATGATATTTTCTATTATTTCTGTGGAAATAAGACATAACTCAATACACATAATGTAGTATGAAAGACTTACCCCTGCCTTTGTTCACTGGAAACATCTTTTTGTACATTTCTTCTTCGCAACACTGCCAATAAGAGTATATGTCTCAGATACCAATTTTGAATTGCTTATATAAAACTCAGCCAGTGCCGATTTTTCAGCTAGAGTCCACTGGACCTTCAGATTATTGCAGTCATCTGATTCCTGAATGAATAAGATTTATCATCTTACATATTGACTGAACAAAGGATCTATACAACTATTGTGAAATATGTAAATAAATAACCTTTGAATGTTCAAATTACAGTTTTCAAATGGAGAATGATTTTTATTATTAAGTGTATTGCAATATGTGTGATTAACCATTCATCTCAGATTATGTAAGATCAAATGTCATATATTTTGATATAATCTCCAAAACATAACAAATAAGAACAGGATTTAAATGCATACCTTGGAGGTATAATGACAGAACACTCATACAAAGCACCAATGTATGATGACACCAGATCACTTTATCCAAGAACAACATATGTCTACTTTAAATAATTACTTTGATAACTGCCTCGGAGTTTTACCAGTACATGCTATAAAGTTCATTTTTATTTTTGCCTTCAGGGTTTCCAAAGACTGGCACCATTCACAAAACTTGGTGTCCTCTCTATGCTAGACAATGACCAATAGCGTTGACTTTTGTTGAACTAAAATTAAAACAAGAAGGCTACGATAGTATCGCTCACCTGAATACCATCAGTAAAGCAATAAGGTCAATGTAAGAATCAAGGTCAGCAAACTCAATAGAAATAGAAATCTGCATGCAAAATTATATATTCTCACTAAACTCTTAAATACGTTATTCGGAATAACAAAATATCACCCAATGACTGATTGAAGAATAATGTTATAGTCCTATTAATGGTCTCTGCCTACAGAAAACTGGAGATAGTTATTTTTCATATCTTGAATCTCTTCACCACATTCCCTGTCCACTCCCTCTTCTAGCATTCTTGAACCCATTTTGAAAACAATGTTAACTGAAATACAGGAAATAGATTTTTGAAGCATTCAAAATAAAAAAAATAGCCTCTCAAAGTACGATAATGGTGGTTTTATTTATAAAAACGATATGTTTTATAAAGAAATTGGTGGTAATTTGCACTGTTAAACCAGGTACACTGTACTTATCATTTAAATCTTGCCCTGTAATTCTTAATTCTTTCCTTGAAAAAATTGTCACCTTATTTTTTCTTGTGCAGTTTATGGTTTAAGACCAATGAAATTATTGTAGATACTCATTTTGTGATCAGCCACATACCTGATTGGATTATAAAATAAGTCAAAAGTTAGGTTAGAATAAAAGAGAAGAAAAATCCAAAAATATCCTCAGTACCAGCTGTTGTACAGGAAGACACTTTAGTGTTAAAATAAGTTGAATCTGTTCACAGAAGCCTGTTTATTTGTCATGACAACCCCTGCAGTGTGTCCATGGTTCATTGGCAGATACTGGTGTCAATCATGTCAGTCAGTCTACATTTAGAATCTGGTGAATAATAATTGGTCTCTGGAAGTGTGTGTTTCAGTGGGTGTTTTCCAGTCATTTTTTTCTGATGTTATATTTCTCATATTTAGGATGCTTAAAGATAAGGGCTAAGGTTACCCATTAAATCAAGATTGTTTTTAAAAGATGAAAGGAGAAACATCTTGTCATATTTTTCAATGAGATATTTTTTCCAGATTTTAGTTTTTAATAAAATGGTTAAATTTTTAAAGGCATAAAATGTAACTATAACCATCTAAAAAAATGGTAAAGAATTGAATAAACTTGATGTGCTCATGTCCTGCCATTGTAACACACCTGTATATTTCCAGCGAGACTGTTTTCCTATTGATGTCTTAGCAGTTGTGACAGCACTTATTGTAATTACTCTCATCTTTGATCTAAGATACGACGGTCACAGTATCAGGTGACCTATATAATATGGGGAATTTTCGACTAACGTGTGACAACTTAGGACACAGCAGTGTAATTGAATTGCTTTAACTAATAGTTCACTTGATGAAATTGTCTCAAGCCAAACTAATCTAAGCTTTGACAAAGTGCGACTGATGAAATTTCTTGTTTTGTCGGGGAGAGAGCATTTTGGTGACTGCACACATATCAGGAGACTATTTCACGGCTCAATATTCAGAATGGAAGAGAATTACCATGCCATATATGGGTACCGCTATTAATGGAACACAGGAGAAATACTTTGAGTTTTGAAGGTAAGGAAAATTTTTATTGAATTTATGACAATACTGAAAGAACAATTTTAGTTGTATAAAGAGTTTCTTCTTCTTTCTTAGATAAATATTTTGAAGTGTTTAATTAATATGAAAAGTTCTTTAAAATGTACTACTGCTGACGCATATTTTGAAGCTCCTAGCAAAGAGCTAGTCTTTGTCATTAGTAAAATGTTTGCTAGTTATGAAGTTTAGTTTTAAGCCGACCACAGCTTTCTCTTATTTTAATAAGACTAGAAATATTTTTAAAAGGAAATAAATCAAGCATAATTCTAGATTTTTCTCCCATTTGATAAGACAAGATACATATTAGAAAGCAAATTCTGAGAACAAGGGATTTTATTTTATTTTTTATGCTACTGTGAGATAAGAGAAGCATATAAAGGGAAGTAACTCAGCAAAATATTGAGTTACAGTCAGATGATAGTTACCTCATCAGGTGAACTTTAAGAGCTGAAAAATTAAGTGAAAAAAGATTCATTGATATTGATCCCAGCAATTGTAAATCAGCAAGACGTCAAAATGAATCAAAACTAATGAAAATTTGTTCATTCTTTGTTTCATTTAGTCTTTACTTGCTTCTGTTATGTCAAGCCAGTGTACACTGTTACTTCTGTTTTTTTGTTTCCAAGATCTTTATTTCTGTAGCTTTTTTCATTTTTTCTTCAAATCAGAATATGATTGACATATGCTTTCTCTTTTGAGTCCATTCCAGTGGTCATTTAAGATGCTACTTAAACACACTTCATCTTACAATAACATTGTGTTTGTTATATGCTGTTATTGTTATGCATGCATAGATTTTTGTTCCTTTTTAGCATGTGATCTGCCAGACTGTGTCTGTACAGGTAACACAAACTTAATTGTCTTTGTATAGTTAATGTGACAATGATTCATCAATTTAATTTTGTTTTTTTACCAGGTTTTTAACGAAAACTGGTCGGCGGGCGGGCGGGCGTCAACTTTTGGTTTCCGCTCAATAACTTGAGTTAACTTTGGCCTATTGACCCAAAACTTGGTGTATGGGTAGCTTATATCAAGAGGCAGCTTGGGATTACTACCCAGGTGTCTGTGATCAAGGTCAAGATCACTGTTGCTAAAAATAGAAATTCAGTTTCCGCTCAATAACTTGAGTTTGCTTTGACCTATTGACCCCAAACTTGGTATATTAGTAGCTTTTATCAAGGGGCAGCTTGGGATTGCTATCCAGGTGTCTGTGATCAAGGTCAAGGTCACTGTTGCTAAAAATAGAAATTCAGTTTCCGCTCAATAACTTGAGTTTGCTTTGACCTATTGACCCCAAACTTGGTGTATGGGTAGCTTATATCAAGGGGCAGCTTAAAGTTGCTACCCATGTGTCTGTGTTCAAGGTCAAGGTCACTGTTGCTAAAAATAGAAATTCAGTTTCCGCTCAATAACTTGAGTTTGCTTTGACCTATTGACCCAAAACTTGGTGTATGGGTAGCTTATATCAAGGGGCAGCTAGGGATTGCTACCCATGTGTCTGTGATCAAGGTCAAGGTCACTGTTGCTAAAAATAGAAATTCAGTTTCCGCTCAATAATTTGAGTTTGCTTTGACCTATTGACCCCAAGCTTGGTGTATGGGTAGCTTATATCAAGGGGCAGCTTGGGATTGCTACCCAGGTGTCTGTGTTCAAGGTCAAGGTCACTGTTGCTAAAAATAGAAATTCAGTTTCCGCTCAATAACTTGAGTTTGCTTTGACCTATTGACCCAAAACTTGGTGTATGGGTAGCTTATATCAAGGGGCAGCTTGGGATTGCTACCAATGTGTCTGTGATCAAGGTCAAGGTCACTTTTGCTAAAAATAGAAATTCAGTTTCCGCTCAATAACTTGAGTTTGCTTTGGTCTATTGACCCCAAACTTGGTGTATGGGTAGTTTATATCAAGGGGCAGCTTAAGATTGCTACCCAGGTGTCTGTGATCAAGGTCAAGGTCACTGTTGCTAAAAATAGAAATTCAGTTTCCGCTCAATAACTTGAGTTTGCTTTGACCTATTGACCCCAAACTTGGTGTATGGGTAGCTTATATCAAGGGGCAGCTTAAAGTTGCTACCCATGTGTCTGTGTTCAAGGTCAAGGTCACTGTTGCTAAAAATAGAAATTCAGTTTCCGCTCAATAACTTGAGTTTGCTTTGACCTATTGACCCAAAACTTGGTGTATGGGTAGCTTATATCAAGGGGCAGCTTGGGATTGCTACCCATGTGTCTGTGATCAAGGTCAAGGTCACTGTTGCTAAAAATAGAAATTCAGTTTCCGCTCAATAACTTGAGTTTGCTTTGACCTATTGACCCAAAACTTGGTGTATGGGTAGCTTATATCAAGGGGCAGCTTGAAATTGCTACCCATGTGTCTGTGATCAAGGTCAAGGTCACTTTTGCTAAAAATAGAAATTCAGTTTCCGCTCAATAACTTGAGTTTGCTTTGGTCTATTGACCCCAAAACTTGGTGTATGGGTAGTTTATATCAAAGGGCAGCTTAAGATTGCTACCCAGGTGTCTGTGATCAAGGTCAAGGTCACTGTTGCTAAAAATAGAAATTCAGTTTCCGCTCAATAACTTGAGTTTGCTTTGGTCTATTGATGCTAAACTTGGTATATGCAGGCGCGTAGCTAGCCTATAAAGTATGTGGATTCAAAATAATCTAGGGGGGTCAGGGGGCATGCCCCCCCCTGAAAATTTTGAAATAAATGGTGCAATTTGGTGCGTTTTGGGGTCTCCGAAGAGCTTTCTTGACCAACGAAAATCCATTTATTTTAGCATAAAAATGGAGATGAATAGCTTTACTTTCGTTTATTTTTTTTTTGTCAAAATAATGTGGATTCAGCTGCGTACTCGCGTATAGGCAGCTACGCGCCTGGTATATGGGTAGCTTATATTAAGAGGCAGCTTGGGATCTGTGATCAAGGTCACTTGCTTACAATAGAATTTTCAGCTTCTACTCAATAACTTCAGCAGACTTTGACCTATTAATACTCAACTTGGCATGTGTGTAGCTTACATGAAAATACAGCCTGGCATTGCTACTCAGGTATCTGATTTATTTTTATTTTGAACTGTTGAAACCAACTTTCTGTGTCGGTACCAAAATAACAGCACCATTTTTACTTCACTGCCATATTTCTTCCTAATTCCTATCACATCAATACTTGATCGTTGAAAACCTGGTTTTCGTCGCATTGCGGCGCTTCTTGTTTAAATAGTAGTTGCATAAATTTGACAAAAAATTATTGTCTAGCTCTGTTGTGGTAATTGTACACTTTATTGAACTGTATAGTGTTCTATAAGAACTTCAATTTAAAAGAAGAAAGGCTGTAATCTGATTTGTTCCAAAGATAGTAAGAGCATCACACTTTGATGAGAATTGTTTTCTGAAGTTGTATAATATGCCTAATTTTTTTCTGTTAACCAGTTTCTACTGAATCTAGTAAAAATCTTTATATGATATGAAATGATGACATCTTCATAATATGGAAGAGTAAAATAGATTTCTTTTTCCAACTTTAGGTGCGTTTTGGGTTTTTTTAATTGTTTTGTATTATATGTATCTTTATGTCTTCAGGAGAGCTCTGGTAGAGGGCTAGGCAAGTGGATATAAACATATATATTCTGAACATTAATCAAGTTGTTTCTTTAAAGCAATAGAATGTATTTAGAGGCTTTGTTTATTGTAAAATGTATTTGTAATTTTTGTAAAATTAACAAAGGAAAAAACATGGTTGGCCATTGGCCATGTAGATGAGAGGGATTGAGATTGAAGGAAGGTTTAGTGAAGGGATGGAGTTGAGGTATCGTGTGCGTGTGTGTGTGTGTGTGTGGGGGGGGGGGGTGAGTATTATTTTTAATGTTTATCTAATGTAGTCTTAAAGTGTCCAAATTATCTCTTGTAACACTGTGTAAGAAAAGACGGCAAGATTTGTATTTTTAGATGTTCCTTAAGTCTGTCAGAGATCTGTCAGGAGTTTCTGCCATTTAATACTTATTTATAGATGTAAACATTACTGAAAATTTACATCAAACTAATATACCAATATATAATATGTGTTCTGTTATATTTAATTTTGTAGATGCATTGTTTCAAGCTCTTTTAAACTAAAGATCTTTGATATTTTCACTTCTCATCTATCTGAAATCTAAAACATCCTAATTAATGGTAGGAGATTAGAAATTGTTTCAGTTAACTTTATTTGGATTTTGTAATGATACAGTTGATGATATTTGGAATTGTTCTGGTTATTCGCTATGCAATGTGTTAAAAGGTGTACACTCCTCAAGTGCTGTATTTATATATGTATCATATGCAATATAGAAGTATTATTTTTTGCAAACCACTTATTTTTATTTTGTAGAATTTTATGCAGTGGTACATTTAAGTACTTCTGTAGTTTAAAAATACAAAATTTTTCAGTTACTTTGTGATGTTGATGGAATTTCATATTTGTATAGCATTTTGTGTTCCGAATGAAAAATCATATATGCAATTTTTCTTTTTTACAAAGAGTCTATTTTGGTTATCAAAAGCTGATAGGTCAAAAGAAGTCATAAAGATAATGTCACATAGCTTAAATTGTTAAATTCCCCTTTTTGTCCTTTGTTCAACATTAGTGATTAAAAAACTGAAATACCACTAATTTGACACTAGGTGAGAAAACACGTAACCACGTGGCAAAACACAGGTGCACAAGATTTGAGAACAAAATGCAGTGGCTGGCCCTTATTTCAGTTTAAAATGAGTAGCCAATTAGATAGGACGATAAATATTTCAATATTTTCTGAAAACTACTTGGCAGAGTCATTGTTTTCCTGTCAAAATTATAAGAAGTATATATATAATTGATTGTGTTTTTTTTATGTTTGACCATTGTTTTATGTGTCACATTATTTCTGCTAGATGTCTTCTGCAGCATAGGGAAGAGTCAGATCTGTTGTATTTTAGGTCTAAGTTAGTGATTAAAGCTAAACAATTCTGTTATAATTTGACACGTTTCATTTACCCTTCCAGAACTGTTCTTGCCACCCTTGGAATTATTTTTACTCATATATGTGAACATGTAATCAAACACCTATATGTAGACCTTCAATTGCATGGATGTACAGATAATGTTTCATTAATAGTTACAAAAGCAAAATGTGTTGAAGGTTTAATACACTGCTGGCTCTTCCTTATTTTGTCAGCCGATAAGCCACTAGCTGGTAAAAAAGTTACGCTTTATAACTTTTATAACAATACTTTAAGGTTTATGGATGAATATAAAAAAAACATTGTTTCTGTATAATACTATATGATAATTTTCTCTCTTTTTTCAATATAAGCTATGCTAATGCACAATATGTTTTTATTGTATTGTTTTTTTGTTATCATGTTTTGAGAACATTTTGTATTGTTTTACTTTTGGTGCCAAACAACTCAGGTTGATATGTTTTCATATTGCATATTCATGACTGCCTTGATGTTGTTTTTGTGAATATCTATTTTAGAGCTCAACATGTGTATGTTTTATTATTAGCAATATTTCAGAATCAATACCCATTTTCTTATTCCTGAAACCAGAATATAGTGACAGGGCCAGAACAAGGAAGGAACAACAAATCAAACTTCCGTATGAATTAACCTTTACTAAGATTACCCACCTTGATATATGAGTTTGTCTACATTTATATGTCAAGGTCATTCTTCAGTACAACAGGTAATTTATTATTGAATCAATAAAAAACCCAAACTCAGTTTGATCATAACAAAGATTATAACACAGGTATGTTTCTTCATCAATATCTGTGATATTTAAAACAAATAAAGTAACAGTAGTTCTGATAGTGACTGCTTTACAAGTCAAGTCTTGACCAGTCAACAGGTGCAAATCTACCACTGAATTTTACTGTGTAAACAAATAGAGTATCTCAAGGGGTTACTTTGCATTTTATGCACTTGAATTTTCAGTTTTTGTATCTAAACATGGCTCTAAAGTGGAAATTTAAGTGTTTGTCATGATAACCAATCTTTCAAAAAACTTGTTTGAACAAATGCAAGCAGTGTTTACATGCTGTAGAATTAATATATGGTAAATTTTTCAGCTTATCTGTTGTAATCTTCTGAAAATGAAACCTTTTTGCAATGAATTAGCCATGTTTATAGTTTACCTGACTATTATCTTGCTTGTTTCATTTTAAAGAGGAGACCCAGCTATTAAAACTGCACCTTCTTTCACAAACCAGTCAAAAAAATATATCTATGAATACAAGTCTCATCTAAATTAAAATTTATGTTTTTTTGAAATTTATGTCTGTACTAAAGGTAGTGTAAAAAGATAGATAACATTTTGTGGTTAAAAGTATATTACGTAGTTGTTTCATTCAATATCTTTTATTCTATACAAAGTTAATACACCTGGTGTATTACAAAGAATTCACTTTGTTTCTATGCAAAATGTTGAAAGCGCTTTTTTCATTGTAGTCTAATACAATAGAAATAGCCAACTTTTTTTTTCACAGTTCGTCGATATGCATAATAATTATTAGTTAATAGTTTTTTTCACTCATATAAAAACGTATATAAAAATGTATGATAATTTTTAGTTGGTCTTTACTGTTTTCAAGGTATAGTTGTTTAGTATAAATGTATTTTCTAGTTGTGTTTTTATTTTAAGATTCCAAAATATGTAAAAGAAATGAGGTAATATACGAGTTGAAGGCCTCAAAATCAATGAATTTCACAAACTTACTTGTATTTTCTATAACTTCTTATTCCTTGAAATAAATGTGAAGGTTAACTTGAACTATAGTTTTTTTTCTGTAGTAATGCACAAATATCATTCAGTCATAAAACTTTACTATACAGTCCCCTCCCTGATTTTGCCTCATTTGAAATAGTACCTGACTTATATTTTATGTTGTTTCGTGCCAATTAAGGATAATTTTTCACTTTCATTGAATCAGGGTAGAGAACTGTTTAACATGTAAAAACTAGTGTTGTGTTATTTGTATACACCAGACATGACACTGTAGGGTGTAGTAATATTTTTGTCTACGATATATTTATTCTATTAAGTTTTCAGGCATGCTAGTTAAAAATTTGTGTTGTAAAAATGTATAGATATTATTACTGTAACGATAAAAGAACAGGTTTAGTACATTGTACAATATATTAGAATAAAACTTCTTATGAAAATTTTTGTAATTTTTTTCATATAATTATTCTTTGATCACCTTAAAATTGAAACTTTCCTTGAATAAAAAGAAACGAAAAAGAAAAAGGTACAGATAAGGGGGTCCCACGTTTTACCGGAATCGACCGTTTTTACCGGAATCTACCGGAATCAACTTTGTATTACCGGAATCAACCTATATTTCATACATAAGCCAATCTTTTTCAAGATATACAGCACTGCTTATTAATATATTATATAATAAGCGTAATAACAAAAGGAATTTGAAGTTTCTTCGAGTGGAAAGATTTTACATGAGAAAGAAAATCGGCGAGTTGCGGAAAATTTGCGCATACGGATATACGCCTAATCGGCCTGTATTTCATATATGAATTATATTTAAGTCATACAAAGTTATTTTTCATTTTTTACATCAGATATAAAATATTTACCAACGAAACTTGAAGTTTCTTCGAGTGGAAAGGTGTTACAAGAGAATAAAAAATCGGCGATCTGCAGAAAATTTGCGCATACGGATATACGCCTGAATCGACCTGTATTTGCATACATGAATTGAAATTAAGTCACACAAAAGTTATTTCTTTTTTTTACATCAAATATAAAATATTTACCAAAGGAACTTGAAGTTTCTTCGAGTGGAAAGGTGTTGCAAGAGAAAAAAAAATCGGCGATCTGTGGAAAATTTGCGCGTACGGATATACGCCGGAATAGGCCAGTATTTCATGAATAAATTGAAATTAAGTCATACAAAAGTTATTTTCATTACTCTACATCAGAAATAACATATTTACCCAAGGAATTTGAAGTATCTTCGAGTTGAAAGATTTTACAAGAGAAAGAAAATCGGCGAGTTGCGGAAAATTTGCGCATAAGATATACAACGGAATCGGCCTGTATTTCATAAATAAATTGAATATAAGTCATTCAAAGTTATTTTTTTTACATCTGAAATAAAATATTTACTTAAGGTATTTTAAGTTTCTTTTTTAAGAAAATCGGCGAATATCAAAGTTAAGCGTCAACCTGAGATAAACATTCGTTGGTATTTCAAAGACAGTCTTGTGAGAGTGAGATGTCATAACACGTTAATTATAAGGAACAATTAGCAGCCGCTTATCGGCATTTTAATTTGTTAATTCCACATCTTTTTGTCAGTACAGTGCCGTTGTAAATAACATACACCAAGCTGGTGTATATATGAATGATAAATACCATATATGTACTAAAATACAAGTTATATATGGAATACATGTCAATTCCGGTGTATATTCTAATGCGCAAATTTTCCGCAACTCGCCCATTTTCTTTCTCTTTTAAAAATTTTCCACTCGAAGATACTTCAAATTTCTTGGGTAAAAAATATTATTTCTGAGGTATATTAATGATTTAAATCATATTTGAATGACTTAAATATAATTTATGTATGAAATACAGGCCGATTCCGGCGTATATCCGTTTCCGCAACTCGCCAATTTACTTCCTCTTGTAAAATCTTTCCACTCGAAGATACTTAAAATTCTTTGGGTACATATTTTATTTCTGATGTAAAGTAATGAAAATTAACTTCTGTATGACTTAAATTCAATTTATTTATGAAATACAGACCGATTCCGGCGTATATCCGTATGTGTAAATCTTCCGCAATTCGCCGATTTTCATCCTCTTGTCAAAATTTTCCACTCGACGATACTTCAAATCCTTTGGTAAATATGTTATTTCTGATGTAAGGTAATGAAAAATAAAGGATACAGAGCACTATGAAAATTGCATCTCAGGGTAAAAAAGTATAATCAAAAGGTCTTATGAAGTCTACACTGCACGGTACTGGTCAGATGTCAGAGCTAAAGAATTGTCAAATTACATCTTCGCATGGTCTAATGAAATCCACATTACTCTGTTACAGTCAGACCTCGGAGTCACTTGAAATTCCGTTCAAATAGTTTAATGAAGGTCAGATTTCAGGGCATATGGACTGTCAAATCGAATGGTCTTATGAATCTCATATTGCACTGTAAAGACCAGGTCCCAGGACCAAAGGAATGTATGACCATGTGGTCTTATGAATACCATGTTGAACTGTGAAGACCAGACCCCAGGACCGAAGGAATGTAAGATCAAATTGTGTTATGAATGCCATGTTGCACTGCGAAGACCAGGAGCAAAGGAATGTAAGATCAAATGGTCTTCTGAATGTCATATTGCACTGTGAAGAGAAGGTCACAGGACCAAAGGACTGTAAGATAAAATGGTTTTATTATGAATTCCATGTTGAACAGTAAAACCCAGGCCACAGAACCAAAGGACTGTAAGATCATATGGTCTTATGAATGCCATGTTGCACTGTGAAGACAATGCCATAGGACCAAAGAAATGTAAAATCAAATGGACAACTGGTTGTCGAGTTACAGAGTGTAAATGATTCTAAACATTTAAGTCACTGTGACCTTGACCTTTGACATACTGATCCCAAACTGTATATGGGTCACCCTCTCAACGTGTGCAATCATGACATAAAGTTTAAAGTTTCTTTAACAAATGATTGTCAAGTTACATGGCGGAAACGGTTTTCAATGTTAAGGTCTATGTGACCTTGACCTTTGAGCTACTGACTCCAAAATCAATAGGGATCATTCACTCAATGAGGGCAATAATCACATGAAGGTAAAAAGCTGTAGACCAAAGAGTACTCAAGATATCCCCTAGAAACAAAATTGCTAACGGACGGACGGACAGACAGACAGACAGACGGACGGACGGACGGACGGACGCCCTGGACCATTACATAATATGCCCCCTTCGGGCGTATAGAAAACTAAACTAAGAAAAACTGAAGGTGCTTGATTAATACGGCCACAGATCGCTCACTAACATGTCTGGCTTGTGGGTTTTACATTTTTTAGCCCTGTATATATACTTAAGGTCATGTGTAAACATCCTTATTAAATTTTATTCACTCATTAAAAGGAAATGTCATTTCTAGACGGGAAGATATATTTTGAGTGTTCACAATTACCTCGTTCTGCGAATTTAATGTTCTTTAATAACTTAAAAAGCCAAGTTACTTCACCCACGGAAAGTCACGTACGCATTCGCGTTTCCACAAGCATTTAATCTTTCAGAAAATGGAACAATGATGCAAAATCTGTTTGACGGTCTAAACATGTTCTCAGGTTTGTTTATTCATTTATTACTTTATCGTAGTTAAAATAATCTTTATCTTAAAAAATACTTAAAGCATTGCATTGGTCTTAAAGATATTAAAGGGGCTGTGCTCCAGATGACACAAAAAAGAAAATTTTCTTGTATTATAAAGTTCTTGTAATATTTATGACTAATGCTTAAAAAATAACTTACTGACAAAAAATAAGTCAAATAATTACATGATAAATTGATTTTTTTCCCTTTCAAAGTGCTATACCGTAACGCGACGGTATAACTATATCGTATAAGATTTAAAGTAAATATCTGTAATATCACATGCGGCGATGGTGGTGACAGTAAAAGCGTTGGAAATATTTTGTTAACATGAGGATCCAGAGTTCAAATCGGGCTGGAGCGAAAATATTTTTTTTTATTCTATTTTGACTTTTATATTCAGTTTTGAAGTAAAATATTATGTTGTTATAATCCCACGGCATCTAAATATATAATTTCTGAAAAAATAATTTTTATGTCTAATCTGGAGTACAGCCTCTTTAAGTTTTAAAATCAATGTTATACGAGTATCCAAGGATTTCTTGAACCAGTATCAATTAAAAGGTAAGTTAATTATACTAATTTCATTAAAAACACAGTTTGATTGACAGACTGAACAGTTGTTACATTTTCTCAACTAATAAAATATTTTAATATTTTGGATCCGTGCATCAAACATGTCGGAATGGTGTTTGTACACAATAATTACAATGTCTAAAACGGTTCCATCTAAAACTTTTGTCTTTTAGTATTTTTTTGGTTTATTCTTATTTTTACACAACAGTAATTATACTTTCAAGCGACAGCTTTTTCATTCACAAACAGGCAAAATTATTAAATTTTGCATCTGCAGGAATACACATTCAAAATTTTTTAAAATTGAAAAAAGTGAATGTTCTGCGAGTTATTTCCCCTTTTCATTAAATTTGATTTATTTTTATAAGCTTTGCCTACTCTTTTGAAAATATTTAAATTTAATGAATTTGATAATCAAATTTTAAAAGTGTGCTTTTTTGGTGCAGGGCCTTTATTTTGGTTTTGAACCTTTTTCGAGATAAATTTTTGCTAAGAGCCCTAATGGCACCTGAATGCCGATACGTTTAAACCAATAGACTTACTAGTTTGTTTTATTTATTTGCAACATAAGGTCAGTGTTGAACACAGTTTCAGGGCACTGTCAAGTCGGTACTGCCGGATTTGGTAGAAATAAGTGCCTGGGAATAACGCTTGTTTGAAGTTTCACCAACTCCGTGAAGAGTTACTTCCCTTATTGAATCAGCAACAACTACCTAAACAAACTGTCACCTGGCGTTAGAGTCTCATTGAAGGGTATAGTTCACAACATTGACTTTGTCTCAGCCACAGTTCTCTGATAGACGAAACATACGAGATTATATATTACTTGAGTAATAGATTTCAAGAAAAAAAACCCTATGGTTTGAAATAATTTAAGAAGTCAGTCATGTTATTTCAGAAGTAAAGATTTCACGTGAGTTAAAATGGATGTGGTAAAAGGCGTGGCTGATGTTGTCCATAATGTGGGAAAAGCAGTGTACGGCGGCCCGTATAGATGCAACCTAAACCATGAACATAATTCTGATGACGAAGTTGAGAAATGCAATGCAATCGAGCTAGAAAGGCAAGCTTACTTGATTGTTTTAAAAAGATATTTTCCCTCACGCATATCAATCCGATCCAAGTGACCATTGCATCATGTAATAAATCGTTTCATTTTGCTACAAACCTTGTCAATCATGAATCTCGTCAATTATGAATCTTGACCACTCTTCTGTTGGAATAACCTCGTGAGAACAACAAAACTTCCAGCAAATGTGAATTGCCGGAAAAAGATTATAGAGTTAAAGTAGTCTTATGCAAAATGAATTCTGCCATCCTGGTTAGTTGGACGAGTCCATTTTCAATTAAAAGGATTTTTGGTGTAAATTTTCAATTTCATTCTATTTAGATTAGAAAGTCCTTTATGCTGATCGCTGATGAGTTAAAAATACAATTTCATCTACCTCTACCTTTTATCTACCTTTTTTCTCTTGAATTCACGTAAGAATTTTCAAAATACGTATCTATATGTATATTCTACTTTTGTGAGTTTTTTTCCTGGCTGCCACAAATAAAAACTATGCGAAACTCTAAATTTAGGGACCGTTTTCCTTGAATACAGTAAAATGTCTAACCTTTCAGGAAAAAATGGAACATGAAGAACATATGGCAAGAGTAGAAATGGAGAAGATCATAGCTGAAAAAGAAAGGTAGT
This sequence comes from Cyclina sinensis, assembly GCA_012932295.1. Lineage (NCBI taxonomy): Eukaryota > Metazoa > Mollusca > Bivalvia > Venerida > Veneridae > Cyclina > Cyclina sinensis. The sequence continues at coordinate 5,007,677 of JAAONU010000017.1, forward strand.
GTCTTGTCCACTTTTTCAAAAATATGGCGGTTTTCAACTATCGAGATTCTTGTTTTTCTTGTATTCTAAATTCACTTTCTTTAAAAAGTCAAAGTTTCTTGCTTCACTAAGGTTTAAAGTGGAGTTTATTATATAGTGCCTGGGTTTAACTCGAGTGTTGCAAAATAAATGGTGTAAAATAATATTGCGACCGTTAAATGGTTTAACCTTTAAACTCGACACTCTAGGATATCATGAAGATCTCTTGATTCAATTTAGTGTAAATTTATGAGCCGTTTTGTCTCCGAATATTCATTTCTTATTCTCAGTAATAAGGGTTTAACATGCATTGTATTGATTTGAGCTGTTTGCAGGCTTACCTATATTTTTTCATTGACATCTTTTTATCAGAGTCACCATAGCTTTTGTGTTTGAAAAGACTGAATTCTTTTTCAATTCGGCCGTTATTTATAAGCGAATATGTCATTGTATGTTATATATTATTTAGGAAGCGGCAAGCAGTAGAGGAGGCGAAAATTGAAATTCAAAGGTAATAAAAGCTACTTTGTTCAGTTGAATCATCAGTGAGCAGCTCTCTATCGCTATTTCTTACTTATACACTTACTTCTTTATAGTTGTAATCAGTTTTTCTCATACCAAACGAAACGTGCTCATTGTAAACTTAGGTGGTAAATTTGTGTCCGTCACCAGCCTTCGTTGTGATCCTGAAAAGAACTGCTATCATTTTCCATTTAGTTTGATTCAATCAAGACCTTTGATTGTTATATGTTACTTACCTCTAATGAGGTTATATGTGCTTCTGTACATTAAACAGGCTATAATGTGTTACTGTTTCTCTGATAAGGTTATTATGTGCTTTTAGTCCACTTATGAGATAAGAATGTGTTACTTTACCTCTCATGAGATTGCTATGTGTTACTGTTCTTCTCATCGGTTGCTACGTATTTCTTACCATTCATAAGATTATGTGTTGCTGGTCAACTCATGAGGTTGGTTTGTGCTACTGTTCTTACAATTTAACGACATTTCTTTTTTTTAGGAAGAAATCTGGTGTCTGTGTGGTTCTCTAGTTATTCATTTTGTCTTTACTTACTGTGTAAAGACCCGGACAAAAGAAAACTTAACAAACTGATATAATTTTACTTTTTTTAGCTATTAATAATTTTTTTTGCCTTTTTATGTTTGATTCCTTATTTAATAAAATTTTGAATGATAGAAGTGCCGTATTTAAAAGTAACAGACAGCTATTAGTAACAACCAAAAACTATCATTTGGAGCAGGGAAGGTCCACAATTAAGGTTAAGTTCTTAAGAAAGCCACTGTTTGACTGGTCTTATTGGCAGAACTGTACAATTTAACTCTGATTGTCCTCAGTTTACCCTTCAAATCTTTGATACAGCGGAAGAACGTGCATGACGTAAAGTCCATGGGCCGCTTGTTCAATCCCTCGTTCTCCCGTTCTTCCACTGTATCTACTTACTGTCTTTCGGATGAAACGTTAAACCTCGCTGAGTTTAATAAACAGTTAGATGAATGAGCATGTGAAAAAATCAGTAGTGAGTCTGGCATGCAATGTTTTCTCCTAAGAGAGAGAGAGAGAGAGAGAGAGAGAGAGAGAGAGAACAGATATTCAACGGATCTATTTATAAAAATTATTATTTTCTTCTTCCTTCCGTCGCCCTTCTTTTGTTTTCAAATTAACTATCATCACACTCTTACTACAGAAAGTACACTGACAGCGGAATTAACAATGCATATATAACATTTCTACTAAAAAATTGATCATTTTCACATCATGGACGATTTGGACGTCATACCACATAACATGCAACATGCAATTGTATTGCTAAGTTTTTGTGTGATCCATTATCCAGATTTCAGTAACCTTCCAAGACATGCATTTTACAAAGACAGCACTTTATGTTTATTCAAAGAAGGCAGACAGCATCGTGATTTGAAAAAATCGTTAATTAGTTTGTGACGTCAACTTTGACGTAAATTTGACAAGATTTTTTTCTTGTGTCACGACACGTCACATATTCTTGTTTTCGATGAAAACTGAGTTACGTAGGGGTTACATAAATGTCATTATATTGTTGTTACATGCATTACGCATAACTCTTAACATGGCACTGGTTTTGTTTTTTAATGTTACAAAATGATACGTTGAAAACACTTGCAAGGGCGAAGAATAGCAAACATACGTTAATATATATCGTCGATATATATTGAGTTACGTAGAGGTTACATTAATTTTACATAGCTGTTTTATGCATTAAGTGTTATTCGAACAATTTGTTTTCTTGAAAATACTACACATCAAATTTTATAATACTCAGACTTGTGGTTTCTGACAAGATAAAGGAGTTTCCCTATATAAATTAATATAACCACCTGATCCAGGTAGTAGAGCCAAAATGATCCCAGGGGCAAAGAGTGAACAATCTTGATAGAGGTCCACTAGACAATATGCTTCATGCCAAATTTTAGTATTCTGGAACTTGTGGTTACAAACAGGAAGGATTCTAAAGATTTCCCCAAATGTTTCTTTATAAAACATATGACCTCTCAGGCGGGGCCAATAATGATTTAACTTGAAGGAATATAATATGATCAACTGGTCCACAATTCAATGCAACACTTCAAATTTCAGAGCACTACGCCTGGTGGTTTTAGACAAGAAGATATTTGAAGTTTTTCTTTGGTGTTGCCATAGCAACCTGAGTTCTGCATGGACTGGAATAATTTGAACAACTTTGATAGTGGTGCTGTCCCTTTCAGCTAAAGACCAGATAAAGATAAATTGTAGATCCATAAAAAAGTAAATATTTTATTAGTCATTGTAATTCATCAGAGAGTTTTATTATGCGTCTGTTACAAGTCACACTACGGATTTTTGAAATTTATTAAAAGAGACAATCTGCAATATAACTGCTAAACCAACACAGTTCAACATGACCTGATAGTCCTTTGCCTTTTTCTCCTCTCGTATAACATGCCAACAGTAAAATTGATGTTGTACTCCGCGAAAGGGTATTTCCTACCATCTTTCAGAGAATCCACGAACTCTTCATAACTATTTTAACTGTATAGTTTTGGTTTTAGGTCCATTTTATTCTTCTAATTCAATTACATATGAGAATATACTAGCAATATAATGACATGTCAGGTTTTATCTCAACTTATCACATCACATATGCGAAATGTAAATACTATTGGACTGTTGATGGTTAAACAGTTTGGCTTCAAATTGTACAGTAGCTATAACTTGAATGTAAATAAAGAAAAATTCTTAGGTAAGACTCAGCCTTATGTAAAATAAAAAAAAGTTGTTTCCTGGTAAACTTGGCACTGAATGAAGACTGATAATTTGCTTTAACTTTTGTAAGAAGGAACTGTTACTGTCGATCTTTAGTACTACCAGAAAAGTACCTGCAGAACATGAAACTAAGGCAAAACAATGTGACAAAACTCTTATCATGAAAGAAAATTGTTAAATCAGACAAGAATGTTACAAAAATATTAACTTGTGTACGAAGAATTAAAGCAGTTAGTTACCCTATGTCAGACATATCTTTAAATTGTTAACAACAGGCGTTCAATCTTATTCTAAACAATAAAAGGTTCGCCACATGTTTCATAACTAAAAATGTTTTCTTTTCCAAGAGACTACTTCAGAGAAAATGAGGAAAAATGAGAATATTAGACGGCTTACATTGCTTCTCCTTTTGTCATTGCCTTTAAAGGATCTTCCCATCCTCTTTTACCATTAAGTAAAAAAAAAAAAAAAAAAAAAGAAACAAGAGAGCCATGATGGCTCTAGATCGCTCACCTGAATACTTTGCCTTTGACTCTGCTGTTGAGCTAACATCAAAAGCTTTTTTAAGAACCTCCCAATATAAATCTATATGAATACAAGTGACCCCAAGGGTAGGGCCATTGTTCACTCTAGGGGAATAATTCGAACAAACGTCGTACATGACCTCTAGCTGATGCTCCATTAAAAATATCTAAGTTCTAGGCTCTGTGGTTTCAGACAAGATTTTTTAAAAGTTTTTCCTATATACGGGTATGTAACATCAACTGACCCCCGGGGCAGGACCAAATTTAACCTCAGCGGCATAATTTGAACAAACTTGGTAGAGGTCCACTAGACAATGCTACATACCAAATCTTAAGGCTCAGGGCCTTGTGGTTTCAGACAAGAAGATTTTCAAAGTTTTACTTATAAAAGCCTATGTAAAATCAATTGACCTCCGGGACAGGATCTAATGTGACCCCAGGGTATAATTAAAAAAAACTGGATGAGGTCCATTAGACAATGCTACATACCAAATCTTAAGGCTCAGAGCCTTATGGTTTCTGACAAGAAAACTTTCAAAGTTTTCACTATATAAGCCTATGTAAAACCAATGACCCACAGGTGGAGCCAAATTTCAAACAAGAACATTTTTAAAGTTTTCCTTATATACGCCTTTGTAAACTCAACTGACACCCGGAGTGAGGTCAAATTTGACCCCAGGGGCATAATTTGAACAAACTTGATAGAGGTCCAGTAGACAATGATACGTACAAAATCGTAAGGCTCAGGGCTTTGTGGTTTCAGGGAAGATGATTTTCGAAGTTTTTCCTATGTAAGCCTATGTAAAACCAATGACCCCACAGTGGGGCCAAATTTGACCCCAGAGGTATAATTTGGACAAATTTGATTTAGGTCCACTAGACAATGCTACGTACAAAATCTTAAGGCTCAGGGCCTTGTGGATTCAGACAAGAAGATTTTCGAAGTTTTCTCTATATTAGCCCTTGTAGAATTAATTGACCCCCATGGCAGGACCAAATTTGACTCCAGGGGCATAATTTGAACAAACTTGGTAGAGTTCCACTAGACAATGCTACATACCGAATCTTAAGGCTCAAGGCCTTGTGGTTTCAGACAAGAAGATTTTTAAAATTTCACTATATAAGCCTATGTAAAGTCAAATGACCCCCGTGGCGGGGCCAAATCTGACCCCAGTGGTATAGTTTGAACAAACTTGGCAGAAGTCCCTTAGACAATGTTACATGCCAAATCTTAAGGCTCAGGGCCTTGTGGTTTGTGACAAGAAGATTTTCAAAGTTTTTCCTTTCAGTTGCCATAGCTACCAGAATTATTGATAGAATTGAATTCTTTGAACAACTTTGGTAGAACTTCATGCAGGAAATATCCCAGGCATGTTTTGTCAATGATGGCTTAGCGGTTTAGGAAGAGAAGTCGTTCAAGTCAAATTGTTGACGAAGCACGACGCACGACGGACGCCGGACAATCAATGATCCCAAAAGCTCACCCTGAGCAGTGCTCAGGAGAGCTAAAAATGTAGGTCACTAGGTCAAAATTAGGTCATCTAACATCAGAGTTCAATTCTACATCTGCAACTATACAAATGAGCCAAATTTCATAGCTGTACATAGAAAACAAGAAAGTAGGTCACTCAGTCAAAATCTAGGCGAGCTGATATCAAAGTTCAATTCTACGTCTGAAACTGTGCACGTGGTCCAAATTTCATAACTGCATATCAAATAACAAAAAAGTAGGTACTAAGTACCCTGGGACATGGCAAACCGGACCCGAAGGCTTTAATCTAAACAATTTTTATATAGGTCCACCAGACAATGTTTCATGTCAAATATCTAAGCTCTACTTTTCTCGGTTTCAGAGACTTTTTATATGTATATAAAAATTTTGACCCTATGGCTATAATTTGAACAATCTTTGTAGAGATCCACAATGTTTCACGCCAAATATCTAAGCTCTAGCCTTTGAAGCTTCAGTATAAGTTTTTACTATATGTATATAAGGAAAATCTATGACCCCCGGGTAGGCCCAATGTTAACCCCAGAGATATAATTTGAATAAACTTGTAACAGGTTTACTAGACATTGTTTCATGCCAAATATCTAAGCTTTAGCCTTTGTCATTTCAGAGGAGAAGTTTTTACTATATACATATAAGGAAAACATATGACCCCCTTTAGCGGGGCATAATTTGAACAAATATGGTAGAGGACCTATAGATGATGTCATATACCAAATATCTAAGCTCTAGCCTTTGTCGTTTCAGAGGAGATGAATTTTTAGATTTTTACTATACACATATAAGGAAAACATATGACCCCCTGGGGCGGGGCCAATTATGAAACTAGGGGCATAATTTGAAAAACGTTGGTAGAGGACCTATAGATGATGTCACATACCAAATACCAAAGCTTTAGTCTTTGTCATTTCAGAGGAGCAGATTTTTTAAAGTTTTTGCAATATACATATAAGGACAACCTATGACCCCCTTGGGGCGGAGCTAATTTTGACACTAGGGGAAATTTGAACAACTTTGGTAGAGGACCTATAGATGATGTCATAAACCAAATATCAAAGCTCTAAACCTTGTACTTTCTGGCAAGAAGATTTTTTTTAGTTTGCATTTTTGAAACTTCTTTTTTGGCCCTGTGACCTACTTATGCAATAGACCGGAACCATTTGAACTACTTTGTAAAGGGACCACCCAAGGATCATTCCTTTGTAGTTTTGTTAATGTGCAGTCAGTGGTTTCAGAGGAGATGTTGATTTTAAGAAATTGTTGACGACGGACGACGGATGACGCACAACCACGGACGCCGGACACAGGGGTATCACAAAAGCTCACGATGAGCACGTTGTTCTCAGGTGAGCTAAAAAGCACAAAAAAAAACAAAAAAAAAAAAAAAAAAAAAAACATTTCAATATAAACAAATAACCAGATAACAAAACTGAAACCCTGCTTCTTTAAATAAATAAAAAGATGTTACAAATAACAGGAATCTAAGAGAGTAAGCAGCATAGATGTAAGCCACATTTTTACTAGTCTGATCATTGGCTAACCTTTGTATCCGTTAGAGCTCATAAAACCGTCGTTTTATTAGCATTCTATATTTGGTTCTGGTTACTGGCACAACAGCTTCAAGATCTTTAAGATGGAACTGCAACAGCGAACAACACTTTCGACAAAAAGATTACTTAGATCTAATTTAAGCATTACATAAGTCTGAAAAATGTTTGTGGTGAGAAATAGTCTTTCTTGAAGCAAACAGCTTTATTACACAGCTTTTTTGTAATAAAAGATACGCTGTATTTCATTTGGATGATTCCTCTGGCAACCAGGCTAAAAGTACCTGGTCCTGAAACAATAAATCATAAGGCATGATATATAAAATGTCAGAAGCCAACAACTGTTATACTCTGTAACTACTGACTGTAAAGTTCATCCTATAAAATTTATAGCTACTAAGTGCACACTGTCACAAGAAGTATGTGAAATACTTTTATTGAAGGCGAGATACAAACTATTTACCATTATTTTTCTGGACGCCAACTCTGCATACTTATTCTGTCATCTAAAACAGCACAGTGTAAGACTTCTGGCAGGGGGCCAATTTTTGACCGCCGATAAGGGACAAAGTTTTGAGAGAGAGAAAATAGAACTCAGGGATTTGTGGTATCATGAAATAAATTTTAAAGGTTATCGTATATATTTCTATGTAAAACATGAGACCGCTCGAGTGGGGCCGATAGATATCCCGGTTTGTAATTTGAAAAAAATTGATAGAGGTACGCCAAATAATACTACTCACCTTAATTTAGATTTGAGACTTGCGGGTATTGACTAGAAGATTTGAATAAAGTTTCCGTATATAAGACAGTATGAAACTATGATCGGCGGAGTAGAGCCAGAAATGATACAAGGAACAAAACTGGAACTATCTGAGTACAGGTCAGATAGACGAAGATTTGAACCACGCAAGAGTCTCATGGTTTAATAAAAGAAAAAAATCAACTTTTTCATTATTTTTCTTTAGTAAACTTCGAGAGAATAGGACGGGACTAGAAGTGACACCAGGAAGATAATTTGAACTAACTTAGTAGAAGTCAATTTAATAAAGCTTCACATTAAATTTCAAGACTCCATTACGGTTCTTGACAGGAAGAATTTAGAGTTTCCTTATCTAAGTCGATATGAAAATCTTCTCCTAATCCTTTATCTAAAAGTAACCCTAAGGGCAAAATTTTAACATTCTGATAGAGGTCCACAACACAATGCGTAAATTCAAATTTCAGAACTATAGGCCTTGTGGTTTCATACAAAAAGAATTTCAAAGATTTTTTTCTTTGTTTCTATCTGAAATATGTGACCCCTTGGACGGGCCAATAGAAAATGCATCAATTTCTAAACATTTGGCCTTGTGTTGTCATACGAGAAGAATAATAAAGATTTTCTTCTATATTTCTATGCAAATCATGTGACCCCTCTGGCAGGGACAAATTTCAGACCTCAAGGTCTAGATGTTTTAGACAGGAAGATTTTAAAAGTTTCCCGACTTGTTGCCATTACAACCAGGGTTCTGCTTGGAATGGAATTCAATGAACAGCTTTGGTAGAGTTTAATGCAAGGAACATTCCTGCAAAGTTTATTAAATATCTCCTCGTAGTTTAAGCGATGATATCATTCAAAGTAAACAGTTGAAGGCCGATGGCACACATTTTACAACGTACAACAGGAGCAGGGTGATTACAGAAGCTCATCTTGAGCAAGTGCTAAGAGATAGAAATATATACTAACTAGGTGTGTAGTGATTCCTACAACAGATAGGTCACATTGTATCATTGGTCTCAATAACTCTTGTGAATTTTGTAAGTTTTTTGTTGTTGTTAAAGAATAATATCTTCTATTATTTCGTTGGAAATACGTAACCAGAGTTCTTGATGTAATTCAATCTTTGAACAACTTTGATAGAACATCAGGCAAGAAACATCACTGCAAAGTTTTATTTACCTTATCGTTGTGGTTTCAGAGAAGGTGTTTTTTTAAACGTAAGTTGAAGCACACACGTCCGCACGAACGCACGCGGGACGACGGACGAGGTGCATTAAACGGTTACAAATGCTGCCCTTGAGCACCCCGCTTACATATGATGAGTGCCGAAGTACGACTCGAGTATATCTGGAAAATTATCGTCAAAATCATAATAAAATAAACGAAATTTAGTACGTAAAATTGGCAAGGTGCTACTCTAAAAACAGAATATTTCATTTCATCAGTCTAAATCAACATGATCTAATTGGACTGCCGGTGACTTCCGGTGAAGAAAATGTAGTGGCGGTCTTTTTTTTACTCGAGGAGAAAAATGTAAAAAATAGCTACCTGATGGTACTATGAACTAGATTATGGTTTCCTTGTGATTTTGGAAAAATGATATGGTAATGATCTTCATTCATTGAAATCTCGATAAATCTTTGACAATTTGAGCATAAGACTATTTTTTGTTCGCAACACCCCATATCGTATTCCCGGCTTTCATGTCCCGAAGGCGAAAACGCAAGAAGAATACACCAGGAAAAAAAAGAATAGACTTTAAAAGTGACAGGGGTGTACTTTTTAAGGTTGACTGTGAAAATGAAGCAGAATCTGACACTGAATGTCCTCCTATTGTTCAACACGCCCAAAAATTGTCAACAAATATGGCTGCCAAAATGTCATCCAATGAACTTCAAGAACTTGGCAAAATTATCGCTATCATAATAAAAGATCAGTTACTTAACGAGGTTCCATCCGAATTATACAGCTTTTTTTTAAAGAGAGGGAGAATACAGAAATTGAAATAAAAATGTTGAGGGCTGAGAATGACGCACTTCGTGCGTCTGTGAAATCTTACCAGCTACAGGTAGACGAACTCGAACAGTATGGTCGCCGTTTGTGTCTGGATGTGACAGGAATTCAAGTCGACTTTTTGAAGGTGAAATCAGAGAGAACGAGGAATCAAAATTGCTTGATAAAATAAGAAAAGTTAAACTTCCAAACGGCGAAAACTAAATTAACTAGCAAAGACATTGACAGAAAGGGTAAATTTAGCTATAACAATGGAAATTCTTACATGGTGTCAGAAATCATTCTGAAACAATAAGCTCCAAAGATCTTGAAATTCAATTTTGTTGAAATAGAGAAATTAGCAGTTTTTGCGATAAATAGAGTAGGCTCCTTTTCTGGAAATAATCCTTTGAATATTTGAACAAAATTTGGAAATACTTTTATCATTTATACATCTTTAAGTATCCTTCTATACCCATAGGTTTTAATAGAAAGTGAAATTTACAAAAAAGGTGAAAAATGACAGAAAATTGTTGTCTCCCTTGGCAGACACTGATCACAGGAGCTTGAAATTGAGTTTTTAGTCCTTCAAGATTCAAAATGTATTTGTGGCTTCTACTCTGTATATAAAAACACAAGGAATGAAACGCCACCTGTTCCGCCCAATGAGAACTCAGGTCGCATCAGCTAACTTGCGCTCAGGTGCAGATATCTATCAGTCCTGTCACTCAGCAGACACTAAAACTAACTTAAAGCGATCGCTTAATTTTTTCAGTACGCTACACAGAAGAAGAAAACAGCTGGTTTTCATGCATTTTCGAACAAAATCAGTTTGTCGCCGAAGCTATTGCGTGACGTCACGGAATTCCCAAAAATTGCGGCGATTTCCCATCTATTTCTGGATTTAATAGATAGAAAGAATAAATGCAAAATCAAAATAAATAGATGCTTTTATAATGAAATAACTGTAAAATGTACTTCACAATTTTTTTGGGGACGCATAAAAGTATAGTACAGAAAAGTTTCTCCAGTTCAAAACTGCTTTTGATCAAGAAATATTTTGGAGATTGGAGTCCGTTCTCTGACGTCACGCAATGGCTTCGGCGACAAGCAAATTTTGTTGGAAATGGATGGATAGCAGCGGTTTTCTACTAGTGTGTAGCGTAATGACAACAATTAGCGGTTTGTTTTCGTTAGTTTTCGTGTCTGCTGAGTGACAGGACTGATAGATATCTGCACCTTTTCGCATTTTAGCTGATGCGACCCGAAATTCTTTGTGGGCGGAGCAGGTGGCGTTTCATTCCTTGTGTTTTTATATACAGAAAATGAAGCTAGATTAACAGTTTCGACTCTTGAATGACTAAACATCCTGTGCACTGATATCGCTAGTAAATTCCGGGTGACAGAAAAGTGATTGTGAAATTCACACAATTTAATTCAAAGGCGAGACAAGCGCTGTATGAGAACAGAAAGCTTCTCGGGTCAGGTATTTTCATCCAGGAAAACCTTACAAAATGTAGAGAACAACTCGCATTATGAAGCCCGAGAGCTAGTGAGATCAAAGAAACTGAACAAGTCCTGGATCGCTGGCTGTAATGTTTATGCAACTATTAAAATTGGAGAAATGGATGAAACTAAAATAAAGATTAGAGTCTTGGACACAATCCAGAACATCAGGGATGGAAAGATGCTGTCTATTTAGTCATAAACGTTATTGCTGTCCTTCGCTATGTATATATATTTATTTTGTTTGTAAACAATGCTGTCCTAAATATTAATCAACACATGTAATTACAACTTACCTGTAATCCACTTCTACCAATCCGTATCCACGGTGCATAACCATATCGGCAGTCTCTCTGCGAAATCTGTCTTTTTGGAGGTCTCTCTGCGTCAGTACCGGTTATTCTCTGCTGTAAACACAGTTTGTGATGGAAGACCATCAGAAAAATCGGACAGGCATCAGTTCAAACAGCTAAGTTGCTTAAAATTAATAAGTTCGCGGATTATTAGAATATCTTTGCTAGGTATACGCGTGTCTACTTTTCAATTATCAGTCACTGCGCTCCGAAACTCGGACAAATTGTTCAATGGTTTACTGACATGAACAGAACTTCGGCACTTTCTACCGGCTGAAACGAGTTGTTACTTTTATAACGCACATAACAATCCAATCAAACATATTCACTGTTCAAAATCCTTCAAGAAAATACTAATAAACTGGTCGCTATTTATTTAGAAATCTTGTACACCCTCTACTTTCGGTTTTGATGGTGCACAGGAGGTCTCTCTGCACAGCAGCTTTTAAAGCACAGGTAGGCTCTCTGCTTACAGCACGGACAGGCTCTCTGCCTGCGATAGATCTGAGCAGGAAGAGAGTCTTCTATCGATCATTGTGTTAATTACAAAAAGTGCGACCTTATATCACTATGCCACTTACACTACATGGTGTTTCTTAAATAAACTTTTTCATTCTCTGCAATGCAAGAAGCACAACGTAATGTAGTTTGTATGAAATTGTTTTCGCAGTCAGCCGGTGTACAAATCTACCAAATATTTTTATGGTAAGTTTTGTCAATTTTAGCTCTGAATTTTATCAATAACAAGTTTTAAGATAAATATTGTCTGTGTTACATTAACAATTATAAACTGAACTAAATGACTAGGGTTCGAATTACAGTTTTTCCATTCAGAAAAATGCAAGTTTGTAAATATTTTTTTCGTAAATGTTAAATCATACCTGCATTTTTTAATTAAATGCCGAAGTATTAAACAAAAGCCTGAAAAATAAGTTATTCCTGGTTCTAATTATATTTTATTGAAAAGAAAACAGAAAATATACTACCGTTGAAAAAACATGTGTACATGTCAGATAAACTGGCAATATATGATTTAATGAATAAAGGTTTGCGTTGATGGATAGACTGAAGAAAAAAGAATGAATGAATACTTCTATTACAGTGCCTCTATCTACTCATATATTTACTATACGATAAATATACTGTAGAAATCTTATACGTCATGTTTCTGAGAGCTCTCCTGCACCATCCAGTAAACGTATAGACGTCTGAGAGGTCACAGACGTTTGCCCGTAGCGTGAATTATAATTGATACTGACTGCAAGACAATCGGTCAATGCGTTATCACTCTGAAGACGTTCAAAGTGCGTGTCCTAAACAGAGCAAATTCTCGCATTCGCAGTACTTTCTTCTGTTACAGTGCCTTTATATATGGCAATGTAACGCAGGAAACAGTTCGCTCGTTCTTTCCTATGATTTCCAGCTGCATACTAAGCACAGTTCTCTTCGGTTATTCCAAGATTTTAACTATATTTTCCTCAAAAGCAAAATGAATTATACTACTGTTAAAAAAACCTGTGTACGCCAGATAAACTGGCAATATATGATTTAATGAATAAATGTTTGCGTTGATGAAAAAAAAACTGATGAAAAAAGAATGAATGAATGCGTCGATAAATTAATAATAAATGAAAGCATGAATGATTGATTGACTTAGTGAGTGAGCGAGCGAACGAAGAGTATAATTTCGGTAATTTGTCAAAGCATGACCACCAGGGGCGTGTCTAACTTTATAAAATAAGTTGTAAAATAGAAGTGGTAATTTTACAGAATTATTTCATTATTTTGATACTTTCTCATACTCGACCAGAAGTACTTAAAAACTTAAAAAAGACAACGAGATTCCTTGTATAGTCATGAAACATTACAGGATATACCTCATTGTAGTCAATTCCAGCCATGTAGGCTTAAGACGTGAACTTTTAAGTTTGTGCATTTAACAATTCACAAAAATTAAGAGTTCAATCTCAAAAAACAGCGATTGCTTAAATCATTTACTGGCAGAGAGCCTGCCTGTGCTGTTTTGCAGAGAGCCTACCTGTGCTTTGAAAGCTGCTGTGCAGAGAGACCTCCTGTGCACCATCAAAACCGAAAGTAGAGAGTGTACAAGATTTCTAAATAAATAGCGACCAGTTTATTAGTATTTTCTTGAAAAATATTGAACAGTGATTACGTTTGATGGGATTGTTATGTGCGTTATAAAAGTAATAACTCGTTTCAGCCGGTAGAAAGTGCCGAAGTTCTGTTCATGTCAGTACACCATTGAACAATTTGTCCGAGTTTCGGAGCGCAGTGACTGATAATTGAAAAGTAGACACGCGTATACCTAGCAAAGATATTCTAATGTTCCGTGAACTTATAAATTTTAAGCAACTCAGCTGTTTGAACTGATGTCTGTCCGATTTTTCTGATAGTCTTCCATCACAAACTGTGTTTACAGCAGAGAATAACCGGTACCGACGCAGAGAGACCTCCAAAAAGACAGATTTCGCAGAGAGACTGCCGATATGGTTATGCATCGTGGTATCATATTTGTTATGTATGAATATCCGTGAAAACTGCACCAATTCAACAGCTATCGCGTATTCTAAATATTATCAGCAAAGCACCTCACACAATAAAACTGAAAGCAGATAACCTGATCTCGTCAGTGTTACAATGCACTTCTCTCCCTTGCATTAGTAATACGACTTTATGTAAAAATAGTTGTTACGGCATTCAGTGTGCACGGTCTCCAGTACATAATTGTAAATAGTCCCATATGCTATTCTACAAGACGTTAGCTATCTTGTCACGAACGTTGTTTTTTTTGTTCTGTTTTCTTTTATTTTCTTTCTCGCTTTATAATATATCCTGTATGTAAACATTCCATGCCCTATTTTGACCTATCAATGTTATTTTATACACTGAATATAATCTATCCAAAATCCATCTTTCACATAGTTCGAATGTACGATTATCCATATAAATTCTGCCTAGTCGTGCTTTCTAACTTCTTAACTAACACGTATTTCATAATAATCAAAAGGAGATAACTTGTTCTTGTTGGTGTTAGAATGCTACCGCACTTCTCTCTCTTGTATTAGTATTACAAGTTGTTTCGGTTCAATGCTCGGCTCAAGTCAATCTTAATTTTTATTCTAACACGATCTGAAATATTTACTACATAAACATATAGGAAAACCAGTTGTTTTTTATTCTACGATAAAATATGGCTGTTACATTGTGCGCCCACCTATTCCAGACTACACATAGTTTGATCGTATTTTCTGTTTTTGCCGTAAACTTAGAATAATTTCATTTCTTAAATGTGACAGTACAAAAAATAAATCCCTTTTTAGGTAAACAAATATTAGGCACTCGTACTTAATAAGTACAAACTTATTTTTTCACCATGGGAAAATGTTGCGATGCAAACGCTATGGAAATAGTTCCAACTTCCGGTTTATGAATGAAATCATATCACGTGACATAAACAAAACGAAACGATCGTAGTAAATGTTGTAGTAGTAGACAAACTTCCGGTTCGTCTGCAAACATACTAACACCGCAGAAACTGACAATAAAGTTTACTGTTATTGTTATTCAAGGACATTTTTTGTGTTGTTTTAAAAAGATTATCTACGTTTGTCTTTTGTTTAAATTAATTGCAGATTTTATGAATAAATATCAGTATCGATAATTTCCGGTATGTACTCCTCTCTACACTAGGGTGTAAATTGTAACAGCTTATCCCGCCTACTGACGAATTGCACACTTTACATAAATGCTTTCAAAAATAGTTCTAGATATTTTCGTGGTTAGAATCGAAATAATAACTTTGTTCCTATTTTTTATGAGTGAATAAAATATAGGCAGTCGTTCGGGTGCAGCAGAATTAAATCACTCGTGCTACGAACTCGTGATTTAATTCCTACGCATCCGAACTCCTGCCTATATTTTATTCCTTCATAAAAAATAGGAACATATTTATTATTTCTTAACTATAATCTACATTTATTTTCTGAAAGACAAGACAATTATATATTGTTGTTTCATTTTTTTTCTAGATTCCATTATATTAGTGAAATATTCGCAGAGCTAATGCTAAGTACTTAACAGTAAATAACACAATGGCGTTATACTGTAATTGTTGTTGCCCTATTTGTTGTTGTTGTTGTTCGTCTTTTTACAATATGGATAAGTTGTCAGTCACGTGATACAGTGTTTATAAAATCAGTTGTTATCTTAATATTTTCTAGTGTGTAATTGTCGGGGAAGGTACATGACGGTTTCAAAATTAGATATTAACTTTCTGTCACACCGTAGACATGCTTTAAGAAAATTGAATGTGTAAGCTATTGCAATTTGATATTTTTTGTGCAAGGTACATTGCTTGCTAGAAAATGAAACCTACAGTTTAGGCAACCTGTAAGAACATTATTCCCATGTTTAAAACTGTGAAACTTCGATACTATTACATATTCATTTTAAACTCGATATTTATATTAGTACCATAACAAAAATCAATTCTATCCATTTTTTCTCGAGTATATAGTATTTACATTATGACCCAAGCAATCATGCATTTTGAACTTTACATAAATTCATTCTTACACTCCGAAATGAATGGAACCAACTACCTGTGGAGATAAAGACAAGTCAATCTATATCCATTTCAAACAAAACCTCAACTTAATTTTACGCAAACCACCTCTGTACTTTAATGTAGGAAGCAGAGAAGGACAAGTTCTACATATGCGCATTATATAAGGATGTATCGCTCTAAAGTTCGATCGTCATCGAAAATCTATAACAAATAGTCCTCTTTATCGTGCGGTGCCATGGAGACTCCAACTCACTTCTTACTACTATGTCCTTTATACCACACACAAAGGCAGCGTTACTTGATAGATTTACAATGTCCTTTATTGACCAGTAATCTTATTTATAGTAATGACAATTATTATTGATTGATCTTCACCATAATGCTTACTTACATCATGACTATGGGGAGAAAAATTGATATAAGCTATCATTTGATAGCTTGTTTTCTCATCCTCTCAAAAATATATGTATTTGATTTCTATGTGATATATCAATATACATGTATCATTTGAAATAAATAATGTTTAAACCAACATGACCTAACCAAGCACTCAGGTAAATAAAACAGATTGGTGTCATATTTCAGAAGCAAATCTTAAGTTCAAAAAATGTCATTAAACTGCGTCATTAAATTTGGCAAGAGTTTGTCTTTTCTTTACTGACTCTTTTGTTTAAATGCATTGACATGTTTTACACCAGATATTGGTTCACCAATTCCTATAATCAAAAAGATCAGATAAAAACACCTTCGACTCGTTTAAACTGTATTTAAGTTACAAATATTTTTTTTACCCAGTTCCTCATAAATAAGCAGTGTAAAATTGTTAACTGATTTACACAATACTAAAGTATACATTTGTATGTATTCAGTATCCATCGAAGTTTTATTAATTCAAACAGTTTGACAATGACTTAAATAGCATATTGTATAAAGCCTTTATTACGGAAGCACAGAGAAGACATGGTGATTTTCTTTTATATTATCACTCTAAAAAAAATAACAAAAAACAAAAACACAACCCCCCACAAATTTTGCTGTCTCGTGACCACGAGACATAACTAGGACAAAACAAATTGTAGGTATTATCTCGTGAACACGTGTTAGCAATTTGTTTTTGTTTTGTTTTTTCCTTAGTTATCTCGTGGACACGAATTAGAAAATTTGATTTTTTTTTAGTTATCATTTCGTGGTCACGAGTTAGCGAAATTTGTTTTCTTGGTTTTTTCTTAGTTATATCTCGTGGTCACGAGTTAGCAATTTTTTTAGATATATCTCGTTTTCTCTCAGTTATAATCTCGGATAATACAGAGGCAAATCACCATCTCCCCTCTGTACTTCTGTATTTTTATACACTTATCATGTTGTTTCGTTAAAAAGATGATAAGCACAGTCGTCCTTACACAAAATTATTTCAAAATTTGCGTGTCTCCAAGTTTTAATTGGATAAAAGAAATACGATAATGTGCTTTCTAACGTTTGAAGTTCACATGAAAGCCGCATGCTTTGACTACTGTTACTGTTTGAAATCTTAAAGACTGTTTATATCAGTTAAAGATATTGACAATGTGTTTGTCATGGTATGTGTGTGTGTGTGCGTGTGTGTGTGTGTGTTTATAGATTTTTGTGTATTTCATATTATGTAAATACTAGATTAAGATTCGCGCAAGCGCTTGATAGGAGTAATAGAAAAAAAAATTGAATACACATGTATCAGGTTAGATTTCGCATGAGATGTTTAATTTCAAATACAATAGAGAATAATATTTTGTTACGAACAAATGAAGAGACAGATAAAGAGGTACGAATGAACCCAAGTTTTTGCGAATAGATCCCTGGATCTTTAAACGTGTCCATTTCGTAGTACTTTAAGCACATTCTAGAGTTCTAGAATTTCCAAATCTTTCTATACTTTTGTGTTTTATTGTTTCAGAATGTTTTAAATCATTGAATTATTAATAACTTTCTTCTATAATCATTAAGACTTCGTGACAAGTTAAACAAGAGGTTCGAATGGTGCTGTCGCTCACCTCAAAAGGGACTAATAAACAATGGTCTGCGTGTAGGGGAGGTGTGTGGTGGTGGTGGTGGTGGTGGTGTGTGTGGGTGGGTGTGGGGCGGGGTTAGAGCTAGTCATGACACTTGAGGCATGGTAAAGACAAAAATTAGGTATCAAAAATATCTTTAAACCATTCAGATGGACTCTGCAGCCATCAGAGAAAGAAGGGCCAAAAATGCAATGATAGCCCTGTTTCATTTACCTGAATACCACTGAAACATAACGCAATATCAGCAAATGTCAGTAATAAAATTTGCTTTCAAAACTGTGCACGTAGCACAAATGTCATAGAAGTAGCTTCAAAACAGAAATTAGGTCGACAGGTCAAGGGACGCCAAGTTCAAAGTGGAAGTCTGTATGAAAACTTAAACAAAATAGTAAATAATTAAAATTTCAAAACGTAACTTCAAAAACAAGGAAGTTGATCGGTAGGTCAAGGTCAGTCAAGGTCAAAGTAAATTCTGCATGCAAAATTATGCAGATGGTTTAAATGTCATTGATGTACCTCAGCTTACTGTCGATTCGTATGGACAATTCCTGAGAAAATCTCAGTAGTTATTTACTACTAAATGGCCCGGATTGTGATTCTAGTTTTTTTTTAACGATGTTTTAATTTGTTTACCTGTTGTATTTGTTTTCTAATCCCGGTGATATAAATCTGTGACAAAATCAAATAATTTAAATATTTTCAATTATTTTCTAAAACAAGGAAGTTGGTCGAGGTTCATTACCTAATGCTAAAGTTGAAGTCTTCATGTAAGATTGTGCAAAAAGTTTAAATTTGGTAGCTTAAAAACAAGGAAATAGGTCAGTCAGTCAAGGTAAAGGTCCAAGGTCACATGAAGGTCAATGAAAAAAGGTGGACGAAATTGGTACCAAACTGGATGGGAAGTTGGTTCCGTAAAGGACCAAGTTCTTCAAATGCCCATCTAATAAACTAGTCACTGCTGCATCAGAAATATCTAAGCTCTAAACCTTTCAGTTTCTGACAAGATTTTAAAAAAATTTTCCTGTAAAATTATGTAACACCATGTGATCTCTAGGCGGGGCCAAGTTTACCCGAGAAGCATTGTTTATATGATTTGGGTTGAGGTTTATTAGATGATGCTATTTACCAAATATCCAAGCTACAGGCCTTATAATTTCACGTAAGTAGAATCTTTTTTCTCTCAGCTGCTAGGACAACTAGAGATCTGCATGGAATTCCATTTGTCTTAAAACTTTGAAAGGGGAAAATAGATAGATCATGCATGTGCATGTTATTGCAATTGGCATTGGACGAGCTGTCGTTTGAAGTTAATTGTGGACGACAGACGGACGACAGACTTCGGACAAAACAGCATATAAAAGTTTCGGCCAGGAGAGCTAAAATGAAAAAAGATATTGAAGGATCAAATGAAGCGGAAAGTTTAAAGTTTTACACTTCAGCAATCATCACGCAAAATGGGCGTGATACTTATGCATGTCATATTAAAACAAATTTTGGCAACGATTTCGATTGTAAACATGAAATGATAATGACAAGAAGAAGTAAGCTGATAGTATGTAAAATCTCACAAAACGTTAAGAATAAAGCTACAGTTAAGAAAACCAGAGTAACAACACACTGCTATGCCTGTTATAAGAAGTAATTTTATGTGGAAGTTAAGATGAAACAAAGACGACATATGTTCTCCATTTAAATTGGTTTTCAAAACTAAAAACTGGATTAGTTTGTTTTCTTTAAGGTAGGATTAAACACCCGCTGAAAATCCGAAATAAATCGGAAAGGTAGTTAACACATTTAATCTTGCTGGGAAACACCTAAACTTGATTGTGGGGGTGGGGGGGGGGGGGGGTCAAAACTATGACCTTTCATTACTGAGAGATTAAGTGTTTCCAAGTAAGCGGCCACTAAAACGCGAGTAATTAGAATTTAGAGAATAGACTTTGAGACATTACAAAGATAGATGTTTTTCGGAATAAAAGAATATGCAAAAGAAAAGGTATGATCATGCAAACACAATTGGTTTTTATCGCTTAGTTTAACATTGTCATATGAAGTGTCCATAATATTCAAATAAAATGATATTTCGAATAATTTGAGAGGGTGCGGGAATCTTCAGATCAAAGGCCATACTGATTTGCAGTTTAATAATCTCATAATGATTTCCTAGTTTAATAATCTTTTATGTCCATCGTTTCAAACAGTCTAAAATTTGATTAAGAAAATGACAAAATTAGAACAAAAAGAATAAATGGATAAATGATGAAACTTTGCTTAAAGGCAGTATCTTATAATTAACCTCACCTGCCCTTTTAAAACGTTGTTAATACGTTCACGGCTTTACTACGACAATGCATTAATTTCGTTGTGGCATATATCTGGCGGAGGTATTGTCAAAGTTAATTATTGAGCACGAAAGAGGACCTAATCCTCGCCAAGAATGTTGAAAATGTACTAATTGATTTGTACAAAATGATTTGTAACGAAACGTCGAGACATGCATTTGTATTTTTTAAGAGCACTCCCAAATGCATGTTTTTTTTTCGATGAATCCATTGCATTGTTATAATCCCAAAATATTGATGACAGCGGAGATTGCCGCGGTAAAAATTTACAATCAGAATGGGAATTTAGGTTTAATTTCTTTAAATAGTAAGAAAACGCATTGGGGGTTTGTCAAGAGAATTGATAGGTAACCTTCCAACTTAAAACTGGGTTACTATGATTGTTGGGAGCATTTCCATGTAACTATGTATGACCAGCGTTCCTCAAAGTATTCATAGTTTTCATCCATTTAGTATCTTTCTAGCGGCTTCCAGTTCCATCTTTTTTCCTTTTCCCCCAAGTATTTGTACTGATAAACCTTCACTATAGAGGAATATGATACACGCAAAATTAAACGGACTCAACTTCGATTTGCAAAAATGGTCTTGTTTCATATATCTTAGCACATAATTTGTTCCTAACATTTCAAACCGGTATGAAATATGCTATTCAGATTATAAACTTTAGGTTTGACGTTTTCTTTCTTTTCTTGTTTCCCTTTCTTTTTCTTCTCATGTTTAGTCATCATTATTTGGGCAACTATTTCAATATTAACTGTTTTTGTAAGTTGGTCAAAAGATACCATCAGATGTCATCCCGATTTTCAAGATTACAGTTAAAAAGAAACGAAACCTAAAAAGTGAAACACTAGCAATGCTTTTATTATCATTTACTGTTTATACCTAGCATCTTCTTCTATTTGAGTATATTTACTGTCGGTACTTGTGCCCATATGACCGACGCCACAAGAAGACTTTACTTGAGTGTGAGGTGAAAGTGCAAGACACAGAGTATCACCGCTTTTTGGGAACCTTTGGGAACGTTTAGCGTCTCCCATAAAGACAACTGTCACTGGAAAAACGAGATCAAACATGCGACCTCAGTATAACCAGTCCTCAGTGTTACCATGGGACCAATGATAGGACCCCTTCCTAGCATAATTTTAAAAA
Organism: Cyclina sinensis; assembly: GCA_012932295.1. Lineage (NCBI taxonomy): Eukaryota > Metazoa > Mollusca > Bivalvia > Venerida > Veneridae > Cyclina > Cyclina sinensis. The sequence goes on from JAAONU010000017.1 coordinate 5,029,315, forward strand.
TTTCTTTATAAATTCAATATTAAAATGCCACACGTTATGGTCTTCTGTCAATCTGAGTTTTTGTGTTTTCAACAACTACACGGCATTTCGATTTAATATACTAGAAGAACCTGGTCATATTTAACCTTATAGACCCTTATAGACGCATTAATACAATTAATATGGCAAATTTACTTTTAAAATGCAGCAGATCTGATTGCAAAGTTTTATGTAAAAAGAGTGGCAATTTATTTTTCTTTCTTTTTTGTATCATAAGACAATGACTGTCTAAACTGAAATGGCACAATTAAGTTATAAATGCGAGTATAAGTTGGATACCAGTAACCTCTTTGTGCAAAGGTAGTAAAATCATATTTTGTATAAATATCGACGTAATTTTCGTCATGTAAAACAAGTATCAATACAAACTTATCTACGCTTTATTTGCTTGTCAAATGCGAAACGTAAGAAATATACCATTTTAACTCTAGGATTGTTTAGGAGTGAAGGGGTATTAGTAGGATAAAGAAACTCAATTGGAGAAAAGAGATACACATTTTTTACGGTATGTGCTTGTTAGTCTCATTATTTTAAGAACAGTTTACGAAAATAAATAATAACACTATTCAATGTACATAGCTAAAGATTTCTTTTTACTTTAAAGAATACATTTAATTGATCTATTTTAACTGATAGTTTTTTTTATTAATACATAAATATTGTATTAAAATAACATTAACTTCTATTACAACAACAACAACAAATAATAATAATGATAATAATAATGAAAAAATAGTTATAGTTGTCATTATTCTTATTATTATTGATCTAGACAAATCATAATTGATCAATTATAATTATTATGATTTTTAATATTATCATTTTATTATAATAATAATAATAATAATAATAATAATAACTTAATAATAATAACTTTTATGCCTTATAAGAACGATAAAGCTGAATATTTAGGAGTATTTATTTCAACCTGGTAAATTTGACTTCTGATTCACATGCGTATCCACGGTTCTCAGCTGATGACTCAATATGATCAAATTCAAAATTTATCAAAGGAATTAGCAGGAATCTTCTGCCTATGTATTTGATCCAACAATACACAATAGGAGAGTAGAGATAAGCTAAACAGTCAATGCAATGTTCAGGACCAGAAACAAAAAGTGTGATCTGTAGAGTAAAACCATTTTTTTTTCAGTTATCTGTGTTTGTAAATGAGTGTTTAACCCAGTATGACCCAGTTTTAAAGTCATCCAAGAGCTTGTAAAAGAAAACAAGCTCAGCAAAGTCTGTGAAGATTAGACAAGATTTTGACCTCTATATAGTTAAAAAGGTTATCCTGTGATCTGAACTAGTGACCTTGTTTTTTGCCCTAATTGACCCTCTTATTCTAGAGACCATCAAAAAAACGATCTGATCCATCCATGTACATTTACGTTAAAAGTGACTTCTACAGTGTTCACAAAGGTTTCCGTTGATATAAACTGTTGATTTCGACCGATCCATAGTTAGCTTTTTTGAAAGTTTCCCGAGACAGCATAAAGCCAGAAAATGTTAGTGCAGTAATATTAAAAAAAAACATTCAAGGAATAGCTAGTCATTTTCTCTCTCTGATAAGGAATTGTTAAGTGTTGTACACGGACGCTGCATAATTCCGTTTATCGGAAATCTACTTTTATATTCTAATCAAAAGATTCAGGACTTAAACTACTTATCTAGCTCATGAATTGGAAACCAACACGGTGAAATGAAAATTAAGAGCTGACTGGCGTGTTATAAAACTGGGGGCATAATAAAAATTCCATAAACAGAGTGAACGTTTTAGAACGATTAATAACGCGGAACACTCAAGCATTTTTAATGCTATGTCAATTGTACCCACTTCTCTCATAATCGCATTTCTATGGCTTGTAATGCGTTGCAATATTCGATTTTGATATTTGTTTTGTATACTTTATCAATTTATATTCCATATCGTTTCATTTATGTTCAATATTTCCCTGTTTATAGTGTATAATTTATATTTGTGTTTTATAATTTCTTTATTTATATTCTATAATTTCAATTTGTATTGTATAATATCAAATTATATTCTATATCGTTTCATTTGTGTTCAATATTTTTCTATTACTATTGTATAATTTGTATTTGATAATTACTTTATTTCTATTCTATGTGAATTTCAATTTCTATTGTATAATATTAAATTATTCCATATCCTTTCATTTGTGTTCAATAATATCCTATTACTATAGTATAATTTGTATTTGTATTTGAAAATGTCTTTATTTCTATTTTATAATTTCGATTTGTATTGTATAATATAAATTTATATATTCAGTATTGATTCATTTGTGTTCAATATTTTCCTAATTATATTGTATAATTTGTATTTGTACTTGATTTTTTTTTGTGTTGTATTAATTCAGTTTTGTAGTTTATAATATCCATTTGAATTGAATATTCTTATCTGTATTGTATACTTCCTATTTATGTTCCATAATCTGTCAGTTTGTGTTGTATTTTCATCATTTGTGTTCAATGTTCGCTTGGTTCAATTGTATATTTCCTTATTTGTATTGTATAATTTTACATTTGTGTTCAATCTTTTTAGTGGTCATATTTCTTTTGTTTAACGGAACTCAAGGATTTGTTTGTTTAGTTTGTGTCCATGGATTTCATTGGTTGAGAAAGAGCAATATGGCAATATGACAATCAATTAAATCAGCCGCTACAAATCATAACAAATCCCATCATGCAATTATAGAACATAAATTGGTTTCATCGCGTATTGCATTGACACCTATTAGTTTTAGAATATAATGACCTGATATACAAAATAAATGGAACCGTTTACAAAATAAATAGCAGACATTAAATACAAATAAAAGAAATAGAACATAAATGCACAGGATACAACATAAATAAAGAATTATACAATACAAATGATGATTATGCAATAGAAACGTAAGAATATACAATACAAATGAAAGTTTATCAAATGCAAATGACAAAAATCAAATTTTGCAACGCTTTGCACTACATACATTTCAAGAGGCCAAAGATTCATGTGTAAAAAAATCTGAATGAGAAATTATAATTTTCTAACATTTACTAACATTAGAAAAAATTTCAACACTACTTTTAAGGTAAATATGAATTAAGAATTTTTAACAGATAAGTAGGAGTCATTAGTTAATCTTCTATGATCAGAGTTTTCATGCATACCTGTTCTGTTTTTAAGCTTACCTGTGCCGAATGGAAAATGGTGAGCTATTGTGATCGGTCATCGTCCGTCCATCGTGCGTTCAACATTTCTCCTACACCACTTAGTGGATTTTGACCAAATTTCACGAGAAAGTCCTTCGATATTTGTTTCATAACATTGATAGGTTAAAAGAGCTAAAAGAAGGACATGATGGCCCTAGATCGCTCACCTGAATACTTTGCCTTTGGGTCTGCTGTTGAGAAAACATCAGAAGCTTTTTAAGATTCTCCCTATATAATTCTCTAAGAATTCAAGTGACCACCAGGGTAGAGCCAATTTTCACTCAATGGGCATAATTTGAATAAACTTGATGGAAGACTTCAAGCTGATGCTCCATTAAAAATATCTAAGTTCTAGGTTTTGTGGTTTCAGACAAGAAGTTTTTTTAAAGTTTTGCTTACAGTAGCCTATGTAAAATCAAAATTGACCCCCGGAGCGGGGCCAATTTTGAGCTCAGGGGTATAATTTGAACAAACTTAGAAGAAGTCCACTAGACATTGTTACATACCAAATCTTAAGGCTCAGGGCCTTATGGTTTCAGACAAGAAGATTTTCAAAGTTTTCTCTATATAAGCCTATGTAAAATTAATTAACCACGGGGCAGGGCCAAATCTGACCCTGTTGGTATAATTTAAACAAACTTGATAGAAGTCCACCAGACAATACTACATACAAAATGTTAAGGCTCAGGACCTTGTGTTTTCAGACAAGAAGATTTTCAAAGTTTTCCCTATACAAGCCAATGAAAAATCAATTGACAGACGGGGCAGGGCCAATTTTGCCACTAGGTGCATAAGTTGAAATAAACCAGACAATACTACATACCTAATCTTAAGACTCAGGGCCTTGTGGTTTCCGACAGGAAGATTTTCAAAGTGTTCCTAACATAAGCCTATGTAAAATCAATTGACACCCAGGGCAGGGCCAAATTTGACCATAGGGGCATAATTTGAACAAACTTGGTAGAGGTCTACCAATACTACAAACCAAATCTTAAGGCTAGGGCCTTGTGGTTTCAGACAAGAAGATTTTCAAAGTTTTCCCTAAATAAGCCTATGTAAAATCAATTGCCCCCGGGATTGGGCCAAATTTGACCCTAGGGCCATTATTTGAAAAAACTTAGTAGATGTCTACCAGACATTGTCATATACCAAACCCTAAGGCTCAGGGCCATGTCGTTTAAGACAAGAAGGTATTCAAAGCTTTTCTTTTTCCTTTCTGTTGCCATAACAACCAGAGTTTTAGATGGAATTAAATTCTTTGAACAACTTTGGTAAAGCTTCATGCAAGGAATATCCCATGCACTTTTCGTCGAGTTGGCCTAGCGGAATAGAAGGAGAATTCATTAAAGTCAAATCATTGACGACGCACGACGCACTGATGCACGACGCACGGCAATCAATGATCCCAATAGCTTACCCTTGAGCACGTCGTGCTAAGGTGAGCTAAAAACTGATAATCATTTTGTGCAGAGCTGCGAGGCCCAGAGCTAAGATATTTGGCCGTTGGCATTGGCAAGGACTTCTTCCAGGATTGTTCAAACTATGGCCACTGGATCAAATACATCGGGCAGGGTCACTTGATTTCACACACACACACACACATATATATATATATATCCGGAACTATAAGGCCCAGAGCTTAGATTTTTGGCATGTTGCATTACCTTATGGACTTCTTATTGGATTGTTCATACTATGACCCTCTGAGTCAATACTGAACTACTGCAGGATCACTTGATTTTACAAACAATTTTATTGGAAAATCTAAAAATCTACTTCTCTGAAACCAAAAGGCGTAGAATTAAGATATTTGGCCTGTAGCATTTTATAGAGGACCTCTACCAAGATTGTTCAAATCAAGACTCATTAAATGAATTTAATGAACTTAATCGCGCTCTGAGGTCACTTGATTTTACATAGTATTATTTAGAAAAATCTGAAAATATCTTCTTCTCTGACATCAAAAGGAGCAGAGCTGAGATGATTTGTCATATTTATATCCCACTATGTATAGTTCGGGCGGCTATATAGTTTTAACTTTTTCCCGCCCTGTCCTATCCCATCCCGTCCGATTGAAAGATCACAATGCAACTTCATGTGTCAAGTTTAATAACTCACTGTTGTAATGTGATGTAATGTCTTTCCTTTTTTTGTAGAAAATGCCCCAAAATTTGCAATTTTTGTCTTGAATATCTCTTGAATCAGTACAGTTACTAACTTGAAAATAAAAACATAAATGAAAGATCACAATGCAATTCTATGTGCCAAAATTACTTTTTCTTGTTTATCTCTGAAACCAGTACTTACATTATCATAACTTAAAACTTAAAATGTATATGAAAGGTTATAAACAAGTTCCGTAGAGCAAATTTCATGACCCTGACTTGCATTCTGACATAAATATATCCCTTTTTACTTAGAAAATGTCAATCAATAGACAATGTATTGGGTTACTTTATGAAAACCGTACAAAAAAGTTTTAAACAAAAATGGATTTCATGATTACTATAATTGGTTCATTTTAATATTTCTCTCTTTTTTGTATTTACCACTCACGTCCACATATCACGCTTAATTGCTCCTTTGTTTATTGCCGACTAATTGCGGAAACTATTAGAACATGGTGTTTATAACATTCTAGTATAATTTTATATAGAAATAGTCCCAATACCTTTTCCGAACCTAAAGCTTTTTTTCAGTCGAAGCATATCAGTTGGGGTAACAGTTGCATTCGGGAATAGCTAAAGTCAACTTTAGCTTGTATTGTCATATGTCCTCGACTATGTCATGACTTTTTGACAAATTTCCTGTTTTGAAGCTACAACAATAAAATTGAAACCGTGTGTATAGTTTTAAAAGCAAATCTTTGCATATAAGGGCATAAAAATGGCTTAAAAATGAAAGAAGGCACATTGAATTTAAGGACTGTTATTGTTGATTTGTGGGAATATACACGAAATATATGTCTACTGTAGACTGCTCACTTATCTGTACGTTAACTACAAAGTTAAAAAATGGTATAGCATTTTACATCAGCGAATCTATTATATGTTTATATTATCAATTCAGTACTTGTACTTTCAATATCTGAACAATTTTAGTAGAGCTTCATGCAATGAACTTCCCTGCCAAGTTTCATTATCTTTGACCTGATTGTTTCAGAGGAGATGACATCATACGATTACAAAGCTCTCCTTTGAGCACTTCGTGCTCAGGGGAGCTAAAAGGTGATAAATAGAATACAAACACAGAATTTGTTATAAATATCCAACCCCCTACAACTTTTCTAGTAAATGCAGTGGTGGAATGTTGAGTTATAATTCCATATATAACTGTGGATAGCTCTTTGTGGACCAGTAGCGAAACAAAGGCTGATTTTGTAGTGAGTAACAATTTTTTTTACAGAAAGTGAACTCGCAACTTAAAAAAATCAAAATTAAGATCAAGTATGGGGTGAACTTTCTTAATTTACTGGGAATTAAAAGGCTGTAAGTAGGTATTGACCAAAATGAATGTTCGATGCAGTGAATTTTTGTCTTAAAATTTGACGTCGGACCGAGTCAGGATTTGGTGCTTATTGTAAATGAAACGTGCACCATGGCCACAAAGTCGGAATTTCAAGACTTAGTTAATTTATAAACAATGCTGTATTTTATTTGTTTTAGGTTTGCTTTGAAAAGGATTGCTAGAGAATTTTAAGTTTAACAGTATGGTTAAGTAGTGTCTAAATATGGATAATTTTTATGATTATCAGGTGGTTCTCAGGTTAAAAGAGTGAGTCTAGTCTTTTATTTAAGTGCTAGATTGTTTGAAACATAATTTAAATATATGTAGTTTAAATAAATAATTTACAATCTATACACTCTGTGCATAGTTTGTTATATCAATATATGTCGAGTATGTCATTTATATAATATGTGGCTTCGTAGATATCTTCGTAAGTTAATATACATATTTTGTACAGCAGTGTTTTTTATATGTTTGATCATGGTAAAAATGGATATTATAATGCACAATATAGACTATTTGCCACTATTTCACGCCAAAACGTTTCATCTCGTGTCTTTAAATATCAGATCTGTCTAAATAACAATACATCTAACCCCAACACTCAGGTCAAAAAAGACACATTGTTGTGGTATTAGCAGAGGAGGTCCAATTAAACAGTTCATAATGTTTTGCATCAAATAACAGAACTTTTATATTGCAACAAAGGAATACACATTCAAAGACTAAACAAATATAAGTTCAGAAGGTCAGAAATATTTTCTTTGTTTCGACTATCAAATAATTTATACGTCATTAAAAATGCATTCTTCTTTGTATTTGTTAATTCTTTTATTTAACTGCATTGTTGCGATTTATATCAGGTATTGTTTCCTTTACTTCTATAATTTAAAAGATCAGATAAAACACTTTGTAGTCTCATTGAAAATATTTTGAAATACCAATGACCATATTTCTCATACTCAAGCGTTGCCAAATTGCTAATTATTGTACACAATATAATAAGAATACATGTTTGAATGTATACATTAACGTCTGAGGTTTAATTATTTCTAACTGTGAAACACTGGCTAAACAGCCTAGTTTATATTTAACTTGTAAATCGAGAAGCATTCATACTGTTGTCCTGTGGGTTTGTTTAAAATGAAAAACACAGTCGTCCTTACACATTTTTTCAAACTGCTTTTTTCCAAGTTTTAACTGATGAAAGGTTGTAATGTAGCTGCATGGACTGGCCCTTTCGCTGGGGTTCTGAAAGCAACCATACAACACACAACACCCGAAGAAACGTTCAAACACTTTTTATTTCTGTTTTTTATTAGACAATTGTTTCATGAATATTATCTGGTATGCTTAATTCATAATGTTATGCCAAAGTTCTTATAATAGAATTACAACTCTGCTCCTTAAAGATTTAGAGTATTAAACATATTTACGACATTATTACTTGTTTGCCGTAGGTCCGACAAACGTGCCTCGGACCGACGTGGGACTGTGTCCCCCTCGATTCTCCTGAACATCTCCTACGCTAAGCTTAAATACCTATCCTGAATACAGAAAATTGACATACAGAATACAAACTTTTGACAGCCAGACGAGCAGTTATGTAAACATGTCTGCACATAATTTTACTTTTAACAATCTCTCAATTAATGACCATAGCCTCAAACCTTTAGCCATATTTTCCCTTAATTACACTACAAGGTTTTACCTTCAAGGGAAATACGATAACATATTGAAATGTATAATGCTATTGTTTAAAGTTTTAAGTTTATATAAAAACCACATGCTTTGACTATTGTTACTGAGATCTTCTCAAAGAATGTTTATGTCCATGTTCCATGTTTTGGAAAAGGTTATTACTTGGAAAAGAAAGTAAATCTCATTGCTATGATATAAGTATATGCTAAATCAAAGCTATTTAAATTATAAATGGATAACTAATATTAAATATATCTTAAACTAAACAGGTTAATCAAATTTATGGTTAAAAAATGTGGCGCTAAACAAACATACTCACAAAATAATAAATAAAATAAACATTAGAAGATCAGTATAAACAATACTGGTATAGCCAACTGGAATTTTCAAATAAGGGTCTATTTATAATACCTTTAAGCATACCTTAGTATACAAACCATACTTTAATTTACTCATGAAGAAAGAGTATTTAACGTTTTTTTAAATTCTGTACCAGTAATCACCGGCTGCCAGCTGAAACTGGTCTGTACGACGGAACCCTTTATTTGGAACGTACATGCCCGCTTTGCAATAGTAACTCAGACGGAAATGAACGGCACTACTTACTAAGTTGCAAAATTCTTTCAACAGCAAATAAGTCAGTATATCCAGGATCCTTATCTTCAAGACAACATTTACTCATTTCGAAAGATTGTACAAATAAAAAACGGAAAAAACTTGCCTAACTATGTAAATTTATACGATTTTGTTTCTAAATTTTAATAATCCAATACCTCCCGTTTGCTTAAAATTTATCATGGTACCCCTTAGTAATATAGAATTATGAATTAATATTTGTTTACCTTTCAATATAATTCAACGCACGTGTATAGAAGTATATTTCCAGTCAACTAAACATAGTGACCTATATCCTACTCTAAAATTAGAAGAAAGCCGCCCTACTTTTCCTGTTTTAAAGCTGCTAGCCCACAGAATATTGCCTCGAAATAAGAACGACAGTTTCGTGTAAATTCATGAAGCAAATACATATTTATGCAAGACTGTAAATTATTTGCAGTCAAAACGGTTTTATATTTTCAAAATTAATGCCGTAGGTTTTCCTCGTTATCTGTGCGATTAGGAATTACCCTGCATGAATATTGATTTTCTGAAAATGCAGACTGCAGCTGACTTTCAAAATAGCACTTTGGTTAAACTTGTTGTTAGATTAGAACTAAGAATGATGGAGTAAAGAAAAGAAAATTTCCTTCAACAACTAATTAATGGATTAGCATGCATGAGTGACCACTTACACTCTACAAAAAATCATACTGTACACATTCAATAGTAAAACCTTTAGTTATGTTTTGGGTTATCTTTATAAAATTAAATCTATGAATGATAACTCTTGTTAAAATTACCCTAAATCAGTATTTATAACTGCAACTTTTGACTATATTAATAATGTGTTTTTTTACTCAAATACTCAGTAGACTGTATTTTTGGAACAACTAACTGTGCCCTTCTTAATTACCTGGCCACTAGCAATACTTCACTGACCGTTTTGAAAGTTTATGCACTTGATAAGCACTCTAACAAAGTGTCACTGAGTTCCACTGCATAAAACAGCGAAAGTGGTAAAAATTGAGTCCTAATCTTCTGTTCAGCGCTGTTAGTAGAGAAGTCTCTGATTATCAGTATTTTGGTCCAAAGCGTACTTGGGGTACTCCTGATCGATACTGTAGTAAGTGTGATAAACACTTAAAATCACTCGTCCAACGATTTTGTGTTGTACACAAAAATACTCGAATCCAAAGTTCCGATTCGACCTTTTATTTCAACAAATTAGAGCACTGTGTCCCACTTTGGGCGCCAGATGTGGCGGGGTTGGATCTGGCCCTTTTTATAATAAAGAGTCCCAAGCCTCCAAACCTTTGGGTTCTAATAATTATTGAGGAATAAATAGACTGTTCCAAGTTTCATTAATTGTAATATAGATGCAGACTACCATCATGGTTATCGTTACATCTACATCTCATCTATATGATATGATTATTCTCATCTAATGGATGAGCTATGACAGATATTACTAGTTGTCCAAAGTTCATATAAACAGTCCTTCCTCACTAGTGTCTGTTATCATAAAACATTTTAAAACATTCAACAATCTTGGAACCTCTGACCACAGAGAACACGAATGGCGGACTGACTGACCACTTTGCCCAACAAAGAAGTCATGTGACCAGAAGCATAACCATAACCAAACATTATGTCATTCTATATTAAGATAAAAAAAAGCTCAGTAATTCAAGGGAGGTAACAACCAGTACAACAAGGACAGGACATACGCATTAGTCTCCCTTGATTTAAACATTTATGTATAGAGAAAACTGGAATAAACAGGTATAAAATATAGCCCTGTGACATAATATCAACATTTCAAACATCCAGGACACCGTTTACAAGATGTTTCTATTTAACCTGTAGAAAAACTTATTTTGATAGCAGCGCATCTAGAGCATTTAAAGTCAAATAATTTTGAAACAATCCAGAAGAAAAGCAATGCTTTCATGTTTGGCATCTATTTCTATATAAGATCTCCAGAGAGATGACGAGGAAGCCGATGACATTGTTACAAGAACTCATCCACTTAATAAAGTTGCAAGTATTTTTCAGTGTTATGCTCGGCATGTTCTCCAACCATACATTGACGTGAAATTTGATCACCAAAGACATTTCCTGTTGTTTTGTTTTTAATTGAGAAAAAGATTGATGTAGTTGACCTTCCAAGTATATTCAAAGATAAAACAGTTAGATTTTAGGAATACCGAATCACTGATCGTTTTTTATAAATACAACAAGCAAACTAGAAACACAATTTTTAATTGTGATAGAGTTACGTTTGATCTACACACTGTGGAAAAAATACAAAAATCTGAGATTGTTCAAACTCATAATATTGTTATAAGCCTGCCGTCATATCGTTACTTGGGATCTTCATATCTCTCGTGCAGAAATTGCCGAGTCATTGAGCTTTCTTTAATAAATGGAGTAAAACAGAGCATGCTGAGCATGATGTTCTTTCTAACTCAAGAAGAAAAATCTTCAAAATAATTGACATTCATATCTTTTTATTAAAGAAACATAGCTTTATCACCACCTCGACCTCGTTTTGACTTTCGTTATTTGAGAGAAGGAATTCAAGACTTCCATAACAGATTTGTATTGGCACTAGCTGATAAAGCTTCAAATAATGTAATTATAGTATGACGGATACCCTATAACAATACTCAAACTAAAGAGCTCAGAGAGAGAGAGAGATATAGTTTCTGCAAACAAACTACAAATTGCAAAATTTAGAATCAATGTTGAGCCGAAACAGTATAAATTCAAACATTGTATTGTTTGTCGAAAATACACAAATTATCATATAAAGCAAGATTTATCGCTAAATCTAGTTCTTGCACAACTAATAAAGTGTCTGTGTTCTTAACCTCTTGTCTAAACTCACAAAACTCGTGTGACGTTTTGAATAAGCTTAAATCAAATAATTTTCAGGCATTCTCTTTGCCAACTTATGATTTTTCTACATTGTTCATTTCTAACCCTCATAATTTAAAAAGAGACAAGCTCACCAGTCTAATTGAAAAAACGTTTGGAAGGTTACACGCCCGATCCGGCGGCTCATATCGACTAAACGCTAGACTTGATTAATCAATATATGATATGATTTTTCATCTATTGAAGTCTCAGTTTATATAACTGAAATTTTCGTTGTCACGATCAGTCGTCGAGACTTTAATAGCTTTAACGTCGCCAAGAAAGACAATTGGAACTGGAAAAACGAGATCAAACTGGCAACCCCAGTGTTACCAGTCCTGCGCGTTACCACTGGACCAATTATAGGATCCTTACCTAGCATAATTTGAAAGATTTCTTTATAAATTCAATATAAATATATCACACATGTTGGTCTTCTTTCGATCTGATTTTTTTGCGTTTTCAACAACTACACGGTATTTCGATTTAGTATACTAGAAGAACTTGGTCATATTTAACCTTATAGACCCATAAATTCAACTAATATGGCAAATTTCCTTTCAAAGTGCAGCAGAGCTGACTGCAAAGTTTTATGTAAAAAGAGTGTCTGTTTATTTTTCTTTCTTTTTTGTATCAGAAGACAAGGACTGACTAAATTGAAATGGCAAAATAAACTTATAAATGCGAGTATAAATAGGATACCAGTAAACTCTTTGTGCAAAGGTAGAAAAGAATCATTCTTTAAAAAATCGTTTGTATAAATATCGACCAAATATTCATAATGTAAAACATGTATCAATACAAAGACAGTATTCAAATCTTTTTTGTATTTGCTTGTCAAGTGCGAAACGTCAGAAATATATCATTTTACCTCCAGGATTGATTAGGAGGGAAGGAGAATACGTATGATAAAGAGATACACATATACGGTATGTGCTTGTTAGTCTTATTATTTTAAGAACAGTCTACGAAAATAAATAATAACAAACACTAAACAATGTACATAGCTAAAGAATGTGTTTTTTTTACTTAAAAAAATAAAATAGATTTAATTAATTTATTTTAACTGATAGTCTTTTTTTTATTAATTAATAAACATTGTCATAAAATAAAATTTACTTCTATTACAACAAAAACAAATAATAAAGATAATAATAATAATAATAATAATAATGATAATAATAGTAAAAATAGTTGTCATTTTTCTCATAATTATTGATCTTGACAAATCATAATTGATCAATTATAATGATTTATGTTATTATCCTTTCTTTATAATAATAATAATAATAATACTAATAATAATAATAACATTTATGCCTTAAAGGAACGATAAAGTTTAATATTTGTTTAAACAAATAATCCGGAGCATTTATTTCAACAGGGAAAATGACCATGGGTCAAACTTGTTGAATACAGATTCACCCGTTAGAATGAAATCATCACCGTGTCCATTGCAATCATATATCAGCAAAAAGTTTTGACGTTCGCAACAGTTTAGTTAAATCATTTTTAAAATCATAAAACTCGTTTTCAGTGGAAAAGTCAAGACTACTGGCGGAATGTAGACAACGCCTCATATCACATGTGTTAAACTTGAAAGCTGTAACGTGCATATGCATATTTCTTTTTGGGGAAACTTTTAAAATCTTATTCTCTGAAACTCGAAGGACTTGAATCAATACGTATATACAGACAGTGTTACATACCGATTTTCAGCACTGGGCCTGGTAGTTTTAGGCATTTTTTTCAGTTAGCAAAGCAATAATGGAATGGTATTCTTGGAAAAAAACGTAGAGCTTTATGTATGAAATGTCAATGCCAAGTTTCATCAAAATTTGCCCAGAGTTTTCAGAGAAGATGTCAATTGAATTAAGTGTTGGACAACAGAAGCCGGACGAAGTGTAATCAAAATATATATACTGAGTCTCTGGGCCACGTGAGCTTAGAAAAAGTGAAAATAGATTTGCAGACATATTCATTGTTTTTTATAAAAAAAGACGGACGTGATGGCTCAATATCTCTCACCAGAGTACTATTGGGCGAACATAAAATACAGTAATGAAATGTGATACCCTAAAATCTTGATTATTTTAGTTTTCGGCATATTTTTCCAGTTATGAATATAAGTCTCACCCGCTTATTTTCAAAGGCATTTCATAAACATATACATTTGGTAGCTTGTGTGTAACTTTTCCAGAGTATGAAATAAATATTCCTGTATATGTAAGTTTACGTTAATTGAACTACAATAACCCAAAGTTAACTAATTTATCTGATGTAAGCTGTTTGTGTTATTTTTTGCCTTTTCCAATCAAGAGCTTAAATGTCGGCAGCTACAAATAGCTGGTGTGTATTCACGAATAATGGTTTACTCCCGAAGTAAACCCGATTACAATAGCAATAAACAATTGTTTTGTGTCATTCAATATTAATATCATAAGTCACAATTTAATACCAGATCTTGGGTAAGGTAATGCAGATTTAATTTCAAGTCGGCTAACTTTGAAGTTATTTATGACTGTAAGAAAATGGTGGCTTATTTTCCAAACATGCTTATTACAAAGGCAGGCTTATTATCAAGTTTTTAGGATATCTATAACACAGAGATAAAATGTTTAAGTCAAACGACCTAGTTTTGCAGTTCATGCAATTAGATTTAATCTTGTGACCGCGTGACGCAGTTTCAATCCCTCATAATAGATCATCTAAAAAACTATTGACTGTCTAACAAACATTTGATAAATTTGACTTCTGTTTCACATGGGTTTCCACGGTTCTCAGCTGATGACTTTGTTTTGACTCAACGTGACAAATTAAAAATTTATCAAAGATATTAATAAAAAATGGCTATTCTAACCATATTTGAAGCAGATAGAGCCATAGATGTGAAGTTTAGACTGTTTAGAAGGTTTTTTTATGAATTTGAGCTCTTGGTCTAGTATTTGATCCAAAATTAAACAGTAGGAGAGTAGAGATAAGCTAAACAGTCAGTACAATTTTCATGACAGCGTGACATGTAGAGTGAGAACATTACTTTTCCTTTATCTGAGATTGTGAATATGTTTCTAACCCAGTATGACCAAGTTTTACACTCATTTAGGAGGTTGTTTAAGAAAAACTGTCAGCATATTTTGCGAAGATTAGACAAAATTTTGACCTCTACAGGGTTCAAAAGGTTTTCCTGTGATCTGAACTATTGACCTAGCTTTTTGCCAAAATAACACTGCTTAACCCTCATTCCAGAAACCATCAAAACAAACGATCTGAAAAAGATTCATGTACATTTACGTTAAAAGTGACTTCTCGAGTGTTCACAAAGTTTTTCGTTGATATAGTTGACGTAGTATTGGATCGACCAATAGTAAGCTAGTTTGAAACTTTCAAAAAAAAAAGCCAGCAAGAAGACAAACAATTAAAAGTCATGGAGATCGAGGCACAGATATGACATTTAGAGTGACCAAAAGGTTTTCCTTAGATTAAGACTGAAGACTTAATTTTGGAACCTATGTCGTCGGTTAGCGTGTTCAGCAGATATGGACGTGGGTATTAAGGATAATGGACATCAGACAAATATCAATAGTTCCATAATCTATTCCTCAATCAATACGATAGTCGTCTTTAATAAACATATACAAATCATAAGGAGAAAGGAAATGATAACTAAAACAGTTACAACATAGGACTACAAATCAATTGAAAAATAGAATCAATACATGTTTATAAAGATATTGGATAATTTTACCTATGCAAGTGTAATATACAATATAATTATAGCTGGGGCTTTTCATCATATGCAAACAACGCCGATGTTTTGTTCTGATTTTTAAAGTAAGAGCGCGGAAATGGAATTGAAAAGACTCGTTTCCTACTAATCGAATTATCGGAAAGAGTGTTCCTAGCAAACGGGCCTGAGGTAAGACGTATATATACAAATAAACTAAAGCACAGATTCGAATAAAGAAACCATGTAATACCTACAAGACCCAATTTCAAACTCGTCCGAGAAGAATTCAAGTCAAACATTGTTAGAAAAATTGCATTTGTAATGCAACCTAGTTTGAAATTTGAAAAAATGAGTTACCTGTTAAATTTTGCGAAAAAAGATTTTATATAAACGGTAAACCGATCACCTAGGCATTGTCAGAAAGAATATGCAAAAGAGCTAGAATTAGTAACCAATTTTGGAAATTCCAATACAAAAATAGTAACAATTTTTAGAAATTGCATTTTCTAAATATACATAAAATTAACTGCGTTGTAAAAAAGTAATGGTCTACATTTGATAGAAAAAACATATTAAATTATAATTTGTAATTTTCTAATATTTACTAAAATTAGAAATTTCACTGGTTGTTGAAACATACTTTTGACAGAGGTTAATATATATTAATGCTTTTAGAGATAAGTAGAAGTCATTGTTTGATCATCTATGCTCAGGATTTTCATGTATACCAATTATACTTTTAATCATACCTGTGCCGAATGGTACAAGGTGATCCATTGTGACCGGTCATCATCCGTCCGTCCGTCCGTATTGGTTTGTTGCATTTCCTTACCGACCTCTGCCAGGATTGTTCAAATCATGACTCCTGGGTCAACACTGACCTAGGACAGGGTCATTTGATTTTACAAAGAATTATATAGGAAAATGTAAACAAATCTACTTTTCTGAAACCACAAGCCCTGGAATTCAGATATTTGGCCTGTAGTAGTTACCTAAACTGTTCAAATCATGACCCATGAGTTAAAACCGATCCCGCCCTGAGATAACTTGATTGAAAATATCTTCTCTGACAACAAAAAGTGTAGAGCTTAGATAATTTGACCTAACGGTTTGTACATATTGTACCATGCATAGTTTGGGCGGCTTTATAAAGCAATTGATTTCCTTGAATATCTCCAGTATATGTATTTGATTGAAACTTAAAATGTGTATGAACGATGACAATGCAACTTCATGTGCCAAGTTTAATAACTCAGAGTTGTATTTTGATGTAATCATAGCCTTTCTTAGAAAAAGTCCAAAAATTTACAATTTTCTTGTATATCTTTGGAATCAGTACAGTTATTAACTTGAAAATAAACTCCTATATGAAAGAGCACAATGCAACTCCATGTGATATTTTTGATAAATCTGACTTGTACTTTGATGTAATTATGCCCCTTTTTATATGCTCAAAGGGACATATTATGTTATGGTTCTGAGCATCAGACCGTCCGCCCGTCCGTTAGCAATTTGGTTTCCGGAAGATAACTTCTTTACTCTTTGGCCTACAATCTTCAACTTTCATATGATGATTACCAACATTGAGTGGATGACCCTATTGATTTTGGAGTCAAAATGTCAAAGGTCAAGGTCACAGTGACCTTAAAATTGAAAACTATTTCCGCCATATAACTTGACAATCATTTGTTACAGATACTTCAAACTTTATATCATGATTACATATATTGAGTGGTTGACCTCTATACATTTTGTGGTCAGTGTGTCAAAGGTTACAGTCACAGTGACATAAATGTTTAAAATGATTTACACTCTGTAACTCGGCAATTATCTGTGACAAAGACTTCAAAATTCATATATTGGTCGACACATTAAATGAATAACCATTGTTGATTTTGGGGTCAGAAGGTTAAAGGTCAAGGTCACAGTGACCTTAACACTGAAAACAATTTCCACTGTAAAACTTTATAATCATTTCTCATAGACACTTTAAAGTTCATATTATTATTTGCTTACATTCAGAAAATGAGCCCCATAGATTTTGGGTCAGGCTCACAATTACCTAAACAAAGAAAACCATTTTAGTAACTTCACAACCAATTGAGGTACAAAATTCAAATTTTCTATGATGATTAATTACATTGAGAAAATGACCCCTACACATCTTAGGATCAGTAGGTCAGATAGCAGGGTTACAATGACCTTAACACTGGAAAGTATTTCTGCTGTATAACTTGGCAACTACTTCCCATACAGACTTCAAACTTCTTGAGATGATTGCCGTCATTGATTACATGTCCGCTATACTGTTCGGGGTAAGTACATAAAAGGTCAAGGTGACAATCAACTAAACAATAACATTTTGCGCACTATAACTTGATAACCATACATCACAGCTACAACATCATAACTTCTGAAAGACCGACATTTTTACAAATAATAAAACCTAAAATTCAGATATGATAAAGATCTATAAAACTCTAAAATTGAAATTATAAAATGTTAAACTAAAAAATATTATAAATCAAAAACAAAAACAATTCAAAATTTGAAGCAAATCATTTAATTACAAAGCCTAAGATTTCCTCCTTTATTTGACAAATTCATCATACTTAGAAAAAACACCCTTCGGGCATTAGCGCTGTAAGCACTTGTTCACAACAAATCTACTACAGGCATGTTTGTTGCAACTAAATTACATATCCGAATTGATTGCCGAATTACTACCCTATTAATCTATCATTTCAAAATTTTATATCATTGTCATAATCACAAATGAAATTCAAGACGTAATATTTGCAAAGTCCTACTTTAAACCAAAATATTTAACAAAATGGTCCAAGAAATAAAGTTTTCTATTGATTTGTATGTTTTAAGGTTTACAAATTATTGTGTTATAGGTAGTGGTGGTGTATTGAGTTATCATTCAATATATAACTGTGGATAGCTTTTTGTGGACTAGTAGCGACAAATGGATGATTTTGTATTTGTTATCACTTAGTAACGATTATTTTACAGTGAAATCAAAATTAAGAACGAGTTTGGGGTGAACGTTCTTAATTTACAGGGAATCAGAAGACTGTGAGTAGGTATTGACCAAATGTTCCTCAGTGAAGTTTTGCTTTCAAATTTAGCCTAGGTCCGAGTCAGGAATTGGGGCTTACTGTAAATGAAACTTGCACAATGGCCACAATGTCGAAACGAACTAAACAAGAAATAAATTTCAAGACTAAGTAAATGTATTAGCAATGCTGTATTCTATTTATTTTAGGCTTGCTTTGAAAGGGATTGCTAGAGAACTGCGACGTGTTGTTTGCGGTTGTTACGAAAAACAGGAAAACTGTTGTTTTCACAGTGTGAATAATTAAAGGGTTATTGTTGTGTGGTAAGTAATTATTTACCTGCAGCGTTAAACAGTAAGGACTAGTAGGGCCTGAATATGGATATTTTTAATGATCATCAAGTGGTTCTTGCTTGAAAGAGTGAAAGAGTCTAGCCTTTTGTTTTAGTGCTAGCTTGTTTGAAACATAATTCAAATACATGTTATTTAAATAAAAAATTTACTAGCTATACACTCTGTGCATAGTTTATCATATCTATATATGTCGAGTATGTCATTTATATAATATATGGCTTCGTACCTATTTCCGTAATTTAAAACAGTGGAGATTACTAATAACGAAGACGGCTATAAGGAAAAAACTGTTATAACGAAATAAAATAAATTACACAACCTTCACCCTTTTTTATTCATATGTCCGGCCACACGGTTAGAACGAATTTGGATCAGCGAAAAAATGATTATAACATAAAAAGGTGCTACAATTATTCGTTTGTTAACAATAAAAACATTCGCTTGAAAATTGACTTGAACTGATAAAACCTCTGACAGCTAAACGACTATACTTGTTTTTTCGCATGTAAAGTGTTGAAGTTAATTCAGCAGAACACGTAAGCGGACATGTTCCTCGCGAGGAATGTTAAAAATGTATTATAATTGATAACGAAACATCGAGATATGCATTTTTTCAAATGTACACCAAGAGCACTTCAGTTGGTTACAAATCATATATTTTGCCTATGGATCAATTGCCTGTAATTGTTATAATACTAAAATATAAATGCCAGCCCAGATTGACGCGGTAAAAATCTACAATCAGAATGGGAGTTTTGTTTTAGTATTTTTTATTTAGTGAGAAAACTATGTCTGGAGAATTATTAGGGACAACCATACCATCGTTATTTCAACCTTTTTGGTATTTTTACTGGTTTATTTACATATACATATTAAAAACACTTTGACAAGTGATACAAAAGTAACATGCAAACATGCATTGTTTGTTTACATTTTGTGTTGTTAAATCTATGTATGGACGATCCGTTGTATGCTAGTCACTGATTGTTTAAAAATAAAAATATCGTTCTGAAAATTGGATTTTAGCAGAGGTACGAAAGTGAAACATTCGACCGATGCGCAGGAGGGTATTTTTTGCTAAAATTGTCTTTTGTCATGTATCTTAGCACATATTTTCTTCGTAACATTCACATCGGTTTGAAATATGCTACTCGGATTCCATCATATTTTACGGTTGACATTTTCTTTGTTTTTTTTTCATTTTTGTCATCATAGTTTGGGCATATACTTCAACATTCACTTTTTCTTTAAGTCACTCAAAAGATTTCAACTGGTATCTTTCCAATTTTCAAAATTGTATTTGAAGTTAAATGAAACGTAGAAAGCGAAACACCAACAATGCTAACATATCATCCATTGTTTACCTAGCATTTCCTTCTATTTGAGTTTATTACCGCCGGTACCATCATTTCCATTGACCGACGCCCCCAGAAGTTGGCTGTGGGAGAATGCTTAAATGCAGATCAGCACTGATTCGTGGCACCTCGGTTTAACGTACTATTAAAAGGATACCCCAACTGTACAAACTTTTATCAGTGGACTGAACAAGTTATATAGATTTTAAATATTCAAAATAAATGTTAAAGTAAGATCTTTAGTAAAATCTTGTTTTCTTTGTTATTATCTCTTATAATTTTAATGTTCCTGACACGCGCCTGCCTAGTATAGTCAGTATTGACTTTTAGCAGTTATAAGTTGAAGTTAATACAACAAGAAATGTTAGTTCAAAAGCAAGATCGAACTGTCGACTCAAGGATTACCAGTCCAGATTGTTACCACTGGATCAATGGACAAGAATTCTTGGCATAATTATGAAGATTTCCTTTTATTATTTAATTTTTTTATTTATAAATTCATCACACATTATTGTCTTCAGCCTTATTTTTCAACAATTACACCGCATTTAAATTAGTGTAATCGACGATACTGGTTATATTTAACCTTATGGACCTATCAACACAAATGATATTGTAAACAACTCTATCAAAGTGGAGCAGAGCTGACTCCAAAGTTGTATGTAAAAAGAGTGGCTATTTATTTTCTAGCCGTTTTTGTGTCGCCCTTTCAAAGAAACGGCGATACATAGGGATCTCTTTGTCCGTCGGTCCGTCACGAAAACTTAACGTTGGCTATAACTTTGCCATTTCTTAACATTTCATTTTTAAACTTCCACATTTTATTGCTTATGACAACAGGATCGGGATGATGCCAGAATCTTTAGGTCAAGGTCACATTCGACAGAGTTATGCTCCTTTTTGTAATTGGATTTTGTCATGAAAACTTAATATTGGCTATAACTTATGTATAGGAAGTGAGCAGTAGCAGTAACAACAGTAGAAAAATGTGAAGTTGGCAGTACCAGTAACAACAGTTATGCCCCTTTTTGTACTTGGATTTTGTTATGGAAACTTTGCCATTTCTTAACATTTCATTTTTAAACTTTCAAATTTTATTGCTTACGACAACAGGGTCGTGATGATGCCAAAATCTGTAGGTCAAAGTCACAATTGACAGAGTTATGCTCATTTTTGTACTTGGTTTTTATCATGAAAACTTAACACTTGCTATAACTAATGTATAGAAAGTAATAGTAACAACAGTAGAAAAATGTGAAGTTGGCAGTAATAGTAGCAGTAGCAGTAGGCAAAAACGTTTAGCTGGCAGTAGCAGTAACAGCAGTAGCAGTAAAGAAAACGTGAAATTGGCAGTAGCAGTAACAGCAATAGCAGTAGACAAAATGTGAAGTTGGCAGTAGCAGTTACAACAGTAGGAGTAAAGAAAACGTGAAGCTTGCAGTAGCAGTAACAGCAGTAGCAGTAAAGAAAGCGTGAAGCTGGCAGTAGCAGACGAGCAGTAGCAGTAGGAAAGTCTTAAAAGTCTGGAAAGTTTCACTGAAAATAAAACATGTTTTAACACTGCGTAGGTCTGCGACTGTTTCCGACACTCTTGCAGACTTTCATTAATTTTGGTGGCAAAATATCGGAAAATGTAATTTTTAATGTCTAGGGACCCTCCCGAGTCGATTTTACTGGTCTGCAATTGTTCCTGACACTCTCGAAGACTTTCAGGAATTTTGGTGCAAATAGGGAAAATGTCATTTTTAAAGTCTAGGGACCCTTTCGAGTTGATTTAACCGGTCTGCGACTGATTCTGACACTCTCAATGACTTTAAAAAATTTTGGTGTCAATCAGGAAAATTTCATTTTTTATGACTAGGGACCTTCCCGAGTCGATTTTACCGGTCTGCGACTGTTTCTGACACTCTCGCAGACTTTCAGGAATTTTGGTGCCAATCTAGAAAGTCTAAGGACCCTTCCGGTTCGATTCCACCGGTCTGTGACTGTTTCAAACACTCGCAGACTTTCAGAGTTTCCTACTGCTACTGCTGTAACTGCTACTGCCAACTTCACGTTTTGCTTACTGCTACTGCCAACTGCTATAGCCAACTTCCTATTAGTCTATAACTATGACATTTCCTAATATTTCTTCATCCAACTTTCCAGTTGTAATGCTTACAATTGTATCACTTAAAACAACACCATTTCTCAACGGTAGATAACCCTCAAATTTATTTTTGCAAAGTTATGCCGCTTTGTTAACTTAAAATTTTTTGGTTAACCTTTTTGTTAATGTCAATTTCTCAAAAAGTGTCAAAGATATTCCATTCAAACTTGGAATACCTGATCACCAGCAAAACCCCTACAAAGATTGTTGGTACCAATGTCCCTGAGTAGTTAGCCCCAACCCCAGGGGTCATTTGATTTTGCTTATTCTTAAATATAGGAAAAAACCTTCTTAAGCCTAGAAATGAAATATTAACTGACATGAGATGGGTAAGTACTCCCCCCTTTCTCTCCCCCCCCCCTCTGCATGGGGACCCCCCACCCTGCCCACGTAACCTCCCATTTTTTACATCCCCGGGCGCAATTTTTTTAATTCATCTTGACTCCCCGTCCACCCTCAATCCCCTCCCCACCCCCTCCCCCTCAACGAGTTCTTCTTCCGGCCCCCTCTCCTGGTCTGACTGTTTTTTTTAAAATTCTTTTTAATAAGTAGGTACTTGACTCCCCATCCACCCCCCATCCCCGGGCCCTAAATACTTTTTTTAATACATAGGTACTTGACTCTCTCCCCCCCCCCAAAAAAAAAAAAAATAAAATTTCATCTTGTATGACTAGGTACTTGCCCTCCCCCACTCAATTTTTTTTTCACTTGGGCCTCTTGTTTAACTTGGCTTATAATTAATTATCCAGCACTGAGAAAAGTGGAGCATGCTGTCTGTGGACAGATCTTGTTGTACTTGGACTAGCATGCTGTCTTTTCCAGCAGGCTCTTGTTTACCTTTTTAGTTATTCTAACAGAGTACGCAAGGGCGACACAAGTGTGGAACTGAACACCCATCTAGTTTTAAGCAGTGAACAAGGGCTTTTTATGCAGGTGCAAATGCTGCAGTTATTTTAAACGTAATTCTACTGCTAAATCAACCCAACCGTTAACGGAAGAACTTTTTCTATTAATATAACTTCTGATATTGAATGACACACTGATAATGTTTATATGTTTTTAGTTGAAATTTTCGACACTGTGGGATTCAGTATGTTGGACAAGCAGGACGCCCTTTAAAAGCACACTTTGGTCAACACTGTACAAAAATTTGAAAATAAAGCAAAATAAAAACATTTTTATATCAACGGTAACAGTCAGGACACCGTTTACAAGATTGCTATTCAGCATGAAGAAAAACTTACTTTTGACAGCAGTGCATCAAGAGCATTTAAAATCAGAGCAAGGCTTTTTTCATAACATAAATGGATTCACAAACTTCAAACGCCTTACCCACTTGGTTTAAATGATAACATTTATAAAGAAGGCAACATTTAAAAAAAATTCTGATGATGACATTTTGGAAATACTTGAAATACAAAAAAAAACATAAATCGAGGTCGCATAGGAGTAGGACTAACGGTAACATCAAAAGAAAATCACGTGTCCGTCGTTCAATTCATGAAAACTATTTTAAAACAATCTGACAGACACGCTATGCTTTCACGTTTGGCATCTATTTCTATCTCAAATCTGCTGATGACACTGGATGAGAAAGCCGATGCCATTGTTGTAAGAACCCATCCACTTTTTGAAGCTGAAAGTCTTATTCAGTGTTATGCTTAGCATGTTCTCCGAACAGATATTGACTTGGAATCTGGTCATCAAAGACATTTCCTGAAAATTTCTTTTTAAATAAAGGAATTGATTTAATTGACCTTCAAAGTATACTCAAAGATAAAAGGGTTAAATCGGCTGTGCCTAAACATTTAAAGAATACTGAATTACCTATCGTTTGTTATAAATACAATAAGTCAAACACAATTTTTAATTACAATAAAGTTATCTCTGATTTACACATTGCTGAAAAATACACCGTCATCTTGAGATTGTTAAAACTCATAATACTGCTGTAGGCCTGCCGATCATACCGTTACTAGGGATCTTCATGTTTCTCGTACAGAAATTGCCGAGTCATTAAGCTTATTATTGTAATAAATGGAATATCAGAGAGCATACTGAGCCTAATGCGCTTCGTAATTGCAAAAGAAAAGACTTTAAAATGTCACAGGTTCGATAAAGGTGATATGGTTACCAACGAACTATCACCAGCCCGGGTAATTCAGTTGGTAGAGCACCTGATTTGCAAGCCGGGGTTCGCGGGTTCGAGTCCCGCCATGGGTAAATTATTTTTCTGACCTCGCGACATTGGCGCCCAACGTGGGACTCGAACCCGCAGTCCACTCGTAACGTAGGGTTAGGTACTGCTTTTATGGGTTCTGGACTTGGGAAAAGGATGGCTTTAAAATACAGAAGTGCGCTCATAGGAAAATATTTAATCAGAGCAAGAAAATCTGGCCCCCGCCATGAAAATCTTCAATATGAGTGCATAATACAAATAACAGAAATTTGATAACACACAATCATAAATAGCAAAATGTAGAATAACAAACAATGACATCAATACAGACATTCATATTTACCTGTAAAATACAGAAGTGCGCTCTCAGGAAAATATTTAATCACAGCAAGAAAATCTGGCTCGTGCAATGAAAATATTCAATATGAGTGCGCATGCGTGACGGTATTTAGTGCGGAAATAGAATTATTCTAAGTTGGTGCAGCGATTTGTCTGGTTTATTCCGATAACAAACGAGACTCTAGCCTGCTTACTAGTTCGGGGATCCTAACGGAGTCCCCGGCAACTTCTTAGAGAGACAAGTGGCACTTAGCCAAACGAGATTGAGCAATAACAGGTCTGTGATGCCCTTAGATGTTCGGGGCCGCACATGCGCTACACTGAATGGATCAGCGTGCGTCTCACTGCAAGGATTGACAGATTGAGAGGTCTTTCTTGATTCGGTGGGTGGTGGTGCATGGCCGTTCTCAGTTGGTAGAGCACCTGACTTGCAAGCGGGGGTCGCGGGTTCGAGTCCCGCCCAGGGGTAAATGATTCTTCTGACCCCGCGATAAAAATAATTGACACTCACGTATCTTTTTATTGCCACCTCGACCTCGTTTTGACTAAACAAATTCAAAATTTTCAAAACAGATTCGTATTGGCACCTGCTGATAAAACTTCAGATAATGTAATTATAGTATGGCGGATACACTTATTCAATATTCAAACTAAAGAGCTAATTATATAGCTAATGCTTATACACCTACTTCTTCATCAGAGAGTGATGTTGTTTCTGCACACACAATATAAATTGCAAAATTTAGAATCAGCGTTGAGCCGAAACAAGATAAAAAATCCTACAATATATTGTTTGCCTAAAATGCACAAAACACCATATAAAGCAAGACTGATCGCTAATTCTACATGCAGTTCTTGCACAACTACTAATTTTGCCGTGCTCTTAACATCTGGTTTTAAGAGCCATAAAAGCACATATTATTAGTTATTGCGAAAAGTTTTTTGAAACCACTGGCAAACAAAAAGGTCGGGTGACGTTTTGAATAAAATGGAAAAGAGCCACAGTCAAATAACACAGCCTCCCTACATAGTCAAAAGGTAGAGGAACAGACAAAAAAATTCATATTTTTTAAAAAGGGACACACAAAAAATTAAGAAAATGTGAACCCAAGGGTTTACCGCCTTGGAACGGTCAGTGGCAAAATATTTGCCACTAGGGGTTTAAACTAGGTTATAGGGTATACGAACCTCACACTTGCCCCAACAAGGCGTTCTCTTTGTCAGCTTATGATTTTTTTTCTACATTGTACACTTCACTCCTTCATAATTAATAAGAGAAGCTCACCAGTCTCATTGGGGGAAAAAGTTTGCAGGAGAAAATAAATCTTATATCGTGATGAACAAAAAAAAATTACAGATAGTTCTTAGGTTCATTTTACTATGGACTTCTCAAGATATAATCGAGTCGCTCTTTTTCTTCTTGGATAATATTTATGTCCAATTTGGAACATCTATTTATAAACAGGTAGTGGGCATCCCCACGGGAATTAATTGCACATCCCTTGTTGCTGATTTGTTTTTATACTGCTTAGAAATAGACTTAATGTTATATCTTTCTAGTGAACATCAAACTGACATTATAACAGCCTTTAACGACACCTCTAGGTATGGTATCTTGACGATAAGTTAAATATAGATAATAACCTTCTTCCAAATCTGGTCAATACAAATATCCAAATGAACTTCAGCTTAATAAAGGAAACACTTCGGAAAAGCAAGCAAATTTTCTTGGTCTAAATCTCAATTGAAAATGGTTTTGTTACTACTAAGATATACGATAAAAGAGATAATTTTGATTTTAATATTGTTAATTATCGTTTTTTGATGGTGAAGTCTCACGCGCTACATCTTACGGGAATTATATTTTACAGCTTTTTCGCTTTTCTTGAGCTTGTAAAAATATTAAAAATCTAAATGAATGCAATCTTTGCATAACAAAAAAACATTTGAAACAGGGGTATCGGTACCACAAATTAAGAAAATCGTTTGGCAAGTTTTATCACCGATATCCAGATTTAAGTAAAAAAATACAATTGCGGTTTAAAAACACTACTGCCATAAGGCATTTCTCAAACAGTCTTTTATGAGGTTTGATTTATGAGTTAAAGAAATTAAAAAGCAATATTTAATTCTCCACGTTATTTGTAAAACCATCTGTAAATTCAAAAAGAGAGGATATCAAAATGATATTCTGCAGCGCTCTGTCTGCTTGGTGATTAACCCTCCTACTGTTGATCGCTTTGCTTACCTCTTTGTTTGCACGGCTGTGGCTTTTAGAGTTTATGAATGTTTCTAGAACAATCTTGAAAAGAAGGTAGAAACTCGATTAGTCTCCTTTATTCCTGCCGTCGTATTCTTGCTGATTTGACTCAAAGTGCTCTAAACATAATAAGGTCATTGAGTACCTACCCTTTTCGCTCAATAATGCTATTAGCTTTTTATGATTTACATTTCAATGTGCTTTTGCATGCAATAATGTCGAAATGATGGGTAGGTTGGAGTTAATTAACCAAAACAACCTGTACATGTTTTTTCTATGATAACCTGTTTGGGCAAGTGTGAGAACCCTAGAACCTGGTTTAAACTTCGAGGCGGTAACCCTTCGGGTTCTCATTTTCGTTAATGAATTGTGGTGTCTTTTTTAGTTGTTCAATATTTAAGTTTATGCTCTTTTCTTCTCTTAACCTTTTGACTGTAAAGGCTGTGTTATTTGCTTTTCTTTTTCTTTGAAATGCACTTTTCACATTTTTCAAAGAGATCTTCTAAAATTTATTGTCTAGCAAATATTCGATAAAATTGACTTTGAATTCACATAGGTTTCCAATGTTTTCAGCTGATGACTTTGTTTTTGACGTTAAAAGACCAAGATTTAAATTTATCAAAGGAATTAATAGGACACTTCTGACCATGAAGATTGAGCCAAAGATATGAACTTCAGACTTTTAATAAGTATTTTTATGAATCTGAACACGTAGACTAGTATTTGATCCAACATAACATAGTTTCAAACTCATTAAAGGAGAGTGGAGATAACCTAAACAGTCAGCGTAATTTTGACGACTGGAAAAAAATTGTGTCTTTTAAAGTGAAAGTTATTATTCACTGTTCTGAGCTTCTGACATAGCTTTTAAGCAAGTATGACCCACTTTTAAAGTCATCCAAGGGAAACATTCTCAGTTAATTTTGTGAAGTTAAGACAAAAGTGTGGCCTCTAGTATTCAGAAAGTTTTCATGTGATCTGAACTAGTGACTTAGATTTTTGCCCCAACTGATCCCGCATAGCCCTCATTCTAGAGACCATTAAAACAAAGGATCTGACTAAGATTCATGTAGATTTATGTGACCTCTAGACTGTTTACAAAGGTTTCCGGTAATACGAGTTGGCGACGTATCAAAACTTTCCAAAGAGAGCATCAAGACAAACAATCAAGTTTCATGGAAACCCAGTTAATGATATGACCTTTATGGTGGTCAAAAGGTAATGAGCTGGTGATTGAATTTTGAAACCTAATGACACATCTTTAAACTGATTCGAGAGAAAAATATCTAATCAAGAAAAATATTCTAAAAATAATTATGAAGGCTGTTTGAAATTGTGGCCTTAAGGGTGTTCACAAACTAAGATGTTGACCTTGGTAGACGGTCAAACTGGCAGTCACAAAAGCTCGTCTGAGTACTATGTATTTAGTTGATCAAAAACAATAGTGCACAAAACAAATATAATATTTTCAAGCTTTGAAATTACTGAAAACAGATCAGATGGAATATTTGCATCGCAGTCTGAATTAATTGCAGCCTAGCAGCCTGATTATAGAGCCTGAAAAATGTTTTAACGGTAGTAAAAAAATTATTGATGTTATTAGGCAATTAAGTTTAAGATTTTAATAAATGAAAAAACAAAACAACAACAACAAAAAAACAACAAACAACAACAACAACAAAAAACAAACGAACACATACTATATAAATGGCCGACAGATTATTAGGGCATTGCAATTAAGAATAGTGTAAAAGAGCTTAAATTAGTAACAACTTCAGTTTTCCAGTTCAAAAATAGTAACAATTTTCAGAAATTCCATATTCTAAATATAATACATATTAACTTCGTAGTATATAATCAATGGTTTAAAATACATTAAGCTGTTGTGGTCGTTCAATGTCTGTTGCGTCGAAGGAAAGACTCAAAAATAGGAAAATCAGAATTGTGATTTTCAAGTTATTAAGTAGACATATATTCAGTTTTAAAGATTTACATGGAAGTGTGAGGTAAGGTAGTAAGAAATTATAGTATTTTGCTAACTGCGTTACAATATAACGTAAAATAATTACTAAAAAAGACCTAAGATATGATCTTTCCCAGCTGTGCATTGACTATAGTTATAATCTAAGTAAAACCTAAGTCATAGTTCTAATTTGAAACGGACCTACCTCGTTTCTCTTCCTAATATTTAGAAATATTAAACTAAATGCAAATGATCATGTGCATTATTTGTTTTTATCTTTAATTATTCTCTGCATGACCAGTTCTTGTAATATCACTTCGGGTATGGATGTTTAATGCTGACTTGTGGAGCGATTGGTCGGCTTTAAATCTGTTTGTAGTAATATTAATGAACAACTATTTTTTTGTGCCCCCACCTCGAGGGACACTAAGACTAACCCCTGTCCTCGGTCCGAAAAGTTTGTGTCGCATGTAGCTCCTAAATTATTTGAATTTAAATCACGAATCTTCCATGAATGTTTGCCATGATGTGTTGTTTGGAACAGTATGATCATAGTTAACGGCACATATAATAGTAAAAAAGGGCATTGAAAGTTTGTGTCGCATAAAGCTTCTAAAGTATTTGAAACTGAATCACCATACCTTCCATGAATGTTCACCACGATAAGTTGCTGTGCACCTTGGGTTTCGTTTGCAGCTCGTCCCAGTATGATAATGGCTACGGTCCTTAAAATTGTAAAGTTGGCGTTTAAAAGTTTGTGTTGTGCATTGCTCCTTAAGTATTTAAATTGGAAGTATGGAACCTTCCTCAATTGCTCGCTATGATGAGTTGTTGTGCATCTGTGGGTTTCTTTAAGCTCGTCCCAGTATGACCACAGTTTCTGGTCCTTAAAATAGTAAAAGTGGGCATTTTAAAAAGATTTATATTTAAGTTCAATGGATATGCCCCCACTTATACAGTATGCGGCAAGTAAGATTTGCTTTTACCTGTTCGCCTGTAACGCTGTATTTGTGGAAGTTCTTTCTGACAAAGGTACAAGGTGGGGGCACCTGTGTCCTGTGAAATTATAAATGTATATTTTTGAAAGTTTTATTTTACATTTTAACTTATTTATATTAGGTATTTTATCATATCGGATAGTGTTTTGAAGCAATATTTCATTATTTCGATAATTTATTATTTACAAAGTTGCCAGATAGCAATAATAAATTCTAAAGAGCAAAGAAATTTTTTAAAAGTCACAATACAGCCCGACTCTTTTTAGGGGCAGATCAGTAGTCCAGTGGCGACGAATAGGACTGATGGTGAAGGGGACGCAATCATCACCCATTATTGACACTACTTATTGTCTTTCAG
Organism: Cyclina sinensis; assembly: GCA_012932295.1. NCBI lineage: Eukaryota > Metazoa > Mollusca > Bivalvia > Venerida > Veneridae > Cyclina > Cyclina sinensis. Next base: position 5,060,049 of record JAAONU010000017.1, read on the forward strand.
CGGATACATTAAACTTAGGTGCAATGATTCGATGCTATTTATTGAAAATTAAAAAGAATGGAGTGTGTCTGGAGACGGACACCTTGTACCATGCATTATCCCCAACAGCCTAGAATTACCTAACTCTTCAGAATGTTTTTAATTATGTAGTATTTAAACGCCTCATAATGCGATCTGTACAGCTTCTATATCATTGTTCATAAAGGTTTTACAGCCAAGCTAATAAGCCTAGCCAGATTTATAAATATTGTATTTTAAAATTTGCCTGTCTCCAAAATAACAAATATTCAATTCATGTTTTCTGCTTGATGCTATATTCCTCTTGTTTTGCGTGTGCATTTGACTGGTCTCAGTGCAAACATTTACTTAAATGTATGGTTGCATGTACAATACATTAAAATGGGGCATGCATTTTGAAAACGTTTATATTAAAACAAGCTTAGGGAAAACTTGTAGCCAAAACGGCAATCATTTGTCGAACATCTGGCGTAAGGTCCTGGGGCCCTGTCAGTTGTTACGTCCGGGCTTTCCTGTAGCAATCATATCTACTTGTAAAATCTAAATGATTTGAAATATACTCAGCAGCCGACCCTAACTCTAGGGATTGGTCTTTAAGAAATACTTTCAGTATTACTACATATCTGTCCTAACCAGGATTTGAACTTTCGAGGTACCGTGTCGACGCTTTACTTACTTACCATTGTAAGGACAATACAGTAATATCTAAATGTCCTCAAGCAAGTTCGGAATAACTTGTAAGAATTTATTTTCAAACATACTGAAAAGTTCTAAAAGCACATGTGGTACAGTGAAGGGGAAAGAAATGCAAGATATGGAACTACTTCCTTTTTCCGGTACCAGTATGCTTAAAGAATTGGAAAAAAGGCCAAACGAAGGGATCATGTTTGATTTTTGTAGACAAGAAAAAATGGAATTGTTTGATTGAAACAATACACATATACAGTTTGAAAATAGGTATCTCGCAGACTATAAAATACTCTTATCTGGTACATTAATCCCTCGATCCCTTTTCAGTAAGTACAAATCTTTATTTCTTTGCGTTAAATTTTCATCGTCGGTAAAAGGTATATTGTTTTATATCACTAGTATCAATGATAATAGAAATAAAAGTATTATATAATAAGTAATACTACTAATTACTAAACATTTAAACTTCAAGTTTATTTATTTTCTCTAGCTATAAAAATATATTCCACATTTATGTCTTATTGAAGAAAAACTTTTCAAGTGATTTGAAGTACAATAGTAGTGAGTGGGATCTGCACAAGATAGTGCCTTCTATTAAAATGTTTAACTACAAGTCAACGCAAAACCGTGTCATTCTCTAGAGTGTTATAAATATTTTCTATTGACTGAGCTTGTGACCTAGTTTTCGATGACACTTTACCAAGTTCTTAAGGTGTCTTAAAAGATTTAAAGACAAACATTTTGTTCCATTTAGTCTGGATCAAAAAATAACCTCTAGAGAGTTCAGAAACTTACATGTTTATGAAGCTCGACAGGCGACAGGGATTCGCTTAAAGCTGAATAAGATAAAATAACATTATCAAGAAACTGAATTGAAGAAAACAAAAGAAACTGCAAAATCAATATTATTAGTCCACTGTTGGAGGTGCGCACATTCAACACAACAGCGTCACATCGAACGTATCAGTGTCCGTTTTTCGTGTAGTGGTATGGCAGTATATTTTCTTCGTGCAACAAATGTATAATTCTTTGACTTCAGAAATACCGACGTTCAGCTGTATTTTCCAGAATGTCCTATTAATGGTCAGTAGAAAAAAGTCTCGGAGAAATGCTGGCCACAGTAATATTTCAATCTTGTTAACCAGATGATTATGTCGAAACGCAAGCCATTTGACATCAAATCATGTTCAAATTATGTTGTTATAACATTACGTTTTCAAACAAATGGTCTCAAGATTTCATCAAGATAACTCAAACCTGTCATGTTACTGTGGACCACAAATATTAGCGCAAAGCGATAGAAATTTTTCACCAAATTATGGTGCTAGGGCAGTGGAAATGACCTATCTGCAGGATGTATAGGTGAGAATGGCGTTCAATTTTATCCGATCATCACTACAATCTAGGCAAAATCTAGCATCACTAAACAAAACGCTAGTCTCGCTTTGTCCAATGTAACCAGTCTTGACGCTGAAGTTGGTCCGCCATACGAACGTCTAGGTCTTCTACAATATTCGGGCATCCTCTTTCTCAGTTTAGACGGCGTCACGTACGTGTGACCTCTTGACAATAACGGTCTCGGGCATGAGTCGCTTTTCGCGATATGCCAGTTCTACAGCGGTCATCCATGATGCTGAAGACTCGGTAACAGGTGAGAAGGCTTGGTGACGTTACGTGACCATCACCAAAACGTTCAGCGACGTCATAATGACGTACACGAGCTGTTAGCATACTAATCGATATGGTTTCCTTCCACTCTACACAAATCTTTCTACAAAGGACAATATACCTTACCTATCTAGGTAACGTTTACAGCAAACTCATGCCCAGGAAACTGAAAAGACTACTAGTAGATCGTTTTTAAAGTTTAATGTTACAAATGTTTCATACAGTGCTTTATTTATAACATTTTGTACATTTCTAAACGGTCATTTTTCCAATCTTTTTGCAAATGGTCGATGTATTTAGCGATGTTGCAGTGCAAATTTTTAAAGGAACTTTTATGTCAGTATCTGCAAAAACATTCGAAATGTTTTTTTTTTTTTTTTTTTTTTTTGCTGATGAATACTGTAGTCAAGATTTACCTGAAGCGGTTCAAGAGATACATAGCGGACAAGAAATTTTCACACATTTATATCGTAAGAGTGACGGACAGCAGACCAGGATCTTACCTTTCGGGAGTTTTAAAAAGGTCATTGGATTCGAACTGTCAGATATGACTATTGAAGACAATTCAAATATGGCTGTTGTAGGTCGAAGTTAGGTAAAAATATCAGGACTGCAGAGAGATAAACTTTAAATGAACATTCAATAGTGAGAAGTAATGGAATAAGATTAAAAAAATAGTGCAGTTTACCATTCCCACTTTCAGATACATGTACATCAGTCGGGCTTCAAATTAATATCAAGTGTTATTATACTGTATTAAATAAAACATTTAAACAAATTATAGAAGACGTTAACCATCTAGATTTGGAGAAAAATATCTAGAAATGTTTTATAAACCATTTCCATTTATTTATCATAAATTAAGGCGTAATTATATTTGTAATGTGATTAAAAATAATTCAGTCTTATTTATACGTTGTGGCAAATTCCCCGAATGTCATGTATCAAACAGAAGAGCACAAGTGTTTGTCTGGTAGCTGAAGTCAGTTTAAGTGTATCAATCAAAGTTACGCTAATGAATATAGTTAGCGTTAAAACGAACACCCTTCAGGTGCGCGTTAAATATACCTGACCATTAGTAAAGTTCGTCAACAAATCTAGCAGATGGGTAAAATAGAATGAGTAAAATGTGATTTCTGAACTCCTAAATGCCCCTCACTTTGTAGCGGACACTAAACAGTGGACGGACAGACTGAAGGACGGATGAACGATTACTAAATGTTTCCTTCTGGAGCAAAAAGCAAACAAACAACCAAACAAAACAAAAACAACCTAAAAAGTCTCTATACTATACACGTTAATGGAAGAACTCTACAAGGTGGAGGTTAATTATTATGTACATACAACATCTAGTATGACAGGCAAAAATACTATCATAATACGTTCTATAACGACCAATATCTTCATAATGTGTTTAAACAATAGTACTATATTTGCTCTGGAAAGCCAACGGAGAATCAGAAAACCTAAACATATTTTTTTAATATATTAACACGTTCATTGTGGAAAAATAGACAGGACTCCACAATGAAAATATACTGCTCAAAATAATTAAAGGAGCGCTCATATAATCTATGAAATACCATACGCGTTGAATAGATTTATGAATATCTTTTACAGAAATAACAAAATCGTTCTGTTTACAAAAAACAAATCGGCATTTTCATCGCCAACAGGCAAATTCCTGAACAGAGACAGTGTAAAGGATATGAACACTATCAAATTAACTTTGAAATGGTGGTCTTACAGGAGAACACGCAATGTCTGTAAAAGCAGGCCTGGAAACGTTTCATAGTCAGTGTCAGTAATGAGTATATCCCGCTCGGGCGTTTAGGCACTCTCTGCATCGTCTGGGCATGCTCTGATGACACGTCTGATCATATCCTGTGGTATGGCATCCCATTATGCTACAAGAGCATGAGAAAACTCACGGACGTTCTGCACAGAGTTCGGACGTGAAGAAAGTCTACGAGAAAGCGTGTGTGGGACATGCTCTATAGGGTTAAGATCGGAAGACATCGCTGGCCAGTCTATGACCTCAATAACTTCATCATCCAAGAAGTCCCGGACAAGTGTTGCAGCGTGTGCTCGAGCATTATCTTGCACTAAACGAAAAGTTTCACCTATTGCACCAGCATATAGCCTAACAATTAGTTCTATGATCTCGTTCCGATATCCCAAAGACCTGCCAGAAGACCAGTTCTGACCGTAGCTTACCGGAGAGCTCGCTTAGAGTTTTCCCAGGAACACGTCACTTGGCAACTGCGCCACTGGCGATCTGTGCTCTTCACAGACCAGAACCGCTACCATGTTTCGACCTGTGACAGGCGTGTGAGGGTGTGGCGTCGCCGAGGACAGAGGTATTCGGAATGTAAAATTATTCCATATGACAGGTTTGGCGGTGGGTCAGTTATGGTGTTGGCAGGGATATCCATTAACTGGTGCACAGACCTTTATGTGATTCAAGGAGTTAGTCTGACGGCCCTGAGATATCGGTATTTAGATATTACCGGTATATGAGCGCTCCTTTAATTATTTTGAGCAGTGTATTAAAATTTGAAAAATCAACTGTTTATGCACGATTAAATCGAAAAATTATGTTATCTGAACGAAGGGATTTTAGTTTGAAAAACCTAGCATTCAAAACTGAGTATGTAATGAAGCCAAAAGAACACTAAATCTCCTTGTTATAATGGTGCTGCTAATAAAGTTTTTATCCATTCTGTAAAAGTTCATTTACTGCCAACAGTTTTCTTTAGGCATATATATTGCCCCGTTCTAGCTTTCGTCAACCGTGGAACCTTTTAGCAACGACAAGCGGCAAGCTGTCAGCTTACATTCATACAGTGGGCCAAAAGCCGAGGTAAAAACAAATAATCGAAAGCCGACAATTTTTTTTTTTAAATTCTCATTTTAATAATTTTCCGTATTTATAAAAGTTCAAACGGTGTTTTGGTACTTTGGATTTCTTATTTCAGCTTATATAACTACGCAAAAATCCTTTAATTGTACATGGACCGCAACGCTTTGTAAATACTTAACTTTCAAATAATTATAATAAAAAACGTATGACTACAAATACTCTTTACACAGTTGGCAGTTTACTTTATGTTTCATAATGAGATTAGACGATGTAATAAGAACGGTGGTCAGCTGGAAACTGCCGATTTATTCAAAACTTAATCTTAACAAATCAGGAGACAAAACATAAGTCTAAAACAATTACGATTGGTTGATAATAATAAGAGTCTGGGAATGATGGAGCTACAATCACGTGATAACTATTTATAAACATGAATACGTGACTATATATTTCTAGCATATTAAGGTTGAACATTACTAAATGTAAGCCTATCATACATTAACTACACACTTCTTACGGCATAACAAATGACAATGACAACCTTATTAAGTACCTAACTTAGCAGTGTCCGTAAAAAAAACTTCACTGCCCGAACTTTTCTTTCACGGGACTGATGTGTGAATGAATTGAAATTTTAGAGGTTACTAGTAACATGTGATAAAGAATAGAAAAATAGTTATGATATCTACAGTTAAGGAAGCAATATTCTCCCATCTTGAAATATGTATACGTGTAAACAAATTCTGTTAAAAACGGACAACATTAATATTTATATCGATCTAAAATAACTTACACTAATGATAAAATGAATGCTTACCTATAAAATCCTGCTGACTTTTAAATGCCAAAAACCAACTCCAAGAATAAAAAGAATCTCAATTTCTGTCCAGATGATTTTGCTTATCACTCAATATCTAGCTTACCGCCTTTATCCTGTTTAGTGATAGTGAACTGACAAGAAAATCTTTGAATTAGAACGTGTCAAAAATTGTAAATGCAATATGAATAAATGACACAAAATAACATATAAAGCGTCCAGTGACATAGCTTCCTGTGTGAACATTATCATATCTACCATTTGAAAGCTTACCTATCTCTTTATATTTTATTTTAGGTTTGAAGGTAGGAATAACAATAAGAATATTTACATAGAATATGTTCGTCATGTTCCAACTGTTTGTTTTTTGCAAATTACCGGAACATAAAACCATGGCGTTATAATTTTACAGACTGTTTCAGAAGAACGAAAGTTTAGAAAAATGAAAATTAGTTCAGTCTATTCAAATATGTTCATTTGAAAATCTGTGATTGTTTGGTCAGATTTACATTGTTGTTTTTCAATTAAGAAATCATACACGTCATATATCAAATTTTATGGAATTAATAGCAAAACCAATTCGTCTCTGTAGGGACTGGGAGTGGATGTACAGATAATGCTTCCAAACTCTCTCTTTAATACAATTAGCAATGTATAATCTCTTTAAAACATAGAAGATGCGGATCAAATGTAAGCTGTGCTCTTTCAAGTTGAAATGTGAAAAAAATGTTTGGTCAAACTTTACCACTGTTCATCTGCATATAGTACAATAAAACCCAAGGAGACATACTTCCGCGAATCACTGATGGTGAAGTATGTATATATTTTTTATCAATAACACTTAATGGCGCTAATAATATTTGCCACTACACAGTGAAAGAATAGCCGAGTCCCTTGATGTGTTAAGTCATTTTCACCACGGATATATATATATACTTCTCAAAATTTGATGCGGATCACTTATAAGAATGTGTATTTTTACTACATAAGGTTGAAAGGTTACATTTTTTGTTGTGATTCTGAAAATATGTTCATATGACAACTGCAACCGTTGAAGCGTGACAGAGGAGATGCACGAATTCGGGATAACACAGACAGAAGATGAAATGGAACTTTTTGGAAAATCAAGTCTGTGGCCTGAATTTTGCTTTAATATCGCGATTGGTGTCCGTTTGCTTGGAATACTGCTCTGCACCGCCTTCACATGCTGTTAATGAGTCTCCGGATGCTTTGTTGTGGGAGTCGAGCCCACTCGTCCAGAAGGGCCTGCTGTATCCCAGGGACCGTGGTTGGCTGGACTGGGCGAGCAGATATTGGAGTCTGCAGCATGGCCCAGGCGTGCTCTATTGGATTGAGGTCTGGAGACCTTGTTGGCCAGTCCATTCTCTATATGGCTGCCGCCTCCAGGTACTCGTCGGTGACCCTTGCTCTGTGATGCCGGGCGTTGTCGTCCATTAAAATGAACCCAGGACCTACATCACCAGCGTACGGATGAACGTACACATCTAAGATCTCATTTACGTATCGCACAGCCGTCAATGTGCGGTTTTGAACAATGTGCAGGTCCGTTCTTCCCTGTATGCTAATGCCCGCCCACACCATGACCGAGCCCCCACCATGACGGTCATGGGTAACAACACATACAGGTGCCAAACGGTCATTGGCGGATCTCCATACCCGCACTCGCCTATCAGTGAAGTCCACACAAAATCTATACTCGTCAGTGAACAGCACTGGTGTCCAGTCATGCAGCTTCCACCTGGCGTGATCGCGGGCCCATTGAAGACGTACCTGGATGTGGTTTCGCGTCAATGGGATTCGGTTTGCTAGCCTTCTAGCCCTCATTCATGCTGAATGAAGACGGTTCATGGTGGTTTGAGTGGAAGTCATTTTTGAGGGCAGTAGGGGTAAGAAAGCGCTGACGTTGCGCTTGAACGGCAATAAACCGGTCCTCACGCTGAGTTGTGGACCTCTGACGCCCTCCGATATGCCTATGCGTGACATGCCCGTAAGTTTGAAACCGTCGCCACATCCTGGCAACGGTGCTCTGGGACACCCCAAGAACACCTGCCACGTGCCGTTGGGAACGTCCAGCCTCAAGCATCCCTACCGCCTATTCATCTCCTTATCGTCAATACGCCGTCTTTGCCGTAGATATGCCATGACCAGTGCACGGATGTGTACATGAAGGTACGTGCCCGCGGTGCACCACTTTCCCAGGGGTATACATTTCCTGTGCATCTCGTGTCATGTACAAGTAAACACTCAAAATCTGCTGGACAGGTCGGCTTTGCCATATGAATAAACTACATGTATGAGAAAAAAATCAGTTAACTTGAGTTTATCATTAAAAAGATATTAAAGAAATAAAAAAGTGATCCTTATCAAATTTTGAGTAGTATACATAAACCTTGTTAAATTTATAATCGATGTGCGCAATACTTAAAGTATACATTTGATTGTTTTCCTTGACAACTGGGGCTGTACTAATTTAAATAGTTCTATACTGGTTGAAAAGCCTAATATATATTAAACACATAACTTGAATAACTTTCATGTTTTGTCCTGTTGGTTTATTTAAACAAATCGTTCATATACAAAATTATTTCAAAATTGCCTGTCGTTATATTTTCATTGAATAAAGGGTTTTTCTTCAAAGGAAATAGGGTAACATGTTGAAATTTATAATGCTAACGTTTGAAGTTTACATAAACGACACATGCTTTAATCATGGGTACTGTATCTTCTTAAAGAATGTTTATGTCTATTCAACCTATTCAAATTGTGTATTTGTTTGTCATGGTATGTGTCTTCATCCATTTTTGTATTACATATTACAAGTTTCGTTGTTAAAATAGAGAATTATATTTGTTAATTTGACTTCTTCAAAATACTTTCTTAACGGTGCGAACAAATGGAAAGACAGATGTAGCACCTAGTCTTTGCGAAAAGATCTGTGCCTGGTATATAACTTTGCTAAACCCAAAGTTTATTCTGGGAGAGGAGCCCCAGTAGGTGTCAACTAGATTCGTTTAGCTATTATTACAGTGATTTAGCACATACTTGGGCATTCGAGTGGAAGTTTTGACAGACACAGGTACAGATGACCCACGATTTTAAACTTGCTGATATACGCGAGGTTTATGCTTGGACAGGGGTGATATGAAAAGGTGTAAAATCAGATTTCACAGGGAGTAGCTTCCCACAATATTGACCACCCATTATTTAAGAGTCCATTACTGCAACAGTATTTTTGCACACTCTAGACTTCTAAATTTTCAGATTCTGTCTATACTTACTTAAACCACACAAGACATGATTAAAATACACATTGGGTATCAATAATATCCTTAAAACAAACAAGCCCATGAATTCTGCAGTCATCAGAGAAAGGAGGGTAACAAGTCTAATGATAACCCTATCTGACTTACCTATATTCTATCGAAAAATATAACAATATCAGCAAATATCATTAATAAAATCTGCGTTCGAAACCGTACACATGGTACAAATTTCATTGAAGTAGTTTCAAAACAGAAAGTAGGTCAATAGCCAAGTTTAACCAAGGTCAAAGTGGAATTCTGCATGTACAAATTCAAAATATTTAATATTTCAATGACGTAGCTTAATAAACTAGGAAAGGTCAGTTGGTCAAGGTCAGCAAAGATCAAAGCAAAAGTCTGCAAGCAAAATTATTCAAATAATTAAAATCGTATTGCTTATAAGACAATGAAGTAGGTCAGTAGGCCGAGGGAAATGTCAAGGTCAAGAAAATAGGTGAATGAAGATACCCCACTACCCAAAACAATGATTTTTTAATGAAAAAAATACAGGGATACTCAGACGGTTGGGAGTTGATACTAGGGTGAAGGTAAATGTCTTCCAAAGCCCATCCTGCTTAACCTGCTTAACCATTAATATTAAAGCTCTAAGCCTTTCACTTTCTGAAAAGACGATTTTAAACCTTTTTCTTGTTATACTAAATGAAGCTAAGTGACACCAGGGTCGCGGCAAATTTTGACCCAGGGGCCATGATTTGTAAAAACTTGCAAAAAGTCCACTAGGAAATGCTACACACCTAATATCTAATTTTAGAACCTATGGTATCTAACAAGATAATTCTAGTGCTTTCTGTATTAGTTTTTTTGGAAATGAAGTTACCCCTTGGATAGGTCCCAAACTGACCTACAGCGATAACTTGTTTAATTTTGGTAGAGGTCCACTAGATGAAACCACCAAGTATCTAAAATCTAGGTCTTTCAATTTCTGACAAGAAGAATTTTCTAAAAAGTATTTTCCTATATAATTTTGTAAAAGTAATGTGACCCCTGGGGTTGGGTCACTTCTTACCCCAGAGCTTTTATATATCTTAGCTTTTAGTTTTGTTGTTTAAGTCAAGAAGATTTTTTAATGTTTTTTTCTTTCAATTGCCATGGTGACCAGATATATGTTTGGACTTCCATTTGTTTCTTTTTTTTGCAAAGGGAACCTAACTAGGATCATTTTGTGAAGTTTTACTGCAATGGCTCACTGATATAGGAGGGTATGTCGTTTATAACTAAAAGTGAACGACGGTTGGAAGGACGGACAAAACAGCATTCTAAAAGCTGTATCTTACCAGCGGTCAGGCGAGGAAAAATAAAGCAAACTTACATATAAAACAAGAAGCTAATGGCATTGTAAAGTGAAAAGGGTAGATACACAATGACCTTACTGAGACCAAAGCAATTGGAGTGAAATCAGCAAGAACACAAAATTAGAAATAAAAGATTCTGATCGAGTTTCTAGGTCTTTTACAGATTTCCTTAGAAACCTTCATAAACTCTTAATCTCCTGCTACCGTCGTGCAAGCACAAAAAATGCAAAGCGATAAACCGAAGGACGGTCAATCAGCAAGTAGGCAGAATATCATGTTGATAGCCTTTGTTTTTGAATTTACTAATAGATACAAATAATATGGAGAAATTAATGCTGCTTTTTATTTCCTTTTATTTATAAATCCATAAAACACTGTTTGAGAAATACCTAGTAGTGATTTTGAACTGCAATTGTATTTATGACTTAAATTAGGTTTTCTGCGATGAAACTTTCAAGAATGTCTACTTTATTTGTGATACCCCTGTTTCAAAAGTTTTTCTGTAATACAAAGATTGCGTTCATTGAAATCTTTAAAAATGTTACAGGTTACCAACTGAAAATAGAAAATTAACAATATTGAAATCAAAATCATCTTTTTATCCTATATTTTTCAATAGGAAGATTTATATCAAGACAGTTTGCTTGCTTTTCTGAGGTGTTTGCTTTATCAAGCTTGAGTTCATTTGGATAAATTTTGTTGACCAGAGATGGAAAATGGTTATTATCTACGTTTAGCAAAATTGTCAATCAAGATACTTCTAGGTGTTGTCAAAGGCTGTTGTAATAATGTCAGTTTGATGTTCACTGGAAAGAAATGACATAAAGTCTCTTTCATAGGCAGTATACGAGTAAAAAACAGAAAGGTGCACAAGTAACAAATAACAAAGTAAAAAAAATCAATGCGGGTATACATTAAATAACTGTTTGTCCTTGTACAGGTATGTAAAAGATTTTTCTTTATAAAAATGTTGTATAAATATTGGCATAACTTTTGCCATGAAAGAACATGTATCAACACTATACAATTCCTTTCGAACAGCCCTCGTTTTCGGAAATCGAGTTCTTTCTACGTCTTATCTCGCCAAAATCGAAACGGTAGGACTATATCATTTTAAGTATTGGACTGTTTTGTGAGTGACGGAAAATAACGCAGGATAAAGGAAACCAACTTGATATGGTATCGGTTTTAGTCTCATTATTTTAAGAACAGTTAAAAGCATTATAAAATATACAAGACTTAAGACAATTGTTAATATTTTTAATTATTTTTAAAAGTAGTGTATTTCATTAAAAAATAATTATAAATTGATTGTCAATATGTAAACTTTCCTATTAATAAATTAATACTGTTATTAAAATAACACCAATATTTATTACAACAACAAAAACAACAACAATAATAACAACAACAACAAAAATAATGTTTTAAAAGTAATAATGATTAGTGTCATCTTTTTCTTATAATAAATAATCTGAACAAATTATATGTGATAAAGTATTATATGACAATTGTTGTTCGATAATTCTGCATACCACTTAATTTCTTTATATTTTATTAAAGTATGCGATCCATTTTTTTATCAGTATCTATTAAATTCTGTCGTTAAATCACACAGATAACATAAAATGTCCATATCACGATTTACTTTTGAAAGTAGTTTATAAGGAAAGATAGCACCCCCACACACAATAAAAACAACAACAACAACAAAAAAAAACAAGAACAAAAATCAATATAAATATTAATTTCAAATTCAAAAGTAAAGAAAAACGATGAGTGAGTCCTATTTTCTTTTGACAGATTTGTCATACACATAAGGAAAATTTGCAATAAGAATATTATTGATTTACATACCTCAAAAATTTAAACACTACAGCATTTACATTTTTGGCTGGAGAAGAACGATAATGTGGGATATTTTGTAGTATAACACATAATCCGGAATATTTATTTCGTTGAGAAAATTTCCTTTAAGACCAGAGTAGTTGAAATTGATTTTTCCGTTAAGTGTTATCACCCGTGTTTTCATATCAAAACGTTTTGATATTTGCAACATATTTTGTTAACCATCAGATTGAAAATAATAAAATTCGTCTTCAGAGTTACAATGAGATTGTTCTGGCGGTATGTAGACACAGCTGGCTATCATATCTTTTTAGTTTAAAGACAGTGACCTCTGATTATGCATACATGTCGAAATAAGAATCTTTAAACGTCTTAAATGGCCTGTAGTCGATATGTTTATAGGTAGTGCTTCACATCAAGTTTCGGCTCTTAGCCTAATGGTTTAATGCAAGTTTTTATTTTCATTCAGTCAGCCATAACAAGCATAGGTGGTATTCTATGACAGAAAATGTGGGAGAGTTTTATGCTAGAAATGTCAATGTCATGTTACACCAACTTTGCCCCGGTGGTTTCAGAAGAGATGTTTAAATTTAGGGAGAACGACAGACGCTGGACGGCATTTGATCACAATGGTTGACCCTGAGTCTCTGGGTCATGTGAGTCAGAAATGAGAGAAATAGCTTTACATATACTGTGAAATCATTTAAATTCGAGGGCATAAAATTTCGTGGTTTGCCGGCAGAAGGCAATTTCGTGGGGTCGTAAATTCGTGGAATTCCATTGCCAGGAAAAAAAATACGGGGCCGAAAATTCGTTGATTTCAACATTCGGCAATATCCGGCATTTGTGCTTTAAAATTGTTTTTCCACTTGACCAAACAACCGAAGATTCGTTACTATGGTAATTAACATATCGATCGGTCTTCTCAATTAACAAGTGTCAAGTGTCAATTATACTTTGTGATATGTTGCGCATCTTTTTCATTGTTAAAATTTAAGGTGTGTAAAAACGGTCTTTATGATTTTTATAAGCTGTGAAAAACGTCGGCCTTCCGTCTTTGATAATGCACCCTAAAGTAGCGCCAATTAACCTTTTTGTTTGCAGCATTGTAATTACTACAACAAAATACAGTAGTCAATTTACTATATTAAGTATTAAGTTCCAAAGTAATAATAGTTTACTCAATATCAGTAAAAATAAACATTTCTTTCAGGGACCGTATAACAGCAAATAGCATCCGCAGTATAGTGCGGTTTGACAGACACGTGACGCTACGTTACTACAATTTCTACTTTCAGTTTTGATGCACTTAGTAAACGAACATAAAACGGGTACACACCTGAAAAAAAATCATCTATCGGTTTAGTATCCGATTCATACCTATGTTTTTCGTTGATTCATTGAATGAAGTACAAAAAAGCCGCGGTTAAGCACACAACTTGTCTACGGACGATGTACCAACTACGAACCACGTCTCACACCTTTTTTGGTGCTGCTGACTGATTGGGCATACTTAACATTATCTTTGGCACAATTTTTTCGTCGGGAATTGATTTCGTGGGTTACCTGTACCACGAAATCCACGAAAATTAATCCCCCACGAATATTAATGATTTCACAGTATATTCGTTGTTTTCATAAAAAAACGACGGCCATGATAGTTTTATATCCCTCATCTGAGTAGAGCAGTGGTAACTGAGAACACTGACATACAGAGATGTCTGACGACCTTGTTTTGCAGTTCATGTAATAAGATATAATATTGAGTCCGCATGACCCAGTTTCCATTTCTTAGAAAAGATCATCTAAATACTATTGGCTGTCTAAAAAGACTTCCTAGATTCACAAAGGCTTCCATTGTTCGTAGCTGATGTCATTTTGACTCTACATGACCAAGTATCAAAGGGATCATCAACACTATTCTGACCATGTTTACAAATATTGAGCCAAAATTGAAAACACTAGGCAGTTCACGAGGTTTTCCATGAATCTGTGCTGGTTGTCTGTATTTTATCCAACATAACACAATTTTAAACCCACGAAAGGAGATTAGAGGGATCAACGGCAATTAACATGATGATTGAAACAAAATTGTGACCTCTATGTTTAGAATATTTTTTTACGGATCTGAGCGTGTGACTCAAATTTTACAGAATTTAACTTAGTTTTAAAGTGATCCAAAAGATAAATAAGGAAACATTCTAAGCAGATTTGTGAAGTTTAAACGAAAGTATAGACTCTAGAGCGCCAAAAAAGGATTTTCTGTGATCTGAACAAGTGACCCTGTTTAACCTTCATTTTAGAGGCCATCAAAATGGTATGACAAAGATTCAAGTTAATTCATGCATTGATACACGCTTTAAACACAGTTTTCGACCGATCCATAGCATAAAAAACAATCAAGTTTTATGGAGATCGATTAAAAATGTGACATTTAGAGTGGTTAAAAAGTTGTCTTTTGATTTGGGTTGGTGTCTTAATTTGGAACCTATATTATATATATAGTATATATACGAGGGTTGTTCGGAAAGTTTTGAGATAATGGTCGTACCTTTTACAAAAAACGTCAAAATACGACAGTTTGATATTTCCGACTCTGACATTTGTTGTATATTCTTGTAAAGTTTTGTTACAAATAAACATCTAGAAATACATATAAAACATGAAACAACCATATAGTAACGACACGTCGGAGCACGTCATAACGTTATAACGTTAACGTCATAGGCATACAAACACGTTAACGTTTATTACAAAGTATCGCCCGTCAACACTCTCACATTTTGGATGTCTATCCACCCATTTTGAGCTCATACCAACAACATCAAGTCGAGCAACGATGCGGTTGACCTGTAATTGAAGTTCTTGCTGAGATTCGACCTTGATCCCGCGCAGCTCTCATTTAATGGTGGGGAACACTGCAGAGTTCGTGAGGGCCAAGTTAGGTGAGTAGGCCGGATGTTCCTACAAGTTGAATCCCATTACGCTTATCTCTAGCAAAGTGGATGCTGCCTTGTGTGGGGGCATTATCTTGATGGGGATAGATATTTTCCAGTTTTCCGCAATCCCAGGTAGCTTATTTCTTATGGCTTGCAATAAATTGTGCCGGATCACCTAAAATCGGTACGTATAAACATTAGAACATGCGACTGCTTGATTTGCTCTTCATTTTCATTAATATCTTTATCACTGAGTTGTATGTTTTCTTCAACTGCCTTGAACAAGTCTTTTTGTAAGTATAGAAATGACAAAAAGATATTATCTCTTAAAATCTTTTTTTTCTTCTAAAAATATTTACTTGTTTTTTATACTCTGGCTATATTTTTTAATTAAAATATAAAACATATACGAACCTTTGCATTCACGGTCTCGCCTCTGGGAACAGCGTGGCACAGTAGCATGACTTTCCGGTCCATAAACATGAGAAACTTATGTTTATCAAATGACTTCTATGTGTATCTTGTTAGGTGGTGGTGAAGAGATGTGTTTCCAGACTGAAGATTGTGTCTTTGTCTCAGGATCAAATAAGTAAAACCAAGACTCTCCTGTGGTTATGATTCAGTCAAGAAATCGCTGTCCTTCTTTCCGATATGCTCACAAAAACCTTTCAGATACGGTTCTTTTATTGTTCCGAAGTAAAAGCCTTGGGACTCATCTGGCTGAAAACCTGGTCATTCCATGCGTCTCCGTTTATATCTTTTACGCTGTTGCTGTTCCTATATAAGACAGCATTGCGATGTCCCGCACTGTTACCCGACGATCAATATCAACAACATTTTTGACTAACGTCCTACCTGGACCTTTCTTTATCTATCACCGAAATTCTTCCATCGCAAAATTCTTTGTGTCAACGGAAAGCTAGCGGCTAGCGGTCTGCTCACCGACTGTCCATGATTTGTTTGCTGTAACATCTTCTTAGTCTCAGTTGGTGTTTTTTATAGAGGTTAACGCAAAACTTATTCGACGTTTGACGGCGTTTCCATGTTTATATGTTGCATTGCGGTAAATGAATTGCTATTACATAAGCGTTTGACGTTTTTCGGTTGAACGACAGGAAATGACGTCTTAATTAATATTTGAAGTCATTTCCTATTCACAATGTTTTAGCGCGCAATTGTTTTATTCTTTAGTGAGTTTTAAACACCAGATATGTTACAATAAATTACGTGCTCCGAATCCATAGACTAGTGTTGCTATAGAAACATATTATCTACTAAAGAAGTTTTATTTATTCAATTATCTTTAATTAGGCCAGATTTGTAATTCCACTATCCATGGAGATAGATGTGAAAGGGTGATTGTTTAAGGAAATTGGTTTCCTTAAAACCTTCCTTTTGTAGTTATATAGCTCTAAATCATTGTATTTAACCGAAAATGTATATTTTAAGTAAGTTTTATTTTTAAATGTTTACTTACATGAAATAATTCCAAACAGCAAACATTAAAGTACTGAAAGACTGTTGCTTTGAAGAGGAAAAGGTTGAGGCAAACGTTTTGTTTTTTAAACAACCCTCTATTCTATTTGGAATCTTGAGTCTTTACAACAGCGGAATGTTAATTTATGTTAAACCATAAGCCTAAATGTTCAAATGGCCATAGTATGAAACTAATTCATTAATTCATTAATTTGTCTTTTTGCTCTCTCACCGATATAATTATGTTATTATATAGTGACATTATCATTATAACGCTAAATTATTGAATATTATTAGACAGAAACATATATGAAAGAAAAATTACAGACATGCAATCAGTTACGATTTTTGTTCGTTGCTTTCTGCCATTACTTTCTAGGCGCTAAAAATCTTCACAAAAAGTTTTTTTTTAATGCTTATCTCTGTACTACATAGATGTTGCAACTTTGTTTTTATTTTTGTAAACTCAGTGGCGTAGAAAAGTAGGTGCAGATATATAATTTATAATAAACAAGAAGGTATTCATGATAAGGCAATATTTCTACTTTAAGATAACTCGTTTGAGATTTTACGAATTACGATTATCATTGTATGCCTGATTTGAATTGCAGTCTTCAAGACAGCCTCAAAAAGGCATCGAGTGACACGTTCGATTTAACATCCGTTAATTTATTGAAATAATTATAAACATCGACGTTTCCACCTGTGCTAGGTTAAGAAAAGAACAATTCATTTTTTTATAATATGAATATTTTAAGTGCTACATAAATTGAACCGGCTATATTTCATGATCACATTTCAGGAGTCCTGATTATCTTGTTTCAAAAATTATCTGAAAAAAAAATTATATTCTTATAACATTACAATTTTTTAACAGATTGCAAAACTACACTATTGACAGAGGAATATGTATTTAAAGGAGTTTTTTTTTTATCAGATAAGTAGCACTCATTATTTGATCTATTGTGCTCAGTCTTTTGATGCATACATGCGTGAAAATTTTGAAAATATTTTTGCCTTGAACTGCAAAGATATTTGGCATTTAGCATCATCTTTATCGTTATTATTCTGAAGCTTATTTGCAGTTAACTTTCTTTCATAACAAGCTAGCTAGTTTTGTTATCGACTCCCTTATACAACCCTCTGTTGTCCGTCATCATGGGCGATAAGAAATTCTAAGCATTAGTTTATTTAATCATTATTCAGTGTTGCCTGTTCCAATTCTTTGTAAAATCAAGTGACCCTAGGGCGGGGTAAATTTTGCCATGACGGTCATGATTTTAACATTCTTAGTAGAAGTTCTGTAGTAAATGTCACATGCAAAATATAAAAGTTCTATGCCTTAGTGTTGTTCTATATAAGTTTGTAAAACCAAGTGACCATACCCAAAGGTCAATTTTTAAGTTTTAAAAAAAACTTAGAAGAGGTATAATAGGACAATCAGGATATATTAATTACTTATGAAGCAGAAAAATAACATGTTAAATAAATGTTCTTTGTTTTTACACCTTTTGATAACATGTCAGCCAAAAAAACATTTATTACGTTGGTGATTCCTACACAACAAATGGTTGGGAAAAGATTAAAATCCCTTGTCCTCACATCCTTCACAGAAATCAGGGCAGGTGCCTTTCCTTGGAAATAATTATAGATATTGTTTTGATACTTCACATACTTCCAAACTTTTTATAGCAAGAATTAAATCTCTGTCTTCATTTTTTACTGTCAGATTTACATACGGCCGTCTATACCAAGAATTATAAATCTGTATTTCTGTATTAATTTTTTTCAAGTTACTTCTCTTTATTGATGTTTTTTGACTTAACTAAGAGGGACTTACTCGAAAGTTAAATATGCCTTAAATATTAGGGCTTAGCATCAGAGATCATGGTAACGACGAATTTCGCTTCTAGATATTCATTTATCTTTAGATCTGGAGAAAAAACCCGAGAAACCTGAGAAATTACCAATGATAATAAGATAGTCCTTTCAATTTAAATTCCATTTATGATTATGACTTTCCCTTTGACAGCTGTTATATAAACAGTTAAATTTGAACTTTCCGGAAAAGGGTTTGTTTATTTAACAGCAAAGAAAACCACATTACTATTCATTTCAAAGCTCGTAGATCTAAGGTAAATGTCGCAGTTACCAAATAATTTTAGAAAGTTTTGACATGTTACGGGATAAAGATCAGTTGAACATATATTGTTTAGTTCATTTCTTTTAATTACTTTCGTCACCACCTACTAACTAGCAAATATTTTCGGAAACATCTACGGATCGCCGTTTTTGTATGATCAAATTACAGATATTATTTCATCTTAGAATTTTCATCTTTTTTTCAGCAACAATGGCATTTCTTGGAGTATTAATGAACTTGTTAGCCAAAATTCCGTGGAAGAAGATATTTGTTTATGGAATGGAATTTTTGTAAGTATACAAATGCTGTGAGTCCAATATTTCCTGCTCTAAAATGTTATTAAGCTTGGCTTTCATTACGAATTCATTCACATTCTTTTTCTGTTTTAATAGTTTAACAATGTTTTTTTAGTTTAAATTATTTTGTTTGGGAAGCCAAGCGCTGTCAAATTCTGTTTTTCTCTCATATCTTTTGTAACAATTAACCAGTTGCAAGTAACTTAGTCGGTAGATTACTGGGATATCTCTCTGTTACAAAATAAATTATTGATTTCAACTTAATATATAGAAGCCCACTTACCTATGTATCCGAACTTGGACAGAAGATAGCTTTGGTTTGTTTTTGGGATCATTTGGGTCACTCATTTTTAATAGAAAAACAGCAGAGTTTTGGTTTCTGCTCAAAATCTAAAGTTTCATCCAGCCTATGTTAACCAGACTAATTATGTTGAAAGCTCATAGCAGTCCTTTGTTGGGATTGCTGTTGGGGTCACTGGCATCAAGATGTCACTTACTTTTACGAAAAAAAAATTTGGTGTCAGCTTTTTATTCTTATTTAGCCTATTGTAACCAAAATTGTAAAGTTGGTAGTCTATTGCAATACTTTAATTGTGATTGGTGTTATTTGTGTGAAAGGCCAAATCTTTGTTACAATAGGCTTATTGTATTAAGAATCGGTAATAGGCAGAATAATAGTATACAATTATGTCAGTTAGGATTACCTTTCATGTCACTGGGGTAAAGAAGTCTTCCAAACCAAGTCTTACACTGACGAATTGAACATTCTAAGAGAATTTTGGGACCGTTTAAAATGGAACAAATGCATATCTTTTTAAAACCAAGATTTACTCCAACGTCGAAGATAGTAAGGGTCAAATGTCCGATCAAATATATCAATACCTTTATACCTTATCTTATTCATCTTTCGAAGAAGAAACTTAATACTTTCAGAATAACCATCAACCCTTGAAAAAGCAGGTTTGATTCCAGCCATTTTTTAAAACAAAATATATTCTATATTCTAAAGTTTTGCTCTCTTACAAGTTACGCCCTTACAGAAAACCATTTTATGCCCGGAGGGGGGGCATACTGTTTCTGGTCTGACTGTGTGTTTGCCACAAAACTTGAACTGTTGAGACCCCACCGGGGACATGGTGGTTAATCGAACGTCGCGCTTGTTCAATATTGATAACTGGGCATGCAGGTTCAACGCAGTTTATCTGAGAGCGATTTTTACCAGTACACTTTATTGATTTAAACTAGGGATGCAAACGGTATTTCTTATTTACCGGTTAACCTGACGCAGTTACCGGTGAATATACCCGTTAACAGATATTGGTGATAAACAATAAAAATAATTCCTTGCCGACTAGTCACGGTTTCAGATATGTACACTTTTATAGTTAAACCGGAAGTTGATGGGATAGTGTATTCGGATCCTGCGGGCCGAAAGAGCGATGTGATCGCTTATGAGATACATATCTGTTCCCAGTCGTATGTAATTTCTCACTACTTTAAATTAATTTAATAAATGAAAGCTCATAGCAGTCCTTTGTTGGGATTGCTGTTGGGGACACTGGCATCAAGATGTCACTTACTTTTACGAAAAAAAATTTTGGTGTCAGCTTTTTATTCTTATTTAGCCTATTGTAACCAAAATTGTAAAGTTGATAGTCTATTGGAATACTTTAATTGTGATTGGTGTTATTTGTGTGAAAGGCCAAATCTTTGTTACAATAGGCTTATTGTATTAAGAATCGGTAATAGGCAGAATAATTGTATACAATTATGTCAGTTAGGATTACCTTTCATGTCACTGGGGTAAAGAAGTCTTCCAAACCAAGTCTTACACCGAAAAATTGAACATTCTAAGAGAATTTTGGGACCGTTTAAAATGGAACAAATGCATATCTTTTTAAAACCAAGATTTACTCCAACGTCGAAGATAGTAAGGGTCAAATGTCCGATCAAATATATCAATACCTTTATACCTTATCTTATTCATCTTTCGAAGAAGAAACTTAATACTTTCAGAATAACCATCAACCCTTGAAAAAGCAGGTTTGATTCCAGCCATTTTTTAAAACAAAATATATTCTATATTCTAAAGTTTTGCTCTCCTATAAGTTACGCCCTTACAGAAAACCATTTTATGCCCGGAGGGAGGGCATACTGTTTCTGGTCTGACTGTGTGTTTGCCACAAAACTTGAACTGTTGAGACCCCACCGGGGACATGGTGGTTAATCGAACGTCGCGCTTGTTCAATATTGATAACTGGGCATGCAGGTTCAACGCAGTTTATCTGAGAGCGATTTTTACCAGTACACTTTATTGATTTAAACTAGGGATGCAAACGGTATTTTTTATTTACCGGTTAACCTGACGCAGTTACCGGTGAATATACCCGTTAACAGATATTGGCGATAAACAATAAAAATAATTCCTTGCCGACTAGTCACGGTTTCAGATATGTACACTTTTATAGTGAAACCGGAAGTTGATGGGATAGTGTATTCGGATCCTGCGGGCCGAAAGAGCGATGTGATCACTTATGAGATACATATGTGTTCCCAGTCGTATGTCATTTCTCACTGCTTTAAATTATTTAATAAATGTATGCGATTGTTGTCGGTAATATTAACGTTTTCAGTCTGTTTTTGTTTTTATGTTTCACTCTTATGATGAAATGTATTGATCTGCGTACATAAAATCTAAAATAATAAAAAAAAAACACGCACCGAAAAGTTTTATCTTTTATTTAATTACATATTCAAGTCTTACTATCGAAAAAAATAAGACGTTACATACATTGCAACTGCTTCGAAAAACAAAACTTGATTTGAGGTGTTAATTGTTAAGAAAGATCTTTTAATGTCAAGTTTAGTGTCTTTAGCGAGTAGAAAACAAACAAAAGTGTCAGTTTGGCAGCGGCAATCAGGAGACGCAATGTTCTTATAATTGTTAGATATAATAATGGCAAAAGTGACAATTACCAAATAAACGAGAGGCGTCCTGTGTATAAGTTTGACATGTGTATTGATCTACGCATATCAGGTGCCTATCACCATGACGATCGATACATACCTTTCCCTTATCTAAGTAACTTGCAAAGTTTCTGCCAAAGGTTCGTCTTCATGTCAGATGACTAAACAATGCTACTTTCGCGGCAGAATTTTGGCAGAAGTCTAACAGATGAGTTTTATTTAAATTTACAATCATAACCTTTATCTAAAGTGTCTTTGATGAGCATTGTTTATATTTACATTTTCAAATACTAGCTATTTCATAAGTCTTTGAATAATTTCAAATACTGGAACTATAAATGAGTTTGCAAAACAGAATATTTTTTTTAAAAGAGAAAAAATGCACTAGTAATTTGATCAAAAAATAAAAACCGAAAAGTGAATGTTAAAATCTAATTATGCGTTCTACGGTATCACCAAAATGAAGTTTGTTTTAACTAGTTGGGGTTTGTTAGATATTCACAAAACCATGCCCCCCTTTTTTAATTTAAAAAGGCCTATAAATACTGTGGTCTTGGAAAGCCTTTGGACAACGGAATTCCTGTTAATGAATTAAATGAAGTGTGTATGAATCATGGTTATTGTAATGATATTGGCTAAAACAAACATGACTGTGACTAACATACGTTATCTAATTTTTGAAAAAAAAATCTATTTGAGCAAAAATAGCAGAAAACACAATTGTAAAACCAACAATTAAAATTAAAGGTAAGCTTGGATGCGGACAAAGCAAACTGATTTGAAATGAAAAAAGGGGTGGAAGTCCCCGAAATAACATGGCGTGATGAAAGAATTGCACAAAACGATTAAACGGATTTATTTTTCAAAACGAAAATTAATTGTCAGTAATATTGATGATACCAGGTTAGTTGACATGCAAACTTTTTCCAAGTTTCAAATTTCAAAGTTTATTGGCAAAGTCGGCATATATCATACCTTTGGCCAATTAACAATATTCAAAGTACAGATGGCCATAAGTACATACATAACATTATATATACACAGTAAATCAAACATCAAAAATATTAAGAAGCAGGTAGATTATTAAGTTTTTTCCTGCCTTGCTAATAGAGCGTAATGTACAAATTTTCCAATATTTCTTATCGTTCTGCTATTTTTATTTGACATTAATCTTCCAAATTTATAATGTGAAGGAAAGGATACATTGAGATGATATTTTTTTCTTATATCTCTATACAATGAACAACATGATATATAATGGTATTCGGATTCCAAAACATTTTGGCTGCAACATTTACAACGTCTATTATTTCTATCTGTATTTGTGTATCTACCGATCTCGATTTCTAAAGAGTGCGACATAAGTCTCAACCTTGATATATGTTTTCTAATTACATCATTTCCTAACACATCTAGATATTTTTCAAACTTGTATTCATTTTTGAACAGTCTATAGTAGTACAATTTCGCCTGATTATGAATTGTTGCATTCCATTCCTGTAGGTACTGATCCTTAAGACGTTGAATCAATACAGAAACCAAGATTATTTAGTAACGAAATTAAACTGCGAGCCCATTTATTTGACCTGTAAACATGTACATATTGTAATTGATCAATTAAGAAAGAGTATATAGGATTACTATTATTATTCATTACTTTAATTCAATATTTAATGGCACGTTCCTTACTTTTTAAAGATAGTGGATATCTACCAAGTTCCCCTAAAACAGCCGCATTTGATGTACTAAACTTGACTCCAAGTAATTGTTTACAAAATTTAAGATGTAATCTATCAACCTCTTTATAGTTGTAGATACCCCAGATTTCACTACCAAATAATAAAATCGGAACAACAACAGAATTGAATTAGTTTAGACTCACCGTGGTCCAGGGGTAGAGCGCAGGGCTCCGCATCCGGAGGTCGCGGGTTCGAATCCCGTCAGAGGCGAGATTCCCTCACCCTCACGATCTTCACATTCCTCCACGCTGCGCGAATACTGGTATGGAACCCAGGAAGCAGTCATCGAGCGTGATGACTCTAAGTTGTAAGAACTTGTATCACAATCGATGTAAAATAAATGAGTCTAAACTAAACAACAGAATTGAATAAACGAAGTTTTGTTTTTATATCTACAGATATTCTACTAAACATAGATAATAGACTATTATACGCTTTAAGTGCTTGTTCATGCAGAGAGTTTGTATAGCATGTTTCACACAACCAGTGTACTGAAATTTGATACCAAGATATGTAAAAGAGTCTACAATTTCAAGAACGTCACCATGTACAGTCCACACAAAATCATGTCTTGTATACGCTTTTCAAATATACAAGCTTTTGTTTATTAACATTGATTTTTAAACCCCATTTACTTGAATACACATAAACGTTTTTTAAGTAATGACTGAAGAATATTTGGATCAGTAGTAAATTAAGCAATATCATCTGCGAATAAAAGCATGTGAATGGATAACAATTCAATGTCTTTCCAACGATAATAAAAGTAAAAAAAATCACAACATTTACCATTATTGGTGCAAATATGCTTGGGCAATTCCATTAAAGAATAAAACCGGGGAACCTGTTACCGAAACTTTAAATGAAATATTTTCTGAAGGTAAATTACAGCAAAATTTATGGTTAGGTAAAGAAAAAGAATTTTATAAAACACCTTTCAATCCCTTAAATAAATCAAGATAAATATGTATCATACATTTAATGAGGGAAAGACTGTAGCATATTGATATATGTTATTCACTTAATCGAGTTATGTGAAAATAATTTAAAGCATATAACATTTATACTTATGTAAGTAGTTGGCC
Organism: Cyclina sinensis; assembly: GCA_012932295.1. Classification (NCBI taxonomy): domain Eukaryota; kingdom Metazoa; phylum Mollusca; class Bivalvia; order Venerida; family Veneridae; genus Cyclina; species Cyclina sinensis. The sequence goes on from JAAONU010000017.1 coordinate 5,085,234, forward strand.
AAAATGTTAGAACGATACAACAACAAAAGACTGAAAGTATAAAATTGACTCCAAAATAAATCAATAAACAATTAAATAAAGGTACTGTTTACTTTAACTTATATGGCAATCATACACTATTTAAAAGTAAAGCCATTGGGGAACGTGTTCGTTTAAGTAAAATGAAGAGACATTTTGAAAAACATATACACCAACTTGGACAAAGGAAATATTTATAAATGAAGGAATTCGAAAAACAAACCCCAGAACTTACTACTATTAATACTATCAAGGATTTATATAATGAATTAATTCAATATCCTTTTATGAACAAAAACTTTTACATACAAAACTAGAAGCTTTTAGAATAGAAGAAGTTATTAAGCAAGACTTCAAGAAAAATGGCTTATATTAAGGATTTTCGACAACTGGATCTTCGAGGTAAAGGTCATATAAATATATGCCTGCGAGAATGTCTTTTCCAAAAGGGCAATTTGTTCAAGTATGAAATAAATATATTTACAAATATTTAAGATATGGACAAAATCTAAGTTTTCTGGAAATTTAACCTTTGTTGTCAAGTTCATTTAGGGGCAAAGTTTTACAAATATATGTCAGTGGAGAGGTCTTGTCCGCAGGAGTATTGTGTTCAAGTATGAGTTAAGTAAATTTATTCACTTATTTGGATGTTCGGACAATGTGAAAGTCTTTTGAAAGCTGAGCCTTTGAGGTCAAGGGCATCCAAGGGTCAAGGTGAGATATATATGTATATATATGAAAATGGAAAAGTCGCGTCTAAAGGGATGTTGTGTCCAAGTATAAGGTAAATGCATTTACTAATAAGGAATTATGGACAATGTTACCGGAATGACGGACTGACTGAATGATGGACTCACAAAGGGACAGTAAAAAAAACCTGTACGCCCTCCTTCGGTTGCAGGTATGAATTTACTAATAACAAAGTTATGGAAAATGTTTAAGTTTTCTGTCAAGGTTATCCAGGGATCAAGGTAAAACAAATACAAGTCAATGGAAAGTTATTGTCCTAAATGTTGTTATGCCCAAATATAAAGTAAATCCTTTTTAAGGAAGTTATAGGCAATTTTTTTAAAAAAAAGTTGAAAAGGGAATCCAGTCAGAAATCACAGCCTACCTACACAGTCAATAATAGAGAGGAACAAAAATTATGAATTTATAATATTATCAATATAGAAGACACCACAAAAAATTAGCAACAAATGTGAACCCTCGGGGTTACCGCCTTATAGCGCTCAGTGGCAAAACATTTTCTACTGGAGGTTTAAACCAGGTTCTATGGTGCACCAATGTCACACTGCACTAGCAAGTTCTCATGAGAACAAGCAATTGCAACTTGTTTTTGGCCGAAATGACAGGCTGATAGACGGACAGGTAAAAACGTGTATGCTGTCCTTCGGGGCATAAAAGACATTCCAGAATTCAAGAATACTTCTCAAGAATTTAAAGTCTCACTGAGAAAACATTTGCAAGAGAAAATCAAACCTATTTGACTTGAACATGGAACACTCTTACAGATGGTTCTTATGTTTTCCACAATGGAAATAAAAGTTTTCACTAACTCTGTTTTGTGTTACACTTGATATATAATGTTGGTTGACATGTCTGAATATGTTTAATTCATACATGCTTTTGATTATTGTTAATTTCATGTATGTTTTATTTGTATTATAATGCCATGCTGTCTGACATTTTATATTGAAATAAATGTATCTATGATAAATGCATTTTATGCAAACACACACAAACACACGCACACACACACACACACACACACACACACACACACACACACACACATATATATATTTACTTGTGCATATATATATATATATATATATATATATATATATATATATATATATATATATATATATATATACATATATATATATATGTATATATATATATATATATATATATATATATATATATATATATATATATATATCCAAATGATGAACTCCACTCTAAAAAAGCAAACACTTCGGAAAAGCAAGCAAACTTTCATCATCTACTTCTTCCTATTGAAAACAGCTTTGTAACTACTGAAATACGATAAAAGACATACTTTTGAATTCGATAATAATAATTTTCCATTTTTAGATGGTGATGATGACCCACACACTGCATCTTACGTGATTTATATTTCACATTTCATAGTTTGTTTGCTTTCAAGAACTTGTAAAAATTATAAACATTGAAAAGAAGGCAATCTTTGCATAACAGAATAACTTTTTAAACATGGGTGTCGGTACCACAAATTAACAAAATCTTGTTTTAATGCCGATACCCAGATTTAAGTAAAAATGCAATCGCAGTCCCTACTGGAACAAGATATTTTTCAACTTGTGTTGTATGGAGATATTATTTATAAATAAAAGAAAATGAAAAGCAATATTTATTTCTCCACTGTATTCCTAATTCAACTGTAAATTCTAAACGAAAGGCTACCCACATAATTCACGAAGACGACTTGACTTGCTTGTTCTTATGAGAACTTGCTAGGGCATGTGTGAGGTTGGTGCACCCTATAAGCCGGTTTATTACAAATTTTGTTTATCCATATAATAACATGGATTCGTTAAAAAAAACCAAAGAATTAAATCACCTCTTAAAGTAGAATTTTATTTATATTAAATAAAGTAGAATATCCAACAATGAATATGAACATGCTCAAAAAAGATTGGTATGATTTAAGATAAAAGCAGTGGGAACATATCATGATTTATAAAATAGCTGATGTATTTTATCTGATAATTTTGAAAACTTAGAAACTATTTTTGGAATGATTTAAACTCGACCCATGTCATTATTTTAGTAGTTTTGCTCTGGATGTAATGTTAATAATAATTGGATAAATATTAGACCAAATATCTGATACTGACATGCATCTTTTTTTTAAGAATAGGACTAAGAGAAGGAAAACGTTATACAGTTAACCGTTACAGCAAAGCAAACAATAAATATATGAAAGGTTAAGATATGGGTTTATCCTTTAAATATATCATGTACCTTGATGCGAATAACCTCTGCGGTTGGTCAGTCGATCAGCTTTTGCCCTCTTGCAACTTTAAATGGATTATCATAGAACAAAATTATAAACTCGACATTAACTGTGTTTTTTCCGGATTTTAACAAATGAATTATTCTGTTACTATCAATATCTAGTTGTCTAATAATTTTGTTACCAAGTTCCTTTCCATTTTTAGCTCACCTCAGGGTGAGCTTTTCTGATCGGTCTTTGTCCGTCGTCCGTCGGTCGTCCGTCCGTCGCTCCGTCCGTCGTCAACTATTCATTCAAACGACATCTCCTCTGAAACCAATGGGCCAAATTTAATGAAACTTGTCTGATATGTTTCTTGCATGAAGCTCTACCAAGATTCTTCAAATAGTTCTGGTCCATTGCATTTCTGGTTCACTGGAGCTACAGATCGATTTTAAAAGTTGGATCTTTAAAAATCTTCTTCTCCGAAACCTCAAGGACTGGAGCTTAGATATTTGGTAGGAAGCATCATCTAGTGGACCTCTACAAAGTTTGTTCAAATTATGACCCTTGGGTCAAAACCGACCCTGCCCCAGGGGTCAGTTGATTTTACATTCTTTTTGCCAGAAACCACGTGGCCTAGAGTTAAGATATTTTGTATGTAGCATTGTGTAGAGGACCTCTACCAAGTTTGTTCAAATGATAGCCCCTGGGTCAAAAATGGCCCCGCCCCAGTGGTCACATGTTTAACAAAGAGTTATATAGGAAAAACTTTAAAAAACTTCTTGTCAGAATCCGCAAGGCTTAGAGTTTAGATATTTGGTGTGAAGCATTGTGTAGTGGACCTCTGCTAAGTTTGTTCAAATCATAGCCCCTGGGTCAAAAATAGCCCTGCCCCAGTGGTCACATGTTTTACATAGAATTATATAGGAAAAAAATTTAAAAATCTTCTTTTCAGATACCACAAGGCTTAGAGTTAAGATATTTGGTGTACAGCATTGTCTATTAGACCTCTACCAAGTTTGTTCAAATCATAGTCCCTGGGTCAAAAAAGGCCCTGCCCCAGGAGTCACATGTTTTACATAGAGTTATATAGGAAAAACTTTAAAAAATTTTCTTGTCAGAAACCACAAGTCCTAGAGTTTAGATATTAGTAGTGGGGCATTGTCTAGTGGACCTTTACCAGGTTTGTTCAAATCATGACCCTGGGGTCAAAACTGGCCCCACCCTGGGAGGCGAGGGGGGAGGGGTAAAGGGGGGGGGTCATTTGATTTTACACAAGGACCTGTATAGGCAAATGTTCATTGTTATGTCTCCCACTAAACCTGCCCTTCTGATGGAGACATATTGTTTTTGCCCTGTCCATGGGTGTCTGTTTGTCTGTCTGTCTGTCACACTTAGTTTCCTTTCAATAACTTGAGTACCAGTTGACCCAAAGCCTTCAAACTTCACAGGGTTATTGCCCTTATTGAGTAAAAAAAAAGCTTTGATTTTTGGGTCAGTAGGTCAAAGGTCAAGGTCAGAGGGACCTTTAGAGTGAAAACTGTTTCCACTCAATACCAGGAGTACCATTTCATATGATGATTTCCTTTAATAAATAGAAGAACCATGTTGTTTCTGGGGCTAGTATGTCAAAGGCCAGGGTCACAGGGACCTGAAGAGTGAAAGTATTTCTGCAGAGTAACTGTAGTACCATTACACCCAGAGCCTTCAAACTTTATCGGATAATTGTATTAGAAGAACTCTATTGTTTTTTAGGTTAAATAGGGCAAAGATTAAGTTCACAGGGACCTCTAGAGTGAAAACTGTTTCTGCTCAGTAACTGGAGTACCATTTCACCCAGAGCCTTTAAACTTCATAGGATGATTGTCTTTACTCAGTAAAAGAACCCTATTACTTTTGGGGTCAGTAGGTTAAAAGTCAAGGTCACAGGGACCTGAAGAGTGAAAATTATTTCTGCTCAGTAACTGGTGTACCATTACACCCAGAACCTTCAAACTTCATATTGTAATTATATTAGAAGAACCCTATTGTTTTTGGGGTCTGTAGGTCAAAGGTCAAGTTCACTGGGACCCGTAGAGTTAAACTATTTCTGCTCAAAATTTTGAGTACCATTACACCCAGAGTCTTTAAACTTATTGCAAACTTTTTCAGACTTGCAAACAACGAACACCCATAACAACCAATAACGATACTTGTACATGAGCAATGAGACTCAGGAGAGCGATTTAGGGCCATCATAGCCCTCTTGTTTGAATATTATTTTTACAGTTGCACACTCCGTTAAATAATATCATATTTTATTTTACTTATACTATCTGTTTGGTTATTCATTTTAGGATATTAAAACATTCCCATTATATAATATATGTTTTGTAAATTCAAATTCTTATTTAACTTTTTTAATAACTTTCTTGTGTTTTTTTTCAACATATAAAAACTCCTAGTTTTGTTTTGTTACACTATCATAAAGAATAACGATAAATATTTGGTTCTCTACAGATCATAATATTTCCATACGAATTAAATATAATGTGAACAGTTAATACGGATATCCTTTTATATCTTATTATGAGTACGATAGTCTTAGATAAATATCAGAACAGTTTTTATGACGTCCCTGAAAAGGCCCTTAAAGTATTTTGATATTACATTTCAAAACTACTTTTCCTCACAGATAAAATCATCAAATATTGCTACAATTTGTTCATCTGGTTGAAAATCATCAACATCAACTTTTTTACTATTTCACTATCTAGGTATCTTATTTTTCAATTGTATAACTTTGTTATTAAGTTTTGATATGCAGATTGTTCAAAGATTTAGCATTAAAGTATATTTTTTATGATATATATTTACAGAGAAAAAAGAATGTCAAAAAACCATTAAGTCTGCAGTTACAAGAAATATCTGGAAGCATTACTTCTAAGAGAGTTTATAAATAAACACAAGACACAAAAGAATAGAATTTTTTCTTCTTTACAAATGGTTCTTTAATTCAGACAGACATAATTAAACTTCATAGATACTTCATAAATGACTTTAAATACCAGGTTAATAATCAGTGGTATGAATTAAGTGCTAGTCGCTTTTTTTTTTTCAAAAGATTAACCGGTTGGCAATATCGATAACCGTTGCCATCTCTTGTTGATGATCATTTTTGTGATGTTTTGTATCATTTAAGTACTGTATTCTTAACAAGAGCTTATCAATTTACAAAATAATAGAATAGAGTTTGCTATTGAAAAAATTAATAAAAATCGTATAATTCCGATTACAATATACATGTATATTAGAGATGTTTTAGTAGATTTATTAATTTAATGCATTTCAAACAAATTTTCCAGTTATTTTAAAAGAATTATAAATACGTATATTTAATGTTTAAAAGGTTTACGACGAAAATAGAAGGAACAATTATCTATGCCGATGCCTGGAGTGGAGCTCCTTACCGGTGTTTACAAAGTTCGGGTTTATTTGACAATTTAAGAAAACTATTTTCATCTGCTTTTGGTAGTGTTGGCAAAAAACAACAACAACAACAAGAAAACAAACAAACAAAAAAAACAAAAAAAACAACGAAAAACCGCTTGAAAGTGTGAACAAGAAAGACTGGTATGGAAGTTGGAAATTTAGCTGCCAGAAATGATTAAGATATTTATCAAACTGAAATTAACAAAATTAGATAACGTTTATAGTAAAGTAATGGTCATAAGAAAAATATAGATGATGATATTTATATACGAATGGATAACTTAATTTGGGGTTCAGTGTCAAGGGCTCATCGTATAAATGCATAAATTTATACAAAATAAAAATATATAATATAGATATTAAGATCGAAACAGTTTTCTTAAAGATACAAACAAACATCGATTCCTTTAGGTACAGCTTAATATCTGTGTCTTATGAAATAATGTTAAACAACAACAAAAACGGTTATCACTTTTCAGTCAATGAACTTGTTATTGTTTAAAATCAAAATTAAAATTAAAATTAAAATCATATAAAATCAAACTATGTTAAATTTAAAGTAGATTTAACAGACGGACAAAATGAAACTAGCAAAAGCGTATTAGGACAGATATCCGCATATTTTTAGATTAAAAAAACTGCATAGAAATTTTCCCATACTGTTAACGCAAACAAAAAATAAGCAAATTAAAAAGGCTTAGAAAATTAATAAAAGAGGTTACGAATTAAAAATTTCAAGAGAACAAATGAGAAATCAAGCCCAGTAGTAGAGGTTTTCTTGGTGCGTTGGTTGGTTTTGTAAAGTGGATTAGTACTTCCAGTGGCTACAAAATAGCTCCAGAAATATTGGCTCTTTTGGGTTTTGGGGCTTTAGCAAGTACTACCGTTAGGACCTGGAAATGGTATTATCTCGGTGGCTTATAACTAAAGGAACATGATTATATAATACCATACGCCCAATCAAAGAAAACATTTAAGGAGAACTTATACAATATTTCTAACTAAGAAAATACACAAGACGGTTGTTTTCTTGGAATGTGACCACTTTTTTTAAATACCTTTTATTTTTCCGTTGTATGGATTTACAAATTTATACACAGGCTCCAAATGGAAAAATCCCTATCGTAAAAAAATGAAATTTCAGAACAAAACATTTTGATGATTTTGAAAGGTGGGTTGAACAATAAAAAAAAACTCGCACGTGTTTTAGTAGGAAAATAATCCGCTCAGCTGAATTATGCCTTTGGTGTAGTTTAACATCAAATAGTGAATTGATTAAATAGTATTTATAACTTTTCATCCTTTTCATATACATTAAAACATTTTAGGGTGTCATATTTTGTTATATATTGAGTTGTTAATTCATCCAGTTTAAATCATAGATGAGCGTAGATTGACTCCGTAAACAAGTTAAGGGGGTTTACTGGAGTCGTCCTGTCAGTCGGTTGGTGGGGCAGTCGGTCTTTTACGTTTGACATACAATATTTGAGTCTCGAACATGTGAAGCCGTCCTTTCATTACAGAGTTGTCTCCAACTGAACTTGACTTTTTCAAAGGAGATTTACCTTCACACACATGCACTGTTACTAAATCGACGCTTTCTTTTTTCAATGCATTCGAAAAACAATAATACTAGGATCATATTATCTATCAAAATTGAAGATGTTGCGATTCACGTGCATCCTTCAAGGCATTTAAAAGTTTTTTTCCCACTAAAGGTGACGATTTATTTTCAGTGCATACTTGCATCTAAACACAAAGGTTGTGTAGTAAACTGTTCCTCGAGTTTTTAAAGCACCAGCAAAAAGAAACGAAAACAACCTTTCTCATACAGTCGACTCTCAATAAGTCAAAATCGCCTTCCTCAAAATTCCGCGTTAGTCGAAGAATTTCTTCAGTCCAGTCCAGATAGATTTGAGTCTATTCACCCTCGGCTAAAGCCATATGACCGAGCATTTTTGTCTTAAAATAATTATAAATATTTATTTGACTTATTTAAAAGAAAAACGTTCTAGGATTAATTACTTAATACGCATAGCAAACCATAAATGGTCAGCTAGCGGATTAAGATAACAAAGGCATAAAATATACCTTCGTATATCTAGTGTCGTAATACTATTATGTTGCTTATTTTTTTTAAAGTGTGATATATGTTACATATAATTATCAGGATATTCTTAAAAATAATTACGTTGTGCATTATTTTATTGACAGCCATTTTTCAAACCTAAAATATAAAAGCATATACGTATATTAAGAAAACTATTTAATCTAGTAAACTTTAGTTTATTCAAAAATGTGTCTATTAAGAAAAGTTTTCTCATTAAAAACATTTTACAATGAATAATAAAACAAGAAAAACGTACATTTTTTTAATTAGGTCAGTGGGTCTTGTAAGCAAATGCCAGTACAGGGAATTACACTGGCAGATGCTAATAACCCATAAGATGGGTTATTTATTTATTTTTGCCCCAATTCGGCTATCAGTTATTTTTGAGGCACCCATTATATAGTGAATGCTGCTTAGGGTGCGTATAAGCAACTATTCACTATAATATGAGCCCAGGATAACGTAAGCTCCACTTATAAAATGGCCCATATTTGGCAACCAGCTGCCAATAAATTAAATTTATTTACAAATTGTATAAGTTGAGTCTTATATAATGGGTGCCTGTAGCCATAACCCCACTTAGTTAAGGTTTTAACGTGACTCAAAGACAGATTGATTAACCTTTTATTAGTTATAATAACAATGTAAATTAAGAACTTGTGCCCCAGACCCCTTACTGAAAAGTTTAACATTTAAACAAAAATAATAAAAAAAAGAAATTAACCACTTTCGTCTCCGGTCACCTTTTTAGGGCTTCATGAAACAACTATAATATTTAGGTAAAATAACCACCTGTCATTATTATATACAATAAAAATGGGAGATGTTAAGGGCCCGGGCTAAGTTAAATAGTAGTAATGAGTAAATCCTCGTATTGTTACCATATCAATTTTTATTAAAATTAGAATTTATTAAAATGCAGTGCACGACATTTCGTCGAAAGACATCTCGTCGAATACGACAGTTTGTCGAATATGACAATTGGTCGAATACGTCAGTTCGTCGACACTGAGACTACGACAACTGATCGAAAGTAATTTGTAACACTACGACAACTGATCGAAAAGAAAGTAAAATGAACGACTCTGTTCGCGAAACCAAGCTATAAATTTTTATAGTAGTCAGTATTTGTAGAACTTATTGGATAAAGTCCTGGACCGCACCTGTGTGAAATTTTAACCACAGTTAACAAAGTGTACCATAGAGTTTTCATAAAAATAGTCCAGTCCAATTACCTTCTTTATCTTTGTACTTTAACTCCGCTTACGTCAAATTTTGACTTACTGAGACTCCTGTTAAGTCGAAAGGATTTTTTGGTCCCGTCAATCAAAGTCCAACATGTTTTCATCTCAATTAGTCGAAGTGTGAAAACAGCCGACTGATCAAAGGTCGGCGACATCAAGGTGAAATGTTGTCTCTCTGGTTCACACGTTTCATAGTAATTTTAATTGACGGTCATCATGTATTATTAACACGTCATAAAAGTGACTTAAATTGGTATAAGGACTTAATTGGTTTTAACAGTTAGATAACTAACTAACTCATTTTTTTAAAGAAAGTTGACTCGTGTCAGTCTGACAGGTGTTAGTCCAATAATAGCCTAGGTATTGATGTGTGTTATCAACGTAAATGACATTTGTATAATTAATGGTCTGTAGTGGACACCGAGCCAGGTTACTACAGTTCTGTCATTTTACATATGGATACATTAATATGTACATCCGGTTCACGATATTTGCTTTTTTCGTTTTCGTCCGATGTTTAATTCATATTCACCAATTAGACTTATTGTTGTTTAAATAAATGTGTTATTGTGCTTCTGTAGTAATGAATTGTCATGAGTGCTTATTGTAAACATATGCTTAATATTATTACTGATGAATACTGACCAACTTGATTTGCATTAATGTCATTGCTACAAATGTTTGTGTTTATGTATCACTGTTGATATACATGTATTGAAATAATAATATCTCTTTGTTCATTTATAATTTGTAGTTGTAAGTGATTAACCGTCATTTCAACGGTCAAATATTGCAGCTTGCTGTTATCAACAATAACAAACCTACTACATTGGACATTCAATCAGGCACATGTATATACATGTACAAATGTAAACGTAATGGCAGCAGATCCCCGTCACTCGAATTTCGTTTCTCTGGAAGTGAAATACCCAATCCATTGAAATTCGAGTAACCGAGAGTCAACTGTATTATCAATAGAAGAATGTAGATGAACGTGGCATCTTTTAATGCATCCTTTAAGGCATTCCAGAGTTACCTAACGTTTCAGTGCAGATTTGCACGTATTTTTAAAGCTTGTATTGAAAACTACTGTTGTTTATTGTATAGGTATTTAAAGGATATCCAGTAACAATAACATGCATTCATAGCATATAACAATGATCTGCAAAAGAATATTTTGAAAAAAAAAATAACTGAGTCAATTAAAAAAAAAATATGTTCACACGAATTTCAAGTTTTCAGGAAAACTTTGCCGACAGAAGAAATTAACTTTTATTTTATTTATTAACCTTTGCTTTCCAAATCGAACTGTTTTTAGTTTCAACTGTAGACTGAATAAAACCGACAGTAAACTTTCACATAACAGGAAACACTTGTTTGTTCATTTTATTATACTGGTTCATGTTTGCGTTGGTATGTGTCACTCTGTTCTAGTTATTATCATGATTAATATCAGTTCAGTACTTGATCAGTTTAGTTGACATTCTACTATTGTTTCCGTGTTTATACCTTAAATTGTTGATATCGTTGAAAACTTGGCATTGCTGTCTTTCATGTTACATAAAATTAAATGCGAAAGAGAAAAAAACCAAGAAATTTACATTTACCCAAATGTATTTAAAACTGATGAAAATATATCAATCAAATAAAATTTTGTTGGATCTCTCAGTACATTCCTATATAGTGATTTGGAAAAAAGAAAGATCAAGAAAAACAAACAAACTAAAAAAAACAAAGGAAGAAGATCAGAAAGAACAAACAAACAAACTAACCAACAAACAACAAACACACAAGCGTTACGGATTGTAATTGTTTTGCCAAAGAATATATGGATAATATTTCAGTTTCTTTATATACGCCTAGCGAAAGACATGTGATCACCCATGGCGGGCGGTTCCTTTGTCCGGTCCATAACTTTGTAATCTTAAGTGGGATTGACTTGATACTTGGTATGTATGTACATTGGCATACGGGTAAGTGCAATGCAAGAACCATAACTCTAGCTTGTTTGGTTTATAAATTATTCCCCTTTGATTGATTTTTAAAGTGCATTTCCTGTCCGGGGTATAACTTTGTCACCTTAAGTCGCATTGACTTGAAACTTTGTATGTATGCTTATCACGTTAATACGGAGTGCAGTGCACGAGAACCACAACTTAAGCTTGTCCGGTTTTTAAATTATCCCCGTTTCATTCATTTTATAGTGCATTTATTGTCCAGGGCATAATTTGTCATCTTAAATCAGACTGACTTGAAACTCGGTATGCATGCTTATCACGTTAATACGTTATGCACTGCACAAGAATCATAGCCTCAGCTTGTCGGGTTGTGTAATTCTTCCCCTCTGATTGATTTTATAGTGCATTTCTTGTGCGAGGCGTAACTTTGCCATCTTAAATGGGAATGACTTGAAACTTGGTATGCATGCTTATCATGTCAATATTGAGTGCATGGTACAATAACTATGTCTCCAACTTCTCAGGTTTTAAAATTAATGCCCTTTGATTTTTAGTGCATTTCTTGTCCAAGGCTTTCTTCCCACTCTTTCTTGTGTGTCAACATGATGGCAAGGGGGTATTGTAGCACTACTGTATCAAAGTTTTATATTCAACCAGCCTTCATGACGGGCGTATCATGCTCTGCCTTGTGGCACTCTTGTTTTGAGTTGTAGACATTTAAACGTTGTATGCTTTGAAAACTTTAGTGTTGGTTTTGGTTTGATTGTTTAAAAAATTACACATCCGTAATTTATATATGATTACGTAAAAACAGCGGCAAGATACCAGTTTACATAAAGCTTTAATACACAGTCAGAGACAACAGTCTCCTTTTCTAAACTTTGAAGATAGGACACACAATTAACCTCATAATTATGCAATTATATAACCCCTGTTACCATTTCGGCAAGTGTGACAAAATTAAAAGCGCTCGTTTCCATAGGCCAATTCTGAGCGCTAGATGAAAGTTTGATTATCATTTGTAACACAATGCAGCTAGATGCCAACACCACAGTATGTTGTTTAATTTCATGCAATACTTCCGATGTTTCTCAAATTAGGTTTTCAGAACTGGTAGGGGGACGGAAAATTGTTCTCAACAGAGAATTTGTATTTCTAAGATTATTATTATTATGTAATTTCTGTTTTTTCGGATGACACTGTTGTTGTACTGAAACAAAAATATGTAGAACAATTGTTACAGGAAAATTAGACAGCATGAACGATTTTATATTACTTTATATTTCTACATGTAAGGGTTACTTTAATCAAATGAATATATTTGTTTGCATATTGACTAGTGGTGTAAAAAGTTATTATAAATCTGTTGAGTGGTACATAAATTATCTTCTTACAATTTCAGAAAGGATATATTCAAAACTAACGTTGGCAACATGATAGAAAACAGTTTCAGTAGCACAGACGACAACACGTAAGTTTGCCGAGGTGTTTTGATTTGCTTTATTGGGCTAACTATTTTTTAAGATTCGTCCTTTTATGCTGATTCGGTCACAATGATGTAAAGATGGGAATGTACTTAGAATATTTCCCATTGGTGATAAAAATGATTGTCATTTATAAATAGTATTGATGCCATTATTGAAACTCTGAAGTGGGATTTAAAGGTAACATTCGAGAAACAAGCGGTTAAAAATTAAAACGAACGGAATATTAAAATATGAGAATTTTCGTTGTAATTCAGTACAACCGTTTCATTTACATGATCGAATCAATTTGTACAATTTCAGTCAAAATATACTTTATCGAAATTTCTGAGTACTTTATTCTTTAAATCATATTTGTCATTTTTAGGATTATTACACCATGGCTTCTGCCAGGATTTGAAACATTTTGATCACGTATTCGACCGTCTCTAAATATTAAACGTTCGAAATACATCTCAGCCGTTGAAATAAAGCTACAGGTTTTTTCATCTTCATTAGGCAGAAGATTGATTGCAGGATGCTGAATTCTTAAGTATAGCTGATCTTTTGGCTCACATAGACAGTATTTATAGTAACTTTATTTTACTTGTTACCTGCATGAAATAATCGCTGTCATCATTATTAGTTTATAACTATTATATAAGATATAGAAAACCATGTTGTTTGCTATTTAATTCATATGCTTGTTTGTTCGAAATCAATTGTATTGGCACTGTGGCCGAAAGCTGAGGGTCAAAACAATTACCCATGAACAAATTAGACGGCCTTTATCAAATTAGGTATTTAATTACAATATATTTGTATAACTTTAATTTTGTAAAAATGCTTGACTTTCTAAGTCTCACCCCTCACTGCATATTAACTTGATAAGAATGATGCGATAGTCACTTTGAACAGCCAATACATTTTCTTTTATAACTGGACTTATATTTCTCTACAACATTATCTTTCATAACTGATACAGGAAGCAAGAATAAATTTTAAAAAATGTGATTTATTTCTTTGGTATAGTGTCATCTGAATTCATTTATTCATTACAGTTAAATAAATTTTGAATCAACATAATTCTGTTTGCAAAACAGAGGTACAAAAACAAAATTAAATGTTTTACATACATAGATCAGTGCAGTCTGTTATCATTTACTAAAAAAATTGCAAAATAAGATTTAAAATATACAATGAGTAATAACGACAACAATAACAACAATAACATCAACAACAAAGTTTAATTAAGGCTTCCTCAATCTATAAACATGCGACTAACATTTAACAGGAAGGCAAAATATCAAAATAACTTACTCTGTTTAAAAATAGATTTTCAATTCAAAAGGTCCAAGTGTGAAGACAATACAAACTGTTACGTCGTAGGATAAGGGAATACGAACTCGGAACTGCCCAAATGCTTTACTGAGGAATTTATTTAAATCAGAATTCGAACGCATCTGATCAACAGTCTATTTCGTACGCATATTCTAACAAAGCAGTACTGTCCACAAACATATCTCATCACAAATTTCACCAATTCCCCTAATTCCACGTAGAAACTGAAAATACATAAAAATAGCGAAAACCTATTACACAATTCTGAATCTTAAATTTATAGTACTAAAAATGCTTTTATTAAACATGACCGTTCTAAAATGTAACATAAAAGAACTATAGTTATCTAAATAGTAATTATATCAAACCTCTTTGGGCCGAATAATCTTTTACGCACAACAAATTACAAATTTCTTCAAGAGAAGAAACGTTTTGCAAACGTTTTTCTTTCCCACAAAAATTAGGTTAGACAGCACTAGAACCCAAAGGGTGACAACTCTGCCGCACGTACCTTAAACCGTACACAAGTTGCGCTGGACCACTGTTACACATACATTAATAGCAAATTTAAAGCAATTTTAGCACATTAAAACTTCAAGTTCTAACTTAAACTATTCAACATTTTGCTTAACTTCTCAGTATTGTTTTGTCCCAGTATTAACAAAATTAATCAATCCATTAATAACAAAGTTATGGCAATTAAAGCAAAATTCAAAAGCTTTAATTTGACGGTCGGTCATTTTAAGGTCAAGGTCAAACTTGAACAATTTATCTTGTTGTTTTTTGTAATACATGTGTTATAGTCGAATTATGCAATATTCAATAATTTGACCTTGAAGGTCAAGGTCAAATGAAGATAAAGGTAATACAATGAACTGAATGATTTAACGTGTTGTTTTAAGTGTTTTTTGTCTGAGCATGACTCAAATTCGTAAATTTGTGACAAAGTTATGAAAATTAAAGGAAAATGCAATAACTTGACCTTCACGATCACTGCCATTTTAAGATCAAGGTCATACCTGAATTATTCAACTTGTTTGTTTTGCCATAAGTCCTGTTTCTTTCGAAAAAGTTGAGCTTTTTATATATACATGTATATGCAAAACCCATGGCCCCTGATGTGGGTCAGTTTTGCATCCAGGATCATAACATGAAGAATCCTAGTAGAGGTCTACTAGATGATGTTTCAATCTTAAAATCTAAGCTCTAGCCCTTTGGGTTTCAGTAAAGATTTTTGAAGGTTTTAATAAGGAAATCTGCTATCACTTTGGTTTAAGGGGCTGTGCTCCAGATGACAAAAATAGAAAGTTTTCTTGTATTATAAATTTCTTGTAATATTTATAACTTATGCTTAAAAACTAACTTACTGACAAAAAATAAGTCAGATAATCACATTATAAATTGATTTTTTTTCATTTCATAGTGCTATACAGTAACGCGACGGTATAACTTTATCGTATAACATTTAAAGTAAATAACTGTAATTAAACATGCAGCGATAGTGGTGACAGTAAGAGCATTGGTAAAATTTTGTTAACATGAGGGTGCAGAGTTCAAATCAAGCTGAAGCGAATACATTTTTTTTCTATTTTGACTTTTATAATCACTTTTGATAAAATATCATGTTGCTGTAATCTCACGGCATCTAGATATTTAATTTATATAAACAATTATTTTATATCAAATCTGGAGTACAGCCCCTTTAATACTATTCAGGTATAAGTCTACTTGTTTGCTCACTTGAATTGGTTGAAAAATATCACCTTAGATTACGCAATAAATTATAAAAAGATTCATCAGTGACATTTAAAATGGAAGTTTGGACACTCGATGGTAATTCCACATTCCGTCCCAGAAGCATTTATAACTTATAACACCGAATGTTAGAATATTTACTGGTTCATTCAAGTTTGGAACTTAACCTTCGTCAGTTTAAAAAAGAACACACACTCGAAAGTGAATTTAACCAAGATCTACTTGTGTACTCTTGATATCAACTATGGACCATACGACATAACTTAAAGAGGCAGTGTCTTTTTCATTCTTTCTATTATCTAAAAATTCAGTAAAGAAATTGTCCTTAACATGAGGTCATGTGTAATGTTCGTCATACGGTCCAGGTGATGCGTACTTAGCTGGAACAGAATACCAGACTCATCACCATTATAACAAAACACAATTATTATTGACCACTCCGACATTTAGGCCTGGTTCTTTGGGTTGGTTCTTTGCCCCTGGTTCTCTCCCCCTCCCGTTTATACTTACCCCAAGTTACTTTTAAGAAGTTGCACAAGCATTATGCATGTATATGGGCATAGGAATGACCACATAAAATTGTGCTGTTACTGTTTTATATATTTACACAGGATTTAGTGGAAATAAAGTGATAAATTCTATACCAAAATGTGCAGCAAGTGATTTTGTACAGGATTGTGTTACTAGATTTTGAAAATTGAGAAGTAAAAGAGGAGATATTGCCATAAAAGTAAATTTTCTTTTGTTTCTCAGTGGTGAAAAATATACTGTACAATTGAACAAAGTAAACCTCTGCTTTCATTATTCTATTATGATAAGATTATATAATGATTATAGGATTATAGGATTATATTAGATTTGGGAGGCATATAGAAACTATAGGTAAACTAAACATTTTCTCTACTTTATAAACACACGCAACTGTACATAGTGAGATCATGTCAGGGAAAGGTCAGAATCAGGGTCAAGTTCAACCAAAACAAAATCAGAAAACTAAAACAGGAAGCGAGGAAAGGCCTAGTAAACGGACACATTCGGAGGTTAGCAATGATAGCCTGCTTGACATGACAGCAATTCACAGTCAGCTTGATGAAATGACTCATCAACTCAGTAAATTAAGAGATTACATTCTGAAAAAAGATGACATTGAAAAATTGATATCAACAGCAGTAACTGATATTGTAAAACAAATGGAGGAAAGGTTTAATGATACATGGAAAAAATTTAGAGAGGAACTAGAATCATTAAAGTTCGATCAAGAGAAACTAGAAGAAGACCTGAAAACCACAACAAGGCACTAAATAAGGATGTTCAAGACCTGGAAGAAAAAGTACAGGAGGCTGAGTGCAGATCGAAGAAAGCAATCCAGATGGTAAACTTTAATGAACAACATTCACGTAAAAGTAATATTAAAATAATATTCCAGAGGAAGATATACTGAGTCTGAGGAGGAGCTGACAGAGAAAGTTTGTAACATCTTGAAGAGCGAGAATGCTGAGGTAGATAAACAGAAAATAATGGCGATCCATGGGATTCCAACTAGAAAGGGTGATGTAAGACCAGTACTTGTAAAATTTAAAAACAATAACAGTAAGTCACGTGTGATGAGAAAGAGAAAAGAACTTAAAAATGCGGGCCACAAGTGAGTTGATGATGTAACCAAATTAAATGCAGGGCTAATAAACAGACTGTACCAGAGTGAAACAATTGAAAGTGCCTGGTTTTTCAATGGTTCTGTCTTCGGAGAAACACACAGAAAAGAACGTATCAAATTTGAGGTTTATGACAATATTACAAAAGTAATCGAAGAGTTCAGACTAAAAGGAAAAAAAATATTGAAACAAATGACAAACTGTATATTTTAGTGAGTGAGTTAGAATTTTTGTTTCCTTCCTATAACCTCTCGCCAATTGACTTATTACGATGCCATGTGACTCTATTTTGCTGTTAAAAAACTCTTGAATCAAATACAATACTTAGTATATTTATTAGGCTAACTCTAATTATCATGTTGGCCTTTCAAATGCATGTGGCATTTTTGCTTGCTGATGTTTCAAGTTTTGAACATAAAAATTATACAATTAAAATGTCTAAGTGATGTTCCCTACTAGTGTCTTTAGATGCAAGCCAGCCCACTTTTATATCATCTGAGTGAGTTCAGAACTGCTGACTTTCACATGATTATTATTGTTTATACATTTGTTGTAGGCAAAAGTCCTTTGACGTGAGCTTTTTTTCTAACATTTAACACATTTGGTATATGTAAATTGTGTAAATATATAAACCTTCCTTTTTTCCTAAAGTTGTGCTAATTTTGAGCTCTCTTTTGTTTTTTGTTATTTCATACATGTTAGGCGAAATTAGCCATGTGATTGATAAAGCATGTATACTTATACATCTCTTTCTTATGGAAAATGTTGTTTTCAGATGCAAAATAATATCATATATTAACTTTATATAAATGGGTAGTCTAACGATTTACTCTTACAACTGTCGTGGACTAAAGAATATGAAAAAGAGATCTGATCTGTTTAACCTTTTTTAAGAAAAAAAGGCTGATATATTATGTCTACAAGAGACGCATTTTACTACAGTAGACGAAACTGCTATTTACTCTGATTGGAATGGAAAATGTTTTTTTTAACAATGGAAAATCAAATGCAAAAGGTGTTGCTGTTCTGTTTTGAACTAATTTAGATGTTACTGTTCAAAGAGTAGAAACAAATAATAATGGGAATTTGTTAGTTATAGACATGTGTTTTGGTGAGGAAAAATTTGTTTTAGTATACATTTATGCACCAAATACAGACAACCCTGAATTTTTTGACAGTATATTTGAAAAAAATTGTTTGTTAGATACTTCAGAATGTGTGATTTATGGAGACTTTAACCTTGTTTTAAACCCTGCTTTAGACTATAAAAACTATAAATACGAAACTCATCATCAAAAAGCCAGAAATATACTTAAGCAGATAATGGTTGAAAGAAATCTTATTGATGCCTACAGGGAAATACATGGTGACAAGAAAAATTTTACATGGAGAAGGTTAACTCACTTACAGTAGGGTAGACTTGATTTTTTTCTTATATCGCAAAGTTTAAGTATATATATATAAGAAGTTGTAATACAGGTATAACTTATAAATCTGATCATTCTATTATTTTTATTGACTTATGTGTCTCAAAAATACGGCATGGTAAAAGTTTATGAAAATTTAACAATTCTTTGTTGTATGATATTAATTATGTAAATTACTTAAACAATAAAATAGGTGATGTCATATTACAGTATTGCCTACCTGTTCATAATAGAGAAAATGTACTTCAGCTAAAGAGATCATCGTTAGAATTTACCATTGAGGAAGAGTTATTTTTGCAGACCTTATTAATGGAAGTGCGTGGACAAACTTTCTCTTATTCTAGTTTTAAATCTAGACAAAACAAAGATAGAGAGAAAATTCTTACATCTAAGATTTTAGAGATAGAAACTGTTATAACAGAAGAAAAGAGGAGTTAATAATGTTACAAAAGGAGTTAGAAGAACTGAGAATGAAAAAATATAGAGGATACTTTGTAAGGTCAAGATCACACTGGATTGAGCATGGAGAGAAGCCATCTTCATATTTTTGTAATCTAGAGAAATCTCATAATATGAGCAAAACAATTCCAATTATTTAAAAAGATAATGACACAGTTATATATAGCCAAAGCGATATACTGGAGGAGACTAAGAATTATTACTCAAAACTATATGATATTGATGATAATACAGAAAACGATTTTGATTTAAATGCTATTTTAAGTGATAATGATGTACAAAAATTAAGTAAGGAAGAAGCATAGTTTAGAAGGATTACTTACATATGAAGAAGTCTTGTTTACATTAAAACATATGAAAAATGAGAAAAGTCCAGGATGTGATGGGTTAACAGTGGAGTTTTTCAAGGTGTTCTGGAATAAAATAGGCCATTTTTGTTAATGCAATCAATTGTGCATTTTTAAAGAATAGTTTTTCTAAGATGTAAAATTAGGAATAATTACATGTATACCAAAAGAAAACAAACCAAAACAGTTTTTAAAAAAATTGGAGACCGATTACTCTTTTAAATGTTCTTTATAAACTAGCATCTGGCAGTATAGCAAACATAATGAAAAAAGTTTTGAATACTATTGTATCTAAAGATCAGACTGGTTTTATAAAAGGACGTTTTATTGGGGAAAACATTAGACTCCTGTATGACATAATGAAACTAACAGAAAATAGAAATTTACCTGGACTTATAATGCTTATTGATTTGAAAAAGCCTTCGATTCCATCTCTTTTAATTTTATTGAAAATGTTTTAACCTTTTTTTAAGTTTGGCGAAATATTTATTAAATGGATAAGATTGTTTCTGTACAGCAAAGAGGTTAGTGTCCAACTAAATGGCTTCTTGTCTAACTTTTTCACTGTGGGAAGAGGATGTAGACAAGGTGATCCTATTTCAGAAATTCAGATAGATGGTGAGGAATCTCAAATCTCTCAGTTCGTAGATGATACATCTCTTCTTCTTGATGGATCAGAAACATCTGTTAAATCAGTGTAATATTTACTTCACATTTCTCACTTATATCTGGGCTTAAGGTAAGTTTTGATAAAACTAAGGTTATATGGAACGGTTCTTTAAAATACTCTACAAGATCAATAAAAACTTAATGGAAATTATCGTGGGGGGAAACGCAATTCAAACTATTAGGCATTATCTTTGATGTAAATTTAAACAATATGATTGAGCTAAATTTTAAGGAAAGGTGAATAAAGTAAAAAAAATAATAGTATAACACATCGGAGAAGGAGAAAAATAACACCTGTTGTAAAATCACTTCTACTTCCACTATTGACTCATCTCTTTATAAATTTACCATCACCTAGTAGGTTTTGGACGAAAAATATCAATGATATGTTTGATAATTTTATATGGAATGGCAAGAATAAAATAAAGCAAACTGTTAGTATAAAAGATTATACATATGGTGGTCTAAACACAATAGATTTACAGAGTTACATTGACTGTATGAAAATAAAATTGCTCAGATTATTGTATGAAAATAGTGAAAGTAAAAGCCATAAACTGGTGAACACATTTATAGACTTTAGTAAAATTTTTAATTTTGGCAAAATGTTCTGTATGTTAACTGTTTCTAGACTGAACAATAAATTTTGGAAAGATGTTTTGAAAGCATATATCGTATATATTGATAAATTCAATGTTGAAAATATGGGTCAATTGAGAAATATGCCATTGTTTTATAATGAAAAGTTTAGGGTAGATAAAACACCTGTATTTAAGGATAAACTTTGTCCAATTTTATGGCTTAAAACGGGCAGTTGAAAAGTTTATAGGGAGCAACACATTTAGATATGACAATAGCTTGTGCACAGACTTGTTTCTAAATCCATCTGTGAATTACTATATTTACCCCCTACTGACAAAAATAATTATAGGAAGTTTGTTTATGAAATATTCATATGTAATACAGATACTCCAACAAGCAAACAAAAATGGCAAGACTTATTTAAAAATATTGATATCAAGTGGAAAAATGCTTTTAGTTTTGTGTTTGTCCGTGCAAAAGATTCCTATATACAGTGGATACAAACTAGAATTGTACATAAAATTTTAGCTACAAAGTCATTATTGTATAAGATGAAAATTGTAAATGATAACTTATGTTCATTTTGTCATGAAATTGAAGAAACCTTAGTATATCTTTTTTGGCATTGTTGTAAAATTAAGCCAGTTTCTATCTTTTATCATAAACAAATGTGCTGAAATAGATAACACAGTGAAAATAGATTGTTTTTCTGTCATATTAGGTACTCAAAATCATAATTACAAGGCGGATATTGTATTTTTAGAATTTAAGAGATACATTTTTCTTTGTCAAAGAAATAAAATAATCCCTACAATAAATGGTCTGATAAATAGTTTCAAATTAGCTTGGGAAATATATCAGTCTACAGAAAGTAAATTAAAAGAACACTGGACACTTGTAAGGTCACTCATTTCTGAGTAACTTTTTTTCAAAAAGTTAATATCCTGGAAAAGACTGTTATGTATTTAAATGCATCACTAAGCCAAAATTTAAATATACAAATATAATATATACAAATATTATATAACATATATTAATATATAAATATACATGCTTTTCAGAACTTCACTTCATTTTTTTTTCTTTTTTTTTCTTCCTCTTTTTGTAAATATTCTGTTTTTTTAACACTTCCTAGGTCCTGTGATATTGATAAATTAATACAAGCTTTAGGTGACTCGGTGGCCGAGTGGTTTGTGCGTTGGGCTACGAAGCTAGCGACCCGGGTTCGATTCCAGGTAGCGACCGAGTTATCGACTGATTTCCCAGGACCTAACCGGGTACTGTTTCCAGCAGTATCGGCCTAGACTGGGGATCGGGGAGGTAAAATACACGCACCGTGGGCTCTTCTGGATATAAGTTGTTCCGTCCACACCAGGTGGGGACTTTCGTTGACTACCCACGTTAAATAAGAAACATTTACCTTTACCTTTACCTCTACCTGACGTTGACGATGTCCCTTGGAGACGGACGTTGTTTTTGTGTTGTCTATTTTTAGAATGTTTGACTAAACTTTACAATCATGAACAATAGTTATTAATTTGACGACATAACATTGGCGACGAGAATAAAAGACTGTAGAAAGCATTGTGATGCTTAATTGATTTATTAATTGACTGGAATCATGGCTGAAGGAGGTAGAAACCTGAAAATTTCTCCGTTTACTGTGGCAGAAGACCACATGGCAACAGGAGACAAATGGGACGATTGGTTAGATGAACTTGAGCGTGAGATGAGATTCTTCCGTATTAAAGAGCCAGAAGACAAGAAGGATGCGATCCTGATATTTGGAGGTGCAGAAATTAGAAGATTGGATAAGAGCCTCGAAGACCCAAGAGAGGATGATGTTTATACTAAGCTCAGAGATAAACTTACAGAATACTTTGCACCTATGAAAAATGTACACTATTCAACATATCTATTCTTAAAAATGAGGCCCATAGAGGGAGAAAGTACAATGGCATATGCAGCAAGACTAAGAGAAAATGACGTAGCCAGGATAAGCAAAAAGAAGACATACGAGAGCAAGCGAACAGATAGGTCAATAGAGGAAAATAGAATATGCAAATACTGCAACAAACCACACTCAATTCAAAAGGAATTGTGTCCTGCATACGGGAAATGTGGTAAAAGAAAAATCATTTTGCAGCAGTTTGTTTTTCGAACAAGCAGCAAAGACACAGATCTTGTGCCAGACAAACCAGAGGAACAGATAGGACCGATAGCAGAGATGTTCGACATGCCAAAGGTGATTCTGACACAGATGACTCGGAGAATCAAGATCTTGAATTTATTAATTGATTCTGTGGGACTTCTTAGGATTGGGAAAGTAGGAGTACACAAAGTAAGTTATTTTATAAAAACGGTTCCAATTGTAATTAATGATGTCATAGTTCACATGGAACCTGACAGTGGAGCAGATGTCAATGTGATGGACGAACATCAATTTCATAGATTACAGCGTGATTCTTCAGAGCACATTTTACTCAAAAAGACCAGGCTGAAATTAAATACACTTCAAAACAAATTAAAAGTATCTGGTGAGTTTAAAGCCACAGCTAGGAATGAGACTAGAGGAACAGAGACAACATTTGTAGTTGTTGAAGGAAAAATTAATTCTCCACCACTGTTAGGTAACAAAACACTTTATGATCTGGGCATGATAGAAATACGACCAGATGGATCATTGAAAGAACCGAATGAATTAAGAATTAGAAATGATCGCATAGTTAAGTCAATTCTGCATATGCAAGAGCGGTCAGAGATAGAAGACATCTTGAAACGTCATCAGGAAGTTTTTCAAGGCATAGGAAAAATCACAGATAAGAAAACCAATCAAGATTTTCTTGTGAAATTCTCCATGAAGGAAAATGCTGCACCTATAGCACAGAAACCTAGACCTGTACCCTATTACTGACAGGCACCACTACGAAAATGGTTAGAGCAGTGTATAAAAGAAGATATCTTTGAGAAAGTAGACCCAGGAGAGCCTATAACATGGTGTTCGACACTGGTTGTCCAACCAAAGCCACGATATTGTAATATAAGTAAAGAGTCATTAGGACCGCATATGATAAGAGCTTGTGTAGATTTGAGGGTTCCAAACAAATACATGGAGCGAAACAGAATTCTACAGGCACCAGTTGTAGAAGACTTTACCTGAAAGTTTCATGACTGCAAGGTATTTTCAAAAATGGATTTGAAACAAGGGTACCATCAACTAACACTTCACCCAGAATCGAGAGCTATTGCTACATTTAGTACACCATGGGGAAATATGCGACCCAGAAGACTAATATTTGGAGCAAAATCTTCACAAGATATTTTTGATGAGGCAATGTTCAGAATTTTTGGGGATATTCCAAAATGTTTGAACCAGAGGGATGACATACTAATAGGAGGTGTGACTGTGGAAGACCACAACAGAACACTAGAAGCGGTGCTCCAACGGGCTAAAGACTTTGGTATCACATTCAATAAAGAAAAGTTCCAATTTGGTGTACAAGACATGGAGTTCTTCGGATACAGATTTACAATTGAAGGACTTAAACCAACACCAAAAAAGGTTAGAGCTGTTAAAGAATGTACGCGTCCAGAATCTAGAGAAGCAGTAAGAAGTTTTCTAGGCATGATTGGGTATCTATCAAAGTTTATTCCACGATACGCAGTTTTGACAGCACCACTGCGACGATTAACAGGACGAGATGTACCTTTTAAATGGGGACTTAAAGAAGATGTAGCTTTCCAGAAGCTAAAGGACAGTATCACAAATGAGAATACCATGGTGTTTTTTGATCCAAGGAAGCCTATAACCGTGAGGACTGAGGCAAGCTTCCATGAAGGCTTATCAGCCGGGTTATTTCAAAGGACAAGAAAAGGATGGCAACCTGTGCATTACATCAGCAGATCAATGTCAAATGCTGAAAAGAGATACAGTCAAACAGAGAAAGACGTATTAGCAGTGAAGTGGGCAAAAACACGATTTTCTATGTACTTATTGGGAGCTCCAAAGTTCAGAATAATTACTTCACAAAAACCGCTTATTCCTATGTTCAATAAAGCGTGTACAAAGTTACCTCCCATGATTGAGAAATGGATCATGGAAATGCAAGATGTTGATTATGAATTAGTATATGAACCAGGGAAAAATGAAGCAGATCCGATGGATTACTTATCGCGGCATCCACTACCAGAAACAGATAAGGATGATACAGAGAAGACAATCAAGATGATTGTCACTAATGAACATGGCATAGTGGTAAGCGCATAAAGGAAACCACTGCAACTGATGGGGTTCTACAGGATGTTCTTGAAAGCATTAAATGCAGTAATTGGGAAAATCATAAGAACAGACCAGAGATGAAATCATATTACCTTGTAAAGCATGACCTATACCAGTCCCAAGGATTACTTCTGAGATGCAAGCAGATAGTAATTCCAGAAAGGCTACATAATAATGTTATAAAAGCCGCACACAGCATGGGTCATTTTGGCATGACAAGAACAAAACAGATGTTTAGAGCCAAACACTGGTTTCTAAGGCTGAACACAATGGTTGAAGATGAGATATCACATTGCTACCAATGCCAGCTATCAACTGCCGAGCATAAACAGGAACCTGTCAAACCATCCGAAATACAAGAATCAGCATGGCACACCATTTCTGTGGACTTTGGTGGTCCATATCCTGATGGTCACTACAATTTAGTAGTGATTGACAAGCGAACAAGGTTTCCAGTTGTTGAGCAAATAACATCAACTTCATATAAAGTTACATGTGACAGATTACGGAAAATATTCGCTACACATGATATACCAGAGAGGTTGTAATCGGATAATGGTCCCCCATTTAGTTCCAGGGAATTTACAGAATTGCGGAAGAAATGGGATTCATCCATCATAGAATAACATTTGATCATCCTCGAGCAAATGGGGAGGCGGACAGCTTTATGAAAGTTTTAAATAAAACAGAGAAGATTGCACGAAGTGAAGGAACATCAAACAGTACGGCCGTACACTATATGCTGATGGGATATAGATCAACACCACACCATGCAACAGGATATTCTCCATATGAAGCCTTGATGAAACGAAATGTAAGAACAAAGCTTGATTATACAAACCAGTTCAAAGTCACAGATATACAGAAAATGGAGGCTGAGATTGCAGACCGAGACAAAGCGTACAAGAAGAAGTGGGAAAATCAGCACAGACACCCTTAAACTATGCTGCATCAATTCAAGATCAATGACAAAGTTTTGTTCATGAATAAAGAAATGAATAAATGGTCTACACCATATGAAAAACAACATTACGTCGTTATTGAGGTTTGTGGTTCGAGCATTAAGGCACAGCGTAGATCAGAAGGGCGTATGATATGCAGAGATGCTTCGAAATTTAAACTCCTGCAGGAATCGAGGGATGATAGTTGGAGACAAAGATTACTGAGCGTACCAGACAGAAGCAGACAATCACAGACTGATAATTTACAACAGAATGAAAGAGATTTAGAACCCAGAGCTGATGAAACTGAAAATGAAACTGAACATTCCAATAGTGAAACGAGGCAGATCGAGCAACAACAACCACAAAAACGAGAAGTTCCAAAGCGAAAGAGACGATTACCATCCAAATTCAAGGACTATATTTTAGATTTAAAGAAAAGATAGAGACTACTGACACAGAACATTATTTTAATAATGCTTAGTTTTATTTTCTCTTTCAAACCTACTTTTAAAGCTTATTTCTTTTAAAATAAGGGAGGAATGTGATATTGATAAATTAATACTAGCTCTACTTGACGTTAACAATGTCCCTTGGAGACGGACGTCGTTGTCTATTTTTAGAATGTTTGAATAAACTTTACAATCATGAATAATAGTTATTAATTTGACGACATAACAGGTCCATATGCTTTATTTTGGTATTTCAAAATTTAAATTTTACATGAATATACACTCTTGCATGTTTTTGGAAAAGAGCAGGGTTTTTTTTTTCTAAAAATCTTGCAATAAATACTTTGTCTCTACATATTCATGTGTGTAAAGTTATGATAGTAATATTGTATAAATAAATCTACTGTTTAAATCTAAATGATGACGACTGTATCTTTTATGAGATGTATCATAAAATTTATATCAATATATTCATATTTGTAAGGTATGTGGGGGATGGCTTCGACCCACACATGCCATGTTTCGAGGAAAATAAATGGGGTTACCCTATATAGGGACCTGAAAAAAAGCATTATGCATGTATTAATGATACACTACATTACAATTTATACACAGATCTTTGTCAGAATTTTTATCAATAGGACAATAACTTGATATATGTTCTCTGTGCTCTTCACCTTCTATTTTCACTACATCTTAATTTCACGACATTTGATTCTTGGTGGTAAAGGTGCACCATATCAAGTTTACTCTTTACCTGTCAACTACACTGCAAATAATCAAATACTACAAACATCTTAATTAAACTGCCAAAAAGACCAATGATTATTTTGAAGTCTTACAGGCTGGAATCTATGAAGTAATCAAACAATATGTTAATAACCATTTCAACAATGCCAATTTTAATTGACTGTTTAAAAGTATTTGTGTGTTTAAAAATCACAGAGCTTTGCAGGAATTGAACTTTAAGTTTCAAAGACTGTTAACTTGTCATTTTTTTCATATTTATACGAAATACCATGCTTCAAAATTTAGCTCTTGTTGATTTATTAGCAACTGCTTGTTTACTGTAATATCAGTTAATATCTTCCTTAATCACCGTTAGATTCAATTCATGAAATCTGAAAAATACATGGAAACTTTACTGAGAATGAATCTTTGCAAGGATGGCAATGTAGCTTATACAAATCAAAACTGTACTAAGATGTCGAAACACTTCGAATGGTAGAGGATAGAGAGATAGACATCCACAGACAATATAACATTGTTGCATGAAAGAGAGAAGCAGAATTTGTTTATATATACCCGGCACTGAAATCACTGCAAACATTCTATAAAATGAAAAAAAGCTGTCATGAACACTTAGGTCATCCAATGTAAAGTTTAGTCATAAAACTTATGTTCATTTAGTCTGTAAAATTCGTTCTTGATCTTTAATAAAATACAACCAGATGAAAATCACAAGTATTCACGCGGCACACACCTGTTTCACACATAAATTCAGGGGCTGAAAATAATACAAACTGTGTCCATCTCACTGACAATCCAAATACACCAATCTGAAAAGAGAATCACATTTATTGTGACAGGAGTGAACACAACCTATATCAAAAACATAAAATTCTGACAAAACACTAGTCTTGAAATATATAATGCAAAACAAAACTGCTCCAAAGTACTACTTTTTGAGCTACGGCTACGGCAAATTCTATAAAACAGACAAATAGTTTGAAACTTAATGTCCAATGATAGAGCCAAATATCCTTTGCTTCTTTTTTATTTACTGTGGCACACCTAAATCAGCTTCAGCTAGGTAGCTGTCATCACTTTTGTTTCAGCAATAATGCAGCCTCTTGGCTTGGTACTTACAAAACCGGTGACATATCAAGATATCATTTTTTTCTGAATTTCAAACTCCAGCTTCACAATGTACATTTCAATACTGTTCAATCATCTAAACAATAAGAAAACCTTATGGTGATCACTCTACACACTCATATTCTCATGTATTTATCACTTTAGACTTCCACAATGTAACAATCTATTATCGGATGGTGTAAGCTTGTTTGATATAAAATTAACTAGAGCTTTCACTAAATGTGATAAATACCCCCAAAACAACACTTCGGAACAGAGGAAGTTATTGATTTAGTAACAGAATACTTCTTAAAAAATTGAAAAAAATTTATGGTTGTTGGCAATTACAGATACTTGTGATTCTTGTACATTGCATTTCCTCTCATTGTGCTTAACCATTGTATGAAGTTGCATTGAATTCCAACCAAAAGTTTTCAAGTTATTCTCGAGACAAAGAAAACTAACAAAGGGCAATAACTCTGCAAATTGTAAAAATTGAGTTATAATTCTTAAAACTGCACTTCCTCTAATTGTGCTTGACCATTGTATGAAGTTGCACTAAATTCCATCCAGTAGTTTTCAAGCAATGCTCCGGACAAGGAAAACCAACAAAGGGCAATTACTCTGAAAGTAGTGACGACGGAGCTATGATTCGTGAACACTGCACTTGCTTTCATGTGCTTGACCATTGTATGAAGTTGCACTAAATTCCAACCAGTAGTTTTCAAGTTTTGCTCCGGACAAGGAAAACCAATAAAGGACAATAACTCTGAAAAAAGTGAAGATGGAGTCATAATTCTTGGACACTGCACTCTTTCTGATTGTGCTTGACCATTGCATGAAGTTGCATTGCATTCTCACCAGTAGTTTTTAAGTTATGTTCCGGACAAGGAAAATCAATAAAGGGCAATTACCCTGAAAATAGTAAAGGTGATGTTATGAATCTTGGACACTTCACTTTCTCTCATTGTGCTTCATCATTGCATGAAGTTGCGTTGAATTCAAACCAGTAGTTTTTAAGTTATGCTCCGGACAAGGAAAACCAACAAAGGGCAATTACTCTGAAAGTAGTGATGACGGAGTTATGATTCTTGAACACTGCACTTGATTTCATGTGCTTGACCATTGTATGAAGTTGCACTAAATTCCAACCAGTAGTTTTCAAGTTTTGCTCCGGACAAGGAATACAAATAAAGGACAATAACTCTGAAAATAGTGAAGATGGAGTCATTATTCTTGGACACTGCACTTTCTCTCATTGTGCTTGACCATTGCATGAAATCGCATTGAATTCCCACCAGTAGTTTTTAAGTTTTGCTCCGGACAAGGAAAATCAATAAAGGGCAATTACTCTGAAAATAGTAAAGATGAAGTTATGAATCTTGAATACTGCACTTTCTCTCATTGTGCTTGACCATTGTGTGAAGTTGCATTGAATTCCAAACAGTAGTTTTTAAGTTATGCTCCGGACAAGGTACACCCCGACTGACCGCCCGACCGACCGACCAATCACCAGGTGACTTCTATATACCCCCCCCCCCCAAACTTCGTTTTAGGGGTATAAAAATAATCCATAATTTAAAGAAGAACATGTTCAAATATTTCTCCTTAATCATAATAGTATCCTAGATCGTTCATCTGCAATAAAATGCTATCAAAGAAATAATGGTAAAACAACAATTCTGTATATTAAGACTAAAAATAATGTTTTCAGTTTGCACTACTTAGAGTTTTAGACGCCTTGATACTATTATTTTTAATTAACTTCTAACAAATATGTCTCCAAACATAACAATATGCATGATATGCTGTCGTAGGTTTCACCATCCTCGATTTTGCCACAAAAATAGCTGCGACCGAATTGGTTGTGATTCGGTGAAAAATGACAACGGTAAATGGACGAGAATTTGTATTCTTGTAAAATTTTTAAAATAACTGAACGTTGTTTTATCTGATTATTTTGAAGTTTATCGCTGATATTTCTGTCAATGGATCTATTGCATGAACAGACTATATTGTTAGATTTTATTCTTACGCGCTGTTCCGCACATTAACGCGACGGACTCACAAATTTTGCTATTTTTTCTTTAAAATTTAAGAGAAGTTATTATACTTTTGTAAAAAAGAAAAATAATATCATGCTTCTCTTTTCCATGAAAATTGAAAAAAAGGTTTTGATTAAACAAGGATTCGAACCCAAGACCTTTCAGTCATTAAAATGTAAACTATGATCTACACCACTGACCCACAGCGGCTAACAAATAAAAGCCGTCAAAATTAATGTTATAGCTAAAGTATCTACCCCTCGACTAACGGGGTATATTTTTTACCGATGAAAGTGTGTAAAACTTCATAATTATTTTGATATTTTTCTCTACCAAAAATGACTCAATAACTTAATTCAGATATGTTGTTCACAACTACAGCTAGACTTGCCAGATGTATTAACAGTTTTTTCATCGCCGGCCCATCTGTGAGTCAGTCGCTTTAAACCACGTTATCTCATTTTTTTAAACTAACCTTGTAGTCCATAATGTGGATGTCTTTCTTACCATTTCTAAACTATGTGCAATTTAAATTCGAACTACTTTCGCAGTAATTCAGTTTCGCAAAACCTGAAAGACTTGGAAATGCTGTCTCTAGTTGCTCAGTCTGAGGACCCGAACATCTAAAAAAGGATAACAGAATCTCTAAATTCAGAAAACGGAGAATATTCCATAGAGGTGGTTGACACAGTATGTAACTTAAAGTCATCGTGACAACTTGTACTGGTCAGTAAATTCATTTACTGTCTGCAGTTTGTAGCAGCTAAAAGATGTCGAACTTGTCAAAACAGGTTTATCTATTCACGGGAAGTAACTGCAGAACAATGATTGACACAGTTACGTAGCTTGACAGTGTCAGGACTTTTTGTAGTTGTTAGTAAAAGTGTAAAGTGCCTTACCATTGCTGTTTGCTGAAATTAAAAAAAAAACAATTTGCAGAAAAGGTTTACTATTATTTCTTTTAAAATGAATAAAGGAAAAGGAGTTTACTGACGAAATATCGAGATAGATATCTATAATACCAAAATAGGTCAACTTATTTTCAAAGTGCATAAAAGAGAGACTTATAGCAGAAAATGGATTCTACAATTAGGTAACTGGCCAGGATCATGGTCTTTGTATTTGTGAGTATGAGGACATGGATACTAGTTGATTTTATATATACCAACTCGCCGAAATAGGTTAACCGTACCCATTTCATTAAGACCATGCAGGGGAAATAAAAGGGGCAAAATGGATGTTACAGATATTTAACGTTCCAGAATCATGGTCTTTGTATCAGAAAGTAAATGTTAATATAACGAAGCCATTGATACAAGTAGAACTTAAGATATATTCAATTAAACGAAGTATGTTAACTGTAGGGAAATAAGGATGCACAGGCGAACGTACGGTTCAATTACCTTATCGGGGTCATAAACAGTGGACACTTTCTTTTGTTACAGAGCATATCTTAAATTGCTTTCTTCGTAAGCATCATTTTCTATTGCATACGTGATATTTTTAATTTAAATCCAATAATTCAGCGTTCATCTTGAATTTGAAATGTCTGCAGTTAAGATTTAACATGCTTGTTGATAAAATGCAAATCAAGAATGACTGAGAAAAATATTTATTGTTTATAAATCAAGAAAAGGTTCTACTACAAAAGTTAGGAACATAATTTCCTAGTGATTTGCAATAATATCTATAGCTGGCAATGAACAGTAAATCTATCTGCCTGATTTTTTTATTTAATGTATGTCATTTTGAATTGCATTAAACCTACAAAGACATGTAGTCGGTTGACTTTATTAATGGCTGATAAATTCATAAATCACATTTACTGTCTTGAGACTCATAAAGGAGACACATCCAGAACTCATAATATCTATAAACGAAATGTTATTGCGAGCACATTACGAGCATTTTAGTCTTAAGTTTACAAGTCAAAATATCTGACTATTAATTTTATAGAATACTGAAGAAATCAGGAACTTGAAGCTAAAAATGGAGAAATATGAACATTGGTATTTCTATATAATCAGCTTATTTTTTATGACAAATTGTCTAAAATAATTTTATATAGATACTGTTATAAGTTTTAAAATCAAAATATTTTAAGTAGTTTTGCTTCGATTCATTTCTTGTTTCGTTGTTAGCATTATTTCGAAAACGCTTGGTGTTTGTTTTTATTATTCGAATACTTAAAAGCTCATATTGATATTAAAATGTCTGCAGTTGAGTTCATATCATGTGTGTTGAAAACTTACAGATCATGAGTGACTTACACATAATCTACAATAATTTCTACATAAAACAATTAACAGTAAATCTACTTGCCTTATTTATTTACATCAGATGTATGTGATTCAGAACTTCACTTACACCTTCAGTAACCGATACCGATACTAGCAAAGACTAATACATTTAAGAATTATATTTTGTTTCTAGAGACTCATTAAGAAATCATGATATATGAACATGTTTATTGCGTAAACACCACCAACATTTGAGCCTTTATTTAAGTCAATCGATTTGACCATTTCAGGGAATCAAAAAATACAAGACAGTTGCAGAAAGAAGTGGAGGAAATGAGACTTAAAGAAGAAAGGTATTGCTTTATCCGGCTGACATTTTAGCAGAAATGGGCTAAAAACGTTCATGCTTGTTTCTCCTTTATTCGGCATTTGCACTGCTTTCGTGACGTAAATAAAACTCGGAATTTATGCTCGTGGTGTTTTTGGAAACGTCCAGATACTGTCCAAGTTTTTCGTCGAAGACAAAATTTACGCAGATACTACAAGAACGTACGCAAAAAGCAGGTAAATTTACCATAAAATACCCGATATTTATATTATTTTCCCGTTTCCACTGCATTAACTCATATTAATACAATTTTATTGCAATGATTTACCATAATTTTAACCGCTACTTTCATAGATGTCATAGAAGCGCTTTTGTAAATTTTAACACGAGTTACGTTCAGTTTCGCATTTTACTGCAGGCAACATTTTTTTAAGTTTGAAGGTATTCTGTTATACCAAAAATCAATTCCATTCACAGAAAAGTAAGAATGGCTATGTACTCACTACTCACTCTTCTGTTTTCTTTTCCTAACTGATCGTTATTTCATTTTTCAGACCACTCCTCTAAAACCACCGAGAAATACAGATTTTACTCATACAAATCCTTACTTCAAGCATTCAAACTTGTTAAATGTAAAGGAGTTGCAGTCAGAATGGCAGCAATATTACATGATGTACCCTATTAAACACTGATAGAGTGCTTGAGAAAAACGACTCTATAAATCATTGAAATAACTCATTGTATAATAGAGAGGAGGAGAGAAAACTTGTAAAATATATAGAAGCGAGGGCGGAACTTGGATATGGTTTACCAATTTTGAAACACAAAGGTTAACAGGACCCATGAGCTTGGAAAGAAGGCTAAAGTTATCCCAATGAGGCAGAAATGGCTCTATGCTTTCTTTTCACGCTGGCAAAATGATATTGCGTCATTTAAACCGAGACAGAAAGTGCAAAACCTAAATTTTGAGCCTGCTATTTCAGTCAACAGTATCTAAATAATAATACACACATATATATCTGTCCAACACAAAATATCCCATTTATTAAACATTCTTGAAAAGATTTTTACGACTAAAGCAGTTCCTGCAGTTTCTGGAGCTTGTAAAGCGGTGAAATGTGAATATCAATGCCCTGCCAACTATAATTATAGGCGAAACAAATCCCTTTCAAGTATCTTCATTGACATCATGTAATTTTTCTATGTGCTGGCAGATATTTCTCACAGGTCAAATCAATTTCGCAGTGATCTCCTCTTTGTTTTTAAGAAAAAGATCTCTGCCGCTAGCTGGATTTCAGCTATGTATACATGTATATGTTTTAAGAAAATATTTTGTTTAGTAAAAATGGGTATTGTATCAATTTACATGCCTGGATGAAGTGAAATAAAAAAAAATAACTTGAGAAAGTTTTACATTTTATTTACTTTCGACAACCGTCTCGTGACATGCCTGCTGGCAGTTTTGAGGGTCAAGACTCGAGAATTTGAGTCAAACAAACACCCTGTGTTTAAACATTGTTTTTTTCATGCATCGTCGACCCATCAGTTCAGAGTTGCTTTAAGAAAATGATGCTTTTTCTATGACCCTTCCAGTTTCAAATTGCTACAGTCATTGAATCTGGGTTATCCTTTGAAATAAACAAATTGACCTTCTTTAACGAATTCACCATTTTAACATTGACAACTGTAGACGAGTTAATTTTTCAAGTACAGGTTAACGGTACTTCCTGTAGCGTTAGTTAAACAGTAAGACGATCTTCTATTACATGAAAAAATATCACAAATTAAAGATCAGTTACAACGGGAAAAGGACCGCGTATCTACTCTAAACTAGACGAAGAATAAACTTACGATCATTTCTTAACCGAAATACATTCATTTAAAGGTATTCAATTTTCACTGATACAAGCAATACAATCATCTGTGTTTTTAATTAACTTCTTATGTGGTTATAATACGTCTCCGGATCCGAAGGTTGCGAGTTCGAATCCCGTCAGAGGCGGGATTCTCTCACTATCTTCATATTCCTCCACACTGGGCGAATACTGGTATGGAACCCAGGAAGCAGTCACCGAGCGTGATGAATCTAAGTTGTAAGAACTTGTATCGCAACCGATGTAAAATAAATGAGACTAAACTAATACGTCACCAAACATAACAATATGCAAGATATGCTGTCTTAATTCTCACCATCCTCGATTTTGTCACAAAAATAGCGTCGACCGAATTGGTGGTGATCTCTTAATAAAGTGATTCAGTGAAAAATGAATTGTATTCTTGTAAAAGTTTTAAAATAACTTTGATCGTTGTTTCATCTAATTAATGTTTCGCTTAATCGCTGATATTTCTGTCAATGGATCTGTTGCATAAACAGTTGAACTATATTGTTAGACTTTATTTCTAGGCGCTGTTCCGCACATTAACGCGACGGACTCACAAAAGTTTGCTGTTTTTTTTTAAATTGAAGAGAGGTTAATATACTATGGACAAAAACATTATATAATGCTTCTATTAACCATGAAAAGTGAAAACAATGGTTTTGATTAAACCAGGATTCGAACTCATAACCTTTCGGTCATATAAATGTAGAATTGCGATCTACACTACTGACCCAAATTGGCTAGTAAATAAAAGCCGTAGACATTAATATTTAAAGTATCTACGCCGTAACTAACGGGGTAAACTTTTTACTGATTAAAGTGTGTAAAACATTATATTTTGATGTTTTCCGTAACAAAAAAAAAAGAGTCAAAAACTTAGTTTAGATATGTACTTCACAACTAAGATAGAATTTCAAGATGTATAAACATTTTTTTCATCGTCGGCTCATCTCTGAGTGTGTCGCTTCAAACCATGTTATCTCAGCATTTTTAAAAGACAATTGCAGTTCTTAATTTGTATGACATTCAAATGAAATGTTTACCATGTAATCATTTTCAACAGTACATTTACCATTTCTAAACTATGCGATTTAAATACGACATACTTTCTCAGAAATTCAATTTGCAAAAAACCTGAAATATCTGGAAATGCCGTATCTAGTTGCTTGGTCTGAGGACCCGAACATCTAAAAAAGGATAACAGATTCTCTTACTTCAGAAAACGGAAATTACTCCATTGAAGTGGTTGACATAGTATGTAACTTAATGTCACCATAACAACTTGTACGGGTTTGTAAATTTATTAACAGTCTGCTATTGGTAGCCGCTGAAAGATGTCAAACTTGTCAAAAAAGGTTTATCTATTCACTATCTATTCAAGTTCAGGAAGGGGAGGTAACTGCAAGAGAATGATTGACACAGTTATGTAGCTTGACAGTGTCAGGACCTTTTGTTAGTTAGTTAGATAGTTGTTAGTAAAAGTGTAAAATGCCTTGTCATTGCTGTTTGCTGAAATTTAAAAAATATTAAACTTGCTGAAAAAGTTAACCATAACCTTTTTAAAGCGATAAAAGGAAAATGAGTTTACTGACGAAAAATGAAAGCTACAGTCAGAATCCTGGCCTTTGTATTGGTTAGTAAGTGTGTTTAGTGTGAAGCTATTATCGGTGCATCTGTAAATAGAGATAGATATCTATTTTACCAAAATAGGTTAACCATACCAATTTTCAAATGCATAAAAATAGAGACTACTGGAAGAAAATGGATACCACCATTGGATACTTTGCCAGAATCGTGGTCTTTGTATTTGTAAGTATAAAGACATGGATACTCGTAGATTTTATATATACCAACTTGCCAAAATAGGTTAACCGCTCCCGTTTCAAAATGACCATAAAGGGGAGATAACAGGGACAAAATGAATGTAACAGATATTTAACTTGCCAGAATCACGGTCTTTGTAGCAGAAAATAAGTGTGTATATAACCAAGCCGTTGATACAAATAGAACTTAAGATATATTCAATTCACCGAAATATGTAAGCTGTAGGGAAGTAAGGATGTACAGGCGTACGTACGGTTCAATAACCTTATCGGGGGCATGAACAGTGGACACTTTCTTTTGTTACAGAGCATATCTTACATTGCTTTCTTCGTAAGCACCAATTTTTATTGCATACTTGATATTTCATTTAAATCGAATAATTTAGCGCTCATTTTGAATTTAAATATCTGCAGTTAAGATTTAATATGTTTGTTGATAAACTGCGAATCAAGAATGACTGGGAATAAATTTCTGTTACAAAAATAAGGAAAATAATTTCATAGCGATTTGCAATAATATCTATAACTGGCAATTAACATAAAATCTGTCTGATTTTTTATTTGATGTATGTCATTTTGAACTGCAATACACCTACAAAAACATCTTGTCGTTGACTCAATTTATGACTTATTAATTCATGAATCACATTTACTCTCTTGAGACTCATAAAGGAGACATATCAAGAACTCATAATATCTATAAACGAAATGTTTATTGCGAAAACATTACGAGCATTTTAGTTTTTAATTTACAAATCAAAATATCTGACTTTTTCAGGAATGCAGAAGAAATCAGGAACTTGAAGCTAAAAATGGAGAAATATGAACAAAGGTATTTTTGTAATCAGCTTCTTTTTATTACAAACTGTCTAAAATAGTTTTATATAACTACTGTTATAAGTTTTAAAATCAAAATATTTTAAGTAGTTTTGCTTCAATTCATTTCTTTTTACCTTCGTTGTCAGCATAATTTCATTAACGTTTGGTGTTTGTTTTTAACATTCGAATACTTAAAAGCTCATATTGATATTAAATGTCTGCAGTTGAGTTTCATATCATGTGTGTTAAAAATTTGCAGATCATGAATGACTTACAAATAATCTACGATAATATCTACATAAAACAATTAAAAGTAAATCTACTTGCCTTATTTATTTACATCAGATGTATGTGATTCAGAACTTCACTTACACCTTCAGTAACCGATACCGATACTAGTGAAGACTAATATATTTATAAGTTATATTTTGTTTCTTGAAACTCATAAAGAGATCATGATATTTATAAACGACATGTTTATTGCGTAAACACCACGAACATTTAAGACTTTATTTTACAAGTCAAGTCAATATATTTGACGATTTCAGAGAAGCAGAAAGAAACAGACAGTTGGAGGAATTGAGACTCAAAATAGAAAGGTATTGCTTTTACAAGCTTACATTTTAGTAGAAATGGGCTTAAAACGTTTACACTGGTTTCTCCTATATTCGACCTTTACACTGCTTTCGTGACGTAAATATAAGTCGGAATTGACGCTCGTGCTGGTTTTGGAAACGTCCGGTTACTGTGCAAGTTTTTCGACGAAGACAAAATTCTCGCAAATACTACAAGAACCTGCGCAAAAAGCAGGTAAACTTACCATAAAATACCCAATATTTATATTATTTTCACGTTTCCACGGCATTCGCATATATAAATACATTTTTTGCAATGATTTACCAAAATTTAATCCACTACTTTCACCGATGTCATTTTCTAAAGTTTGAAGCTGTTCTGTAATACCCAAAATCGATGCCATTCACAGAAAATTATGAATGGCTATATACTCACCACTCACTCTTTTGTTTTTTTTTCTTCTAAACAGAACATTGTTTCATTTTTCATAGGAATCTTCTAAAACCCCAGGGAAATGCAGATTTTACTCATACGAATCCTTACTAAAAGGATTCATACTTGTTAAATGTAAGAGAGTTACAGTCAAAAAGGCAGAAAGATTATATGGTGTACTCCAACAATTACTGATAGTGTTTGAGAAAAACGACTCTACAAATTATGGAAATAACATTTTGTTTAGCAGAGAGGAGGAGAGAAAACTTGTAGAATATTTAGAAGCGAGGGCGGAACTTGGATATGATTTACAACGTTTATACGCAAAGGTAAGCAGGACCCATGAGCATGGAAAGAAGGCTAAAAACAAATGGTTCTTTCTCTTAAATTGCTGGCAAAATGATATGGCATCATTAAAACCTAGACAGTTAAAAATTTCAAGGGCAAAAAAGCCCAACACCTGAACCTATAGAAACGGACTTCAGCAATTTGCCGTTATGGAAGAAAATGAGCTGATATGCAAAACCAAGCAATTAATTACCTAGATGAAAGTGGCATGCATCAAGAGCTCAATTGTTCATCCCAGTTACAAGTCACAAGCGAATATATATATCTTCTCTTAATCAACTACAATCACCGTCATTTGTTGTGTAATTGCTCTAGTCAACTCAAATGCCCCTTCATTTTTTTTCAAGGGATAACACTATGAAACCCAGAGCTTGTGAAAGGCGCCTGTAAAGATGCAGACGCAAAAATGTAAGAAACTGGCACTGCGTTTATTAGGTATTACCTGGAACATCTCTTTCTGCCATTTGCAAGACCCTCATCAGCAAGTAACAAGTACATACTTTTGATTTTCGATGGACATTCATCACACAAAAGTCAAGACACTATTGAATGGGCATGACAATATGGTAACATTTTGTTCGTTCTGCCCGCTAAGAGTTCATATCTCGTGCAGCCTCTTGATTTAGCCATTCTTAAATCCCCTGCCACGTAACGGAGAGGTAAATGGCCTTGACTTTTCATCTGCCAGTCTGTCAATCCGAAACTTCATGTCCACTCCATTACTTTTAAACGCATGAGAAGTTTTTAAAATAACTAGGCAAAAATGATTACAATTATTAGTCAAAGTGCAGAGCGCAAAAACCAGGATGCTACCCCTAAGGTCAAGGTCACACTTAATAAAGGTCATATATAAAAAGTCCACATTTCTTTTTCACTCAGTTTCTATTAAACTGCTTAAAAGTTGTTAAAACAACTTGGCACAAATGATCAACATTATGAGACGATGTGCAGAGGCCACAACCTAGTCATTATTCTCATGGTCGAGGTCACACTTATAGGTCATATACACATTTCAAGACAAGGTGCAAATTGCAACAACCAGGTGGCTATACCTAAAGTAAAGGTCACACTTAAAGGTCATATATAAAAGAGTCCACATTTCATGTTGCCCCATAACTTTTAAACTGCTACAAATGTGAAGATTAAATAAAGCTGCCAATTTTCTGTAGAAATCATTATTCTATATAATATGTGGAGGTGTAAACTTCACTCTTCACACTAGTTATCCATTTCAATGCTCTACTGCGACAAGGAATATAGCTGTCCTACAGACTGCCTTGTTAACCTTTCAAAAAATATTATTGTGGTGAATGTGCCAAGTTTTTGTTCAGACATATGGGACAGACCAATTCCAATTATGACATGTTTTAACCTGCTTGTACGGCCTATTTGAGACCGTTTACACCTGTCAATATTCAGACTAGATTTCTCCTAGCAGGCATTCACCAACTGAAAACATACATCATTCAAACTGAGCAATTGCTACCATGCGAACTTTTTCGGAAGCAGGAGCCTTTAAAAAGTTATAGTCATCAAAGCAGGGTCAGAAGCAGTAGTTTTTGAATGATAAAGAGGAGCAGATTCTATTCTGAAAATTGCGGAGCTTGAAAATGATTGCTGCTAATACCCTTGTCAAAAGCAACAACACGTTTTGGAGAAACCAATTGCTAGTGGCATGTCAATAACAGAGCGCAATTTCTTCACAGAGATGACTCATTATCTTGACCAAAAGAAAAATACACTTCATTCCAATACAAAATTTCCTACCCTGAAACAAAAGTTCTGAGATCAAAAGCATCACCATGAGCCCAAAACCCTCCACCAGTGGTTTACAGGACACTGACGAACCAGGAATTCCAGTTGACGGCAACTATGACAGTTCACTGGCAGATACACAAGATGAAAAAGATGAATGTTGTGTCTGTGAGATGTCTACACCACCAAGACTTTACGATTACTGTATAAGTACTAATATTGGCGGGGGTTTAATATTGGCGATATTGGCGTTCAGAGTCA
Organism: Cyclina sinensis; assembly: GCA_012932295.1. Lineage (NCBI taxonomy): Eukaryota > Metazoa > Mollusca > Bivalvia > Venerida > Veneridae > Cyclina > Cyclina sinensis. The sequence goes on from JAAONU010000017.1 coordinate 5,126,752, forward strand.
GTTGCGCCAATATTAAACATCGCCAATAAAAATCCCCGACAATTTAAAACACCGCCAATTTGATATCTGGAAGGTAGATTACTATGATACACTAGTACATATTATGTCGCAGTTTCCTCCCTTTATGAAGAAAGAGGGTACATGAACATGAATGTGTTATTTATTTTACTTTATTGAGTTATTCCTTCAACACAAGACAGTGAAATATTCACGTTAGACAGAACATACATTATTCACAATAGCAATAGTAATGGTACACGAAGTGACGTCAGACAGAACGTAACATCTAATATACCGTAGTCGTACTTGTAAACCTATACTCTATTATTTCAGTAGCTCGAAATATTTTAAGATAACAATGTCAATCAATTCAGGTAGGTAAACTTATAATGCGTCAACAAAAGAAATATAATTAGAATATCAAACAAAGCAATCAAGTACTGTATTAGGTAGCTGCGATAATGTTTTCACAGTTAAGATTTAACAATAGAATAACTGCGACGTTTACCTTTCTCTTCCATTGTCCAATTTCCGCACGGAACCATATTTACACCAGTTTGATCCCAGTTTATCAACAATACGTTTATTTTTTACAGGTACTCAGAAAAAAAATCTTGCTAAGAATATAAAAGGAAAAGAATTTAGCGATATCTGCTCAATGAAATACTTGTACTGTATACAAGTAATTTAAACGACAAACTGTATTACATGTGTTTATAATACTACTGTGTAGGTAAACATCGCTCACGTAACATTCGCGACATAAAACCGTTGAACATCTCATTTGAGAACTAGACCTAAACGATTGATTCTTAACAGGTTTTCCAGCACTGGTATTATGTAAATGTTTAACACTGGGACAAGAAAGAACTTACGCAATAACAAATAGGTGAAATATCCATGTCGGGAATCGCCACATTCACAAAACACAGCCTCATTTTTGTACGTTAAATATTATGAAATTAGTTTCACTTAGCGAAATCCGCAAAATAAACGCAGTCAGTCAACTTCCGGGCAACTGTATACTGCGAAAGTAAGAATATTTTTTTAACTATTTTTTTCTACAAGTGTTTTATTTTGACGGTCGGTGTTAACGCCAATTTTAGACCCGCCATTTTTCATCAAGGGTTTTATTTTGGCGGTCTGGTTTGTTAGCGCCAATATTTGACCCCGCCAATATAAAACACTTCAAAATACGCCAAAATTTGACACCGCCAATATTAAGCGCTATACAGTATATCAAAATTATAGGGTAAGGCAGTCGTGATTCATGTGATCAGTGGGTGCACCTCACATACTGTACCAAAAACATGTTATAAGGAGACACACTTAGTTTCTGTGACTTCACTGCAAGCAAGCAAAATTAATTGACCCCATGAAGAAACAAAAACACAAACACTGTTAATATATTAAAGTTACTTAGTTTAAGAAGTTATTTTTTCGTATGTGTTATTGAATCTAGTTCTATAACTGACACCTAAATTTTTAAGCAAGAAATCCATGGTAAATATATGTAAAACAGGATTAGTCATTTGCTATTGGGGCGCACTTTGTTAATTGCTCTGTAAACATGTGTATTGATATACAACCTTTAGATATTGAATAAACAAACTGAGATCACTTAACTGGGAGAAAGCATCCAGCTGATCCAAAGTGTGATATACATGTCAAACAATGTATATTTTTTTCTTTTTCACCTTTTTATCTTTATTATCCTCGTCCATATAATATGTGGGAGTCGAGGGCACCCCCTCCATACCGTACAGAGTTGTAACTAGCCCATGTTATAATGAGTTTAGTGATACATTTTCTAGAAAACAACATTATAACATTTGTACCATAGCAAAGCAGCACGCCTCCAGATTTGTACCATTTTTACGTAAAAAAGGTGATAACTGTACAAGTTAGATAATTTTACTATGCCTATGATACTTGCTCTTATAGATATACACTATAATTTAATTTGTCAAATTATGAAGAAATACCTTTTCTTCTGTTAGTAACGGATTGAACTTTGGTTATAAAACAAAGTAAATTCTGTCATTATTTTGCATAATACATGCAAAGATTCACATGCATTGTGAATATTTATACATTTCTTAAATTATAAATACATTTATCTCCCCTACACACTATATTAGAAATTTATTTTTTCTGTTTTGAATTTTATGAGATTTAATTACATATCTGGAAGCACGCTTCTTTAAAGAAGCTCTATCAATCAGATGTACAAGATGGCTACAAAGACAACAAACTATCACATTATGTTATAGGGTGAAAATACAATAAAACAAACGAAAATAGAACAAATAGTTACAATTCAAACAATTTTGTTCATAACAGTACAATAAAACAAAAATCTCTAACACATATACTGCACAGGCTCATTGATGTATTTTGAAAACCATCTTATTGTAATTTCCAAAGAAGTTCCATTTAATATTACATTAATCACAAGAAAATCATAAATAATTTTAATTGCATTTCACAAAGTATATTGACCATGGACCAATATGACAACTTATTTTCCAAGATGTTTGTACTTCTAACAACTGATGAGGCTAATTTTAAACTTCCTTTCAGCCAATTTGAACATTTTTTTTCTTTTACACAAATGAATATATCTTTTGATTTCTAAGGAAAGTATGTGATAACTTTCAAAAATTTTCGAAGGTTACCCACATAAAAACTTTTGCAATCAATCTCAAAGTCTATATTAGATGTTTTGATATGTTCAATAATATCTGTCAAAAGTCTTAACTTTTTAACATTCCTAAAATAAGTGAAACAATGTTTCATTCTCATTGTTACAAAAAGAACAGTTTCATCATTAACAATATTTTTTTTCAACAAGGTATTGGTAGCTAGAATTCTGTGCAAAAGCCTAATTTAGAACCATTGCAAGTAAGTATCCTTTGTAAGATTAAAATCCAATAGTATAAATGTTTCCATTTTAAAGGATCTATATAAAAAAACTATACGATGCACTTTGGGAAGTAACATGATGTCAAGGGGGTTGTAGGGGAATCGATTTGTCATAGATTAGTTTTGCTCTGTCTTTCAAAAAGTTTTTGATGCTTCTAATGAACCCTTCAAAATGTAAGAAATTTGTATTTACGCCAGTTTTTCTATCAAATTCAGGATTTGTTATAAAATTTCCTTCAGCGTTCAATATATCTCGGACATATCTTATTCCATTTACATATCAATCTTTAAAATACAGGCTTATGGTCTACTTAAAAGTTATGATTATAAAACAAAGGCATACTTTAAAACTTGTCGATAGGGAAAATATGTATAAAATCAACATAACATTTTACAACATCTTTCCAAAAAGAATTGTTCAAGTTTCTACATAAAAGTTCTGCATACAATTTACCACAATTTAACAGTTTTTTAAGTATTCATAGTAACATTGTCTAATATATAAAATTAATTATCGCCTCTTAGTAGAAGCTTTTTAAGCCATGTCAGTTTTAAACTGTTCATGTATAATAATATATCAGTAATTTTCAACCCATCCTCGTATAATCTTCTTACTAGATATTATTGCATCTAGATTTCTATCAAAATTCAATCCAAGTAGCATAAATTGTGTACTGCCCCAGTTTAATTTCTATTTTGTTTTGATAGACCTTATGCTATAATTTAAAGAACGTATCCAAATAATATCTGTTTCCTCAAAATTACGTTTAGACCAGATAATACTGCAAATTGTTCCGAAATATTCAAAGCGCTATCTAATGACTTTTCTGAATCATCCAGCAATAATGAAGTTTCATCAACAAATTTGGATATTTTACCTTCAGTACCATTAATACAAATACCTTTCACATCTGGGTTATTTCTATTTTTTATTGCTAGAATTTCAAAGTATGAACATAAAAAGACTAACTGGGTCGGCTTGACGACAGCCACGCCCAATTTAGAAGAAACCTGACAAAAAACATTCATTTGGACAGACGTCTGAGCATCTTTATAAAATAATTTAATCCATTTCATGATCATTGGTCTAAAATTGAAAAACAAATGTTTTGTTAATAAAATCAAATGATAAAGTATCAAATGCCTTTTCAAAGTCTATCATCATCAGAAGACCAGGTATTTTCTTTATATCTGTATAGTTAAAAATATCATATACGAGACACGTATTTTCATCTTTAAATCGGCCTTTAATAAAGCCAGTCTGAACTTTGTTTACTTAAAAGTCCAACACAGATTACAACCTTTTTGCTATGGAACCAGATGCTAGTTTATAAATAATATTTAAGAGTGAAATGGGTCGCCAATTCTTTAAGAAGTGTTAAGGTTTATTCCCTTTTGGGATGCAAGTAATATTTCCTTGTGTTTGTGTTATTGATAAGATTACCTTTGTTAAATGCATAGTTTATAGATCGAACTACAAAATGCCCAATTTTATTCCAGAATACTTAAAAAGGATAGCGGAAATACCATCAGATCCAGGACTTTTATAATTTTTCATATTCTTTAAAGTATCTGTAATTTCATTATAGGTAATTAGGCATTCAAGAGAATTAGATTGCTCAATACTTAGCTTAGGAATATCAGTATTATTTTCAATATCAGTTTTATTTTCAAGAAAGTTATGTATAGTATAGTTCTCTGTCATTTCAAATCTTGTATACGGATGCTTGTAATAAAACTCTGCCTCCTGTAAAATATCTCTCTGGTCATATATTATTGACCCATCAAGGCATAAGTTTATTTTGCGGGTGGAAAATGCTCTTCTTTCTGATCAGTAGAGCTGTAAAATCTTGATGCTTCAACTAGAAGAATTTCAGTCATATCAGCAATTTTCTCTTGTTCACACCACTGAAGTCTGAATCTAGGATCTAGAATTGCTGCCATTCGGAAGATGTTGTCCTTTTCATAAACATTACAGCGCTTTTCAAGGGAAGTTTTAAATGTTTGAGTCATACCATTGTCATATTTGGCAATTATTTTTTCAACAGATTGTTTCAGCCCTATTATAAGGGGTATTGTCAGGCTTGCTGAAACATTGGAGTCAGTTTGAATGCGAATAGTAGCTTCTTCAAATGGTCTCAACATCTTGCAAAGCTCAAATAGTAGTTTGCGTTCATACTTGCTGAGTTTTATACTACATAATTATACTGTTCAACTTTTCCTCTGGTATATCCAGGACTGACCTTATCATCTGTAACTGTGAATTCCACCGGGTAACATTTGCTGTTTGTAAACGTTTTTCACCTTCAAGCATATCACTTCCTAGTACAGAACGTCGAGCAAAAATTCCAGTTTATACTGATACTAGCCTTTTGTTTAACATTTCACCTTGAGCAGTAAATTGAATGGCCTGTGTAGGTGAGATCACACCTTGTAGCAGGGGACATTATTGTAGAGAGTCCTTTTGTATTATATTGGGAAAATATTTATGCACATTGCACAATAATTGATACAGATCTTTTTCAAAAAGTATTCAATCTTGTTACATTATAAAGGTGATCTCATCATGCAGATTCGATAAGAAAAACAATAGATGGCTAAGTTATTTGTGTTATAATTTTTAATGAAACACTGACTCAAAATTATATTCATAATCAGTTTTTTCTTTTTTTTTTCTTTTAAAGTATAATTTTCTTTTGTACATTGGATACTGAATAAAAAGTATTCAAAAAGTAATCAGAAAATAATCATGATTAGAGTCAAATTTTGTGCTGTAATTGAATAAATACTACTACATGTAATCAAACTTGAGTCAGTAATTGATTATTTCTGATTACACACTGTTCCTGTAATCAATTAATAATCGAATGATTACTGTATTTGATTACCCCATGTCTGTTTTGAACAACAGGCCATTTGAAATTTCTACAATAAAGCCTATCGAAACAAGTATAAAATCTCAGGATCAGAACTTTCTTTAAAGATAAGTTGTGACAATGGCAGCTTGTCACGAACTTGGTCTTTTGATTTCGGTAAAATCGATCAGATGTGAAACCTCTTAGTCTGAAGCAGGCTAGAGAAGGATGATATTATAAAAGAAACTGACCTTTCAAGGTTTTAGCTAAATCAGCCTAGGAAATTGAGACGTTCTTGATGGCTGCCTAGATCATAGCTCTTCTAACTTTAATCTGGTATTTTATGCTCAACACGACCATGAGACTTATCCTTAAGGATATTTCAGTTGCAAGTTATGTGTAGCGTGGTCATTACTTTGCCATAAAAGGGCAAAATTGAAATGCCACAAAATTCCAACACCTATTATCTGTAACAGACAAAATCTAATGGCAAATGAACATAAGGAGAGAAAAAATTAAGAGTTCATACTTTCTAAATAAGGATACTAGGTTTATGGGAAGTATTATCAATTTAAAATAAAAGATTTTAAAATATAAGTTATAATAAAAAATTGCTAAGCACCTAGCAAAAGAGCCATGATGGCCTTAAACGTTTACCTGAGTCCAGTTGCTAATGAGCTTGAACTCTGAAACCCGTTATGGGATTGAGCTTGAAAAAGTTGATCGATTTTTTATGAACTTTTTTTGAAAGTTTGGTTGAAATTGAATCGAATGAGACTATGACACTATGACGTAAGGTAGGAAAATCCAGTTTAAAACCTTTCTGACCTTAACCCAACAAACCTCATACTCCACCAAGTGGTAGAGGTCTATGTACCTACCAACCAGATATCTTATATATTGGTCCATAAATGAAAGCTCCATAACAAAATATAAACCAATTAATTTTTACCCTTTGACCTTGACCTTGATTCAAATTACATCAATACCAACTCTGTGGTAGAGGTCCATGCAAGGAACTTACATATCAAATAACAAAGATATAAGTCAATAAATGAAGGCACCATAGCAAAATCTATTTGTAGCCAAGGCGACCTTGACCGCAGTGAATGGTTGAGTCTTGTAAATAACTACAGTATCAGTCAATAAATAAAAGCTCTAAGAAAGAAAATAAAAAAATCTATAATAAGCCAAAGTGACCTTGACTCTGTAACCTCAAACCCCGCATAAAGGTGGAAGTTAATGCTAGAAACCTACGTACCAAACATCAATGACATTGGTCAATAAATGAAGACTCTCTGAGGTAAATCCTTTTCAGCCTCGCTGAACCAGTTTATTGGAATGGGTTCATGCAAGGTTTCTTTATACCAAATATTCCAACAAGTTATCAATAAATAAAAGTTCTATGACAAAAAAGTAGAAACAATATATTTTTAGCCTTTATGATATTGACCACAACACAGAAATCTAATACTCCACCTGGAGGCTAGACATCGCTTAATAAATACCTTACGCAAAAAATCAAGAGATTCCTTTGGGTGTAAGTTTTGACAACAAGAGCAACATTCGGAACAATCTTTGTAGAGGACTTTAAATAAAAGTTCTATGACAAAAAAGTAGAAACAATATATTTTTAGCCTTTATGATATTGACCACAACACAGAAATCTAATACTCCACCTGGAGGCTAGACATCGCTTAATAAATACCTTACACAAAAAATCAAGAGATTCCTTTGGGTGTAAGTTTTGACAACAAGAGCAACATTCGGAACAATCTTTGTAGAGGACTTTTAGATGATCTTCCAAGTACACTATCTAAGCACTAGGCTTTCTCGTTTCATATAATAAAGATTTTGTGATGTTGTCTCTATAAAAGCCTTACTTAAATCAAACGAATTTAGGGGCATAATTTGAAAAGTCTTTGTAGAGAAGCTTTAGGTGAATCCATTCGCCAAATATCAAATTCCAAAATTCCAAGGCGTAGTAGTTTCAGACAAGAAAATGTTCCCTATAAATGCCTATATAAACAATTGACACCGTGGCAGCGTCAATTTTGACCCCAGAGACGTAATCTAAACAATCTTGGTAAAGGTCTACCAGACAATACTTTGTACATAATTTAGAACTTGGGGCCTTGTGGTTTAAATTTAGAGAAAGAGATTTCAGAGTTCTCTTCTATATTTCTATGTAAAACATGTGACCTCTAGGGTGTGGCCAATTTTTACCTAGGGACATAATTTGAACAACTTTGGGTGATGACCTCTAGATGATACTCGATGCCAATTATATATGCCTTGTGCGTTCAGACAACAAGGTTTTGAAAAGTTTTTATTTTGTTGCAATAGCAAGCAGAGTTCTGGATATAATTGAATTCTTTAAAAAAATCGGTAGAGCTTTATGCAAAAAAAAATCTCAGCCAAGTTTAATTCATTTTGGCCAAGTGGTTTCAGAGGAGATTTTTTCTGAATCAAAATGTTGACGCACAAATGCACTTAAGCACGACGATGGACAACATGTGGTCAAATTAACTGACACGAGCAGGTTGTGCTTAGGTGAGCTAAACAAATTGTATTAGCAGATCACTTTTAATGACCATCGAGAAGGAGTGGTTCGTATTTTTCTAAAACAGAATTCGACATTGGATTTTTGGCCATACGTTCACTTATATAACAAAAGACTGACTTACAGTATAAATTGTTGAACTTCTACTCAAATAAGACAAATGGAGGTAATATTGATATAAACGATACTGATCGCTGAATTAAATGAAGGTTTTATAGTGTAAGCAAACCGTAACAAACATATCCAATAAAAGAATTGTTGATTTGCAGCTACAGTATACCAGTTTTTCGTATTTTTGTTTTCAGGAATAGGAATTAGATGGCGTTCCCGGAGACCTGTATTGATGCAGCCTTATAGACCAGTCAGAAATCTTATTTTGCAAATTCACTAACTTTGTAATTTGAATACTATGGTCACCATATTCTCGACATAATGTAGTGAAGTTGTTCTTTTGTGTAATTTTCTTTAGTTTTTTGTTCTGCATAATGTAGTGAAGTTGTTCCTTCTGCATAAGATTCTGGAGTTGTTCGGTCTGTATAATTTAGCGAAGTTGTTCATTTTGAATAGTTTACTGAAGTTGTTCTTTCAGTATACTCTACTGTTTAGCCAAACTATATTTGAATCTGCAATGCATGTAATAGTCAATTTTCGGAATAATTAAAAAAGCTGTACCGTACAAGTATTATGAAAATTTAAATATTGAATTATCGACACACAAAGCATATATGCTTAACTCGGACACTAAAAAAAATACAAAAGACTAAAAAATGTGTAAGAATTTTAAGTAAATCAGGTCTTTTTACTTTGTTAATTTTGGATTTGGAACAGACATTATTGTTGGTGTTGGCCACAAATAGGAAGAATTAAAGCGTCTGTACATATAATTACTTTCTGTACTTGTCAGTATAGTTATTTTATGTTGTTTTCACCATTAACCTTTGGATCCTCGAGACCAGTGTTTATCAATACTGAACCGTTAGTATCTGCTCTGGTTAAAAATAGGGAAAACTATCTGGTTTACTAAGAAATATCAATAAGAAAAATAAGTTTTTTCTTTAATTTTTCGTAATTGTTCCTTGTGTGTGATTTTTAATTTGAAAATGTATTTGCCGTAACAATACCATCGGTCTATCGGTGAGGTTGTCCGTCGGTCTGTCTCTGACAAAACTGAAAAGCACAGTCCCTTCTACATGCACACCTAGTGTAGTTGTACGTATTGTAACGATTGCCGGCTTGACGGAAATTGGCAGGAATTATAATTTTTATAGATTTTGAGTTTTGAACTACTATAACCGTATAAATTATTCCTTTCAAAATTAAGAGTTCTAAGAGTTTAAACAAGAGTCTGATACGTACTTAAAAATTTTGAAACTTAAAGTTACATATATTGCATTCAGTTTTTTTTCCATTTATATAATGTACCTACAAAACCATTTTTTTCTCGTTTCAATATGTATCAGATTACTTATATTTTATCTGTTCATCTCGTGTTATAGTCTGCATTTTGTGTCTCTATATTAATGATGTTATTTTTTTTTATGGAAACTTAATCATAACTGTGTATCAAATTGTATGACATATCATTTTGTTTCGATTCAAACGCATACATGCTAAATCAGGTTACATAAGTATGCCATAACAATGTATCATGTCATATGTTTTGTTATTTTTTCTATTTGAAATGATTAATTTTCTAGTTATTATATATTTTATATATTTGTATCCTGTTGTATGCCTCATTATTTTCTTTCGATTTCGAATGAGGTTTGCTTAATCAGTTAACTTATTACTTTGTATCCTGTTTTATGCCTTATTATTTTTTTTCTATTCAAAATGAGTTTTGCTTTATCAGGTAACTTCTGTGTATCTTGTTGCATGTCTCATTATTTTCTTTCGACTACAGATGATGATTATTTGTCAGTTACTACATCATACTCATGTATCCTATTGTATGTCTCATTATATTCTTTCGAATTCAACGAGGTTTCCTTTTCATATTTCCAGATATATGTCATTTTTTGTTTTATTCATATGAGATTGGTCTTATAATCTTGATTATTTTATGACTGTGTATCCTGTTTTGGCTGTTGCTTTAACATGTGGTTTGCTTTATCAGGTATGTCCTTTCATATACACCAATTACAACCGGTGGTGGACCTATATCAGAATCACTTTGTCTGATGTCCGTTGATTTGTCTGTCGCAGGAAATCGGGACAATGTTCTTTTTTGGAAATTACTACAGATATAATTTTGATGCCTAGCATGTTTCTTTGATATTACAAGCTGATCTCTAATACCTAAAACTATAACATTGTCTTTATTTTTCACTAAATTATGCCCCTTTTCATGTTTTATTTGTCATAAAGAGTTGTTTTCATATTCTGTCAGCATAAAGGCTCGATATTTCAAATACGTCAAACTTACATTTCAAGATCTCTAACTCTGCTCATTTTCAAAGTACTTCTCCTTATTGATATACCGGTATTCTTGAGCATAATTCAACAAGTATAAGAGGCTTAATGGCTTGTGAATTTAATTTGAAATTAGTGAAGAATTCATATCTTCCATTAGGTTAATAAATACTCTGTTAATGTATTCAGTCATTTCATGCATTTTGAAAAGCACATAATCTGTACTATGTCAATCATAGAACTGCAAATTTGTTCATACGTGTGAACAAAAAGGGTTGATCTTGTATATCAATTTGTCATTTAAAATCTTCGACTTAGTAATTGTTAATTTTTACTTATTTCTTTCGTTAACATGAAAAGTAATTGGTTTTCTATTTCAGATCTGTTTTGACTATTAGAATGTTTAAAGTTATCGCACGTTTTCCACTTGGCTTTTTTATACTCTATGAAAGAAGTCATTCATTTCATATATTTGGAAAACACAATAACTTTTTTGTACTTATTCTAGTAAAAGGTTCTGTCCGTAAAACGTAATCTATTTTTCTGATCCCTTTGTCAGAGCTTCATATTGCATTTTCTAAAACTAATGTAGAATTGTGTCAGAAATTATGTTTTTTTTCCAGTTTCTATGTAGCATTTGACTATGAAAATATATTTACTGCTATCAAACAATTCTGATATAATAAAAGTGGAGGCCCGAATTTGTATATTAATGAAATGTTTATTTATGGTAAAGAGGCATTGATAGCACATTTATTAAAACTTTTTAACATTTTTTTTTCAATTTGGATACTTTCCAGAGGCCTGGTCAGAGGGATATGTTATACCGCTGCACAAAAATGTAGTATTAATGATGAAAATAATTATCGTGGCATAACGTTACTCAGTGTTTTAGGTAAACTATTTACAAGAGTTATCAATAATCGTTTGTCAGACTGGGCAGAGTCATATGGTGTTCATATTGAAGCACAAACAGGTTTTCGTTCTAACTTGGGAACAAGTGATAACATATATGTCTTACATGGTTTGATTAATCATTTTATAAATAACAACAAGCAATTCTACTGTGCTTTTATAGCATTTAGTAAGGCATTTGATTATGTCAATAGGGACAATTTATAGACAAAATTAATTAAATTTGGTCTAAGAGGCAATATATTAAATATCATCAGATCAATGTATACATAAGTTAAATCAAGAGTAAAATTTTGCAACACTTTAAGCGATAGCTTTCATTGTGCTTTAGGTGTAGGACAAGGTGAATATCTTTCACCTTTTTTATTTTCTATGTTTCTTAACGATATTGAGGATATGTACGTCAAACGTGGTGTTGAGGGAATAGATTTTAACATGTTCAAAATCTTTTTAATATTATATGCAGACGACATTGTAATTTTTGCAAACAGTAATACAGAGTTACAAAACAATCCTGATTTGTTGTAGAATATTGTCAGAAATGGAAATTTGTTGTAAATACGTACAGCAAAAACAAAAGTTATAATATTTAAGGTGGTAGAATTCCTAATGATTTAAGATTTTACATGACGGAAATGTTATAGAAATTGTTAAATTGTTTGTTTGCTGTTTGTTTTACAGCAGGTTGTTCTTTTTCTGAAGCACAAAATACACTTTCTGGACAGGCTTTGAAGGCAGTTTTTAAAATGAACAAATATTTATATAAATTTGCTGATATTTCGGTCAGACATAGAGTAGAGTTGTTTGATAAATTAGTTCTGCCAATTCTTAATTACGGTAGTGAAGTATGGGGCTTTAATAAAGGATTACCTATTGAAAGGTTACATATGCAATTTTGCAAACGTCTTTTGAATGTTAAGAAAAGTACTCAAAACGACTTTATTTATGGAGAGCTTCATAGAATGCCTTTACAAAATTTTAGATATTTCAACATTATTAGATATTGGGTAAAATTATGAAATTCAAATGAGAATAGATATTGTATAAAGATATATGGTATGTTATATAATGATATGCTTACAAATCGTAACAAACAGAATTGGTGTACACTTACAAGAAATTTATTATGCACACTTGGTTTTCATGATGCATGGTTATTTCAAATTGTTGGTGATGAGAAATTATTTCTACGCAATGTTAAGCAACGTCTTAAGGATCAATTCTTGCAAAATTGGACTGTCAGACTAAATGATTCAAGTAGAGCTTCATTGTACAAATATATTTCAAATCATGGTTTTCAGTCATATTTAGACATTGTTGCTATCAAGAAATATCGTATACATATGTCTTGATTACGTGTATCTTCAAAACGATTATGTATAGCAATTGGTCGATGGACAAGGCCTACAAGCACGCTAGTAAATGATCGAAAATGTACTAATTTTGATTTACTCGAAGATGACTATCATTTTGTCTTAGAATGTTCTTTGTATAATAACTTGAGAGAACAATTCATTCCAAAATACTATTGGAAACGCCCAAATATGCAAAAATTTGTATCATTGTTAATGACCGATAAAATGAAAATTCTTAAGAATTTATCATTGTATATAGGAAAAGCTTTTAATTTAAGAACATCTGCATTATATGGAAATTAATGCTATGAATCTTTATATACTTACTTTTAGAAGAGAATATAGAAAAGTACCTCGAATCCTATAATATTACTACAGTTATATACAGTTTAGATTATCATATATATAAACACCTATCTATAATATTTATGTGAAAACGATCTATTGTGTAAACCTTGCATTCTACATATGAATTTGAAATGTTATATAGATGTGTCATTGTTAGTGAGGAATATATATTCTAAAATGTGGGGTTTCCAAGTGTTAAAGTTTTACCACTTTCGTTCGGGTGAAGCTTCAATAAATGGGTTTAATCACACATCAAAATTAGTCTATGTATTATGTATATCAATTCATCTAGAAGTAATTGAATGCATGCGCTTAATTATTATTACCGAATTATTATTGCATGTAAAGCTGTGGGATTTCCCATTGTTAAAAGCTTTACCACTTTCGTTTCGGGTAAAGCTTCAATCAATGGGTTTAATCACACAACAAAATTCGTTTTGTTTATAACTAATAATAATTCTTTTAGAAGTAATTGCATGTAAAGCTGAAAAACCCACACAGCTCAATCAAAGTGATTAATTGACTTTACTGTGATAATTGTAGAAACACGTATACCAATTACAGCTTACTACTGTGTAAAATTCAATATATTACAAATATGGTATAATATATGACACTATTTTTTGTCCTGATTAGTGTAAGTGTTGAAACTAATAAATATAATATTACATGTAGACAGAGTACATACAGTGAGTCTCATCTCGTGCATTATGAATAAACTACGTTTAAAATGGTTCAAACGAATTAACTCAAACAAATCAATAAATACTTTTACTAATTTACGTCCCCCTTTTTACATCATAATGTGTTAAGTAATGTTACATACAACAACACACAATTGATTAAAACTGAATATAATATGTGTATAAATCGTCAGTATGTATTAGATCAAATATAGTAGTTATATAGCTGATCAGTATGACATTGTGTTAAACCGACTGTTGTAAATATGTTGTACCACATGGATCAATTGCATGCAACAATCACATATTTTGTCTGTGTCAATGCTAGCTTATTTTGTTGTTTTAAGATTGACGAAAGAAACAAAGTATTAACTTGTTTCTTAATTACCCATTGTACAGAGTGTGTAACGTTCATAATAACTGAGCAATTTACTTCTCATAATATGAAGTCTTTTATCCACCAAAGAAAAGTATGTTAATCAATATTTTCCCCTGGTTTTTCTAAGCCGAAAAAATATAGCGTTTTTACTTAAACGGTTTTCTTTGATGTTTACAACAATGATTTTCTTGTAATGCAAATGTTTTCCTTTTATCTTAATACTTTCACTTAAGTTGTCTTGGTTTAATTTTGCAGTGCGTGTGTGTGATATTAATAAATTTACAAAAAACAAGATGTGTTTCAGGCTTATTTTTACGGGTTTTATTGATTCTTTGATACAACTACGTCAAATATATTAATTTTACTGGATTGCATTAAAATGACTTTTATACATATTCACTATCTTACTTCCAAACATGAAGTATTTTTTATTTTAACTTGATAAGATAAGAAAAGACAAGGCAAGGTGTGGGGCATGGGTAAACCAAGTATCTGGAAATAGATTTTAAACCCAAGGTACGCAACCTTACTGGCTGGTATGTATTCCTGTAAGGTTTAATGAAAATAGGTGCAATAGTGTTTGCTGGGTGTGTGGCACAAATTTATGGAAGTCATTTTCACTAAATCAAGGGACGTAACTCTTCTTCACCTAGAAGGATGGAAAGGAAATCGCTAGGTGCACAACCTAACTTGCTGACATATCCTTTAAAGTTACATGATCCTGAGTTTAACGGCGTTTGCTAGGCTCATCACACCCTGATTGGAAGTCTTTTCACTGTATCAAGAGCCATAAATCTGCTCTCCCTGGAACGAGGGGTGAACAAATCCTGGCGCACAATTTCATTTGCTGATCTTAAGTCTAATAGTCTTGGCTGATCGGACAACACAAACCTTTTTACTAAATTAGGGACCATAATCTGCTTTCCCTGAGTGGAGGGAAACGAAAACCCCCAGGTGCGCAACTACACTTGCTGTTCTATATTCATGTGAAGTTTCATGATCCTTAGTGTCTGCTGAGCGCGGGACATTAACTTTAGGCAGACGAACAACAGCAAACTTAATCCAAATGCCCCTGTAATGGGGGTACAATAAAATGAATTATATAAACTTTATGCAGAACGAAGCTTTGTGCTGTACTCATTAACAATTTCATCTGCGGCTTCTTTTTTTTTATTTTTATTAATTTATAGAACTTTTGTTTAGGTTTTGTCCGTGAGGTAAGTCTAAAAATTGTGTTCGAAGCATAATTCTGTAACTCATCAATGAATTGGTCTCAAAGTTTGAGAATAGTTAGAACACTTTGAGAAGAAGAAATAGCAATAATTTTCAAGTAGCTATATGCATGGTAATTGTTCTTAGATAAAATGTTTCTTAAACTTATGATCGCTGCTTAACTATTTAACCAATTGAAGCATTGAATTACCACTTGAAGAATAGTTATTTAGCATTAACAAGGTGGTCATACCACGTGGTACATGACGTCATTTATGCTATTACGAGCAGCATTATTTTGACTCGATTCGGAGGAGAAAACTGCTGTAAGTACTTTATTTTCACATCAATTTATCAGGGGCATAGTGCATGCAAACCGGAAATCTGTGCCCAACATACAGACCCTAATGATTCTTTTGCCAGATGTACAGTTTTTATGAACATTCGGGAAATAAGGAGTTCGTAACAGTATGTTTGCTATCGAGAAAAGCGCATCAGTTTTTCCCCAATGTTATAAAACTCTGAACATCTGACAAAAGAATCATCATGACAAATGTGTTGGACATAATATTCCGCTTCGCATTCGCTATGTACCATAAAAATTGATAAAGAAATAAAATACTTACAGCAGTTTTCTCTTCCGAATCGAGTCAAAATAATGTTGCTCGCGATAGCCTAAATGACATCATAAACTGTACCACGTGGTATGGCCACCCTGATTAAGAAACATTGATATCTGCAGAGCGTTTGCCCTTTGTTGACAGCATTTTTAATAACAAATGTGTTCGGAGAATAACTCTGTGACACTTCGATGAATTACATGACGACTTACACTCTTGATGGATTTGACTAAACATACAAGTGCCAGTTATGTTCTGAATGCAAGTCTCGACGGACGTGTCAAAAATAGTTATACCATATTTAACTTTACATGGTAGTTTTACATGGTAGTACTTATTGTTTTTCTTATTTGGACTTTGGTTTTATTTTTGGATTGTTTTATTTCGCCAATACGACTCATACAATTTTATGTTTTCAGAGGTATACGAACTGCTTTGCAGTCCAAATCTTATGTACATGTATGAACCACTAGCTTTGTAAAAATCATAAGAGTTAACTTGCTAATGTGCCTTCTTGTTTAGGGCATAAGATAGACTTCCAAATGTAAATGTGTGCTAGTTGTTTTCTGATTTTAGTGTTAAGTTGCACATGACAGGTGTTCATTTCTTTGCTGATTTTGTTCATATTTTTTATTTTATTTTGTTTACATTTAATCCTCATGTATTTTGTTCTTGTTTTTTATTTAAGCATGTAGACTGGATGTTTTAGAATCACCCTGTCTAACAACCGTCGCCAGTGTAGATCTTTCACAGCACAGGTCTGCTCCAGAAAAACAAACCTATCAATATTACTTGAAAACCTACAACTTTAGCAGTCTTTCAAAAATTTATAAACCTGTTTCAAACAAAATACCAGATGTATAAGAAGAGCACATGCACGGGAAATAGTTTCTCAACTTGTGAAAAATAACCACTTTATCATATTAACCTATTTAGAGCGTACGGGCTGCGAAACAAACTATTATCGAAAATAATTATTAAAATATGTCGCATGCAATATCTAAGTGTATATACCTCAACCAAAAAGTTTACTTCTTTTCATTCATTTGTTTATATTTGCAGTTTTAAACGCTTGACAAAGAACAGTAATTTTAGATGGCTAATTTCTCATATGTATTAATAACTTCCCTTAGTATAGAACATATTATTTAGTGCTACATAATGACAGTTTCCGAAATCAGCAGACTCTGTAATCTAAAAATAATTTCCTCTGAGTTTAAAAAAAACAGTTTTATTCGGCATAGCTGTTTCATCTTACTTTTGCCCTACGTTATGAATAAGTATAAAACGAAGAATTAATCTCGAATGAATATTTAAAATTATTAAATTCGTCAAAACAATTTCGTGTAGTTAGTCTATCAGGCAACAATTGAACTTTGAACAAAATAAAAAGACAAAAAATCTATGAGAAAAACTGCAGCAGAACAGCAGAACAGTGTAACAACGTCAGCACAATAGCAGAATAATTTTTATCTGTTGAAAGAGAAACTTCAGCAAAACACCAGAATAACTCCAGCGGAAAAGCAGGAACACTTTCGAAAAAGTCTAAGTTTTCTTTATTTATATATTTTTTTAAAGTCGTTCTGCTATTCTGCCATTCTGCTGAAGTTGCGTTGCTATTCTTCTGTTCTGATATTTTGCTAACTAAACATAGATGATCTATTTTCATTTAATGGCAATGTTAATGTCAGACCTCCTGAATATATCATTTTCTATTATATATCTATAAATTTTCTTTCTAAAATACACGCAAATCTAGAAGCACGAATTCACTTCGCCGGATAGAAAAATCCGTATTATGTTAGTGTCAAATACGGAACCATATATGGAAGTGCCGGACTATTTTCTTGGTTGGCTTCCATCCATGTTGTGCGTAACGTAGTATTTGGAAACGGGAACCGATACTACAGGCACCTTGCGGGGAATCCATTTCTGTTTTTAGTAAAGAAATCCCCCGTCAAAAATATATTTACTGCAAGTCCATGCCACCACAATTCAACAAAAGAGCTCGCTTCTGTGTTGATCAGTTACATTCTTGCTCACTACGTATAAATCAAAAGCACGTTTCCACCTTTCCCATCTCTGAGCAAGTGCTGAAGATTTGCCCCTACAGTCAAAATGTCCAAATACATTAATATCCGTTTATGGAGTTGCCATATTTAATGCCAGTTACACATTGACATAAACTTTATCCTCGTCGCTTTTGTTAGATATCCACCATTTAAAGTAAAGAAAACAAACACCATCAACGGTCATTTTTCCTATTTACAAACATGAACATCAGTTCTAGTCTAAAGCTACAATGCGACTACCCCAATATAAAATTCATCTCTCTATAAATATATAAGTTTCCCGCCTTACATTAAACAACAGGGACTAGTATGCTACAGGTTCTGAAATTAATTTTGAACTATGCAAGTGTTCAATAATCTTACAATTTCCGGCAGATCTTTTACAGGCATGCGCACTTATTAATATACTTCAACGACGAAAGTCAGTGTATATCATGCTTCTTATTTTCAAGTCGATGTATTGTGCTTTTTCGGATAAATATACTGGGTGACAGTGAAAACGCAACACATATTTTTAGAATATTTTTTTTCATGCCATAGAATAAGTTTTTGGAATCTATGTTAAATATCAACGAACTGGATCACTTACCTTTCGATGATGTCATGGTCTGTTGGTTTTTCAAATTTAACCGTCCGTCATAGGTACATTATAAAGCACGAAACTTTTGCTTTGGCACAAAAACATGCATGACTGATTTCAAAACAAGTCGAATTTGTAACCTTGACTAACGTCCTTGAAAATCCCATTGCACGTTTTAAAATGGAACACTAACAAGTGTCATTATGGCTCAACTTTCTGACTACCAACGACACCAGGTTTTGGGCATGATCCAGGGAGGCATGTCTCAACGTGGAATTGCCCTTAGGATGAACTGCTCTGCGTCGACAATCAGTTGTTTGACCCAGCGGCATCAACAGGCTGGCTCAAAAAACGACAGACGCCCAGTGAGAGAACGAGCGACAACACCCCCAGCAAGATCGCTACATTCGTTTGCAGTACCTACGTGATCGATTCCGCACTGCCGTCCAAACATCACACGAACCTATAGGAGTACACGGAAGACGAATATCACCGAATAATGTCCGACGTCGTCGACGTCGTCGCGGGCTCAATGCAAGACGAAACATTCTACGCCGCAAAGACGTCGAAATCGCCTTGCATGGACTCAGCTACATCAAAGATTGGCACACAAACAATGGGAATCTGTATTGTGGTATGACGATTCCCACTTACGTCATAGTGACGGCCGCACATATGTTTTGAGACGTCGCGGCGAACGTTATGTTGATCCGTGTGAACAAGAAACAGACTGATGGGGTGGCGGAAGTGTCATGGACACTTATTGGATCAACTCGGACAAGCTGCGAAAAGACGCCTATGACGATAAGTCAGTTCGAAAATGCTTTGCATAATGAGTGGAATAACATTCCGCAAGAGCGTATCCGTCGTTTGATCCGTTCTATGCCAATAAGATCTCGTGTATGCTTCGCAGCAAATGGAGGACACATTCGATGTTGAAAGTGGGAAACGTTTAAGTCTCTATGAGTGAATTAACGATAAATTTTAGCAATGAAATAAACTTTATGTGTCAAATGCCTTAGTCCATCTGTTCATTATGCTAAAGAGATTTTGTTGCATTAATTGTTAAAATTCATGTTGTATTGAAATAAATAATATTTATGTAAAACTTAGGGTTGCGTTTTTGTTGTCACTCAGTATAAATGCACATTATGTCCATTCATTTTTTTTGCGTGTCATCGCCTCATTCATTAAAATGAATAAGTCATCATTTTTGGTACATTTATTTGAATAATTTTGTTCTTTGCATTGCGCACTTGATAAATAAACTTTAGTGATGCAAGTAAGGTGTATCTCAAGCTACCTATTTTCAAATCGCTGCATTATGCTTTTACATAGAACCTCCAAAAAATTGAAGCCTTGGGTAAATATTTTTCTGACTCCGCAACATTGGAGCCAAACGTGAGACTTGTTGGTTCAAAGCGTCTTGGGGCTTTCCACCCTCACTTTTACCTGGCCCTTTCAAAGAACGAATGTCTTTCTCCATACCTACTACTTTTGACTGCATACTAGTTCTCTTTTTTATCTCTGCTTACTGCAAAAGCACTCTACTATCTACACTCTGCTTAGCCTCCCCAGTACAACCTATGATCGCAGACTCAGTTTTAAAATTTGACCTAGACTGTTTAAAGTCTTCAATCACCCTCTCTCTTCTCAAAGTATTTAAATCATTTACATTTTCAAACACGTATCTTAACACAATTTTTAATTCGTGATCACAAAGAATAGACCGTAACTTGTTTCTCTACATGCTTTTTCTAGGGTCTTTCTATAAAAAAAGATATTCTACTAATCTAACTCTTTCCAACCTTAGACTTTAATAACCAACTGGCTCAATTACTCTCTGGCATTCACTACAGAATAGCTCTTTCAACTGTTTTGCAGACATGACATTACCATACACTCTTTCAAGCTCATTTAAAATATCTTATGTGTTCACAACAGCCAAGTTAGATGAAATGAGCCATCGATGGCATGTCTCTTTGTCAACCTCTTATAATAAGATACGTTACGGGTCTTGAAAGCATAATATCGACGTTGATACTCTCTCTTGACTCCCTAGCTCTGTACTCAAGAACACGTTCTACTTTCCGACGCTATAAAAGCTTTGCTGCAGGTAAAGTATGATTGTTCTAGCTTTGAACATCAACTCCTTCACCGCAAAACATTAATAATAATATTCAGAATGGTGTTTCATTTGGAAGTGATCTTAGGTCTGTCGATTTGAAGAAATAACAGTCTTAGTTCTTTGAAATAGACCATAGGTTAACTGACCGGCAGATACTGACCTTTACCATGAACTTTAAACGACCTATGAAAGTAAACCAATATCCCCGCGGCCGAAAACTCTTATCTTTAATTTTCAATGGTGTTCAATGGTTGAAACGATCACGTCACTGCAAAAATAATAAATAAACAGGTGTTTTCTCACAATTTTGGAAATATTGAACTACGCGTTTACGTTACCCAGACTCCACAACATTTGAAGTCAGCAATAAAACGTCCACAAACAATCACGCCATCGTTATTTTAACTTTTTTGTTGTTTTATTGGTTTATTTACGTACATATTAGAAGAGTTAGATTAGTAACTTTTTAAATTAATCCTACCTTTTAACAAATCTAAAGTTGCATTTAATTCCCTCATTCAAGATTAATCAAAGAAATTTGAAACATCAAACTGCAGACGCTACATTGTATATTCAATTTAAATGAGCTTTTTATGTCGGTGAATCAAAGTCAATCTTGCATAATCGTAATAAGTATACCACAAAGTTGATTTACAAACTACTTCATCATTTCACGCCAGTATTGCATAATTGTAAATCCCCTGCAGCGTAGCGGGGAGGAATGGCCTCCGTTCGTGTCCACTCCATAATTTTAAAACCCATTGAAAGATTTTAAAATAACTTGGCAAAATGATCACCATTGTGAGACAATATGCTGAGCACAACAACCACTACCTTCAAGGTAATCAAAGAAATTTGAAACATCAAACTGCAGACGCTACATTGTATATTCAATTTAAATGAGCTTTTTATGTCGGTGAATCAAAGTCAATCTTGCATATTCGTAATAAGTATACCACAAAGTTGATTTACAAACTACTTCATCATTTCACGCCAGTATTGCATAATTGTAAATCCCCTGCTGCGTAGCGGGGAGGAATGGCCTCCGTTCGTGTCCACTCCATAATTTTAAAACCCATTGAAAGATTTTAAAATAACTTGGCAAAATGATCACCATTGTGAGACAATATGCTGAGCACAACAACCACTACCTTCAAGGTCAAGGTCACACTAGTTCATATTTTGTGTCCGCTCCATTACTTTTAAACTTCTTGAAGGTATTTTGTAATACCTTGGCACAAATGCTCGAGACGATGTGCCCACTAAAAAACTCATGGAAAAGTTATTTAAATAACTTGGCAAAAATGATCACTATTGTGCAGAGCGCAACAACTAGGTCTATACCTCAAAGTCAAGGTCACACTTATAGGTCATATAAAGAAAAGTCCAAATTTCATGTCCACTCCATTAGTGTTAAAAAAAACTTGGCAAAATTGATCACCATTATGAGACAATGTGCAGAGCGCAACAACCAGGTCGCTACCCCCAAATTCAAGGTCACACTTAAAAAGTTTACATTTTGTGTCTGCTCCATTACTATTATACTACTTGAAATATTTAAAATAAGTTGGCACAAATGATCACCATTATAAGACAATGTGCAGAGCGCAACAACCAGGTCGCTACTCCTACAGTCAAGGTCACACTCAAATGTCATCTGCATACTAGAAATGTGTCCAAAGGACACAGAATCCCCCTATAAATGACACTGGACACACACTAAATGAATAGGTAAGTGGTGCATTTTCAAAGACAGCAGTCAGACAGTAGTTCAGCAGTCTCTTACAAAAGTAAAATCTTCAGTCTCTCTAATATCCTTTAAAAGATTGCATCAAGGCAACAAAATGGTAAGGGATAAGACTTACGTAAGCAATCTACTGTTATTTCTGTTGCGCCTATATAATAATTATATCAAAGCACTCATACCTGCATCTCATTACAAATGCACTAGAATGACATGATGTGTATGCTGTAAGTGTTGAAATTATTGCTGGGGATGTGTCGTCATCATATGATAACTAGATTATTTTGTAAAAAAACGCATGTCTCCCCCAGCGCATCATTAAAACAGGGGCACAGGAAAGATGGGAGAGGTCAGCTAGCGAAAGAATTGTGAACTGGAGAATAGGAATGATGTGTGTTGGAAAAAGGCCGTGGTATAACAAGGAGTACTATTGTTACAGACGATAAGGTCTCTATGACCTTGACCTTTAATCAGCTGACCCCAATATCTAAAGACTACTTTTACTCAACAAGGACAATCATGAACTTATGAAGTTTGAAGACTCTGTGTCGAATAGAACTCTTGTTATTGAGCAGAAACTATTTCCAAGTTAAAGAACTCTGTGACCTTAACCTTTGACCAGCTGACTCCAAAATCAGAGGGCTTCTTCTACTCGTTAAGGACAATCCTCCTATGAAGTTTGGAGACTCTGGGTTTATAGAACTCAAGGTATTAAGCAGAAACCATTTTCAAGTTAAAGATCACTGTGACCTTCGACCGGCTGACGCCAAAATTAACAGGCTTCTTCCACTCATTAAGGACAATCATTGAGTAAAGTTTCAAAACTCTGGGTCAAATAAAACTCCGCTTATTAAGCGGAAACCAGTTTTACATATATGGTCACTGTGACCTAGACCATTCACCGACTGATTCCAAAATCAGTAGTCCTCTGTAACTTAATGACAGTCATCCAATGAAGTTTGTAGACACTAGGTCAAATAGAACTTTAGTTACTTAGCGGAAACCATTTTCACATTCAAGGTCACTCTGACCTTGACCTTTGACCTACAAACCCCCAAAACAAAAGGCTTCAACTCAATTAGAGCAATTACTCTGTGACGTTTGCAGACTCTAGTTGAAAAGGTACTCTAGTTATCGAACGGAAACGATGTGACAGACGGACAGAAGGCTTGACGGACAGTGCAAAACAGACAAGAGAGACATAATAAAAACTGTTTGGAAATCCCACCATGCATACAGAAGTTATGAGCCGGACACGAACAATTTTCACTATATCCATATAAAGAATTAGCCAAAACTTCAAGTGTCCACTGTGACGATGATCTTTGAGTGAGCAACATATTTCTTGCACGCGACACGCCGACTTAGTTCATTTATGCTACATTATTTCGAAATCTAATCATGCACAACAAAGTTATGAGCCGGACACGAACATCTGTTGTATGTGCCTCCCCCTACACATATACACACACGGACAGGGTAAACACTATATGCCCGCTCGACATTTTCATGGCGGAGGTATAAAAAAGTCCACATTTCGTGTCCGCTCGATAACTTTAAATTGCTTGATAACTTGATATTATAATAACTTGGTACAAATGATCGAAGCATTGTGTGCACAGAGCGATAACCAGGACGCTACACCAAGGTAAAGGTCACTCATAGAAGTCAAATGTATATAAAAAACATTCTGTTTCTTCTCCATAACTTATTGACTATTGAAATTTTCCATGTTCTCAATATCTCATGAGTTGCACTTTCATCTTCATGATTCCATTATTTACAAATGTGAGGTACAAATGTAGCTGCCCATTTTCCAAAGAAAGCATTATCTTATGTCATATTAAGAGGTCTAACATTCTCGCTTCACACCTGTAATCCATTCCAATCTTCTACTGCGGCAGAGGATATAGCTGTCCTTTAGACTGCCTTGTTAAATTCTAAAATCGCAAGTTATTTGCAGTTTTTTACTTTAAAACGTAATACACGCGCGCATTCGCTGAAAATACCTATCTTATATTTTTGGGGAAACCATGGGATATCAAACTCTTTGATTATGTTCGTGTCGTTTGTGACAGGTTTTCAGATGTCATAGGGGAGAATCAGTAGTGTCATTGCACTTTTGGGAGAAGTTCCACTCCAGAGAAATACAAATGCACAGAATTCTAACGGGGGAAATCGAAATGTCGAGGATGCAGTTCGTGAGAGGTCACATTTGGGGCGACCAACTAGTTTATACGCAATCAAATGATCAAATTATCAAACACCTAAATCTGCGGAAGCAGTAAAAAGACAGTTCGTTATACCAGATATGAACTCAATTTTATGTGGTTGAATGAAAGAGCATCCAATAGACGTTCTTTCAAAACATACTCAGTTACAGATTTTTGATGAAAGAGAGTTTTATCATAAATGATATTTTAGATTTTATTTATTAAAAAAAAACAGGACCAACTTCACCTTCAAGAGAAATACGACGACATGTTGAAATGTATAATGATATTTTCTATCGCTTGAAGTTTACATAAAAACCAGATGCTTTGACTGTTGTTACTGTTTGAACAGTTTTAAAAGTTTTTTTTATCTCCATTGTATTTGTTTGTCGATGTTCATACCATAAACACTTCTTTGTAAGATATTTCCAGAAGGCAATAGTTTCAGCATTTGGAGGAAATCGTAAGTTCGACCGTAAATTATAGGTTCAAAGGAAACATAAAGGTTCTCATTGTGTTTTATTATATTTGATGTTTACTAAATTAATTTGCTTTTTTCAAATCACTAAATACTGATACCATAATTGTTTCTTATGCCAAAGGAACAGAAACATACATTCTATTAGAATTAAGCAACCCATGTACAGCTAAAAACATTTTATCGTATAAGTGTTTTGCATGCAAACGGATGACATATATCTCTATACAGTAAAATCCCTACCTACGACCATTGCATTAAAACCACCACTCCCGTAATGTGGCCGATTTTGAAAAGAACGGATTTTGTTTTACTTAAATTCAAGTGATATTCGTTTATTATTAAGACCGGTATGCTAATCGACTAATTCGGCCACCGGTCCCAGTACCATTCGAATTTTCCGCTCGCAATTAATGTCTGTTCATACAACCACTGAAATTTTCTTTTAGAGCCCTAGGCGGTCACATTATTTTACGACTTTGACATATGATATATAGACATCTTTATGGATTACATATAGAGGATGGTGATGTAAATAAGCAGTCAAACATTCACACGTGATAGAGACACGTGATAAAAAAATATTATTTATATATATAATGTATAGTTTTATTGTAATGATAAATTGTCAAACTCTTAAATACTATTGATCATCATTATAGATCACTTTATTCCTGTTATTCCACTAGTTATTGAACTTAACATTGTGCCATTAACGAAATCTGTTACATTTTTTGATAATTTTTTAGTTAAATCTAACCCCCTTTACACAGCTTGAGAGTAATCTTTACAAAATCTTTCACATACTAGAGTTCTTCTGCTTGATTTCTGCTGAACTCTGTGATAGTTAAAAATAAGAAAGCAATATTTCGCTATTTCTAACCTCTACCCCCGAATAACTTATATGTAGATATTTAATTCTTTAATTAATGTACCCAGAGTTCCTATTTTAACTGGTTCGTCTATTGTACTTTCATTTTTATGACATATCATTTTAGGAAGAAATACAGTTGTTTCTTTGTGGTTCTCTTAGTCATTCATTTTTTTACTATGTCAAACAACACTGATATATTCAACAAACAACTAAACAAATTAATCTTACTATATTATTTCGCAATAAATGAAATTACTTGCCATTTTAATTTTTCTTTCTTTTTTTTTTTCATTTTTCTTTTTTGTAATGAGCAAAATTCCGTTTGTAAGAGCCAGCTTTTGTTACAACCAAAGACTAGTAAGTAGAAAAGGTCATGCCAACGATAACGATCTATTCGAAAACCCCTGTTCGATTGGTCTTATTGGCAGAACAGTAGAATTTTAACTCTGGTTGCCTTAAGTCTAGTTAGAACGGATCTTCTGTGCAGCGAGAAGGTACAGGACTTATAAATAATAGGGCGCTTTTTCGATCGCCCGCTCTTCCAGATGAACCTTTCAGTTGAATATAATGTTATTAAAATTGATATGTTTCAAAGTTGTAGGAACATTTATAACCTCTGAACTCTTCGTATGATTAACAAAAACATACCCTTCTTGTTCGAGCAAGCCTTCCTGCGTTTGATAAAACTAGCTTGAAGAGACTTGCTAAGTTTGCAGCCGGTTTATTCATATATTTCTGCAATGTGTACGCAAACATTGCTTTAAATTGTATAAAACGTCAAAATACTGACGTCACTCCAAAGAATATAATTATAAAACAGCTGCTTAAAGTACTAGGAACGGTCCAGTTTTAACGCACTTGACTGGTAATCAAGGGTCGCTCGTCCGAATCCCCCTCCTCCGCTAAGAAGACTTACTTGTTTTTCGGATGAGAAGTAAAATCCGCCAATTTCAGTAAACAGTTAGATAGACAGAACAAGTAAAATGATCTTGAGAGTCTCTTGAAGTGGATTGTGCCTTAGGCAATCATGAATGTCTAAATATTTAATGTATCGTTACAGCGAATACATTCAGTTTGGTGATCTAAAGTCTTTATAAACAACGAAACGTTAAACTGAAAAGAAATCTTCTTAATAAATGATAAAAAAGACATTTCAGGAAATGATTGTGTACTGCTCTGCGCACTGAAGTGGTTCATAATTGTTTAACCTCAATTTTAACAGATCGTTACACAATAAAATTAAAATCTCTTTCAACCTACTCTGCTGCGGATCGGTTTAATGTTTCACTACTGTTCACTTTCTTACCTCTGCTAAAATGTAATTTTCAGAACGATATTTTTATTTTTAGATAGGGAAATCCACAGTAAACTGTTACTTTCCAGCCAATCAGCGGCTAGCTTGCAACGAATCGTCACATACATACATTTGACAACCCAAAACGTAAACAAACAATGCATGTTTGCATGCTACTTTTGTATTTTACTGATCAAAGTATTTTTTTAATATTTATACGTAAATAAACCAGTGAAATTAACAAAAGGTTAAAAACATGGTCCTATGATTGTTTGCGCGAGGCGATAATTTTAACGATTTGCAAGTTGATCAAAATTTGTATCTTCCAGAGACGCCATTTGTTTACAAAATTGTGAGAAAACACCTGCTTATTTATATTTTTGGGAGTCACGTCTTCGTTTCAAATATTGAAAATTTGTGTTAAGAATTTTCGGTCGCAGGATTATTGGTACACTTTCATTGGTCGTTTAAAGTTTATGCTGAAGGCCAATATCATAAATCTACAATTGATAAAGCAGCGGGTGTAAGCACGGTGCCGATACCACGTGACTTCGATGGATATGTGATGATGATATATTGTAAACAAAACGTCCATTGAGGTTACATTTTGTACGATATCTTTTTAAATACATCATAGTTTTTCATCGGATAGAGTTGAGGGCCCGCTCCCTTTGGTAACACAAACTGTCCCCAAATGTTTCTCGCAAATATTTTGTAGTTTTTTAATAAAGTGAAACGGCGCGTTTTAAATTGCTAAAATTGCGATGATATGTGTGGAAGCATATCTTATAAACGATGCTAAATCCACCTTTATAGTTTGTTTAAGAAACTTATTATATGACCGGAGCGAACAATATTTGATACAGAATAAACATTGTGTGTGGAATGCATTTAATTTAACAAGTGAACAAAATAATGCCAAATAATTCAAAAGAGATATGTGTGGAATAGGTTTTTAAAATGATATGTGTGGAGGCAATATTTCAACGTAACCACTATCAACATGGTTTTCGGCAAGAACAACATTGTTGCACACATCAAGTCGGCGCAGAAGATTTTGAAGACGCGAACATATCGGATTCATGAAATTTTACACATACAGACTATTTAAATAACTGAAGAATCGTTAGCTCATTTAATAGACCATCTGTGAGTGGAATTCGTACTCCTGCCGCCTCGATCATAGGTCGTATTTTAAGGGATCGCGTGTTAAGAAAATGTTGATAAGTATCAAACATGATCATTTTCATTTTCATACCGATGAAGCATTTCATCAGCTCTTCAGGTTAATATCTTAGTTTTTATTTCAGTTATTTCTGTTGAGTGAAACAACATGATAATAAGGAAAGATTAATTGTCAATAACAACTTGTACACGATTTTTGCTATACTTTTAATAATATCAAATATAGTCTGAACATCGACTGATAAATGTTTAACAGCATAATAACATAAAAATTGTTGCACGGAAAAACTGTATAATTCTGTTAGTGCGTGCGTTGTAGGTGTGTCTTTTTCATTATGTCTTCCCTACAATCCCAAGATATTGTTTTTCTTCTTTCCGTCCGTCTGTATGTCTGTCTGTATGTCACAAAGTTTGTCTGCCCTTATTCTTCATAACCGATGGTTGGATTTCAATGGGTCTTGCTATGTTTATTTGGTACTAAGCCAAGTTGAGAAAATCTTCGGCTTTTTCCGATTCAAAGATTTCCGGCGAAGTTATTGGACCTTGTATTTCCGAAAGTGAACACATATTGGCATATCTCTAAAACAGCTAGTCTA
Source organism: Cyclina sinensis (assembly GCA_012932295.1). Taxonomy (NCBI): domain Eukaryota; kingdom Metazoa; phylum Mollusca; class Bivalvia; order Venerida; family Veneridae; genus Cyclina; species Cyclina sinensis. Next base: position 5,156,183 of record JAAONU010000017.1, read on the forward strand.
ATTAAAAAACTTCATAGGAATGACTTAAGCAAGTACAGTTACAATTTTAGTTTATTTGCTCCAGTCGGCAGAATTTTAGGGGGTTTATTCACCTTGACTGGTCAAGATTTGAACACATATGGGCATATCTCAATCACCACTTGTCTGATTGTGACAAAAATTTACATGCATGCTTGTTAGTAAGTGTAGTTACAAGTATGGTTGGTTTGTTCCGGACCGCCGATTTTAAGTGGAAGGAGGTGCCTCCATTTGTTCAGAATATATTTAATATTGGTTTATTTCCCTAATCACGTTTCTGATTTTGAAAAATCTTCACCGAAATGATTTTTAGCAAAAGTATTTATAAGTTACGTTGATGTGATCCGGTTGGCTGTTTTAGTGGTGTTATGGGCCTTTATTTGTCACAATTGGAACTGATATGAGCAGATCTCCTTAACCCTTTGTCTGATTTTGACAAAATTTAAGATAAGTAAGTGTTAGCTAGTGTAGTTTTAAGTTTTAAAGATGTGTTAAAGTGCTATTAATCAGATTATAAAAAGCTTATTTTCTCAACTTGGCTTAGTACCAAATAAACATAGCAAGACCCATTGAAATCCAACCATCGGTTATGAAGAATAAGGGCAGACAAACTTTGTGACATACAGACAGACATACAGACGGACGGAAAGAAGAAAAACAATATCTTGGGATTGTAGGGGAGACATAATGAAAAAGACACACCTACATCGCACGCACTAACAGAATTATACAGTTTTTCCGTGCAACATTTTTTATGTTATTATGCTGTTAAACGATTCTATCAGTCGGTGTTCAGACTATATTTGATATTATTAAAAGTATAGCAAAAATTGTGTACAAGTTGTTATTGACAATTAATCTCTCCTTATTACCATGTTGTTTCACTGAACAGAAATAAATGAAATAAAAACTAAGGTATTAACCTGAAGAGCTGATGAAATGTTTCATCGGTATGAAAATGAAAATGATCATGTTTGATACTTATCAATATTTTCTTAACACGCGATCCCTTAAAATACGACCTATGATCGAGGCGGCAGGAGTACGAATTCCACTCACAGATGGTCTATTAAATGAGCTAACGATTCTTCAGTTATTTAAATAGTCTGTATGTGCAAAATTTCATGAATCCGATATGTTCGCGTCTTCAGAATCTTCTGCGCCGACTTGATATGTGCAACAATGTTTTTCTTGCCGAAAACCATGTTGATAGTGGTTACGTTGAAATATTGCCTCCACACATATCATTTTAAAAACCTATTCCACACATATCTCTTTTGAATTATTTGGCATTATTTTGTTCACTTGTTGAATTAAATGCATTCCACACACAATGTTTATTCTGTATCAAATATTGTTCTCTCCGGTCATATAATAAGTTTCTTAAACAAACTATAAAGGTGGATTTAGCATCGTTTATAAGATATGCTTCCACACATATCATCGCAATTTTAGCAATTTAAAACGCGCCGTTTCGCTTTATTAAAAAACTACAAAATATTTGCGAGAAACATTTGGGGACAGTTTGTGTTACCAAAGGGAGCGGGCCCTCAACTCTATCCGATGAAAAATTATGATGTATTTAAAAAAAAAAACATTGTAAAAAATGTTACCTCAATCGACGGTTTGTTTACATTTTGTACACCCACACATATCCATCGAAGTCACGTGGTATCGGCACCGTGGTAAGGTAACGGTAGTGTATTCACATAGTTGCTAAGGGAGCGGCGTAGTTTATACCAAGTACATACATGTACTTGTTTTAACAAAAGTAGTTCAACGTTACGTTCTTTTCAAAACATTATTTTCTGGGAATATGAAAAATACATGAGTAACAAAAATATACATGCTTTATATAGAAAGAAAACAATATAAAAAAGAATGAATTTTACGATGCAAATTGACGGTATTGAATAGAAATTAAAGAACACTTGTAAATTTATTGAATACAAATGAAGATATTATTAACTACTCATGTAAAAATACAACACATTTTTTTTTCTTATTTTACAATACAAATGAAACTGTTTAAAATATAAATGCAAACACTGAATATTGCAACGTTCCACACACCCATACGTATATGAAAACAGATATCTACATTTCATCTCCAACAGAACAAATAGTTTGCTGTCATTTCGAACAAAAAAGTACTTCCGAAATTCGATAATGGTGCCGGTCATATTATTTCATTTTGTTTTTCTTTAAGATTAATAAAAATGGAACTCAGAAGGGACGAAATCAACAAAATGTCTGCCAGCAGCATTGAAATTTAAAGTTAGAAAAGCTAAGTTTGAGGGAGTGTAAATTCTGAGCTTTAAATTGTACAGAAATAAAATCTTATTGGGCCTAGAATAGCTCTTGCTTGCAAAATGTAATAAAACAGTAGACCTTTTTGTAACATGCCCAACAGTTCATACGTAATTGTTGAGTAAAAGCCGGCTCAGCCATAAGCATATCTAACCAATCCTACCATATTTTAATGAAATCTTAAATCGAGATCAGATCTTACCTGCTTCCAACTTCATTTCGTTTTCGTGTCAATTGACAGGTACTTTACAGAGAAGAGGACAATGTGTAGTCTGCCCCTCAAAGATTTTATTACCACTATGAGTCTACTACAAGTAATTAAAATATTTAACGTGAACATGACTGATATTATTATCTGTAAGAGCTGAAAACTCTATAATGTTTGAACAAAATTCTAAAGTAATAGTGTAAATAAAAGGAGGGAATAATCTTTAAAAGTATGCTTCTTTGAAAAAATGTAATGGAGGTCAATGTGGCCTCTGTTTTAATAAGGGTTGGTATGTAAATAAATGAAACAAGAGGTCTATGGCGGCTCTCAAGCTCTCACCTGAGTATAACTGCTAAAAAGACAAGTGCCGTGTTAAAGAATTACAATAAAAATTTAGTTTTAAGTGAAAAAAATGCCAGTGAAAAACTTAATGCTCTGTCGGCTTTACTATTATAAAAATGGTCAAACTCATATGATTGAATGAAAATAATGCGTGTTATTAGTGTCAATATATTGTGCAAATTTTGTCACGGGAAACTTTATTTATGTCGAGAATAGCGCAGTGAACTAACGCTGTAGAATGTCTTGCATGAAATAACAAATATTTTTACATTGCATCAAAGGAAAAGGTATCAAAGCTAACAAACAGAAGTTTAGAAAGTATTATTTCTTTAGACAATCATATTACTTTTTTATTATTGATACGCCAGTTAACTAACAGCATAAGATAAGCCAAGGAATGATAAAATAGGAAAGGATAAAATAGGATTGGGGATAGGACAGGATAGGATATGGTAGGTTAAGATTTTTTTAAGTCGACAAGACACAAAGAAACAAATATACATAAGCTTTAGTCAGCTTTTAACTAACAATTCTAACACAATTGTATAATAATAACATAATGCTTCTAAACAGACAGCAAAACCAAATTTGGCATGGTTAATAAAAGCATAAGAAATGAGCCTAATCAGTGAAATGTATGGGCTATAATGCGTTCGGTTAAGAAAATAACAGATCACTCGTTATAAAACAATAGACTAATTACAGGCAAGAAGTTTATAAGTTACCGCTGGTCGTCAAAACTACGTGAAAAACCACAGCAACACATTAAGATCAGCAACATAAAAAGCAAATCATAATAACACAAAAAAGCAAAGCTAAAGAGCACAAAAAACAAAGCATTAGAGCACAACAATATGCAAAGCATAACAGCAAATAAAGCATACCGAAGATTACAAGTCACAATATTTATTGATCCATATAGATATATCTTACTCTGAGAAAAAAACGGGTTCAGAAGAAATGGGCCTAGGATCCACTATTTGTTTAGAACTGCAACTGGATGCAAACAAGGTTGGACATGCAAATAAATAATGTTTAATACATGCATGCTTTGTTTATGACTGATAGACTGTTAATTCTTTTTTTCTTATGGCAACCATATTAATGTGGTATTTTTTAAACGTAAATAAACTTGGCAAAATCAAGTGTCCTTTGATAATTCTTTTGATCACAATTTACATAAGATATTTCTCCAACATTTCTATAATTCAAACGTTTAGAAAAAACACTCTGACGACTTGTTTAAAATGTATTAAAATTCCAATAATCCTTTGAATTTTTCAAATAAAAGCCTTTTCAGTCTTTTCAAATTGTTTATCGATGTATACAATACTACAAACATTTCTATGTATTTTTAACAACGAAGGTTATGTCTTGTTCAAAGACACTAAATACAAACACATTTGTATAGCGCTAAAAGTATTCAAAAAATATTAATGTTACGCTTTGTAAGTCTATTGGCACATTTATATTACAAACGATTCAAAGTTATTTCTGAATCATCATAAATCAACCAGTCAATTTATTATCTATAGGACACTTGAAATCGGTCTTCAGTCTTTTTCCTGAATATGGGTTCAGTTTCTACACTTTCCAAACCACTAGGTAGTTCGTTCAACCATCTCAGACCAACCTAAGAGATGGGTCTGTCTGCTGTCTTGGTTCTTTGTTCAAGTCGCCAGATGATCTCAACCTGTACCTTTTCGGTGCCTGATGAAACAGTGACTATAAATATGTTGGAGCTGTTCTATGATTGACATGGAACACAAGTACTAGAATTTTTATTTGATTCTCGCATGAATCAGTAATCAGCGTAGTACTTTTATAAGATTGACACTTTGTTTTTCTTATGTCGCATTCATGACCACACGTGCTGCATGATTTTGCTCTCTATTCAATCTATCTATTGATAGGCGGAATGGCAGCATAAAGTCCATTGCAAAAATCTGAGTAAAAATGGACGAGTCCATGTACAAGGGTCTCGGTAGATTTGAGTAACATATTTTCGAATATCTTTCAGATTTCTCAGCTTGACATTTGAGTTTTAGTTTTTTTCTAAAGTGATTATTAGTATGTATTAAAATGTATTTTGGACAGTTTTTATACTGTTGTCTTGTGGGTTTAAAGATGAAAATCACATTCGTCCTCACACAAAATTACTGCACAATTTGCCTTCAAATTTAATGATGCAATTTGTACTTTTTGAGGCAGGGAGCGTCAACGCGGCATTGAAAGTTCAAAACGAAGTATTAATGTTAAACACGTATTTTTACATACCTGAATTACTAATTTTATTGGTTTTGGCTTAAATTGCCAACAACAACAGAATAAACTAGCGCCAACCAGAAAAAAAAATAACGTGAGCGCCATCTAGACCTGAAACAGAAATACATGAGCGTCACGTATAATAGATTAGTACGAGAGATGCATAGACCTAGAATAAAATAAGACGATCGCAACCTAGAATAGAATAATGCAAGTGCCACCAACAACTAGAATAGAATCATACGAGCGCGTAAAAAAGAATATTTAGAGTGCCGCCTAGACCTACAATAGAACATTCCGGGTGCTAACTAGAACTAGAATAGAATTATTCAAGTGCCACCTAGACCAAGAATAGAATGAAAAAAAAATGGCAATCCAGACTTGAAATAGAATATTATGAGTACCACCTAGACCTAGAATAGAATAATTCAAGCTCCACGTAGACCTAAAATACATAATAGGAGAGTCACATGGACCTAAAATAGAATAACACGAGCGTCAACTAAACCTAAAATAGAATAAAACAAGCGCTACTTAGACCTACATTAGAATAAAACGTGTGCTATCTAGACCTAAAAGAGAATAATACGAGCGCCACCTAGACCTAGAATAGAATATACCGAGTGCCACCTAGACCCAAAATGGAATAATACGATTGCATCCTAGACCTTGAATAAAAATTGCGAGTGCCACATAGACATAAAAGAGAATAATCCGAGTAACACCTAGACCTGGAAAAGAATAATACGAGTTACAACTAGACCTAGACTGGAATAATACGAGTGCCACCTTGACCTGGAATAGAATAATCTGAGTGTCACTTTTACTTAAAATAGAATAATACGAGTGCCACCTAGTCCAAGAATAAAATAATCCGAGTGCCACCTAGACCTGGAATAGAATAGTACAATCGTCCCCTACAAAAGAATAATATGAGTGTCATCTGGAAAAGAACAATATGAATGCCAGACAAAAAACAAAAGCAATAGCGTCACCTAGACCTAGAATAGAATTTTACGATCGTCACCTAGAATAGAATCGGCACATGAAATAGAATGACATGAATGCCGAGTAAATTGAATAATATGAGCGTCACCTAGACCTAAAATAAAATGATACGAACACTATCTAGAAACAAGAAAAGTATAACACTGACGTGTTATATGTGGACGACATTTAAGTGATGTGGATTATTGGGTGAAAAGGTGGCCAGCAAGCTATGATATACTGTAAATAAACAAATATTGGAGTGGAAGTTTATTTTGCTCTTTATCGACTATTGAGGAATTTTCATGGCCTTGGGTTGATGTTAAAATTTGTCTACAGGATATTTATTGAACCTTGAGATTGAACTGGCTAGGTTAGAACATGGGTTCTGCATATCATCTTGATGAGCTGAACAAGGGACACAGGATGATCACAATAGCAAAAAACACCCTTCGGGCATATATAGATATTGTTGACTTATATTCTACTAAAATGAAATTTCTGTTCATTTAAATAAAATGCTTAGAATTTTCAAATATTTTGCATGTGTAGGTATCTTATGAAAAAACAGGTTACTTGCAAAATTGGGCAGTACATCTCCAAATTTGTCCTTTTGTCCCGAGTTTGACCTTTATAGACTAAATTTCTGATAACAACCAAAATGTCTTCACATTTATAGGGTTGTGTTTTGTAGCACGCTGTTTATTAAAAAATGTAACAATTAAACTGCTTTTGACACTCCACTCCACCTGCCTCTTTAATTTTTATTATCTTCTTATGAAATGGCTGGCAAATGTGTCCCATGGACACATTTTTAGTGAGTGATTGTTTTTATAGTTTTATTTTTTAAAATAAAGATAATGTTAACAAGTATTGCTTTCTTGTGTTTGTGGTAAACTTATTGTCAGCTAAAGTTTTACCCCCTGTTTACGGTTGTATTCAAATCAGAGTCAGTTTACCTTCCTAAAATTACTGGAAAGAACATGTACTAGACTGCAAATGTTACCAGTAAACTGTCAACAGAACTTACAATATTGGTCAGTATGCATAAATCCTAGTTAGTATAATAATACTCTTGTATTTTGCTAGAACATTATAGTTGGAGTACCACAGGGTTTTAGAAAAATAAGTGAAATTGTCAATACTAAATTTGATAAATAAGTGTTGAAAATGATCAAGATCAGTGATGGTCAGTATTGATTAGAGTGTTCAGTAATTATGTACAAAAAAATTCCAGTGAAGTTGGACTATAATTTATGGCAAGGCAGGTAAAGAAAAAAGATTTTTATCATATTCAGCTTAATGAGACTAGCTCCAATGGACCTCTACTGCACAGAGATAAATTCTCTCGGATAAAGGTATTGCATTACCTACATGTATCCATTACTTGAAAATATAAACCCAGCACTACGCGACACTTTTGCAGTATTTTCAGTGCTTTGATTTAATGTACACGTGTTTATCATTTTAACGCCATCTTGGAAATACAGCGGCGGTCAGTTCAACATTATCACAAGAAATCAATTATTACGCCGAATTATCACTACACATACGGTTTCGAGGGTACATTGATTCGCATCTAAATAATATTTTCTACATGCTTAAACATAAAATTTTATCAAAGAAGACCCATAGATCTAACATAATTTAACAATAAATCTCCACATAATCAACCAATTATAAGAAAGTACGTTGAAATCTTCCCTTATTTGCATAATTGGTACCCACGTTCAACAACGCCAGACAATCGCTGGTACTTCACTATCGCTGTAAATGTATATCTAAAGCCGGATACATTATTGAAAGAGATGTTCAAAAAGTTTATCTGTCCTCTCAGTTAACTCGAACATTTTCCCATTATAAACTAATGTTTCTATTTACGTAAATTTCCAAAATTAATAGATTTCATTAATAAAATTAACATTCTCTTGGAAACTACAGAATTTTCAGCATCTTTTTATGACACAAACACAAGAAACATAATTTCCTAAAACAAACCCACATACACTGTACTTTTTTAGTAACCCTCATGTCTCTTATGGGTCTGAATAGATGTACGTTGTAAAGGTCATCTAGTAATAGTTACTAGTACTTATAATTTGTGACCCATAATTCGTCCAGAAAAAGAAAAAAAAACAGAAGCGCTGCACAGAAAAGAAGAATATGAGCGCCATGTAAACCTAGAATAGAAATATACGAGCGTCATCTGAACCTAGAAAAAGAATTATATACATGCCACCTAAACTAATGTTGTCTGTTTCTCGAAAAAGCGAAACTAGAGTTTGTGCTTATGATCCTGACTTTAATTATAAAACGGTTCGTGTATATCCATGTTCATAAGATCAAATAATAATAATAATAATTACGTGTAAGAAAAACCATTGAACAGTAAAAAAGTAGTAAACATTCGTCACAATTTCCTTTGCAAGAAGGTGTTAAAAAATTATAACATTTGACCTCTGGTGAGTTTTGTGTAGAAGGTATTACCATAAATACCAGAGTGTAAATTTGTACATTTGTATTTATTACTGTTAAAATGGCACCTACTAATACACATTCTATACTCGAACGTTGAGGAACTTAAATGTTGTAAGTTTAGACGTAAATAAAGCCTTTACATTCAAGGGCAATGTGATAACATGTTTTGATATATAACATATTTTCTAACGTTTAAAGTTTACATTAAAGCTACGTGCTTTGACTATTGTTACTGTTAGAAATCTTTTTAAAGAATTTGTATGTATTTTCAAGGTATTCAAGCTATTTATTTGTTATTGTATTCATACAGTTTTATATTTCATATTATGTAAATACAGATGGGGACCCGCAAAAGAGCGGACTAAGATATGAGAACTGAATACACATGTAGCAGATTAGATTTTGCAAGACATTTTTTATTGTATAAAAGTAGGAATGTAAACGGTTAACCCGTTATCCGAAAACCCGTTTGTATGTGCAGTTAACCGGTTTAAAGTTCGGCAACCGATTAACCGGAAAAAATAATAATAAAATGTTAGAAAAATTAAAAATACACATTTAAAATCAAAAGTTTATGAAATATATCAAACATCGCGTTAATTTCATGTTCTGCCTGCCTCTTGCAGGTGTTTACCTGTCAGTAAATTAGTCCATCGGAGGTGTGAAAAATACGATTGTCGCGCAATTAACAGCGCAATGACACTTTGACACTTCTCCTTCCGTTTGAGTTTTTCTCCTTAAAATTGAAATAGCCTGATTAACAAATTGCTTCATCAGTTGTTTAATAATTAGATATATCGGCGATTATTGATGTACTTTTTGTGTCGCCCTTTCGAAGAATCGGCGATATATATGAATCGCTTTGTCCGTCGGTCCGTCCGTCCGTTACGAACACTTAACGTTGGTTATAACTTTGCCATATCTTAGCATTTCCTCATCAAACTTTCAAATTTTATTTCTTACAACAACAGGGTAGTGGTGTAACAAAAATCTGTTATTCAAGGTCACATTTGACACAGTTATGCCCTTCTTTGTACTTGGATGTTTGTGGCTATAGGGATTTCTTTGTCTGTCTATTTGTGGCTATAAGGATTACTTTGTCTGTCTATTCATCTGTCCATTGTGAAAACTTAACATTGGCTATTACTTCCATTTTAAATATTTCTTCATCAAACTTTATAATCATATTGCTTATGTAGCAAACATCTTTTGGTCAGGGTCATGTTTGACATGCACAATTCTGTACTTAGAAAACTTAACGTTGGCTATAACTTTGCCATTTCTTAAAATTTCTTCATCGGACTTTCATATTATGTTGGCTTCGTTAGATTTTCAAATTATATTAGCTACAACAGCAGACTCTTGTTTACCTTTTGAGTTGTTCTAACAAAGTATCCAAAGGTGACACAAGTGTTCAACTGAACACCCATCTAGTTAATAAATGGAATCAAACACAGTCGTATTTTTTAAATGATTTAAAGTCTTAAGATCAGAAACGTAATGAAGTGAATTATATGTAACATGCGGTACATTTTTACGAACTGAGTAAATATTTAGGCAAATGTCGGCGAAGTACAAAGTTCAGAAAGTAAGCAGCGTAAATGATCAGATTGTAAATATTTCCGTAGCAAGGCTGTCTGTCCGTCAATACATTTGTGAGTTCATACGTCAGTATACGTCTCCAACTGATACAACAGAATCTTTGGCATACGTTGCAACCACAATAACCCACACGCAGATAATTTCCCGCGTTTCTCTCGTGTATTATTTATGATATCTATACGCGGTAAAATGCAATTGATTAATGATGACGATCCCGTATTTCACAGACAGTGCAATCCTCGATGCGGTTAACTGGTTAACTGTTCGGGAGATCTAACGATTAACCGGATTTCCAGTGTTTATTCTGGAGTTTTAAACTTGCTTTGTATATAGCTTTGCTATGCAAGATTAAATGTTGGACAGAAGCACTCTCAGAAGGTGTAAACCAGATTTCACCTTTGAACTCAACTTTCAAAGAGCTTCATACAAGGAAGCTCCCTGACAAGTTTCATCAACTTTGACCCAGTGGTTTAGGAGGAGATGTTGTGTAAAGGAAAATGTTGACGCACTAACGCACTCACGCACTAACGCACGACGACGGACGACGGACGAAATGAGATCACAATAGCTCACATGAGCACTTCGTGCTCAGGTGAGCTAAAAACTAAAGCTATAGTATTCGGGTCCAGAAATAATGGATTTTTTTCTTTCACTACAGATAATCAACCAATAAAAATTGTAAAACAATACAAATACCTAGGCACATTTTTTCTCTAACTCGAGTAGTGTCCTTACAGCTAGAAAGCATTTAGTCCAACAAGCAGAAAAGGCAATGTTTTTTTTTTACAAAAGAACAAATTATCATTCATTACCTATAGATTTAGTACTGAAACTCTTTGACCATACAATAGTACAATAGTACCAATTTTGTTATACTCATCCGAAATACGGGGCTATAAAAACAGTAGCATAATTGAAAATGTACATAATGAATTTCTACGAAAAAATAATAACCTAAGGAAATCCACATCCCTTTACTGTTTGTATGCTGAATATGGCTGTTACACTTTAAATTTTATAATTAAAACTAGAATGATTAACTTCTGGGACAAATTAATTACAGGTAGTCAAAATTAATTATCCTACCAAATTTACAAATAAATTATATGCTTCAAATATCAAACTTCAAATCAAAGTGGACTGAATATATCAAGCAGATCTTAACTTGAATTGGCAGACCTGATATATGGGAGAATCAGAATAATATTCAGATAACGACAATTTAAAATTAAGTGAAACAAATTCTTGTAGACCAAAACACCCAACATTGGCATGCTTCATTACAAAACTCCACAAAGGATTAAATTACTCAACTTTTAAAGAAAATATAAAATTAGAACAAAATCCTCTGAAATTCAAAAAATCTGATTACATATTAAAAAAGATCTTTTAAAATTTAAAACTAGAAAATACTTATTCCGCGCACAGAACTTGTCATTTATGCAATATATCTGACATAGCCAATGAAATTCATTATCTTCTTAAGTGCCCTTTTTTCTTAGATGGAAGACAAACAAATATAAAACAATACTACTATATAAGGCCAGATATTCTAAAATACAGGGATTTTCTCACAACAAAATCAACTCACCAATTTTCCCACCTTTGTAAATTTGTAAAGAGTTTATTGACAGTAATTAAAAAACCTGTATAACATGCTAGACATGCTAGACATTCTATTATTTATAATATAACATAGTCCTAATTATTCTCATTTATTTATCAATTGACAACCTGGCTTGTTTACTGATAATATTAGATTTAAATCTTATTTTTCTGCCACTATTATCGTTCAAGACAAATTTCTGTCGAGAATTTATTTTCTGCAATGTTTGTCTATCTAATATTCTTATGGAATAACATGTTTAATGATTCTTATTAAAGAATGAAAAGAAATGAAAAGCTAGATATGTGTTCACAGGACAAAGGTACCTACACCTTGTACCTTTTTTTCAGAAACAAAAATGTACAGACAGGCAGAGTCGAAGGCGAAAAGAAAAAAAAAACAAATGCTCTTTGTCGCATGCTGTGTAAGTTGGGGCTTAACCAATGAACTTAAATATAAGAAATTTTTAAATGCCCACTTCTTCCATTTGAAGGGTAATAACTGTGGCCATACTAGGATGAGCTGCAAAACCTCAGGTGCACAACAACTCTAAAATGCTCGTTTTTACTATTTAAACAGGCCTTAACTATGGTCATACTAGGACGAGCCACAAACAAAACTCCACGTGCACAACTGCTCGTGATGGTTACATTCATGAAAGTTTGTTTGTTTGTTTTTAAATATACATTTTTATTGCTTTAACATATTTTAAAATGTCCATTTTTACAGTTTTCAAGGGTCGTATCAGTAGCCATAGTTCGATGACCTGCAAACAAAACCACAGGTGCAACTCATGGATAACATTCATGGAATCTCCAAATACTATAGGAGCTACGTGCGACACAAACATACACAAGGTAATATCCGATATTACACCTGACCTGTCTTTATTTGGGCTAAGCCAGGTACCGTTAAACTTATTGAAAGTTGTAAACGGTTGGGTATAACTATCGAAGCTGTTGTCAGGAAGTTAATATAATTGAATACGACAGAGGACCAACTCAACACGAGGAATGTTCAAAATGTTTTATGATTTGCAACAAATCGTTGAGGCTTGTATTTTTTTCATATCGTACCCCAACGGCACTTCCAATAGTTAGAAATGCATATGTTTTTGTCTATGTGTGTATTGCTGTCATTGATATACTACCGAAATACTGATGAAAGAAGAGACTGGAAAGTATTTCAGCACATATTTTGTTTCTTACTTTCACACTGGTTTGACATATGTTACTTAGATTCCATAATATTTTGCCATTTTCTTTGTTTTCTTTTTTCTTCTCTTCTTTTTTTTTACTTTGGGCAACTTTTTTCAGTAGTCACTTTTTTTTCTGGAAGTCATTCAAAAGAATATAACAAATCTACCAAACTTTCAAGAATATTTAAACAAAAAATAAGTGAAATCTAGAAAGCGAAACACCAACTGTTACAATGCTTATATTACCATTACATTAACATTACCGAGCATCTTTTTCTTTTTGAGTTTATTTACCGTCGGTACCGGTTGCCCATATGTCTGACACCCCTAGAAGTTTAAAGTTGGCTGTGGGAGATAGTGCAGGATACAGAAAACAACCCAATCGAGACACACCCCTTGCTCTTTTCCATCCTCAGTTTATACCACTGATTAGTGCAACCTCGGTTTAACGTCTCCCATGAGGACATATATGTAAGTGGAAAAGCAAGATCGAACTGGCGACAGTATTGCCAGTTCAGCGAGAAACTACTAGACCAATGATCCACACCTTACATAAGCATAATCTTAAAGATTGTCACACGTTATTGTCTTCTGCCGAACTGATTTTGTTTTGCGTTTTCAACAATACACAACATTTCAATCAAGTGTAATCGACGAACGTGGTCATACTAAACCTTATGGACTTATTAACACAAATGGTAAAAGCAAATTCACTTTCAAGAACATCAGACCTGAATGCGAAGTTTTATGTAAAAAAGAGTCACTAGCTATTTTCTAGCCATTTTTTGTAACAGTTGACAAGGACTTTCTCAATTAAAACCCGTTGCCTCTTTGTGCAGCAGATGGAAAGAATCATCCTAAAAAAACTTTATAAATATCGACGTAATTTTCTTCATCATCCTCCCCCATGTCTCTTTGGGTCTGGTTCTGGCTGTGGGTCTGGCTTTGGTGAATCTCTGCTTCCACAGACATCCTATCACCCTCAACCTGCTGCCTCATCTGCTCCTGCCCCTGGTCCGGTCCTGCTTTTTCTGTCTCCTCTCTCAGAGTCACCAGGTCAGACTCCCCTGCTCTTGCCTGCACACCCTCCTGCTTTTTCACCCTCTTCTTGGTGCCATCGCCACCTTTTGTCACCCTCTTCTTTGGGCTTTTCTTTGGGGGCATTTTAACAAATTTCCAAAAAATGCTGCTACAAATTGCTTTGTTGAAAAGTTCTAGCGACATGAGACAACTTCTGCGTCACAAAAAATACCATCACAAAATACAATAAATTTCGAAAAGCCCTCTTTTTTGAAATCAAATTCTTTCTACGCAAATACGAGCGATAGAAAAATATATCATCATAACTACGAGATTGTTTTGTGAGTGAAGGACAATAAAGGATAAAGAAAACTAATTTGAGAACACGACACACATATAAGGTATGGGTAAGTCTCGTTATTTTTAAAAAAGTTTGAAAAAAATACATTTTCGTTTTTTTTAATTTCAGGAAAAAGACTGTTTTAAATTTACTTTTGTATACTTTTCTCACTCTGACTACAAGAACGTACACAAAAGGTGGAATAATCATTGCATATATAACATTTCTATTTATCATTTTCACATCGTTGACGTCACACCATGTAACATACAACATGCGACAAAATTGCAAGGTTGTTTCGTGTTTCAGTGACCTAGACAGCTTTTAAAGGTAATTTAAAGAAGGACGAAAACATCGTGTGTTTGCAAATACCATTAAAGTCAAACTTTTACGTTGATTATATGACGTCAAAGTTTTTGTTCCTTTACTTATGACATTTTAACTCGGCCTTTTGCAAATAAATGATTCACTTTATTTGATCATGGTATTTACTTAGCTTACAGATTGGTTTTCCTCAGTTTTGATTTAATTTTATATCATTTATTTTCTTTCTTACCAAATATATCGAGGAATAAAGCAACATAAGTTCCTGTGAAAAATTTAAACAGATATAAACCCACCGTTTCCACTCATATTTGTAAAGACGCAAACATGTATGAGAAATCAAACCTTTTATAAATATTCATCATAAACTTTTTAGCTCATCTCACAGTTGATCGATAAAATCAGTAATCTATTTCCATATTGTGCTCTCAATCAAAGAGAACGGCTAAATATAAGGCTAAAAATATTTGTATAGACGAATCTTGAATGTATTCAACAATTTCATAGCTATGTAAATAAGTGGTCGTGTGACAAATACACGCTACACGCTAAACTCGAATGCAGACGAATTATCAATGTATGATATGATATTTCTTCTTTTGAAGTTTAAGTTTACATACTAAAATTTTCGTGGTCAGTCGTTGAGACTTTAATAGCTCTGAAACCGGCTCGTGAAAAGTTTTTCTAATCAACTTAATTGTATTGGGTCTTTAGTAAGTGGGATCTAGTGTAGACTCTTTCTTCTAATATGTTCGTTTAATTTTACCGATTAGCCAGGAATCTGGAAAAATACCCGTTTCTAAATCTAGGTTAAACAGTTACGGCAGATATGGATACCTTCGATTTAGAGGTCTTTATATTTCCGTTATGAATAGTATCATAGTGTGAATCTGCTTTCGAGCAATTTATCATAGTTATATATTTCATTTCATTTCACTTTCTGTGATTGGTCAGTTTAAAGTTACATTAGAATATATTATAGTTTATTATGAAATCGAAATCAGACGAATTATCAGAACTAACATCACTGCATTCAGGTATATTTTATTGGTTATGTTATACAAAGAAACCATTTGATGCGCTTTTCAGTATTTTCAAATAATCTCTTGGATTAATTGTGCAATGATTATGGGGCTTTTTTCGTTATAAATTTACGTCTTTGTGTATAGGTATTAATTGATTATTTATATTATTTGCATAGCACCATAACACTCTTGAATTTACTTTTTTAGTCGTTGGCCTTGACAGACGAGCATTTACACCGCATGCGGTGCTCTTGTTTGATATACAGCTCAGACGCCAAGTTCTGCAACTCTTAATTGCATTTTGACAAAGTAGTCCCCCCTTGTTTACTTCACTTTTTTTGTTTGTTTTAGTAAATTGGCACAATCAAAGGTTAATGTTACTTGTTTCAATCTTGATTTGAAGATATATAATCTATTGATACTATTACCTATACAATGTTGACTTTCTTTCCACTAGAGACAATTTCGTTTTATACGTATCATTTTGCATCAAAAGTTATTCTCCTTTTCTTCTATCCAAGTCAGCTTCTATTAAGGACATTGGTGAAGGTATGACTCGCATTCAGCAATAGTTCTAGTTTAAATAGGTATTATTATACATTATTTTTGCATGGTATTCTTTACAATACTGTCCAGTTTTTACCAACTAACGGTACATCTTTATGCCCCAAGTTGAATAGATCGGGAAGGCATATTGATTTTAGTCTGTCGGTTTGTTTGCCTGTTTGTCACAAAACTCTAACTTTGACCATAATATGAAAGTTCTTCCACTTACAGCCTCCAACTTTAACAGATGCATGCACCTTAATAAACTATACCGTCAACACTTACTTAGAGGTAACAGGGTTAAAGGTCATCATCTACAAGGGCATGGCGCTCATTCGAACGTTGTTTATATTTTCAAAGATCGTACATTTTTTATCTTTTGTACCACTAGACATAAAGTTGCCCATTGCTTTATATCCTTCCAAATTGTTTCATTATTTAGAATAATCCTGACATTGGTCACATTCATACAAATTATAAAATATTTTTATGTGTCATTATTTGTATCGTAAATCTTGCACTATCGTTACATGTTATAATTTTTAGCTCACCTGAGCACAAAGTGCTCAAGGTGAGCTTTTCTGATCGGTCTTTGTCCGTCGTCCGTCCGTCGTAAACTTTTCATTCAAACGACATCTCTTCTGAAACCACTGGGCCAATTTAAATGCAATTTGCCTGTGACGTTTCTTGCATGAAGTTCTGCCCAGATTATTCAAATGGTTTCGGTCCATTACATTTCTAGGTCTCTGGAGCTAAAAAAAGTTTAAAAGTTGGATTTTTAAACTCGTCTTCTATAAAACCTCAAGGTCTGGAGCTTAGATATTTGGTAAGAAGCATCATGTGGTAGACCTCTACCAATTTTTATTAAATTATGACCCTGGGGTCAAAAATGAAACCACCCCAGGGGTCAAATGATTTTACATAGATTTATATATAGGGAAAACTTTTAAATCTTCTTGTCAGAAACCACAAGGCCTAGAGTTAAGATATTTGGTGTGCAGCATTGTCTAGTAGACCTCTACCAAGTTTGTTCAAATCATGACCCTGGGTCAAAAAGGCCTTGCCCAAGAGGTCACAAGTTTTACATAGAGTTATATAGGAAATTGTTTTGAAAATCTTCTTGTACAAATCATGACCCCCGGGTCAAAAATGGCACCCCAAGGGTCACTTTTTTACATATAATTATATAGGGTTTTTTTTAAAAAAATCTCCATGTCAGAAACTTCAAGTCGTAGAGTTTAGATTTTTAATGTTAAGCATTGTCTAGCGGTTCTCTAATAAGTTTGTTCAAATCATAGCCACTGGGTTAAAATAGGCCCTGCCCCGGGGTCACTTGTTTACATAGAATTATATAGAAACAATTTAAAAAAATCTTCACATCAGAAACCAAAAGGCATAGAACTTAGATAGTTTGTATGTAGCATTGTCTAGAGGACATCTACCAAGTTTGTTCAAATCATGGCCCCTGGATCAAAAATGGCCCCGACGAAGTGGTCACATGTTTCACAAAGAATTATATAAGAAAAACTTCATCTGGTAGACCTCTACCAATTTTTTAAAATGATGACCCTGGTGTCAAAACTGACCCAACCCCAGTGGTCAATTGATTTTACATATATTTATATATAGGGAAAACTTATAAATCTTCTTGTCAGAAACTACATGGGCTAGAAGTAAGATATTTGGTGTGCAGCATTGTCTAGTGAACTTCTACCAAGTTTATTCAAATCATGACACCTGGGTCAAAGATGGCACTACCCCGGACTCACTTATTTTACATATAGTTATCTAAGAAAAAGTTTTAAAAATCTCCTTGTCAGAAACCAAAAGGCGTACAGCTTAGATATTTGGTATGTAGAGGACCTCTACCAATTTACTTTTTAAAAGTTTAAAGTAATGCTCATATTATATATACCTCTGATTACTAGAGCAGGAATCTTAGAATCGTACTTTTAGTTTTGCTTTGTCTGACTGAATATCGAATTCAGTGCTACTGAAATTGGATAAAACAAATAACATGTATGTTCTGAATAGAAGCAGTTATAGTCGGCCTACAAAGGAATCTTGGGTTTGCAAAGATTAAAGACAACTTCAAAAACTACGTTCTGATGACTGATAATCACACTACCAGCCGTATATTTCAAGAGCTATTATGAAATGTAACTGAAACCTTTAAATTCAACATCTCTAGTTGCAACAAATTATTTACAAAGATAATCTTTTGATAACTATTATTGAAAGATCTGTTTGACAATCAGTATTTTTTGATGTAGAATAAACATTCGGTATCCACAGAGAAATCTGAAGATAGCTTTATGTAAGGATTCAAGTACATCCATAAATACGCCAGGCGCTGACTTCAGAATATATCAGTTTCAGCTTCAAGCATACCAATGTTTTGCGCCTAGATATTGTCTTTATCCTTCAAGGTCAAAGTCTTTTGTTGTTCATAGTTCTTGTTTTATTATAAATATATATGTATATTAAAATCGAAACTTAAAACAAAATTCTTCTTCAAAGACGCAAGGCGCTGAGCTTAGATATTTGGCATGCAGCATCGTTTAGTAGTTTACCAAGTTTACGCAGATCATGGCACCAGGGTCAAAATGGCTCCACCCCAGGCCATATTATTTCACAGAGGCTTATGAAGGGAAATCTTTGAAAATTTTCACTGAATTCACAAGGCCTTGGGCTTTTTGGTTTATAGATTTGACTTGTGGCCCTCTACCAAATTTGTTCAAATCATGGCCCCAGGGTCAAAACTGACACTGTCCAACGGGCCATAATATTTCACAGAGACTTATGTACAGAAAATTTAAAAATCTTGTTCTCTGAAACCTCAAGGGCTAAGGCTCAGATATTCGGTATGCAACAATGTGTAGTGTACTTCTATGAAGTTTGTTCAATCATTGTCCCAGAGTCAAACTTCACCCAGTCCCAGGGACCACATGATTTCACGTATGCTTATAAATTTGAAAATCTTCTCCACAGAAACCACAAGGTCTGGGGCTAAAATATTGGGTTTGTAGCATGAACAGTTGACCTCTACTTAGTTTGTTCAAATCATGGCCCTGGGGTCTTAACTGGTCCCACCCAAGATGCATCATGATTTTACATACGCTTATATAGGGAAAACAACAACAACAACAAAACATCTTGTCATATAGGTTTACCTAGAACTCCTCTACAAAGACTGTTCAATAAATGACCCTGGGGTCATCCCACCATGGTATGGGGGCCAGAAGGGGCATATTTTCCAAAGTTTGCATTATTGTGATCTATGGCACTTAGATCTATACTTCAGCCTACTGAATCATTTAGTCAGTTTAGTTTGTTGGTACCGATAACAGTGATGATTTATAAATTTATGAAGCATATCTTGTTTTTTTAATACATACTGGATAGTATAAAGACACAAAACTCACGAGAATGTAAGTATTTATTTCACAATTCAAGTAAAAATAGGTGATCATTTTGTTAAACACCAGATATCGAGAAGTTCCAGAAACAACTGGAGGAAAAGAAACATGAATATGAAAGGTTTTGTTTCTATCAGCTTACATTTTAGATGAAACTCGGTATTTAGCTCTTTAGATATCTCATTATGCGGCTATCTGCCCTTTCAGTCCTTTGATGAAATGTGTAAAACGGATTTCGTTGACATCATTTACAGCTGTTCACTTGATGTAGGACGAATCTCTTTTTTTCGACGTTCTTTATTTTTCATATTTTTCTTATTTGTTAATGTAACAGAACAACTTACATATTTCATTCCCTGTTTTCCGGATTTAACTTAGCTAACTTCCTCCAAACAGTACATCACGACGGATTCTGCCATTAATGTAAGTCTTACATACCTTTTGATGAATATTTTTCAACACATATGGAGGTCCTAAGACCTTACAGCAGGGGTGACACATTAGTTTATATTTACTTCTAGTTCTACGTCTTATACAGGCCTTAATTTTAAACATACGTTTCCTTGTTTGCCAGTCGTGTATCAAACTCCCTAAAAAGCAAAATGCACTGCACCAAAGTCAGTGAATTTGTATATGATTTTAACTTGTGATAAGTTTATTTTTCGTTCTACCACTATATTAGCGTTTTATGTAAATATTGCACAAAATGTAACCAAAGCTGTTCATAAATTATTTAAGAAAATACGTTATTAAATCAATTTATTTTAACAAAGTGAACGTGATTTTATTTTCTATTTCATTTACAGCACTCTGCTTGCGTATCACTCTTCATCAAATGACAAGTTTGTTCAGTCTATTTTTTTTACCGCGACATTTTTACATAACTCGGACAATATGTGAAAACTCGCTATAACATAAGTCCAAACCCAACCAGCCAGGTCGAAACACGAACGATAATCTGGCTGCACGTCGAGTCAGAACCCAAGCGAGAACTGGCTAACTATCTTAAAATGCCTTAACATACTAGCTCTGCACGCTTAATATCTGTTGGTTTTACAACCGACCAAGCTGTTTGAGAGTTAAACAGCTTAGCACTTGCATGAACTGTATTCTACAGGTATAGAGTCATTGGCCTATTTCTGATTTAAGATAAATAGCATGGTATTGAAAGGTCATTCCTATGTAAGACAAGCACAAAATGTCAATGTGTTACATTTTTTTATTAGACAGATAAAGTCATTATTCGCAAAAGAAAGCCAAAGAACTATGTTTTCAAAATATTTGCGACTGAATAACCTTTGTTGACTTAAACCAAGAAAGATTTTATGTTCAATATTTATTCTGTTATATAAATATAGACATTTTTCGTAGAAGAATAAAGCCCACATGACAATGATTTCAATAAAACACGGCTTAAGTTACTTTAAGGAAGAGAAAATAATTTTATTTTCAATTTCGATTTTCTTATGTTCATAATATCGTTTTTCGTGGAAGAAAAGCTCCGACTGAACTGTTCACTTGTTAGTAAAAATTCTTATAAAAACAGAACTCGTTTTTACTTCAAAGTAGAGCAACAGGTACAACACTCAGCAATGGTATGCGAAGCGAGAAAAAAATGATGTCGTTTTATGTTATTATTCCTTTAAAACTAAGTCTCCAAATACGTATAACAAGTTTCGCCTAGTTAGTTAAATGTTGTTGTATTCGAGTGTGAAGTATGCGTGCGTGCGTGCGTGTGCGTGTGACTATGGACTATTACTCATAATCATTGAAATTACGAAGATATACAGTCTAGTCTACTAGATCTGTTGCTTTTTTGGTTATTTATGACTGTACCTTGTATCCGAACTTTATATGACATTGTACATGTCTCACTTAAAAATATTTAAAAAATAACTTGCTTGCTAACTTAATTTCTTACAGCACACTGCTTCTAACATAGATTTTTTGTCTGTACAGTTTTGGTAAAAACTTCAAACATAAAATTACGTAATTTAAAAGGAGGTATCAGAAAGATCTACAACGCAATAATCTGAGTCGTTAAGTATAAAGAAAAAAATGAAAGTAACCATTGCGGAAATTGTTACTTTAAACTGTAAGCCGAGACATATTTAACGAAGAGTATACGGGAAAGTTGAAAACAGTGTAGTTTTTCAATGTTTCAATATAAACTTGTATGTGAACTACTCCGATTTAACACTTCCGTAATGTAACATAGGCATAATTGGGCACAGCCATTTGTTAACATGTCATAACGACTGTAACCATAACGCATAGTTTACATGTAAAACAAACTATCGCTGCTGTTGTCTGGTTGTCAGGAAGTTAAAAGGAGGAATGTTCAAAATGATTTTTTTTTTGCATTTGTAAACAAAAGTGGAGACATGTGTTTTTTTTTCATATTGTACCTAAAGAATACTTGGAAGAGTTAGGAACTCGTATTTTCTCATCTTTTGCACTTTTTTTATTTTTTCATTCATCATAATTTGGACAACTTTTTCAACACTCACTTTTTTCTGGAAGTCGACCAAAGGTTTTTAACAATATACCAAACATTCAAGACTATATTTAAAATTAAACCTAGAGTGCGAAACACCAACAAAGCTTACATTATCATTCATTATTTACTTAGAGTATTTGCCTATTTAAGTTTATTTTACGTCCATTCTGGTTGCACACATGACCGACGCCCCAAAAAGTTTTAAGTTTGAACTGATTCTTGGGACCTCGGTTTGACGTCTCCCTTTAAGACAATTAAAAGTGTTTGTGGAAAAGCGAGATCGATCTGGCGACCCCAAGATCACTAGTGAAGCGCGTTACCACTAGACCACTGATTCTTTCCTAGCAACATTTTGAATATTTTTTTTTATTCAATATGAATTTGTCACACGTTATTCTCTTAATCTTAATCAGGTTTTCAACACAAAAACGGCATTTCAATTTGGTATAATCGACGAACATGGTCGTATTTAACCTGATAGACCCATTAACGCAAATGATAAAAGGGAATTCTTTTTCTGCAAAGCTTTCTGTTAAAAATGGGCTATTTATTTTGCAGCCATTTTTGTAGCAGTGGACAAGGACGGTCTAAATTGAAATGGCAAAGTTAAATTATCAATGCGGGTATGAGCTGGATACCCGTTACCTCTTCTTGCAGCAACTGGAAAGAACCATTCTTCTGTATAAATATCTACGTGACTTTTGTCATGTAAAACACGTATCATCGCGATATACAATTTCTTTCATCAAGATGACATTATAACAGCCTTTAACAACACCTCTAGGTATGGTATCTTGACGATAAGTTAAATATAGATAATAACCTTCTTCCAAATCTGGTCAATACAATATAAAGGAAACACTTCGGAAAAGCAAGCAAATTTTCTTGGTCTAAATATCTATTGAAATTCGTTTTGTTACTACTAAAATATACGATAAAAGAGATAATTTTGATTTTAATATTGTTAATTATCCATTTCTTTGATGGTGATGTCCCATGCGCTACATCTTACGGGAAATATATTTCACAGCTTTTTCGCTTTTACTAGAGCTTGTAAAAATATAATAAATATTAATGAATGCAATGTTTGCATAACAAGAACAACAACAACAACAAACAACAACAAAAAACATTTGAAACAGGGGTATCAATACCACAAATTAAGAAAAACGTTTTGCAAGTTTTATCACCGATATCCAGATTTAAGTAAAAAATACAATTGCAGTTTAAAAACACTACTGCCATAAGACATTTCTCAAACAGTCTTTTAGGAGATTTGATTTATGAGTTAAAGAAATTAAAAAGCAATATTAAATGTTCCACGTCATTTGTAAAACCATCTGTAAATTCAAAAAGAGAGGCTATCAAAATGATATTCTACAGCGCTCTCTTTGTTTGCTGTTTAACCCTCCTACTTTTGATTGCTTTGCTTACCTCTTTGTTTGCACGGCTGTGGCTTTTAGAGTTTATGAATGTTTCTAGAACAATCTTGAAAAGAAGGTAGAAACTCGATTAGTCTCCTTTATTCCTGCCATCGTATTCTTGCTGATTTGACTCAAAGTGCTCTGAACATAGTAAGGTCATTGACCTACCCTTTTCGCTCAACAATGTTATTAGCTTTTTATGTTTTACATATCAATGTTCTTTTGCATGCAATAATGTCGAAATGATGGGTAGGTTGGAGTTAATTCGCCAAAACAACTTGTACTTGTTTGTTCCTATGATAACCTGTTTGGGCAAGTGTGAGAACCCTAGAACCTGGTTTAAACTTCGAGGTGGTAACCCTTCGGGTTCTCATTTTCGTTAATTAATTGTGGTGTCTTTTTTAGTTGTTCAATATTTAAGTCTATGCTCTTTTTTCTCTTTACCTTTTTTAATGAATCTGAGCACGTAGTCTAGTATTTGATCCAACATAACATAGTTTCAAACTCATGAAAGGAGAGTGGAGATAACCTAAACAGTCAGCGCAATTTTCATGACGACTGGAAAAATCTGTGTCTTTTAAAATGAAAATTATTATTCACTGTTCTAAGCTTGTGACATAGCTTTTAAGCAAGTATGACCCACTTTTAAAGTCATCAAAGGGAAACATTTTCAGTTAATTTTGTGAAGTTAAGACAAAAGTGTGACCTCTAGTATTCAAAACGTTTTCATATGATCTGAACTAGTGACTTAGATTTTTGCCCCAAATGATCCCGCATAGCCCTCATTCTACGGACTATCAAAACAAAGGATCTGACTAAAATTCATGTAGATTTATGTGACCTCTAGACTGCTCACAAAGGTTTCCGGCGATACGAGTTGGCGACGTTGTTTTCGAAACTTTCCAAAGAGAGCATCAAGACAAACAATCAGGTTTCATGGAAACCGAGTAAATGATGTGACATTTATGGTGGTCAAAATGTAATGAGCTAATGATTGAATTTTGAAACCTAATGACACATCTTTAAACTCATTCGAGAGATAATCAAGAAAAATATTCTAGAAATAATTATGAAGGCTGATTGAAATTGTGGCCTTAAGGGTGTTCACAAACTTAGATGTTGACTATGGAAGACGGTCAAACTGGCAGTCACAAAAGCTCGTCTGAGTACTATGTATTTAGTTGATCAAAAACAATAGTGTACAAAACAAATATAATATTTTCACGCTTTGCAAAACAGATCAGATGGAATATTTGCATCGCAGTCTGAATTGATTGCAGCCTAGCAGCCTGATTATAGAGCCTGAAAAATGTTTTAACGGTAGTAAAAAAAATCTTTGATGTTATTATGCAATAAAGTTTAAGATTTTAATAAATGAAAAAAAAAAACAAATAATAAAAACACACAAAAAAACAAACAAAAAACAAACAAAAAACAAAAAACAAAACAAAACCAAAAAAAAAAAAAAACCGAACACATAATATATAAACAGCCAACAGATTATTAGAGCATTGCAATTAAGAATCGTGTAAAAGAGCTTAAATTAGTAACAACTTCAGTTTTCCAGTTCAAAAATAGTAACAATTTTCAGAAATTCCATATTCTAAATATAATTCATATTAACTTCCCAGTATATAATCAATGGTTTAAAAACATTAAGCTGTTGTGGTCGTTCAACGTCTGTTGCGTCAAAAATAGAAAAATCAGAATTGTGATTTTCAAGTTACTAAGTAGAGAGATATTCAGTTTTATAGATTTACACGGAAGTGAGAGGTAAGGTAGTAAGAAATTATAGTATTTTGCGAATTGCTGAACAATATAACGTAGAATAAATACTAAAAAAGACCTAAGACGTGAACTTTCACAGCTGTGCATTGATTATAGTTATAATCTAAGTAAAACCTAAATCATAGTTCTAATTAGAAACGGACCTACCTCGTTTCTCTTCTTAATATTTAGAAGTATTAAACTAAATGCAAATGACCATGTGCATTATTTGTTTTTATCTTTAATTATTCTCTGCAAGACCACTTCTTGTAATTTCACTTCGGGTATGGATGTTTAATGCTGACTTGTTGAGGGAATTGGTCGGCTTTAAACCTGTTTGTAGTAATATTGATGAACAACTATTTTTTGTGCTCCCATCCCGAGGGACACTAGACTAACCCTTGTCCTCGGTCCGAAAAGTTTGTTCCGCATGTAGCTCCTAACTTATTTGAATTTAAATCACAAATCTTCCATGAATGTTTGCCATGATGTGTTGTTGGGCACAGTATGATCATAGTTAACGGCATATGAAACAGTAAAAATGGGCATAAGTTTGTATCGCATAAAGCTCCTAAAGTATTTGAAACTGAATCACCATACCTTCCAAGAATGTTCACCACGATAAGTTGCTGTGCACCTTGGGCTTCGTTTGCAGCTCGTCCAAGTATGACCATGGCTACGGTCCTTAAATTGTAAAAGTTGGCGTTTAAAAGTTTGTGTTGTGCATAGCTCCTTAAGTATCACAATTGGTAGTATGAAACCTTCCTCAATTGCTCGCTATGATGAGTTGTTGTGCATCTGTTGTTTTCTTTTTAGCTCGTCCCAATATGATCACAGTTTTGGTCCTTTAAACAGTCAAAGTTGGCATTTTAAAACGATGATTTAAGTTCAATGGATATGCCCCCACTTATACAGCATGCGGCAAGTAAAATTTACTTTTGTCTGTTCGCCTGTAACGCTGTACGTGTGAAAGTTCTTTCTGACAAAGACACAAGTTGAGGGCACCTGTGAACACATTTCTAGTTTTAACAGAAAAGAAATTATAAATATATATTCTTGAAATTAGTTTTATTTTACCTTTTAACTTATTCATTTTAGGTATTTTATCATATCTGATAGTGTTTTGAAGCAATATTTCATTATTTTGATAAAATTATTCTTTACAAAGTTGCAAAATATAACAATAATAAATACTAAAAAACAAAGAATTTTTTTAATAGTCACAATACAACCAGACTCTTTTAGGGGCAGATCAGTAGTCCAGTGGTGACGCATAGGACTGGTTGTAAAGGGTTTGCGATCATCACAGATTCATTA
Organism: Cyclina sinensis; assembly: GCA_012932295.1. NCBI lineage: Eukaryota > Metazoa > Mollusca > Bivalvia > Venerida > Veneridae > Cyclina > Cyclina sinensis. The sequence continues at coordinate 5,182,879 of JAAONU010000017.1, forward strand.
CACTACTAATTGTCTTTCAGCAGATACATTGAAAATAGGTGCAATATTTCGATGCTGTTCATTGAAAATTTAAAAGGACAGGAGAGTGTCTGGAGAGGGAAACCTTGTACCTTGCAATATCCCCAACAGCCTAGAATTACCTAACTCTTCAGAATGTTTTTCAGAAAAGGCATTATGTAGTATTTAAACGCCTTATAATGCGATTTGTACAGTTTCTGTATCATTATTCATAACGGTTTTACAGCCAAGCTGATAAGCCTAGCCAGCTCTATAAATATTGTGTTTTAAAATTTGCCTGTCTCAAAATAACAAATATTCAATTCATGTTTTCAGCTGTAAGGCACTTCATGATTGATGCTATATTCTTCTTGTTTTGCATGTGCATCTTACTGGTCTCAGTGCAAACATTTACTTTAATATATGTTTGCATGTACAATACGTTAGAATGGGACATGCATTTTGAAAACGTTTATATTAAAACAAGCTTAGGGAAAACTTGTAGCCAAAACGGCAATAATTTCTCGAACATCTGGCGTAAGGTCCTGAGGCTCTGTCAGTTGTTACGCCCGGGCTTTCCTGTAGCAATCATATCTACCTGTAAAATCTAAATGATTTGAAATATACTCAGTAGACGACCCTTACTCTAGGGATTGATCTTTAAGAAATACTTTCAGTATTACTACATATCTGTCCAAACCAGGATTTGAACTTTCGAGGTAGCGTGTCGACGCTTTGCTTACTTAACAATTGTAAGGACAATAACATAATATCTAATTGTCCTCAAGGAAAGTTTGGAATATTTTGTAAGAATTTATTTTCAAACATACTGAAAAGTTCTAAAAGCACATGTGGTACAGTGAAGGGGAAAGAAATGCAAGATATATAATAACTTCCTTTTTCCGGTGTCAGTATGCTTAAAGTATTTGAAATAAGGCCAAACAAAAGGATCACGTTTGAAATTTGTAGATATGAAAAATGGAATTGTTTGATTGAAACAATACAAATACACAGTTTGAAAATAGGTTTCTCGCAGACTATTATATACTCTAATCTGATACATTTATCCCTCGATCCCTTTTCAGTAAGGGCAAATCAATTTATTTGCGTTAAAGGTGGTCAATCTGATTTGAAGCAAACTTTACAACATTTTTCACAGTTAACATATTCCATAAGGGATTTGTTTAACAAATTGAAAGACCCATCACATTTGGTTAGATTCTTATTAGAAAAAATAACTTAAATGTTTTTATTAGAATTTTTAATTATCTCACTTTTGAAAAAAAATATGCATTTAAGCTAGGTAATAATTTTGGTTTCTATATTAAGTTCATTTTCACACTTGCAAACGATGTGTATCGACATGTGTTTACAAACAAAACTAATGTGAAGTTCTAAACTAGTATATTGCTTCAAAAATTAATTTTTCCTGATCTATCCTGGTTGCGCAACCAATATAGACAAAGGGAAGTAATAATAATTTAATAAACATAGGTTTCTCACGAAATTCTTCTAGATATGTTACCGTAAGGTCAAATTTATAATCAATATGGTACAATAACTTGGATATTGCTTTAAATGAAATTGATAATTATGTACATAAAATTAATACTGATGCTCGAATAATTTAATCTTTATTTTGAACACAGGATAGAAAACACAGTTTAAAAATACCTCTGGAGAAAACATAACACGCAATATGTCACCAATGACCTTATATTAGTATACAATGCCTGATACTTACTTGCCAAGAAGATCGCATTCATGAAAAAATTAGATTGATCACCTTTAAATTTTCATCGTTGGTAAAGGTATATTGTTTATATAACTAGTACAGAAGTATCAATAATGATAGAAATAACAGTATTATATAGTAAGTAATACTACTAATTATTAAATATTTAAACTTCGAGTTTATTTATTTTCTCTAGCTATAAAAATATATTCCACATTTATGTCTTATTGAAGAAAAACTTTTCAAGTGATTTGAAGTACAATAGTAGTGAGTGTGATCTGCACAAGATAGTGCCTTCTATTAAAAGGTTTAACTAAAAGTCAACGCAAAACCGTGTCATTCTCTAGAGTGTTATAAATATTTTCTATTGACTGAGCTTGTGACCTAGTTTTCGATGACACTTTACCAAGTTCTTAAGGTGTCTTAAAAGATTTAAAGACAAACATTTTGTTCCATTTAGTCTGGATCAAAAAATAACCTCTAGAGAGTTCAGAAACTTACATGTTTATGAAGCTCGACAGGCGACAGGGATTCGCTTAAAGATAAAATAACATTATCAAGAAACTGAATTGAAGAAAACAAAAGAAACTGCAAAATCAATATTATTAGTCCACTGTTGGAGGTGCGTACATTCAACACAACAGCGTCACATCGAACGTATCAGTGTCCGTTTTTCGTGTAGTGGTATGGCAGTATATTTTCTTCGTGCAACAAATGTATAATTCTTTGACTTCAGAAATACCGACGTTCAGCTGTATTTTCCAGAATGTCTTATTAATGGTCAGTAGAAAAAAGTCTCGGAGAAAAGCTGGCCACAGTAATATTTCAATCTTGTTAACCAGATGATTATGTCGAAACGCAAGCCATTTGACATCAAATCATGTTCAAATTATGTTGTTATAACATTACGTTTTCAAAAAAATGGTCTCAAGATTTCATCAAGATAACTCAAACCTGTCATGTTACTGTGGACCACAAATATTAGCGCAAAGCGATAGAAATTTTTCACCAAATTATGGTGCTAGGACAGTGGAAATGACCTATCTGCAGGATGTATAGGTGAGAATGGCGTTCAATTTTATCCGATCATCACTACAATCTAGGCAAAATCTAGCATCACTAAACAAAACGCTAGTCTCGCTTTGTCCAATGTAACCAGTCTTGACGCTGAAGTTGGTCCGCCATACGAACGTCTAGGTCTTATTCAATATTCGGGCATCCTCTTTCTCAGTTTAGACGGCGTCACGTACGTGTGACCTCTTCACAATAACGGTCTCGGGCATGAGTCGCTTTTCGCGATATGCCAGTTCTACAGCGGTCATCCATGATGCTGAAGACTCGGTAACAGGTGAGAAGGCTTGGTGACGTTACGTGACCATCACCAAAACGTTCAGCGACGTCATAATGACGTACACGAGCTGTTAGCATACTAATCGATATGGTTTCCTTCCACTCTACACAAATCTTTCTACAAAGGACAATATACCTTACCTATCTAGGTAACGTTTACAGCAAACTCATGCCCAAGAAACTGAAAAGACTACTAGTAGATCGTTTTTAAAGTTTAATGTTACAAATGTTTCATACAGTGCTTTATTTATAACATTTTGTACATTTCTAAACGGTCATTTTTCCAATCTTTTTGTAAATGGTCGATGTATTTAGCGATGTTGCAGTGCAAATTTTTAAAGGAACTTTTATGTCAGTAGCTGCAAAACATTCGAAATGTTTTTTTTTTTTTTTTTTTTTTTTTTTTTTTTTGCTGATGAATACTGTAGTCAAGATTTACCTGAAGCGGTTCAAGAGATACATAGCGGACAAGAAATTTTCACACATTTATATCGTAAGAGTGACGGACAGCAGACCAGGATCTTACCTTTCGGGAGTTTTAAAAAGGTCATTGGATTCGAACTGTCAGATATGACTTTTGAAGACAATTCAAATATGGCTGTTGTAGGTCGAAGTTAGGTAAAAATATCAGGACTGCAGAGAGATAAACTTAAAATGAACATTCAATAGTGAGAAGTAATGGAATAAGATTAAAAAAATAGTGCAGTTTACCATTCCCACTTTCAGATATATGTACATCAGTCGGGCTTCAAATTAATATCAAGTGTTATTATACTGTATTAAATAAAACATTTAAACAAATTATAGAAGACGTTAACCATCTAGATTTGGAGAAAAATATCTAGAAATGTTTTATAAACCATTTCCATTTATTTATCATAAATTAAGGCGTAATTATATTTGTAATGTGATTAAAAATAATTCAGTCTTATTTATACGTTGTGGTAAATTCCCCGAATGTCATGTATCAAACAGAAGAGCACAAGTGTTTGTCTGGTAGCTGAAGTCAGTTTAAGTGTATCAATCAAAGTTACGCTAATGAATATAGTTAGCGTTAAAACGAACACCCTTCAGGTGCGCGTTAAATATACCTGACCAATAGTAAAGTTCGTCAACAAATCCAGCAAATGGGTAAAATAGAATGAGTAAAATGTGATTTCTGAACTCCTAAATGCCCCTCACTTTGTAGCGGACACTAAACAGTGGACGGACAGACTGAAGGACGGATGAACGATTACTAAATGTTTCCTTCTGGAGCAAAAAGCAAACAAACAACCAAACAAAACAAAAACAACCTAAAAAGTCTCTATACTATACACGTTAATGGAAGAACTCTACAAGGTGGAGGTTAATTATTATGTACATACAACATCTAGTATGACAGGCAAAAATACTATCATAATACGTTCTATAACGACCAATATCTTCATAATGTGTTTAAACAATAGTACTATATTTGCTCTGGAAAGCCAACGGAGAATCAGAAAACCTAAACATATTTTTTTAATATATTAACACGTTCATTGTGGAAAAATAGATAGGACTCCACAATGAAAATATACTGCTCAAAATAATTAAAGGAGCGCTCATATAATCTATGAAATACCATACGCGTTGAATAGATTTATGAATATCTTTTACAGAAATAACAAAATCGTTCTGTTTACAAAAAACAAATCGGCATTTTCATCGCCAACAGGCAAATTCCTGAACAGAGACAGTGTAAAGGATATGAACACTATCAAATTAACTTTGAAATGGTGGTCTTACATGAGAACACGCAATGTCTGTAAAAGCAGATTCAGGCCTGGAAACGTTTCATAGTCAGTGTCAGTAATGAGTATATCCCGCTCGGTCGTTTAGGCACTCTCTGCATCGTCTGGGCATGCTCTGATGACACGTCTGATCATATCCTGTGGTATGGCATCCCATTATGCTACAAGAGCATGAGAAAACTCACGGACGTTCTGCACAGGGTTCGGACGTGAAGAAAGTCTACGAGAAAGCGTGTGTGGGACATGCTCTATAGGGTTAAGATCGGAAGACATCGCTGGCCAGTCTATGACCTCAATAACTTCATCATCCAAGAAGTCCCGGACAATTGTTGCAGCGTGTGTTCGAGCATTATCTTGCACTAAACGAAAAGTTTCACCTATTGCACCAGCATATAGCCTAACAATTAGTTCTATGATCTCGTTCCGATATCCCAAAGACCTGCCAGAAGACCAGTTCTGACCGTAGCTTACCGGAGAGCTCGCTTAGAGTTTTCCCAGGAACACGTCACTTGGCAACTGCGCCACTGGCGATCTGTGCTCTTCACAGACCAGAACCGCTACCATGTTTCGACCTGTGACAGGCGTGTGAGGGTGTGGCGTCGCCGAGGACAGAGGTATTCGGAATGTAAAATTATTCCATATGACAGGTTTGGCGGTGGGTCAGTTATGGTGTTGGCAGGGATATCCATTAACTGGTGCACAGACCTTTATGTGATTCAAGGAGTTAGTCTGACGGCCCTGAGATATCGGTATTTTAGATATTACCGGTATATGAGCGCTCCTTTAATTATTTTGAGCAGTGTATTAAAATTTGAAAAATCAACTGTTTATGCACGATTAAATCGAAAAATTATGTTATCTGAACGAAGGGATTTTAGTTTGAAAAACCTAGCATTCAAAACTGAGTATGTAATGAAGCCAAAAGAACACTAAATCTCCTTGTTATAATGGTGCTGCTAATAAAGTTTTTATCCATTCTGTAAAAGTTCATTTACTGCCAACAGTTTTCTTTAGGCATATATATTGCCCCGTTCTAGCTTTCGTCAACCGTGGAACCTTTTAGCAACGACAAGCGGCAAGCTGTCAGTTTACATTCATACAGTGGGCCAAAAGCCGAGGTAAAAACAAATAATCGAAAGCCGACAATTTTTTTTTTTAATTCTCATTTTAATAATTTTCCGTATTTATAAAAGTTCAAACGGTGTTTTGGTACTTTGGATTTCTTATTTCAGCTTATATAACTACGCAAAAATCCTTTAATTGTACATGGACCGCAACGCTTTGTAAATACTTAACTTTCAAATAATTATAATAAAAAACGTATGACTACAAATACTCTTTACACAGTTGGCAGTTTACTTTATGTTTCATAATGAGATTAGACGATGTAATAAGAACGGTGGTCAGCTGGAAACTGCCGATTTATTCAAAACTTAATCTTAACAAATCAGGAGACAAAACATAAGTCTAAAACAATTACGATTGGTTGATAATAATAAGAGTCTGGGAATGATGGAGCTACAATCACGTGATAACTATTTATAAACATGAATACGTGACTATATGGGGGCAGGGGACATATTCGAACTTTGGCCCTGGTGAAATTTCTTAATAAAACAGACTTGGTGTTTTGAAGGTATTGAAAATTATTGAGAATGTTTTGTCAGTGTAATTCTTTGTCATTTGTGTGTAGGAAATGAGCAATATTTCTGGATTTGTGCACGAAACTAAACATTTGGTAGCTTTGTATGCATTTTTGACTCTTCAAAAGGAGGTATGGAAACTGAAAATGTAAACATTGACTGCTGCTGCAAAACCGGCGAGGGACTTTGATTTTATTTTGTGAAAAATCTAAACCTATGACGGCTACTTTATTGGGCATTTTTGAAGTTTTCAATAACTTTACTGCAGATAAATATTAACATTAAAACAATTGGGGCTATTTTGAATGTTGTACATCTTCATGAAGTTTGGCCATATTCAGCTTTTTCCACTGTGATTTTGGGTGGGTGGGGGGAAATATATATTGCTATCAGATTTTATTATCAGGAACAATGAATGGAAACTGTTATTTTCTTAAATGTATGTTATATATGCTTGAATAATGCAAAGTGACAGGTTTGTTGCTTGTGTAGAATGTTTCGAAATAATAAGAATGGTATTCACGGCCACTCGGACCTTAGAAATTGCTCATTTTTATGTCCCCTGCCCCCATATTTCTAGCATATTAAGGTTGAACATTACTAAATGTAAGCCTATCATACATTAACTACACACTTCTTACGGCATAACAAATGACAATGACAACCTTATTAAGTACCTAACTTAGCAGTGTCCGTAAAAAGAACTTCACTGCCCGAACTTTTCTTTCACGGGACTGATGTGTGAATGAATTGAAATTTTAGAGGTTACTAGTAACATGTGATAAAGAATAGAAAAATAGTTATGATATCTACAGTTAAGGAAGCAATATTCTCCCATCTTGAAATATGTATACGTGTAAACAAATTCTGTTAAAAACGGACAACATTAATATTTATATCGATCTAAAATAACTTACACTAATGATAAAATGAATGCTTACCTATAAAATCCTGCTGACTTTTAAATGCCAAAAACCAACTCCAAGAATAAAAAGAATCTCAATTTCTGTCCAGATGATTTTGCTTATCACTCAATATCTAGCTTACCGCCTTTATCCTGTTTAGTGATAGTGAACTGACAAGAAAATCTTTGAATTAGAACGTGTCAAAAATTGTAAATGCAATATGAATAAATGACACAAAATAACATATTAAGCGTCCAGTGACATAGCTTCCTGTGTGAACATTATCATATCTACCATTTGAAAGCTTACCTATCTCTTTATATTTTATTTTAGGTTTGAAGGTAGGAATAACAATAAGAATATTTACATAGAATATGTTCGTCATGTTCCAACTGTTTGTTTTTTGCAAATTACCGGAACATAAAACCATGGCGTTATAATTTTACAGACTGTTTCAGAAGAACAAAAGTTTAGAAAAATGAAAATTAGTTCAGTCTATTCAAATATGTTCATTTGAAAATCTGTGATTGTTTAGTCAGATTAACATTGTTGTTTTTTGATAAAGAAATCATACACGTAATATATAATTTTTATGGAATTAGTAGCAAAACCAATTCGTCTCTGTAGGGGTTGGGAGTGAGTGTACAGATAAGGCTTCCAAGCTCCCTTTTTAATACATTAAGCAATGTATAATCTGTTACTTTAAAACATAGTAGATGCGGATCAAATGTAAGCAATTTGTAATGTGAAAAAGTTTTTGGTCGAGCTTTACCGTTGTTCATCTGCATATAGTACAATAAAACCAAAACCCAAGGAGACATACTTCTGCGAATCACTGATGGTGAAGTATGTATATATTTCTTATCTATAGCACTGCATGGCGCTAATAATATTTGCCACTAAACAGTGAAAGAATAGCCGGGTCCCTGGATGTGTTAAGTCATTTTCATGACGGTTTTGCATGCAAGAGAGCCTTTTAGAAATGTTTACAAAATTCTATGCCCCTTAAACTGTGATTGATTCTGTCTTAACATCTTGCCGTAGTATATATATGTTTTGAGCAGACCTTGTCTCTTTTCAAAATTAAGCACAAAAAGTAACAATATCATCAAATAATCGTTATATTAATTTACTGTTGTAGAGGATCTCATCTGCGGAGTATGAATTCGAATAGAACACAGCAGTCATTTTGTGACAGATGTTGTAATGCTATGTAAGTATACAGTAAGGCATTTATGAATTTATTTTGTTTTCAAATAATTCGAAATTAAGCACAAAAAGTGATATAGTTATTAAATAATCGCTGTATTATTTTACTGTTGTAGATCTTTTATGTGGACTATTGTTGATCTGGAGGGAAATCTGCAGAAACTTTGTAATGCATGTTGTGGTCTTGTGTAAGTATACAGTCGGGCATTTATGATTTTACTTTGTTTTTAACCATATCGAAATTTGAAGCAATTGCTGATGATAATGATGGTTCCCTGACGCTTCACATGTGCATGATTTAACAAAGAAGTACAGTTTTATTTTCACCACAAACAAGTATATAACAAAAGAGCACATGGTAATGTTTGTGGGTAAAACCTGTTGTTATAAGATTTTAGAGTCATGTTGTGGATCCATGAATTCTGTAACTTTAGAACTAAACTAATTGTGGCATTTACTTTACGGCATTTTCGCTAAAAGTAAATGTATTATTCCAGACCTTTTAGGAATATGATCTCTGTCCTGTAATCATACGAGTTGTGTGTGACTCTTACTACAAGATTTCTTATTTTGTGGAACGGCTGTGTCAAGCAAACCATAAATAATTTCAGAAACAGAGGCAAAACACTAGTGAAAAACGTATACTCGGCTTTTCTTGAACATAAGTGTAGCCGTCACCATATACATTCTTCCGCTGCAGAAGTCGAACAATGCAATGAAATCGAAAGAGAAAGGTGAGTTTACTGCATTTTTTTATTTCCCGACCTAGTTCAGTGAACTTGAAGGCGCCGCTCTGTCGGTCGGTCTGTCCACCTGTCCGTCTGACCACCTGTACGAGAGTGCGTCTGTTCGTCCATAACATCCTTTTCAGGTCTGATACTCAGCAATCATAGGTTAAAATTAAAAGAAACTTATTTAGAAGCTTAATTACCTTCAGAAGAAATGCGCGTATTACAGCATGATTCGTATTTATTATTTTTCACAGAGTTCTGGGCCCGTGATTAGCTTCCTAAAATATACTAGAGTTCTACTTTATCCGGGCTTTTTCTTAGCACAAACCGGTTTGAAACTTATGACAACTGACAGGAAGCCACAGTTCTAAAACGGGATGAATAGATTGCTAACCCATTACTTCTTTACAGAATTATGTACTCTTTGATTTCCTACCGCACCATTCTAATTAAGGGTATTTGTCAGTAACCACTGGATGGAATAAACTAAAACTTTACAGAAAGGTTAAGTACTAGGAAGAGATGGGCATATTAATTAAAGTCACAACTGGAACTGGTTATTTTTCAAAGAATTTTATTTTCCTGCGGCAGCATCTGAATCCGCGTTTTTTCTCAATTACCTCTTACTGAAATAAAATGAAGCTTCACGGGAAGCTTCAATACTAAGAAGATACACACCACATATTAAAATCATAATCAAGATTCATTTTTTACCGCAAAATGAATCCTTTGATTTGATAGAAGTAGTGTACAATTACATTTTTTTGGTGTCCGGTCTTAATCTCAGCAACTAATCGCTAAAATTAAATGAAACATGATAGGCATATTCAGTACTTAGAGGTGCGCGTAATACCATAAGCTCTTTTCATTTCAAATTTTTTTTTTTATCAGCAACCTGTAGCTCCAATTCCATGAAAATTTATTGGACGCCTTAGTAACAGAAAAAAGATGCATATATATATATATATCCAGCATGATATGAGATTAAGGTCATGATGCTACAAAGGGATTTCCATAAAACTTAGAATGTAGATTCGGTGGCATTTAAAGAACATTAAAATGGTATTCACAATTCTTCTTTTATTTCTGAAAGAACTATGTCCTAGACCAGTATGTCATTCGGGGAACATTCATCATTTCTACTGATTTCTTGCTCTGCCAGTTGTTAACATTTTAGGGATTATGTATGTAAAGCGTATTAGTATCTAATGTAAAACAGGAGAAATTTCTTAAACATGTGACAACCAATCTTCGCCCAAATGTCCCTACGTGAATAATTTTAAAAATAAAAAGATAAAATACATTGGCAAACATTCAAAAGTAGTATCCGCCTAATTATTTCGGAAAAAGTTTTTAAGTGTGTCTATAAAATCCTTGTGTCTGTAAATGTTTGTGTTACACTCTGACCCCTAATATGGAGTAAGAATTACCATAATTGCTGTAAGAGGTCAACTAGGCAATTCTTCATGCAAGATATGTGACTTGATGGCGATTTGGTTCCAGACTTGAAAGGTTTCGAAAATTTTCCTATATGGAGCTTATACTGAACCCATGATCATAGTTTGAACTATCTTGGTAAAAGTTTGCTAGGCAGTGCTACATCACGAATTCAAGAGGTCTCCGCCTTAAGATTTCTGACAAGAAATTTTTAGAATTTGTTTATGTAAATCTATGTAGCCGCCGGGGCGATACTTAACACAAGAGCGAAAGTAGAATAATAATAGGTAAAGGAACTAAAGCAAATGCTTCTAGCAAAATTTCAGAACTCTTGGACTTGTGGTTTCTGAAAAGACGAGATATAGTAGAGGTGTTTTAGATAAAAATTCTATAGTGATCACTTTTTATGCCCCCCCCCCCCCCCCTCACCTCCAATCGAAGATAAGGGGGCATATAGTTTTGCAAAGTTCGGTCGGTCGGTCAGTAGACACTTTTGTTACCGACTATTATCTAGAGAACCCTTAAACCCACCTTCCTCAAACTTGGCGTGTATATTGGTCATGACCAGTAAATGACCCCTATAGTTGTTCAGGTCATCAATTCAAAGGTCAAGGCCACAGTGACCTTTAAAAGCACATCAGTTTTTTTACCATTAACTATAGAACGCTTAGCTCCAGGTTATTTAAACTTAATTTATAGGTTGACCATGACTAGTAAATGACCCCTATAATTTTTCAGGTCACTTGGTCTAAGGTCACGGTCACAGAAAGCTTGAAAAGCAAAATGGTTTCTGATCAATAACGACAGAACTCTTGATCCCACATTCATCATACTTAGTGTGTATGTTGGTCATTACAAGTTAATGACTGCTGTAGTTTTCACACGTCACCAGATCAAAGGTCAAAGTCACAGTGACCTTGGACAGCAAAACGGTTTCCAATCAATAACAATAGAGCTATTGGCTGAAGGTCCTTTAAACTTAGTGTGTAGGTTGGTCGTTACTAGTACATGATCCCTGTAATATTTTAGGTCACAGGACAAGGTCACAGTGACCTTGAAAAAAAGGATTGCCATTATATTTCTAGAGAACGCTTGGGCCCAGGTTCCTCAAACTTGGTATATAGGTTGGTCATGACCAGTAGATGATACCTATAGCATTACAGGTCAAAGGTCAAGGTCACAGTGACCTTGTATAGCAAAATAATTTCTGATTAATTACTATAGAACGCTTCGGCCCAGCTCCTCAAAACTTCATAGGTATGTTGGTCATTAGATGTCCCCTGTAGTTTTTAGTTTTTAGGTCAAAGGTCAAGGTACAGTTACCTTGAAAAGAAAAACAGTAACTGCTGAATATCTAGGGAATCATTGGGCCCAGGTTCGTCAGACTTAGTATGGAGGTTTTTTATGATCAGTAGATAACAAGTATCGTTTTTCAGGTCATTGGATAAAACGCCAAGGGTCACAGTGACCTTAAAAGCAAAATGATTTCTGATTAATAAGTGTAGAACGCTTAGGACCATGTTCCTTAAACTTTGTATATAAGTTGTTCATGTCTTGTTGATGAGCACTTTAGTTTTTCAGGTCACCAAATCAAAGGCCATGATCACAGTGTCCTTGAATATCAAAATGGTTTCCAATCAATAACTATAGAACGTTTGGTCCCAGCTCCATGGCTGCCTCTAGGGATAAGGCGCTAGGGGGCATATATGTTTAATAAGCTTCTCTTGTTGTACTGTTTTTTAGATGACACTTTTTAAACCACATTTTAATTATGAATGAGTTGATTTTGGTTTTGATTTAGAAAACAATGTAGAAATGAAAATATTATCATAAACATTAGAATTGCGAAAGGAATAACAACACTGGAGATGGAACAAAATCATCAATTAGCAATGATTCGGGAACAAGTTCGTTTGATGGAGCTTGAAGTTGAAAAACTGAAGTACGAAACAGAGAAAGCAAGAATAGAACAAGACAATAGGAAGTTACCAATTGCAAGGTAATGCGTAGTCAAGCATAATTATACTTAAGTCTGATATTGCTGTTAATAATTAGTCTAATCAATACTAAAAACTCTTCAGTAATTAAGTGGTCGTGAAAAATACTGATTTTGACCATGTTAGTTCATCTGCCTGTCTATCTGTCACTAAGATTGTCTGCGGAACTCCTCCTACATGCATGACTGATTTTGATGAAACCTTACAAAAATGTTCAATATCTAGTTTGTAGTCGTGCATTTTGTTAGGATTTTCCGCTTGACTGATTTTTTTTGGAGTTATGGGACTTTTTTTCTCAAAACAACTCCTACATATTACCAGTTTTTAAACACAGTCAGTCTCGTTGGAATTACATCTTATTAAAACTCTTATCTTAAATATAAATTTTCTATTGTTTTAATGTTTTCTGATGACTTCCTGATTAAAAGTATACTTCATTAAAAGAAACCTGCAATAATATAATCTGTAGCGGCTAAAGGTAAAGTGAATACATGTATTCTGTAAAAGCAAAATTACACGCAAGTATCATAGCTTACCACTGGGGATGAATCCTTTTAATGAAGTGTGCTAGGAGAATGAAATGTTGAAATTAGTAAATTGACTTGGAACCAATGTGTAGAATAAACAGATACCACATATATGAAGTAGATACATGGAGAAACAGGGTTTAAGCGATTGACTCAAAGATGGGTCGACGATCCATAAAAAAGAAAATGTTAATATGATTATGTGAACATTTTGGTTGTAGTTGTGAAGAACATATCTAATTTAAGTTACTGTCTCAGTTTTTTTTTACAGAAACACATCCTAATTTAAAGTTTTTCACAATCTTATCGGTAAAAAAATTACCCCGTTAGTCACGCGGTAGATTCTTATTATAATGTTAATTTTGAAATTTGTAAAGAATATTCTGCAATGGCTCAGTGGTCAAGGTCGCTAATCTAAGTTTTACTGACCTGAAGGGCATTGGTTCGAATCCTGAAAAAGTTAAATTATTTTTCTTTTCAGTTTTTCATAATGTAAAGAAGCATAAAATTATGTTCTTTTTATAGTATTATTACTTCTTTTTAATTTTAAAGAACAAATGCTAAATTCTGTTAGCCAGCCGCTATAAATGTAAGTACAGTGTAGCTAGTGTAGTTGTGCACATTTTTGAGATTTTCATGTTGACTGTTTAAAAAAAACCATACCATTCTAGTTGAGTGTTCATTTTATTATACTGAAGTCGGTAACGTAAGAAAGTTGCTGCTTAAACAAACTAAATACATTGATCCAAAATGAAAACTTTATTTAAGGTATTAGAATACTAATAAACATTTGGCCAGCCCTTATTAAATTGAGCTTTTTTAAGAAAAACACTATCCTAGGACAAAATATAGACCATATGAGACATTTTTACAATTGGGGTTTCAAGAAATAACTAATATTCACTTCAAACCTCACCAGATTTAGTGGGTTTATAACTAAAGTTATACAAAAACACAATGTTTTTTCTAAGACTGATCATAAAAACTGTTACTTTGTATGTTATCATTCACATTATGAATACCTACTAAGTGCTGACAAAAAATGAATAAAAAAAAGCCAAAAGTGAAAAGAAACGAAATACGATTATAAACATAGCATGAATTTACCCCACCCACTTCATTATGAGGGACTGTTATCAACGTAAACTTCAACACAAATCTTTGAGGCTTCAGATTAGCTATAATTATTTTTATTTATTTACTATTCGTAACAAACAGGTAAAATATCAAATACTTTTACCGTCTAGTTTTGGAAATATTATTAACTGAAGTCACGGATAACCAATTTTTATTTATTTACCATGTTGAAAAGCTTTGTTACAATTAAAATATATATAAAATGAAAGAAATTGAATTTAAATTCTATAAACGTTATTGTTGTAAAACCAAAAAATGCAAAACTTCCAAAAACTAAAGAAAAAAATGGCTTTATTGAGGTTTGAACCCATGACCTTCAGTGAAATCGTCTCAATCCTATACAGACTAATGAAATTGAATTCTCTTCAGTGTGGAGGTAGGGTGTTAGGAATCTAATACCTTAGAAAACTTTAATTTCTTGATTATTTATAATTCACAACAGCGCTATTTGTGCTGTTTGGCGGCCGTTAAAAGTCTCCCTGTAAATGTGTGAGGTAGATACTTATATCGCGGTTATTTGAGCAATCTTTTTTGGGGGTTGTTGCGTTAGCCGAATGGCCTTAGGCGTTCTTACTTTGCATTGCTAGGCGGTCGATGCTGTTTGGTGCGTGTTCGAATCCCACTGGGAACTTCATTATTTATAATTCACAACAGCGCTATTTGTGCCGTGTGGCGGTTGTAAAATTCTCCATACATATAGTCAGTGTTGGCATACATTAAGCACCTGTCACCGGTGTAGTGTGGGGTAGACACTTTTATCCTAGTTATTTCGAAAACCTATTTGAGGTTGTTGTGTTAGCCAAGTGGTCTAAGGCATTCTTATTTTGCATTGCTAGGCGGACGGTGCCCATTTTGGTGGGTTCGAATCCCACTGGGAACTTCATTATTTATAATTCACAACAGCGCTATTTGTGCCGTGTGGCGGCCGTAAAAAGTCTCCTCGTACAGAAAGTCAGTGTTGGCATACATTCAACGCCTGTCACCGGTGTAGTGTGAGGTAGATACTTTTATACCGGTTATTTGCGCAACCTATATTGGGGTTTTTGCGATAGCTGAGTGGTCTACAGTTTTCATACGTTGGATTGCTAGATGGTCGGTGCCGTTTTGTGCGTGTTCGAATTCAACCGGGAACTTGATTATCTAAATTCAGAGTGTTTTTAAATAAGCTATTTTAACATATTTATAGAAATTTTTTGTTTTCACCTCTCAGGAGTTTGATTAACATAATTAAATATACTAACTTTCTTGTCAACAATGTTAAGTCCAAGGTTTCTGACCTGTAAAGGTTAACTTGGAATATGCATAAGTGTAAGAACATGTTCTACAGTCTTGAGACTCATATCTTGTCATTTTCGTCATATCGGTCCTTCATTGTGTTTTGAGAAAAAAATAGAATCGTTCTTGAATTCTTAGGCTTTTGACAACTGATCACTAAAGTTAGAAAAAAATATTTAAGCAGATACATACGAGAGTGATCCTGATTAAGCAATTATAATGGTCCACGGACTGTTTTACCAAACCAAAGGTCGAAAATACTGAAGCCAAGAGACTCTTCCACAGACTCTAAAAGAAAACAAGAACAAAGGGATTTCTTCGTCCATTTTTTCCAGTGTCAAGTCAATATTACCTAATCATGTGTTTCAATGTCTGATGAAATGTTTCGAATGCACCCTGACTTTCGGGATGTTAGGTAGATGACCTATATTGTTTTATTCCCAACTCGTGCATAACCTGTTGAATTGACATAAATTTGAGCCTTTGTCAGACTGAATTGATTAAGGACGGCCAACAAAAGTAAAATGCTTCACACGTGCCTTAACTTTAATCTTTGACTTTTTGTTTCTCAAAGGTAAAGCTTTGGGAAAGCAAGTAGAAGCACGCATTACTTCAAAAAGTATTCATTACCTTAGTGCTTAGGTAAAGAGCCAAAACAGTCAGTTTTAATCCTACTGAAAAGTTCTTCAAGGTGAGAGCAAAGCTTTTGATATTGTCTGGTTTGCAACACGTTGTGCTTGAAATACAAATATCGGACTATTTAACTTCCTGGTTGCTCAGCGAATACCTTTCAAAATTTGTTAATTATTATGATAAAAAGCATTGTTGAACTTCAATTTTCACAAAACGCAATCGTCACACCGTGTGACAATTACGTGCAAATACGTCACACCTGTGTGACAAATACGTGCGAGTTCGTCACAAATCGCCAATGTGACGTATACGTTTGACTTTTTTTTCGGTTTTTAGTTCGAACGTAATTGTCACACCCAATGTTCGAATCTTTGTACAGACTGTAGTTTTAATATTCAGACATGGGTGCTGCCGGGAACAGGGTCATGCATTTTACCTAAAAGTATACTTCATCCTTTTTCGAGACTTGCTGGGCACTTTTTCTGTTAATGATTGTGCATTTTTTATTTATTTATTTATTTTATTTTATTTTATTTTATTTTTTTTTTGGGGGGGGGGGGGGTTAACGCTTGTTTTTAAGATCATTTCTCTCATTTACTGGCGGGCAGTTACCTATCGAGTGTTTACTTAAAACAGTGGTGAAGTCAACCAAATCCTCATGTGAAAAGCATGTGCCGTGACTGAGCTCACGGCACTTATATCCTGTATAATATGTGTCGTGTTTATGCTGAGACGAGGGAATTTTGTCGCCTGTTCAAGATGTCGTCACATTAATTTTGTAGATTTTATTTAATTTTCAGAAAATTTGGTAGAAAAAGTGTCGAACGTAAACAGCGTGGAACCTGACCAGACGCAAAGTTACTTGGCATCTGGTTAGGTTCCACGCTGTTTAGAGTGTCTGTTATATTCACCGTAAGTATTCTAAATACAAAGCGTAAAAACATCTTTAAAAATCTGTAAACGTCAAATAGCTTTCACTGCTTGTTCTGTTATAGTTTTTTGTGCTTCTGCAAAAGAGCTCCATGTTGTAAATACTATACCTAAATATGTAAACTTACTTACGATTTCAATAACAGTCTTTTTATATACAAAATTTAAATTTTCGGTTTATATACCACCTTTTCTAAATATCATTATTTTTGTCTTGGTAACACTAAGTTTAATCAGAAAGAATATTTAGACTTTTTTTGTATCTCTGCTTTTGTATTGGCAAAACAACAATATCATCGGCATATAAAATCGAACAATACTTTGAACATATCAACATCTATCCCTAGTAAATCTGCCTTCTAAATAGTTCAAAAACG
The DNA here is from genome assembly GCA_012932295.1 of Cyclina sinensis. Taxonomy (NCBI): domain Eukaryota; kingdom Metazoa; phylum Mollusca; class Bivalvia; order Venerida; family Veneridae; genus Cyclina; species Cyclina sinensis. The sequence continues at coordinate 5,200,537 of JAAONU010000017.1, forward strand.
TGGAAAAAAGAACGGGAGTATATCAAGTTCAACTTGAGTAACATCGCATACTTTTTTTGTTTCTACAATTATGCAGTAATTACTGTTCACTGAATTAATATTTCTTTGTTTTGTTCATTTGCATATTGTTAATATATTCCCAATGATTGTTCAATTTGTGTTAAAACAATAATTGACAACTTCGGTTTTAAAAATAATAAAGATTGCATACATTATTACATTGTGTTTTACACTTTTTGCACTTTGTGTTCTACATTTCTTTGTGGATCATACAAGATACTTATTTTAATGCAACTAATACATACGAACCATTATCTTCAAATGATGGTAAGAGATACAAGCATAATGTATCTTGATGATGATGATGATGATGGTGATGATGAAAAGACCATCTCTTGAGATAACTGCGTCATAGTCGTCCTCGTATCAGACATAATTCTTACAAGAGACAAGGACCTTCTACATATATTTATATTTTGAGTTTGACCTTAAAAGAAATGAGCGTTTGAGTCGGTCGTCTAGTGTCTAGTTTGCAGGTTGCATTTAGATTGATTGATTGATTTGTTGGGTTTTACGGCGCCGCAAAACAGTTTAGGTCATATGGCGCCGAACAGGAAAGATGGTTTTGGCTAACCTCGGGTGTTACGAATTTAAAAGCAACACACGGGGTCAAAACCACCCCCACCTGCTGGAGCTACGAGATACGTAGACTCCACTCGTTTAAACCCATTTAGTCGCCTCTTACGATCACGCAGGGTTGAACGGTGGCTGCAATTCTAGCCCTTAACCTTAAAAGGCGCCCCTCAGCCACAAGGGGTAGGTTGCATTTAGAGGCAAATAAAAAAAAGTTAATGGAGCTAAATAGCTTAACGTAAAACATCTATCCGATCAGTACCTATCATACTATTTTCCTATTAAAGGGGAATAATTCCAAGCTAGGCATATACGACGGAAGTGCCTATCAAACCATGAAAATTGTCAGACATAGAACGTGCCATCCATATTCTCAGTAGAAATGTTTTAAGCACGCTTATATACTGGTCCTAACTATGTTGAACATTTTGCGGGTTTTGCAATTTTGCAAGTATAATTTTGAGAGTAATCAAAAACGGATGACTATACTGAAGAGAAGTTACAGTAACCACACGACGCTTAACACCTGTCATATAACGTAGGCTGTTTGGTTCGAACGCGCCACCCTTACTCTAAATCTTAGATGATATTGATTTTCAGAGAAAACTGTAAAATAAAGATGAATTGTTCCGTTTTGAACCGATCATCACCATTGGAAATTTCCCTGTTTCCTTTTTTTTATGGTAAAGAAGGACCCATTACTGTAGAATTTTTAAGGTTTCCTACGATTTTAAATAAATTGCCCTTTAGATAATAAGCAAGTGTTTCAAGTGTAGACTATAAAAGATTTTTTTCAGAAATCAAAAGAAATAAAATAATAATCCTACGTTAAAACGGGCTAATAACTGTTTTGAAACGAATTTTATGGTTATCTTCTCTTTTGAAGTTAATTCGCATTTCGATAGTTAAACAGGGTCGTATTACATGTACTCTGCAGACATGACTTATAGTGTAACTTGCCCTTTTGAAATGAAATTCCCTTTTGATAATGAACAAATATTCCAAGTATTTAAGTGAATGTTTGTAATAGTTGTAAAGGTAACGGAAAATCCTGATAGTCGTTCAATAAGCGTCCGTTATTCTTCCGATTCTGAACCAAATGACCACCAAATACCAAGGAAAGAGAAAAAAAAACAAGTCAATGGAAGGGTGTACAGACGGACGGAGTGCCGTTTCTTGAGAAGCTGTTTGGAGACTTAACATGATTGTACTGTCGACTAAATCTTGCATGTGTGACATATACGTTCGAAGTAAAAAAAAAACTCACATGTGTGACATATACGTTCGAGTTAAAAAACTCACATTTTTTCTCATATTTTTAAACAAGATTCTGAGGTGTGACAAATGCGTTTTCAAGTTCGTATGAAATGTGTGTCCGAACGTATTTATCACTATTTTTGTGACGTATTGGCACGCATTTGTCACACGGTGTGACTATTGCGATTTGTGAAAATTGAGGTTCAACAAAGCATAAAAAAGTAAATATTTCTGTCTCAAACGGTTTGTATATGAACTACGTAAGGCCGACCACCGGCGGTCTTGGCAAAATCAATAACATAACCATTTAAAACAAGTTTTATTAACAATGATATGTGATGCTTAACAGACATACTTTGTTTCTTATCATGTAAATATTCTTAAATGTATAGTTTAGCACATGTTGCATAGATTTATGAAAAGAGTCTCTTATAATTCTCAAAGAATGTCCATGTTCATATTTTATGTTTTATTATTTGTATGACTGAATATTTTATTATGTGTACATGGATGAGACTCAAATAAAATCAATAAATATAGGTGAGTACACGTAATAGTGTGACAAATACATAACGATGATTCAAACACTCAATGTATCAGTTAGCGAAATGTTGGATAGCCTGTGTCAGCCAAGAGACGCGAAGCGTTATGAACCTTTATGCCACCATTGCATAACAACAGCTTGGTGTCTCTGCTCCCATATAGACGTTCAGTACAATTAAGTTTGATTTTCATAATTTGTGCTTAACAGCAAATAGTTCCTAGCCGATGTAATTATACATACTTATATATGTATATTTGTATATAATAACATCGGCTAGGAACTATTTGCTATATATATATATAAAATCAATGCCGACCCGGCTAGCTCAATCGATAAAGCATATGATTGTCAATCTTGACGATCCTGGGGATCGAACATCAGAACTGATGATAACTCATCTCAGACTATGCGTCTAAAGGTCATTTGTCCCTCACCTCAGAAGCAAGTGAGGAAGTAGTCAGTCACTTGCAGAAAAATTGGTTAGTCAACTGGTTTACTGGGATATGACCTGAGCTGTTAAACTGGCTTTAAAGGGGCTGTGCTCCAGATGACAAAAAAAAGAAAGTTTTCTTGTATTAAAAATTTCTTGTAATATTTATGACTAATGCTTAAAAAATAAATTACTGACAAAAATAAGTGAAATAATTACATATTAAATTGATTTTTGAAAGTGCTATACCGTAACGCGACGGTATAACTATATCGTATAGGATTTAAAGTAAATATCTGTAATATCACATGCGGCGATGGTGGTGACAGTAAAAGCGTTGGAAATGTTTTGTTAACATGAGGGTCCAGAGTTCAAATCAGGCTGGAGCGAAAATATTCTTTTTTATTCTATTTTGTAATAATCAGTTATAATCAGTTTTGAAGTAAAATATTATGTTGTTATAATCTCACGGCATCTAAAATATAATTTATGATTTTTTTTAATGTCAAATCTGGAGTACAGCCTCTTTAACCCCCCACCCCCCAAAAAAACAACAAAATAACACAAAAAAAACACACAAAAAACAACAAAAAACAAACAAACAAAAACAGCATAATCAATATCCATAAAGAAATCATGACATAACAATAACAATTATAATAAAAGTATGCTATCGAAGTTTGAAAACGAGATTTTCATTTCGTTTCAGTGAATGTCGAAATTACATCTTTCTACATTGAAACAGACTGTCTTTCTGTAGTCATTTTCTTTCTGACATTATTCCCTATTTTTAAACCTTTCAAATAATTTAGTATTTTGTCTGCTGTTTCGTTCTAAATATTGTATCCCCTATCCGCAGTTATGTCTGACGACCTAAGTGGTATAGTATAGCAAGTTTTGGTTATTTCAAAGCAGGCATTATCTGACTCATCTGTTACCAATTTGAATCTCATAAATGCCAGACGGCCGTTCATCTCGCAATTCAGTAAAAATATTCCGCTAAAGATGAAGTAATGTTGCAAGTTTAAAATATTTTAAATGCGAAATTGACGTTTGTTTTATGATGAATAAAAAGTCGAATGTCACTTGTCAACCAGTTAAGTTGTGTGACAAAATGGGACATGATCTGTGATCTGAAACGTTCCGCTTTGATTTAAACAATTTTATAAATTTACATGATTTCAGCATTCTTCATTTTTGTATTTCAGGAATGAAATAAGTGCTGGCGGTTTCAGAATGCGCAGTATGTTCATGTCAATATAATTTTCAAATAAAACTTACAGAAATTGTCAAAGTTTTGTTTAGAATGCATCAGACTGACAAGTGCATGTTAAAAACAACAACAACAACAACAAACTTTAGAAAACTGACTCTTGTTAGTTGTAGGATAAAGAACAACAACAGCAACAACATCGAAACAACAACATTTTGGTTTGTTTAATCGTGAGAATTCAAGATATTTAAATACTTTTTAATCAGTATTTATGAACATATTAGAAACCCACTTAACATCGATGACTGTATGTTTTTTTAAACTCATTATGTAACAGGAAATAACTATGGAGATTCATTATTGTTTTTTTTTTTTTTTTAAAGTAATTTTAAATAATATGGTCGGTATTGTTCTACATTGTTCTGTTTACTATTTTTATTTGTACATAGACTTTTCTGCGTTTTTTTCCTTTGAAAAATGTTGTTTTTTATTGTTATTTAGTTTTTCTTCTTCTGTGACTGTTACATAGATTTTTAGCTCTCCTGAGCATAGGGTGCTCGGATGAGTTTTGTGATCGAGATTTGTCTGTGTGAGTCGATCGCATGGTCAAAACCAACAACCCCACCAATACATGAAAAAGTATGATCATTTTGTAACGTCCAAGAAGACGAATATTTTTTTCTATTAGAATACAATAATTGTACTGAAATAAGACAAGGATATAGACCAGCAAAATATTAAATAAAGACAAATATGTATAATTTTGTAGAAATATTAAATAATGCAAATAAGGCATGGTTACGAAAATTAGGGATTTTTATTCAAAATGCTTTTAAAAAGCGAAGTGCGTTCTTATATGATGATGGAATGTGAAAGTATAATTATTATGTCGTTATAACTCGGTAAAGTATTAAAATCATTTTTATGAAATACAGCTGGAGTAATCTGTTTATATAGAGAGTATTTCATTGCAATTATTATACTTCTTGTAGATTTTTTCTCTCAGAATTTAACCTTTATGTATTTATGTTATTTGTAACTATCACAAGGTAATAGTTCAGTCTGTTTTTTTGTGTTATATTGATTTTTGATCTGAAATTATATATTGTTATTAAAAAGATACATGTTTTTCTGGTAGCTCGTTTGTCGGCCTTTTTGTTTCGATTTAAGGTTGTCGTAGATCGTAAAACTGGTCTTCATAGCGTTGTATTGCTGTAGGAATTAGTAACTGTATTGGAAGTTACCCTGATATCTTATATAGATAGTTTAAACCTACTTCTCTTTTACAATTTGTTACCATAGTACTGTTCATCATTGTGTAAGTATATGTTTGCCACATGGGCTGAATAGGCTAATGCATATAAAATAAAATATTTATCTATGTATGTTTTGAAACTGAGTTATAGTGGGTTATATGAAACTTTATAAAACTCGTCAACAAACTAGATCACAAACTCAGATCAAACTAACCGCACTTAATGTCATATTTTTTCATGAAACTAGTTGAGGATGTTTGTCTTGATGTTTTCTAAAAACCAAATTTGAAATTATGTTATGTGGAGACAGTCTTAGGTCACCAGCTCAGGTCATATGAAGACCTTGGGTGTCATTTTTGATTCACGTTAATCCCATTATTCATTACACTTGGATATATTGTTTGTTTTTAATGATCACTATCATGAGTTTAAAGCGGGTTTTAATTGAGGTCAAAATCTGCATCAAAAGCTCAGATCTGTTGAAAATGTTGTGAACATACTACAGTTCATATGATTGACACAGTGATTATGTAAGTTGATGGGAACCTTTGTCTTGATATTATCTTGGATAAGTTTGTGATTGGATATGTGAGATTAAAAACTAATTATTATGTATGTTATAAGGTAACGAGCTCAGATTTGCAGAAAACATCAGATGCTAATTTAAAAGGTCAAAGTTTTGAACCAACCTTTATGAAAGCTACTGAGAATATTTATCTTGATACTCTGTTGGATGAGTTCATAATGTGGTTATGTTGGGACATCGGTGACCTACTGGTTAATTTCAGTTGAAAACTCAGCGTGAACGCGTGAACGTCACACTTTGCATTAATCTCTATTAAATTCGGTAATATAGAGGTAAATTGTCTTCACAAACCTTGGTCAGAATGTTTGTTTTGATGGTATCCAGCGTATTTGTGAAACTTGGCCATGCGGAATCAAAACCTAGACCATAAACTCCGATCAACCATGCGGACAATTAAGAGGTCATTTTTACTAAGTCTATGAATAACAATAGTTTTAATAATCTCAAGGATGCGTATTAAGTCATCTAAGGTCAAAATTCAGGTCACCAATTTGCATCAGTGGAACCATATGTAATCATTTTTTGAAACTTGGTCAGACCGGTTGTTTCTGCTTTTTATTGCATGTAATGGTGTATATTTATTCTTCAGCTGCTTCCGATAACCTTGACCTTTACATTACTGTCCTTTAGAGCAGCAATTCTCAGATGAGCGATATAGAGTTATCTTTTTTTTCCATTGTGTACCAATACGTTTGCTTACATGCTTTAAAATGTAGCTAGTAGGTTGGTTTTAATTATACGTATTTTCTACGTGTTGTTTGATCCTCCTTATCAAAACTAAAGGGAAGTTTTAAAGCGACTGACTCACATAAACTAGCATAGAAATATTTTTTTTCTTTAAAATTAAGCAGAAGTTAATACACTATAGAAAAACACGATTTTATTCTTCTATACATCATAAAAACTGAAGAAAAAGAATTTGGTTTCAAACTGATTCGAACCCATACCTAACCCGTCAGTAAAATAAGGGGATGCAACCTAACCCACATACTCACAGAGACTTGTTACTTCCAATATGTAAAATAAACAATATAAACTTAATATCTTTTTTACGAATTAAGTCGTCTCTTAAATATGGTGTTTTTTGTACCAAGAAAGAAGACAGTAACTTAGTTTTTGATATGTTCTTCACAATTACAATTAACTTTTCTATATCTAGAAACATTTTATTTTGGATACAACGTCGACCCGTCAGTGAGACAGTCGCTTTAAACGCATTTTAAGCTAGCACGTTTTCACTGTAGTGCCAAAAGGATAATAATGAAATATCAGTAGTTTTATGAATATATGTACTATTTATATTTTACAGTAATTATGTTGTCGATTCCTATGTAAAACAGGTTCTTTTCTATTTCAAATATTTTTAAAGTCTCAGTATTTCATACGCGCACAGGCTATAATCGTACACTTTTCAGTATAGACTTATGCAGAAGTGGCATATTTTGTCTGTGTCAATGCAAGCTTAATTTGTATTTTTAAGATTAGCGAAAGAAACAAAGTATTAACTTGTTCTTTAATTACCCGTCGTAGGGAGTGTAACTTTCATAATAACTGAGCAATTTACTTCTCATAATATGAAGTCTGTCATAGATTCACCGAAAAAAAAATATTTTATCTGTTTTTTCTTAACCAAAAAGAATATAGTATTTTCCCTTACTTAGACGGTTCCCTTTGATGTTTACAACAATGCTTTTCTTGTAATGCAAGTGTTCTTCTTTGATCTTTACAACTTTAACTGAGGTGTCTTGGTTTTATTCTGCAGTGCGTTTGTGTGATAGAAATAAATTTTGCAAAAATACAGATGTGTTTTGTTGTATATTTTAACGGGTTTTATAGATTCTTTCATACAACTACGTCAAATATATTAACTGGATTGCATTCCAAGCATGTAGTCTTTTTACTTTTTTACTTGATTAGATAAGAAAACAAAGGTATTAGAAATATATCCAGAAGACGTATGCCCCTTTCCCAAGGCAAGGTGTGGGGCTTGGGTAAACAAGGTATCTGTAAATTGATTATAAACCCCAGGTGCGCAACCTTACTTCTTGGTATACATTCTTGTAAAGGTTAATGACAATTTGTTCAATAGTGTTGGCTGAGTGTATGGCACAAAGTTTTTGAAGTGATTTCCACTAAACTAAGGGCCGTAACTCTGCTCCACTTAGAGGATGAAAACGAAAATCACTAGGTGCACAACCTCACTTGCTGATATCCCCTTTAAGTCAAGGGAGATGAAAAAGCATTTGCCGATCAATATCCCTGTGAAGTTCCATGACCGTAAGTCTAAAAGTCTTGGCTGAACGCAAAACACAAATTTTTGTCTAAATTACAATTGGTCTATATTCATGTGAAGTTTCATGACCCCAACTGTGACCCCAACTGTTAAAGTGTCTACTGAGCGCGGGACTTAAACTTTCAAGAGCAAAAATAATCTAAATGTTCCGCTAATTAGGGTACAATAAAACGAATTATATAAACTTCATGCAGAATGAAGCTTTGTGCCGTAAATCATTAACAATTTTATCTGCCATTACTTTTTTTCTTTTATTATCCCCCGCCGATAGAATCTGGAGGGGGATATTGTTATGATGTTGTCCGTCCGTCCTTCCGTCCGTGCGAATTTTGTCTCCGCGCTATTTCTCTGCAACTACTGAACGGATTTCAACGACACTTTGGGGGAATTTTCAATAGCAAACGGAGATGCGCATACCCTCGGCATGTTCCGGTTGAAACCTTCAACACAGACTTATGGCCTTGATTATTTATGCAGTATGTATACATAGTAACATTCGTTTACGCACTCTCGACAACTTCTTAATGGATTTCGACGAAACTTTTGGGGAACAATCAATAGTTAGTTTATATAATTCGTTTTATTGTACCCTAATTAGCGGGACATGGAGATGCGCATATCATTGGCATGTCTCGGCCAGACCATTTAACACAGAGTTATGGCCCCTGAATAGTATTTCGTTTCCAAGCTATTTCTCTGCAACTACTGAAAGGATTTCAACAAAACTTCAATAGCAAAAGGAGATGCAAATATCCCTGGCTTGTTTCGATTTGACACTTCAACACAGAGTAATGGCCCTTGATTAGTAATTCAGTATTAACATCAGATTCCGAGCTATTTCTCGGATTTCGATGAAACCTTATGCGAACCATTCACTACCAAAAGAAGATGTGCATATCATCGGAATGTCCCGGTTGGATCATTTAACACAGAGTTATGGCCCCTGAATTGTTATTCACAATGTATAAAGAATAACATTTTTTCGTGCATTTTTTTATCACGATGATAACCACAAAGTTATTCTTTTACAGCAGGAGTTATATGCAAATTTTGACTTTACCCTTTCTTCAGACAAGCACCGATCGGCGGGGATATACTGTCTGTGACAGAGTCTTGTTAAATTATATAAATAGCTTTTGTCCGTGAATTACGAACTGGGAAGTGTAGAAAGTAAGATGTCACTCTATGTTTCTCGTACACTACAACTTACATCCGTGTAAACGAACACGGTGGAGTGTATTAGATCTCAAATCCTGTTTATGCATATTTGTATATATTTACTTTTTATTTATTAATTTCATATGTCATAAACACAATATTATTTCCGATAACAGATATGGTATATTGAGGGAATTCCATTTTAGCAGTTGGTTATTTGCTTCAAGTAAATAATGAACATCCTTTATCTAATTAACGATACTGGGGTTTTCACTGATTTAGTTTGTTTCTAATAATAATAATTGAGGCTGTAATATAGTGTTGTTATCACATGCAGAAAAAGCGTCCGAGATACAGCAACGGTCTCCATGCATGCGTACGTGCGTCTAAAAAAATATGTTCGAAGCATTACCCTGTCACTCATCAATGTATTGGCTTCAGAGTTTGAGAAGAGTTAGATCGCTTTGAGAAGGAGTGCAGAAAAAAGAACAATTATTTTCAAGTAGCTCTCTGTTGGGCAATTGTTCTTAGATAAAATGTTTCTTAAACTTATTATCACTGCTTAACTCTTTAACCCTTCGAAGCATTGAATTACCACTTGAAGACTAATTAGATAGCATTAAGAAACATGGATATCTGCAGAGCTTTTGCCCTTTGTTGACAACTTTTTTTTATTAAAAAAAGTGTTCGGAGCATATCTCTGTGTTATTTCGATGAATTACTTGCAGACTTCTTTCACCTTTGATTGATATGACTGATCATACAAGTGCCAGTAATATTGTGAATTAAAGTCTTGACGGGCATGTCAAATAAGTTATACCATAATTATTCAACTTTACACGGTAGTTTTACGCAGTCAATATACTCAAGTACAAAAATTGTACTTATTTTTTTTCTAGCTACAAACATCAGTCTTGATGGACTTTTTTTTTTTTTTTGGATTTTCTTATGGGGAATAGTTTCTCAGCTTGTGAAAAATAACCACTTTGTCATATTAACCTATTTAGAGCGTACGAACTGCGAAACAAACTATTATCGAAAATATTAATCAAAATTTGTCGCATGCAATATCTAAATGTATATACCTCTACTAAAAAAAGTTTACTTCATTTGCTGATGTTTGCAGCTTTAAACGTTTGATAAAGAACAGTAACTTTTACATGGCTAATGCTTTTCTCGTATGTATTAATTACTTCCCTTAGTATAGAACAGATTACTCAGTGCTACATAATGACAGTTTACGAAATCAGTAGACACTGTAATCTAAAATAATTCCTTTGAGTTTTAAAACAGTTTTATTCGGCATAAATATGATGTGAAGTTAAAACGAGGAATGAAAATTCACAATTATTTCAATCGTCAAACATTTAAAAAATAATGCAAAAGGAAAAGGTACGTGACAATTTTGTAGCACCAAAGATTGTCGAACTTTAATTTTTTTGTGTGTTACATAAGCCACTTTTATATAAGAAAATAATGGGCTTTCCTACAAATGACACGAAAATGAAAGTAGTTGCAAAACTGTTATAAAGAATGATAATTGTGTCCCGTTATTATCTACGTGTCAAAAGAGCAGTTTAATAGAAAAGGCAAGAAGAAAAAAAATGTTTAAAAAATTCCAGTTTAAGAAAAAATAAATCCTGCACAATGGTTATTTTAATGATGATACAATATGTAAATGTATTTGTCTCCTTTATTCTACTAAATAAAGTTTTTCGTCTGATGTGCGTTAGTCATTGATGCAGGTACTTAAGTAATTAGTGATTAGTGTATGGTTTTATTATTCTTTGAACGTGAAATGCATTACTTCAACATGCAGATGGCAGATTTAAGTATTCCTATTCGTGTGTACTGATTTTATTGAAGTTTTTTGATTAAATTACAAAGGAATTACATTTCTCTCTACAACAAAAGAAAGAATATCAAGAATAGATTGCGCTCTGGCCAAAAAAAACAACAACAAAACAGCAACAACAACAAAAAACAAACAAAAAACAACACAAAACAAACGAATGTAGAACCGTTGAAGTTTGAAACATTGTTCGGTATTATGTCTGTTTCTGGTGATCTAAGTTCATCAACTTTCTGAAACCTTGTACATGTACATCTGAAGGCAACTGTTTCCAACTCCTGCTGTAAAATAACAGCCTTTTTCAAAAGTCCATTAGTACACTGAAACATAACTTCTTTGCAGCAAGTTAAGGTGCCTTACTTGTTCTGGCACAGTTCACATTTGCCATCCACAAAACCCCGAGACCGCACCCTAAAAAGAAATAGTGTACACAGAACAATTATTTCTGTAAATAGCACAGACTTAATTAGACAAATAAGAGTTCACTTAATGATCTGTTTGCAATCCTTAGTCATTAAAGTATATAATATTAGCATATGACTTTTATGTGTTATAATAAACTTTAACATTTACAGGCAATAATGTAACCAACACATTTGAAATGTTCATGTGCACTATCTGAAAATGATGTTTCCTATGATCTATGCTACCACTATCCAACTTTTAACTGTTTCTAGCTGTGTACACATGTATGCATATTGCTAAGAACTCCCCCTAACCATTATTTTTGTTTTGGTTTTGTAAAATGGACAATCAATTATGAAACTGAAATGGAAAAATATTTTAAGAAGGTTTACTTTTTGTATATTTACTTTCTAATATCATCACAAGTACATGCTAAGCATCAGTGTTTACTGTAATGTAAAGGAAGTAACATTTGCAAAAAGATTTGATTTACAGAACACAGCTAAGTTTCCTCTTGCAACACTTACACATTCTTTATCAGGGGGGGGGGGGGGAGGGGCGGGGGAGGGGGGTTGACAAACGATTTCTCGAAGGTGTTTCAGTATTACTTCGCTTAATTTTGATAACACCCTACAACTTTGTTACTGACACAAGAGGAGGCAAATCTGTATTGAATCTGAAACAATTTCAACGCAGATTTATTTCCCTTGTCATATTAGTAACTATATTTTATTTTCGTTGACAATGAGCTGAGGTACAGATATAAACTTTCAAGATTGTTATGATTTTTTTTGTTAATCGAAGAAAAGCCCGAAACTAAATACCTGAAATTTAGAAGAAGAATTTAATATTTTCTCATAACCTCGTTGAAAACGACAAGTGCCAGCATTTTGGCAGATTATGATCTGTGTTTAAATGTTGTAGCTCTTACGTGAAGGTGTTCTGCAGAAAATTGGCACAATACAAAATTTCCTATTTATTTCGTTGAATGGCATTTATTAACATTAGGTTTCAGAATGATTTATAAACAATTTTTGTTATCCTTTCTTTCAAATTTACCTGTCAGTTTGCTAATAAAATTAATGTAAAACTATTTTTGTCAACAAATGAAGCTTACCAAATCGTACCTTTAAAAACATTGCATTTACCACTTAATTATTCTGGATTATTTACACTCCAATGAAATAATACTGATTTATTAGAAATACACAGACACATCAAGGCTATATATCTCTCCGTCAAATTTTATGTGTTCATTTAACTCTATTGTGATAATTACCTCTTTAAAAAAAAAAGATAAAAAGAAAAGACAAAAAAAAACAAAAACAATTTGAGATAACGCAAAACATTTAATTTAAAAATACATCGCAATTAGGAAAAAAATTAAGTATTTCAATAAAGTTTACTTGTTTGATATAAACTTTATGGAATAGAACATTTGTTGTATTTATTTTGGGCTTGCAGGTTTAATCAAAGCACCTGTGTGCAGGTTGCTTTTTATAACATATGCCTGGTCGGATCGGTGATCACGTACTCGAATGAAAAGTCTGACCAACATTTTGCATACACACATTGCTCCGGTATTGTCAATCTTGATCAGTTATTCGTTAAATGCTGCCATTTTTACATCAGCAAATTTTCTACAAATGATCAAAATTATTTTCAACATACAATACTGAGCATTTTCAAAAATCATTATAGTCTGGTTCGATGTGCAGAAACATCACATTGATTTATATCATATTGATGATTTTTCAAAATTTGTTTCTCTTTTTATTTTTTTTGTGTTCTTTTATTCATTTTTACTTACTTTCTTTTGTTCTTACTTTTTTGTTCTTTCTTTCTTTCTTTAGTCAAAATTTTGTCCTAGAAAATCGCTGTCAAGCCGACATGAGCAAACATCAACGCTCTGAAAGAATGTCGGCTTGATAGTAGGCGAAGGTTCATGCTGAGGCACACATTTTACTGTCGTAATCACTCCTTTATTTAGAACCAAGAGTCTTTTTTGACCCTGTAACAATCCAATCATGAAGTTTTTGTTGAACTCTTTTCCATTATCATAGACTTGTCCGTTCGGTTTACACACAGGGAAATCATGCTTACCATGATAGTCTGTGTGTTATTTTGATGATGCGCAAAATGCGTGTGTCTGAACAGAAGATAAAAAAAATGAAAAATCAGTGCTCATTCTATTTTTATTAAACACAGTTTCCGTCGATGTGCTCACTATCTTAGAATCTAGGCGTATTTTCAATATATATAGTGTACACTGGCAAAAAGACAGTGTATGAAAGAAGTAAAAAACAAGCGGCGTGGCCGAGTTGTTAATGCATCAGACTAGTAGTCAAAGGATTGCTAACCGCACGGGTTCAAACCCAGTCAGGGCCAAGCCGTTGTTTCCTTGGGCAAGAACTTTTGCACTCATTGCTTAGTATGGTGAGTTCAAGGAACGGATTCGAGAGTGTGTCTGTAAGCTAAAAGCTTCCTACACAATCGAAGTCTGAAATAAATTTGGTATAAACTAAATGCAACGAACTGTCAGTTTCGGATCGACATTACTCTGCATTGATTCTTTCTTTCTTTATGGGTGCTCAGCTATATCCCTAGAGTTAGTAAATTGCAGACAGCTCATGTGAATGTGTACTCAATAATGCTATTCAGAGAAATTGGAAATTTAGAAGAAAAAAAAAAGAAAAAAAGAAAATTAATTAAAAAAAAACGTTTTTATTCGTTAAATGGCATTTCTTTAACATTATATTTCAGAGTGATTTTCAAACAATATATCTTTTTCTTACCCGTTCTTTGAAATTTTACTTGTCAGTTCCAAAATAAATGCAAAACAATTTTTGTCAACAAAAGAAGGCAACCAAAGTCGTACCTTAAAAAATATTCCACTGTTCATTAAGGATTATTAACACTCGTCTTAAATTATACTGTTTTTGGAGGCATTGCATTGCAAAACAAGGTTATATGTATTTAAGCATTCCTAGCCAAACATTTTATGTTCAGTTAATTCTATGCTTAAGGTTGTTGTGAAAATGACCTCTCTTGAAAACACAAGAACTCACAGAATTTGCGATAAATCCATAAATCTGGTTCAAGGTAATACATTGCAATTATGAATAAAAAGTATTTTATTAAAGTTAACCGTTTAAGAAATTGTAATGATCGAGCACCAACATAATTCTGACATGCTTGATGAACGGATCAAGATTTTCTCATCTCTTTATTCATAGTCAATTAGAATCTTAGAACTTGTAACAACTGTTTAGTTTATCAATCAATTTATGTTTTGAATTAAATTAATACCAATACCTTAACTTTTAATCAATCCTGATCAAAAAGACCTTGGAGTCTCACAGAACATTGATTTTAGAAATTAATATCTGTATCACAAACGCATTGCTGAACACATTCTCAGAATAAAGGTTATTAAACACCTACCGAATAAAGTAGTTGACGAATTAACAAACCTGAGAACATATTTAGACCGTCAAACACATTTTGAATAATTGTTCCATTTTTTGGAAGATTGAATGCATATGGGAACGCAAATGCGCACGTGTGTGCGGCAGTTTGGCTTTTTAAGTTACTAAAGCATGAAATTTGCAATACGATGTAATTGTGACTACTCATAATATATCTTCACGTCCTTCTAGTGTGAATGAAATTTAACACGGATGCGCGCATACAGTCTGAAGTTAAAACAGAGCTAAAATGTCGAAAACCACAGCCAAGAGATCTTAGTGAATAGTGTAGCTTTCATAAGAATATATCATCTGACATTAATTTTGCCCTGAAAACTGATGTTCACGGCGCAATGTGACTTCCTAGGACTATGTGATCTGACATAACTTTGACCCTAAGATCTGGACTTCAGAATGCAATGTTGACCACTTAATAAACTATGTGATCTTACATTCCTTTGACCCCGAGACCTTACCTTCATAGTGCAATATGCCATTCTTAAGACCATTTGATCATACTAAGTACACAGGATGCTGGCTGTTGTCATATATTTAGATTGCCTTGAAAAAAATCAAATGTCATACTTTTCAGGATTAAAATGAAGCATAAAGAGGAAAAAGAAAGGTAATGTGTTGTCAACCTTTTGAAAAGTAACGATATTTACAGCTATCAATTTTCTTTTTTAATTTGTATTCTTAAACTACATTTATTTTCTTAAGAACAGTCAGTTTGTTACTTCGGTAAGTTATAAAGTGTAGTATAATATATAGTGCCTGGTTTTAACTCGACTGTTAGAAAAATAATTGATATTATATTATGAAATGATGCTGCGATTATCTGATAGTTTAACCATTAAATTAAGCACAGATTATGATATATACAGGAAATTCTTGAAAAGAATAAAGCATAGATATCTCCTGATAATAACTCTGGATTGATTGGATGCAGATTTATGATCCGTTTTAACTTCGAATATTTAGTGAAACTTGCGCATGAACCTGAACTTGATCTTGCTCAGCTCTCAGTAATAAGAGATATACGTGCTGATTTGTCCTGTTTTCTGGCTGAACAATATTTGTTCACTGGCGTTTGTGTAACAGAGCCATCTAACCTTTTGTGTTTGAAAACACCTTTTTTTTGCAGGCTGCCGTTACATGTCATTGTATTTTAACAGACAATTAAAGAAATTGAAATTTGAAAGACAAAAAACGTCTATTTGTTCAGCTCAATCATTAGTAAGCAGTTTGTAAATTTCTTGAATACACTTAGGGCATACCAAACGAAACGTGCTCGTTGTGAACATATGTGGTAAATGTGTGTTCGACACCTGGGTTCGTTTGAGATCCGTCATCAATTTACCTTTATTTACCACTTAATGGCATTGTCACGGAAAATTGTTTGTCCCAAACCGTAAGTCGAAGATATCTGATTTTTTTTACGTTTTGTAAAGTTTTTAAGTCTCAACAAAACCAGTAGAATACGATTTGTGCATTTGCTCCTCCTAAAAATATTATATTAACATTCCTTAATAAAAATATATAGGAAAAGTAGGAACATTTTCAGGAATCTGACACCACACTGCCTAAACGTATTCATGGTATGTCATGTAATAGTGTCTACTTGTCCTTTGCAACAGTTTTCATCAGTTGTAAAGTGGTCCCTGGTTTCTACATAATTTTTTCAAATTAGACTAACAAGAAATGACCAGAACCTTTTTCTGTAAGCCCCGAAGTTGTCTTAGATTCTTTAGCATGCAGTAAATGCTAGTGGTCTTTGACATTTAATTTTAATCAAGACCTGAGTTTGTTATAAGTAGCTGTGCCTCTAATGAGGTTTTTCTGTGTTGCTGTTCCACTCATGAGGTTGTTATGTACTACTACACCACTCGTGAGTTTGTTATATGCTACTGTTCCGCTCATGAGGTTGTTATGTGTTGCTAGTCCACTCATGAGGTTGTTATGTGTTACTAGTCCGGTCATGAGGTTGTTATGTGTTACTAGTCCATTCATGAGTTTGTTATATGTCACTGTTCCGCTTATTAGGTTGTTATGTGTTACAAGTGCAATCATGAGGTTGTTATGTGCTGCTAGGCCACTCGTGAGTTAGTTATATGTTACTGTTCCGCTAATGAGGCTGTTATGTGTTGCTTGTCCACTCATGAGGTTATGTGTTACTAGTCCATTTATGAGTTTGTTGTATGTCACTGTTCCGCTCATTAGGTTGTTATGTGTTACTAGTCTAATCATGTGGTTGTTATGTGTTACTAGTCCATTCATGTGGTTGCTGTTTCTTTTATAGAATAGTATTTATCGCTTCCGCTCAGGAGATTGGTTTTTATAACTTTTCCTTTCATTAGATAGGTATGTGTTCTTGTTCATCTCACAAAGTTCATGTAAGAAGATAGGTTACTGTTACTGCTCCTTTCATGAGTTTGTTAACATAATATAAATTTTATCAGTGTGAAAGATACACAATTGTAGTTTACTGTGATGAAAGTATGATATGACAGCTTGGTTTTGGTGATGGTAGTTTCACGACTACAGCTTCTGAAAATATTTTATTAAGTTTTGTAAAGAAAACTTTTCGCATACTTGAGTATTTTTGTTTGATCTCTGTTTAACATGTGACTAGTTGAACATAAGAGAGCGATACTGCAGGCAGTGATTCTATCCTATACGAATATTTTAATCTTATGCAGTTATTTAACTTTGTTATTGATCTTCCCAGAGTTTCTGTTAAAACTGCTTATCTTTTGAAATTTCGCTTTTTGACATTTCATTTTTTTTCAGAAAGAAATTCAGATCTTGTGTGGTTCTCTAGTTTTTCATGTTTTTCTTCAAATACTGTATGAAAAGGGACCTCAAGAAAATTAACAAACTGATATTATAGTTTTTTAGCTATTAATACATTCTATTACTTTTTTTCATGTTGATTTTTTATTTTGAACGAACTAAGTACCGCTTATAATACGAGTAACATTCACCTATACGTATTAACCAACACGTTACAATTGTAGCTAGAAGGTCCACTATTAAGATCAACTCGATAGGAAAACAACTGCTTGGCTGGTCGTATTGACTGAACTGTACAAATTTACTCAATTTCAGCTCAATCTAGCCCTTCAGATCTTTAATATAGCTAAACGACGAACAGACTTACAGTCTATTGGACGCTAGCTCAATCCCTAATTCTTCCACTATATCTGTTTACTGTCTTTCGAATGACAAGTTAAACTGTGCCTAGTTAAGGGGGTGGGGGAGGGTTAGCGTAGCGGTTTAAAGAATATTTTGTGAAACAAACTGGGTTGTTTCACGATTGTGAGCACATATACATTTCAACTAAACATTTTAAATATTTATGTTAAAGAATCACCTTCATCTTCCCTCCGTCCTTCCTATGTTTTCGAATAAACTATCATGAAGAGACTTCCGAAGTTGCCGGCCAATTCTTTCCTCATTTATTTCTACAATGTGTACAAAATATATCATTATTATATTAAAAAAATTCAATAAATACATGCCTTCCTAACTTTCAGAAACTGAACAAGTACTAGCCAGTTGAAGATAGACAACTCCTTGTGTCATAAGTTCAACTAGCCAATGCTACAAATAAAGTGTTAGAAGTGTCAGGGTCATGCTTTACGGTAAAAAGGGTTTAAAGCGACACCTTTAAGACTAAGGATAGAGCCAAAAATGGTCCCAGGGGCAAAGTTTGAAAATCTTGGTAGATGTCTACTGGGCAATGCATCAAGTGGTATTTTAAAGATTTTTCTCTATATTTCTTTGTGAAATATGTAACACCCGGGGCAGGAGTCAATAATAACTTAAGTGATATACACAATGTATTTTGAACTTTAAAAAATAACTAATACAATTTTGGTACAGCACTTCTCGAAAATACACCTCATCAAATTTTATAAGTTTGAGACTTGCGGTTTCTGACAAGATTAAAAAAGGAGTTTCCCTATATAAGTCAATATAAACCATCTGATCCCCGGAATGGGCCTAAAATGATCCCAGCGGCAAAGTTTGAATAACCTACGTAGAGGTCCACTAACAATACTTCGTGTCACATTTAAGAACTCTGGACCTTGTGGTTTCATACAAGAAGAATTCGAAATATTTTCATATTGGCCAATAGTGACTCAAGGTGTATAATATGAACAAAATGGTCCACAAACACCATATTTCAGAGCTCTCGGCCTTGTAGTAATAGACAAAATGTTTTGCATTCGCTATAGCAACCTTTGATCTGCATGGAATAAAATTCTTCGAAAAACTTTGGTAAAGATTTAGGCAAGGAGTAAGATCTGTGCTTTTGTATTGTACAAAATGTCATAAAAAGTTGCTGATAGTGTAAAATGTATGAAAGTAAAATGATTTTAAAGTAATTACTGAAAGACTTTAAAGCCTTTCTGATTCAGTTAAAGCTGCGGCTTTGAGCCTTTTAGCACCATAAAACGTTCACGGATCAGCTGGTCTCCAATGTGCCCTTCACGTAAAGGTTTACCGCATTTTTATATGATGTTCCACATCGACAAATTTAGCATATTTTTGTTTATTATTGCGCATATTCTCATCTTCTTCTTTTGTTTCATTTCTTGTGGCATTTCTCCAGAAACATGCTCACCAGCAGCACCTTCAGCAAACTTCAGCCATGGGAAGAAATCTGTTAGAATTCTTACTACTATTGCTATTCATCATGAAAATTTCATCAGGCATCTGTAAAAAGTAACACTGTGGTTTCATGTCTAAAGTTCAATAGAGGAGACAGTTTGCTATATGAATGCTGAACAAAATAGTTTTGAAAATGACTTGATAGTAGTTTGCTTTTCCTCCTCTGATTGTAAAACTGATGTTGTCGCTCACCCCTCACGGAAGCAAATCACCTACACTCTTTAACAGAATCTACGAAATCTTCATAACTATTTTATATATATATATATATATGTATATATATATAAAATAGTTATGAAGTAATATATATATATATAATATATATATATTAAAGTAATATATATATATGCTTCCAGTTAATTATTATGCATAATCTGTGTAGATATTCGTCGTATTTGATAAGAAATGTTGTATGTTTAAATTAAATGAACAGACGAAAGGTTGTTAAGTTAATATGTATTTAGATAGACTTAGCAAACCTAGACAGACTTGTATTATAATAGAACTACATGCACTTACTTACATTCATGTCATTTTATTTTTCAGGACTGAATACAAGATGATGTTTGCAATGGCATGTATTGTTGCGGCCTTCATATACCTTCAAATTTTCGCCGTCCCACTTGCTAAAAAAGAAAAACCCCTTTTAAGCCCCTGGCGCTATTTGGCTCAAAGTCGGCCAGAAACATTCTTTCTCACATCACACAAAACAGTTCGAGTCCTTTGTACTTAAGAGCAATAGCGCTTAAAATGATAATTAAACACTGTAAAAAGACTTCACACGATACCTACAACCAAGAGCTTAGTTATTTGGTGTGTAGCAATTTCATATGATTTTCTATAATGTAAACTGAAATTTTGACCATATGATCAAAACTCATTCATTCTGAGAAGGTTTGGCTTTAGACTTACAAAAGTATTTAAACAAGGAACATTGATAGCAATTCTATTCTACAAACTTGTGAATATGTCTTTCCAGTTGTATGCTACGTTGTATTGTAGATTCTTACAAAAATCTACTAAATTATTGCCCCCACGGAGTCATTAGTTGGCACACCAAATAAATATAATAAGTCTTAAAAATTTCCTTGTCTGAAACCACAAGACCTAATGCTAATATTGAGTATGGTGTATTTTTAAGTCAGTTTTTGCCAACAATATTATCATTCACCCTCAGTGCATTGTTTGCCCGCAAAAAAAGAACCTAAAGTTAATATTGATTTTTTACTTTTCCTGAATAGTTACGTTTAATTTTCGTATACTTGAAATTGAGGTTAATTGCATTCATAAAAAAGGCAGTTTACAATTTCATTGACTTCTTTCGTGTGCACTTACTATGAATGTTTTTGGTCGTTTCGCAACGAATGCATGTGTATGAGTCGCACTGTCGAAAAACATTTCGTGGAAATCTCGTAAGTTATTCCTTGAATAGCAGCCAGCAGCGGACCGAGGAGTCGTTTCGCAACGGAAACATTTGTATGCGTCACACTAAAAATCTGTAAACATATCTTTGCTTATCTCATAAGTTATTACTTGAATAGCAGTGGACAGCGGACAGAGAGATCGAAAGTGACAGCATTTATAATTTGTTTCTTTATCTGTTGAGTGCAGAACTCTTAATGTAAAATCCTTGATGCATTATGCATTATCATGTTCGTGGGATGCGATAAAGCATGTAGGTAGTATGTCAGGAAAACTTCGGAACTGAGTTATTAAAACTGGAACACTTTACTGACTCGTTAGTTAATGAGAGGAGGCTGTGTCGCAGTACACATCGACATAATTATACCTTTTTAACTTGGTTTTATGACTGCAATGCTCTTTTATATACTTCTGATGGAGAGATGCAAGGTGAAGTGGACTGGTTTTTATGTTTCTTGTCAATCTCAATGAAGTGAAATCATTTCTACCGGGAGGTGTGTGTGTTTCCTATTGAATTAAAATAGCCCAGTAAGTCTTTTTTGATTTTATTTTTATTTTTTTACAGATGTTTAAAACGGTCTGCTTTAATCTTGTATATATGATATCACATGTGGTTATATGCTTTTTGACATATCATGTACTTAACTGGGGAAATAGAAATTTCATATAACAGGGATAAACAATTAGAAATTTTATTTAACAAAAACAGTAATTGTATTATTGAAATATGTTCCTTCTTTTCTGCATATATGCTTAAATAGGACCATCAGAAATTACAAAAGCCAAAAGATGTCTAAAATATGATTATGTAGTAAACTGGATATAATAAATGTTGATTTTGGCTTGAAATTTGAAGAATAAAAACTGGTTATTTTTTCTATTACTTTGTGAATGTACATATATATTGAGTAAATCATGTTCTGTACCTGCCAACATATTTTATGAATATTTTTTTTAGCATTACCCAGCTATTTTTTTAAATAGATTGTCCTGACCAGAGTTATAAGAATATCAATTGAAAACGGCTGAAATGCGTTAGTATCTGCACTAGCGAAAAAACGGGAAACCTTTCTTCAGCTGGATAAAGGTTACTAAGAATATCAATAAGAGAGAAAATATTTTGTTATGTCTTGCCTTCTTTTCTTAGCTTCCAAGTCGTTATCGCTGATAGGTCAGATTGCTGTCATAGAAAGTTTTGTGGAATATTTTCGAGAATATTAAGGTTATGGTTTTATTTCCATCCCTTGTAGCAAATAGAAGAGAAAACGGATCAGACTCCTGAAATGATTGCAACACAATTTTTATCCCGATATTTTTGACAATTACCATATTAATATTTACTGTTGCAGACAACTGGACGATTTTGAAGACATTAACAAGATCAGATCTTTTTATAGCATTTTATCTTAGTTAAAGTAAAGTTTTTTATTTCCATATTTAGATATGCCATTATGCCATTAGCTAAAAGATACGTTAACCGAACACACACACACACACACACACACACACAGAGAGTAGAATCCTTCTCTTCGACTACTTCGTTAAAACCACCTCTCCCATAATATGGCCGATTTTTTTTTAAAAGAACGGATTTGTTTTACTTAAATTCAACTGATATTCATTTATTATAAAAACTAGTCCGCTAATTAACTAATTCGACCACCGGTGCTAGTCCTATTCTAATTTTCCGCTCGCAAATAATGTCTGCTAATACGACCACTGAAACTTCGTTTCAGAGTCCTAGGCAGTCACATACTTTTGACACATTACTTTGACATGTGAAATCCAGGTTTTGTGTGGTTCTCTAGTCAATCATTTTGTTTTTCTTTAATTACTATGTAAAACAAAGATATAAACAACACGAATCTAAACAAACTGATCTTACTGTACTTTGTTTTGCTATTGATAAATTATTTGCCTTTTAATGTTTCTTTATTTTGTATGAGCGAAGTGAAAGCTATTTGTAACAACCAAAAGCTAATAAGTAGAACATGACATGCAATCGATAACGATCGATTCGAAAACCACTGTTTGACTGGTCTGTTTGGAAGAACTGTAGAATTTTATCTCTGATTGCCTTCAGTCCAGTTGAGACGGATCCTTGGTGCAGCTGGAACGTACATGAATAATGGGGCGCTATTTCGATCGCCCGCTCTACCAGATTTCACGTTTGAGCCGAAAATGATGTTATTAAAATTGATATGTTACAAAGTTGTAGGAACATTTATATCCACTGAACACTGAGGTAGTGTAAATTCTGAGCTTTAAATTGTACAGAAAAAAGTCTTATTGGACTTAAAATAGCTCTTGCTTGCAAAATGTAATAAAACAGTGGACCTTTTTGTAACGTGTCCAACCGTTCATATGCAATTGTTCAGTATACGCCGGCTCAGCCATAAGCATATCCAACCAATCCTACCATATTTTAATGAAATCTTAAATCGATATCACATATTACGTGCTTCCAACTTCATTTTGTTTTCGTGTCAATTGACAGGTACTTTACAGAGAAGAGGATAGTGTGTAGTCTGCCCCTCAAAGATTTTATTACCACTATGAGCCTACAAGTAATTAAAATGTTTAACGTGAACATGATTGATATTATTATCTGTAAGAGCCGAAAACTCTCTATAATTCTTAAACAAACTTCTAAAGTATTAGTGTTGATAAAAGGAGGTAATAATCTTTACAAGTATGTTTCTTTGAAAAAATGTAAGGGAGGTCAATATGGCCTCTGTTTTATCTGATAAGGTTTGGTATGTAAATAAATAAAACAAGAGGTCTATGGCGGCTCTAAAGCTCTCACCTGAGTATAACTGCTAAAATGACAAGTGCCATGTTAAAGAATTATAATAAAAATAGGAACTAAACAAGAGGCATAATTCAAACACTTTTTGTAGAGGTCCACTAAGCAAGGCTTCAGACCAAATTTAAGAGGTCCTCATGCCTTCTGGCAAGAACAATTTGAAGGTTTTTTATGGAGCCAATATTAATCCCAGGGGCAAAGTTTAAATTTCTTGGTAGAGGTCTACTTGGCAATGCTCCATGCACATTTTCAGAGTTCTATGCCTTGTTAGTTCTTATAAGAGGAAGGTTAAAGTTTTTCTTCTGAATGTGA
The DNA here is from genome assembly GCA_012932295.1 of Cyclina sinensis. Lineage (NCBI taxonomy): Eukaryota > Metazoa > Mollusca > Bivalvia > Venerida > Veneridae > Cyclina > Cyclina sinensis. The sequence continues at coordinate 5,224,848 of JAAONU010000017.1, forward strand.
CATCTTTGACAGGAGTCAATAATGATTTAATAGACATAATTTGAACAATGCTGGTACAGAAATACTTGAAAATACTTATCATCAAAATTTATAAGTATCAGCTTGCCGTTTATGACATTTTTTAAAGAGCTTCCTTTTTTAAGTCAATGTAAAACATCTGATCCCCTGAGTGGAGCCAAAATGATCCCATGGGCAAATTCTGACCAAACCTTGTAGAAGCACACTAGACAATGCTTCGTGCCACATTTGAGAACTCAAGGCCTTGTGATTTCATTCGAATAGATTTTTTTGAGTTTATTATATATATTTTATGTAAAACATGTGACCCCTAATGAGAGACAAACGCTGACATTGGGGACGTAATTTGAACAAACAGGTCTACAAAACAACGCTACACAACAAATTCCAGAGTGTTTGGATCACGTGGTTTCAGAAAAAATGATTTTTAAGTCGTTCGCTCGAGTTGCCAGGGCAATCATAGTTCTGCATGGAATAGAATATATCAATAACGTCATAATCATAATAATGTTAACACAATTCAGGACGAAATTTGTGCAAGGTGCTAATGTAAAACCAAAATATTTAACAAATGACCCAAAGGCAGTCGTGGAAGTTGATTTACAAATCCATATAAAGCTACGCATAACTATTTGTTGACCGATAGAGTAAAAATGATTTTGAATTGTTGTCACTGAGAAACGATGATTTACAGGAGACGTACAAACTGCTTCGAACAGCAATTAATGTGAATAGATAAGGCCAAGTTTTGAATGCAGATTCTTGCATTATAGGGTGTTTGAAGGCTGAGTGTGAGTAGGTACTAGATAGAAAATTGTCAGATTAATTTTAAGATTTAGTCAGTCTATTAGCAATGCTGTTATATTTCTTCATGTTTGCTTTGAATGGGACGGTTAGAGAATTTTTGGACGTGACGTATGTGGTTGTACTGAAAAGCTGGAAAACTTTTGTTTCATAATGTAAACAATCAGAGGGTATTCAGTGGTATGTTATTCTAATGCTAAACGTGAGAACTAGTAGTGTCTGTATATGGATAATTTTAATGACAACACATGGGTAAACTCACATATGTATGCCAAATTGACATGTGTGGTACACCCGGGATTACGTATGATTCAGGACTCGAGCTGAAAAAGAGGTTAGAATTGCAATTATGATTAAATTGGGTAAATCTGGCTCCCTTTTCAAAAGAAAAAACCTCGATGCAGTTTCACCGCGCACAAACTACAAGATAAAAACGTGTGTTTCCTTTTGTTTTAAGTGAAAGAAAATTCCAGTGAAAAACTTGATGCTCTGTCGGGATTACTATAGGGAAAATGGTCAAACTCATATGATTGAATGAAAAAAATGCGTTAGTGGCAATATATTGTGCAAATTATGCCACGGGAAACTTTATTTATGACGAGAATAGCACAGTGAACTAACGCTGCAGAATGTCTTGCATGAACTAACAAATCTTTTTACATTGCATAAAAAATAGGTATCAAAGCTAGCAATCAGAAGTTTAGAAAGTATTATTTCTTTAGACAATCATATTACTTTTTATTATTGATACGCCAGTAAGCTAACAGCATAAGATAAGGTAAGGAATGATTAAATATGATAGGATAAGATAGGATTGGGATGGGGATAGGACAGGATAGGATATGGTAGGTTAGGATTTTTTTAAGTCGACAAGACACAAAGAATCAAATATACATAAGCTGTAGTCAGCTTTTTAACTGACAATTCTAACACAATTGTATAGAAATAACATAATGCTTCTAAACAGGCTACAAAGACAAATTTAGCATAGTTAATAAAAGCATAAGAAATGAGCTTAATTAGTGAAATGTATTGGCTATAATGCGTTCTGGTTAAGAAAATAACAGATCACTCGTTATAAAACAATAGACTAATTACAGGCAAGAAGTTTATAAGTTACCGCTGGTCGTCAAAACTACGTGAAAAACCACAGCAACACATTAAGATCAGCAACATAAAAAGCAAATCATAATAACACAAAAAAGCAAAGCTAAAGAGCACAACAATATGCAAAGCATAAGAGCAAATAAAGCATACCGAAGATTACAAGTCACAATATTAATTGATCCATATAGATATATCTTACTCTGAGAAAAAAACGGGTTCAGAAGAAATGGGCCTAGGATCCACTATTTGTTTAGAACTGCAACTGGATGCAAACAAGGTTGGACATGCAAATAAATAATGTTTAATACATGCATGCTTTGTTTATGACTGATAGACTGTTAATTCTTTTTTTCTTATGGCAACCATATTAATGTGGTATTCTTTAAACGTCAATAAACTTGGCAAAATCAAGTGTCCTTTGATAATTCTTTTGATCACAATTTACATAAGATATTTCTCCAACATTTCTATAATTCAAACGATTAGAAAAAACACTCTGACGACTTGTTTAAAATGTATTAAAATTCCAATAAACCTTTGAATTTTTCAAATAAAAGCCTTTTCAGTCTTTTCAAATTGTTTATCGATGTATACAATACTACAAACATTTCTATGTATTTTTTAACAACGAAGGTTATGTCTTGTTCAAAGACACTAAATACAAACACATTTGTATAGCGCTAAAAGTATTCAAAAAATATTAATGTTACGCTTTGTAAGTCTATTGGCACATTTATATTACAAACGATTCAAAGTTATTTCTGAATCATCATAAATCAACCAGTCAATTTATTATCTATAGGACACTTGAAATCGGTCTTCAGTCTTTTTCCTGAATATGGGTTCAGTTTCTGCACTTTCCAAACCACTAGGTAGTTCGTTCAACCATCTCAGACCAACCTAAGAGATGGGTCTGTCTGCTGTCTTGGTTCTTTGTTCAAGTCGCCAGATGATCTCAACCTGTACCTTTTCGGTGCCTGATGAAACAGTGACTATAAATATGTTGGAGCTGTTCTATGATTGACATGGAACACAAGTACTAAAATTTTTATTTGATTCTCGCATGAATCAGTAATCAGCGTAGTACTTTTATAAGATTGACACTTTGTTTTTCTTATGTCGCATTCATGACCACACGTGCTGCATGATTTTGCTCTCTATTCAATCTATCTTTTGATAGGCGGAATGGCAGCATAAAGTCCATTGCAAAAATCTGAGTAAAAATGGACGAGTCCATGTACAAGGGTCTAGGTAGATTTGAGTAACATATTTTTGAATATCTTTCAGATTTCTCAGCTGGACATTTGAGTCTTAGTTTTTTTCTAAAGTGATTATTAGTATGTATTAAAATGTATTTTGGACAGTTTTTATACTGTTGTCTTGTGGGTTTAAAGATGAAAATCACATTCGTCCTCACACAAAATTACTGCACAATTTGCCTTAAAATTTAATGATGCAATTTGTACTTTTTGAGGCAGGGAGCGTCAACGCGGCATTGAAAGTTCAAAACGAAGTATTAATGTTAAACACGTATTTTTACATACTTGGATTACGAATTTTATTGGTTTTGGCTTAAATTGCCAACAACAACAGAATAAACTAGCGCCAACCAGAAAAAAAAAACATAACGTGAGCGCCATCTAGACCTGAAACAGAAATACATGAGCGCCACGTATAATAGATTAGTACGAGAGATGCATAGACCTAGAATAAAATAAGACGATCGCAACCTAGAATAGAATAATGCAAGTGCCACCAACAACTAGAATAGAATCATACGAGCGCGTAAAAAAGAATATTTAGAGTGCCGCCTAGACCTACAATAGAACATTCCAGGTGCTAACTAGAACTAGAATAGAATTATTCAAGTACCACCTAGACCAAGAATAGAATGAAATAAAATGGCAATCCAGTCTTGAAATAGAATATTACGAGTACCACCTAGACCTAGAATAGAATAATTCAAGCTCCACGTAGACCTAAAATACATAATAGGAGAGTCACATGGACCTAAAATAGAATAACACGAGCGTCAACTAAACCTAAAATAGAATAAAACAAGCGCTACTTAGACCTACATTAGAATAAAACGTGTGCTATCTAGACCTAAAAGAGAATAATACGAGCGCCACCTAGACCTAGAATAGAATATACCGAGTGCCACCTAGACCCAAAATGGAATAATACGATTGCATCCTAGACCTTGAATAAAAATTGCGAGTGCCACATAGACATAAAAGAGAATAATCCGAGTAACACCTAGACCTGGAAAAGAATAATACGAGTTACAACTAGACCTAGACTGGAATAATACGAGTGCCACCTTGACCTGGAATAGAATAATCTGAGTGTCACTTTTACTTAAAATAGAATAATACGAGTGCCACCTAGTCCAAGAATAAAATAATCCGAGTGCCACCTAGACCTGGAATAGAATAGTACGATCGTCCCCTACAAAAGAATAATATGAGTGTCATCTGGAAAAGAACAATATGAATGCCAGACAAAAAACAAAAGCAATAGCGTCACCTAGACCTAGAATAGAATTTTACGATCGTCACCTAGAATAGAATCGGCACATGAAATAGAATGACATGAATGCCGAGTAAATTGAATAATATGAGCGTCACCTAGACCTAAAATAAAATGATACGAACACTATCTAGAAACAAGAAAAGTATAACACTGACGTGTTATATGTGGACGACATTTAAGTGATGTGGATTATTGGGTGAAAAGGTGGCCAGCAAGCTATGATATACTGTAAATAAACAAATATTGGAGTGGAAGTTTATTTTGTTCTTTATCGACTATTGAGGAATTTTCATGGCCTTGTGTTGATGTTAAAATTTGTCTACAGGATATTTATTGAACCTTGAGATTGAACTGGCTAGGTTAGAACATGGGTTCTGCATATCATCTTGATGAGCTGAACAAGGGACACAGGATGATCACAATAGCAATAGCAAAAAACACCCTTCGGGCATATATAGATATTGTTGACTTATATTCTACTAAAATGAAATTTCTGTTCATTTAAATAAAATGCTTAGAATTTTCAAATATTTTGCATGTGTAGGTATCTTATGAAAATACAGGTTACTTGCAAAATTGGGCAGTACATCTCCAAATTTGTCCTTTTGTCCAGAGTTTGACCTTTATAGACTAAATTTCTGATAACAACCAAAATGTCTTCACATTTATAGGGTTGTGTTTTGTAGCACGCTGTTTATTAAAAAATGTAACAATTGAACTGCTTTTGACACTCCACTCCACCTGCCTTTTTAATTTTTATTATCTTCTTATGAAATGGCTGGCAAATGTGTCCCATGGACACATTTTTAGTGAGTGATTGTTTTTATAGTTTTATTTTTTAAAATAAAGATAATGTTAACAAGTATTGCTTTCTTGTGTTTGTGGTAAACTTATTGTCAGCTAAAGTTTTACCCCCTGTTTACGGTTGTATTCAAATCAGAGTCAGTTTACCTTTCTAAAATTACTGTAAGGAACATGTACTAGACTGCAAATGTTACCAGTAAACTGTCAACAGAACTTACAATATTGGTCAGTATGCATAAATCCTAGTTACTATAATAATACTCTTGTATTTTGCTAGAACATTATAGTTGAAGTACCACAGGGTTTTAGAAAAATAAGTGAACATGTCAATACTAAATTTGATAAATAAGTGTTGAAAATGATCAAAATCAGTGATGGTCAGTATTGATTAGAGTGTTCAGTACTTATGTACAAAAAAAATTCCAGTGAAGTTGGACTATAATAATGGCAAGGCAGGTAAAGAAAAATTTTTTTTTATCATATTCAGCTTAATGAGACTAGCTCCAATGGACCTCTACTGCACAGAGATAAATTCTCTCGGATAAAGGTATTGCATTACATGCATGTATCCATTACTTGAAAATATAAACCCAGCACTACGCGACACTTTTGCAGTACTTTCAGTGCTTTGATTTAATGTACACGTGTTTATCAGTTTAACGCCATCTTGGAAATACAGCGGGGGTCAGTTCAACATTATCACAAGAAATCAATTAATACGCCGAATTATCACTACACATACGGTTTCGAGGGTACATTGATTCGCATCTAAATAATATTTTCTACATACTTAAACATAAAATTTTATCAAAGAAAACCCATAGATCTAACATAATTTAACAATAAATCTCCATATAATCAACCAATTATAAGAAAGTACGTTGAAATCTTCCCTTGTTTGCATAATTGGTACCCACGTTCAACAACGCCAGACAATCGCTGGTACTTCACTATCGCTGTAAATGTATATCTAAAGCCTAAATTAACATTCTCTTGGAAACTACAGAATTTTCAACATCTTTTTTATGACACAAACACAAGAAACATAATTTCCTAAAACAAACCCTCATACAGAGTACTTTTTAGTAACCCTTATGTCTCTTATGGGTCGAAATAGATGTACGTTGTAAAGGCATCTAGTAATAGTTACTAGTACTTATAATTTGTGACCCATAATTCGTCCAGAAAAAGAAAAAAAAACAGAAGCGCTGCACAGAAAAGAAGAATATGAGCGCCATGTAAACCTAGAAAAGAAATATACGAGCGTCATCTGAACCTAGAAAAAGAATTATATAAATGCCACTTAAACTAATGTTGTCTGTTTCTCGAGAAAGCGAAACTAGAGTTTGTGCTTATGATCCTGACTTTAATTATAAAACGGTTCGTGTATATCCATGTTCATAAGATCAAATAATAATTATAATAATTATGTGTAAGAAAAACCATTTAACAGTAAAAAAGTAGTAAACATTCGTCACAATTTCCTTTGCAAGAAGGTGTTAAACAATTATAACATTTGACCTCTGGTGAGTTTTTTGTAGAAGGTATTACCATAAATACCAAAGTGTAAATTTGTACATTTGTATTTATTACTGTTAAAATGGCACCCACTAATACAAATTATATACTCGAACGTTGAGGAACTTAAATGTTGTAAGTTTAGACGTAAATAAAGCCTTTACCTTCAAGGGCAATGTGATAACATGTTTTGATATATAACATATTTTCTAACGTTTAAAGTTTACATTAAAGCTACGTGCTTTGACTATTGTTACTGTAAGAAATCTTTTTAAAGAATTTGTATGTCTTTTCAAGGTATTCAAGCTATTTATTTGTTATTGTATTCATACAGTTTTATATTTCATATTATGTAAATACAGATTGGGACCCGCAAAAGAGCGGGCTTAAATATGAGAACTGAATACACATGTAGCAGATTAGATTTTGCAAGACATTTTTCATGGTATAAAATTAGGAATGTAAACGGTTAACCCGTTAACTGTTTGTATGTGAAGTTAACCGGTTTTAAATTCGGCAACCGGTTAACCGGAAAAAAATAATAAAAAGTTAAAAAAATTAAAAATACACATTTAAAATCAAAAGTTTATGAAATAAATAAAAAATCGCGTTAATTTCATGTTCTACCTGCCTCTTGCAGGTGTTTACCTGTCAGTATACCGGAGGTGTGAAAAATACGCTCGTCGCGCAATTAACAGCAGAATGACACTTTGACATGAGTTTTTCTCGTAACAATTGAAATAGCCTGATTAACAAATTGCTTCTTCAGCTTTTTAAATAATTAGATATATCGGCGATTATTGAGGTAATTTTTGTGCCACCCTTTCGAAGAAACGGCGATATATAGGGATCGCTTTGTCTGTCGGTCGGTCCGTCTGTCACGAAAACTTAACGCTGGTTATAACTTTGCCATATCTTAGAAATACCATAATAAAACTCCGACAATGAAACCATCAGAATTGAAGCGTTAGAGATCGTCCATGATCCAGTATACCAAAAGTACTTAATTCATCGGTTCAAAACCGCTACAAGCACTGTGTGAGAGCTTGGGATATTTAGAGAAATATGGGTCTAAACCGACTGCGGCAAATGCAAACTATTAAAGGGCTAGGAGGCCTTATGTACGTCTGATCTTAAATAACAGACATCGTTCTCTCAGATTGGTCTGGGCCCGCCGTCATATCCGTTTGAACCGTGCCATGTAGTCTAAGGTGCTCTTTAGTGATGAGTCGCGATTTAACCGTATCACTGCTGACGGTTGAGTCCAGGCATTTAGACGTAGAAGGGGGCGTTTTGACCAGAACTGTTAATTAGAGCGAGATCGTTCTGGAGCGGGCATTGTAATAGTCTGGGGAGGTATCATGGGCGGTAGGAAAATAGACCTTGTTGTTATTCATAGTAATTGAAATGCTCAAGGGTATGTTGACCGAGTTTTATGCCTAGTTGCTGTTCCTTTCCTACAACAGAGCCCTGGTTGTTTAATACATGATAACGCCACATACTGCTATATCATGAATTATCTCGCCGGGCATAACATTAACGTCTTACCTTGGCCGGCTTGCTCTCCGGACATGAATCTCGTTTAATATTTATAGGATTTGCTTGGTCGAAGAACAAGGAAAAACTATGTTATCAGCACTTGTCTGCAGCCTCAGTTCATTAATGGAACGCCATTCCCGGTTGTCACGTAACTTAACAAATATCCGAAGGCGAAAACAGCAGTTACAAGACATAACAATTCCGCATCTTTTACTTTTCATCCCCACGTTATTCATACGTAAAACAATGTTCTAATAATTATCAAATTTCAGTTAAAAGGTAAACATCGTGCAGCTAATACATTTTTGCACATTTTGATACCAAATTGCTTGTCTTTCGCTTTTTATAAGTTTTTCCTCACACTTTCTTTTTCGTGTAAATATATTTGAAATCTCACACAAAAGTTAAAATTAAAGCTACAGAGTTGTAACACACTACCGAACTTTTAGAATGTAAATTGTCACTTATCCGATAGAACGAAGTCATAAGCACAAAGAATATGAACTTTGACACAGTACAACTGAGCTTCAACATAAACGAGGTTGTAGCGAAAAATGTGGAAGTTAACATGATACCAAACTGACGTAAGCGTTCCATTTAAATTAGTTTTCAGAACATTGGTTTCCTTAACTTAGAACTAAACACCAGCTGAAAATCTGAGTCAGTCAGATAGGTTGTTAACCCATTAAATCTTCCTATACAATGTATAGAGATTCGTGTTTCCAAGTAAACAGCCTTGGTCACTAGATCACTAAAACGCAGGCAATTTTGTTTCAAAAAGAAATAGAGTTTGTGTCATTACAAAGATAAATATATTGGAAACCTGTTTTTTTCGGAATGAAAGAATATAAAAAAGAAATTGTTTGATAATGCAAACATATTCGGCTTTTTATTGCACGATAATCATTATTATATGATCATTATATTATTAATAAAAACAGCCAAAGGACTATTGGTAGATCTATTAATAAAATAAATACAACAAATAAGCAACATGAGCAAAAAAAGATGAGTTATATGATTTCTTACTAAAGGTAAATAACAGACACGATCATACCAGATATGACACTGACATAATACATAATATTGATATAACAGATGATAACACTATCCTTAATTAAAAATTCACAGAAAAAGAAGTTGAAAAATGCATAGTGCTACTAAAAACTAATAAATCAGGAGGAAGTGATCAGGTTATAAATGAACACATTAAAAGTTCTAAAGCAAAAATGCTACCAATCTATGTATATCTATTCAATATAATTTTAGAAACTGGTATTACACCAACAAAGTGGTCAGAAGGTTTGAAAGTTCCTACCTATGAAAACAAGGGAGACCCAAGGTATCCAGAAAACTACAGACCCATCACAATATTATTTTTCTCATGTAATTGTGGGGTTCGTCAAACCGAAAATTTGTCGCCGATTCTCTTTTCCATATTCCTATATTCCTAAATGATTTAGAAACATACCTTGAGCCTAAGGCTGTGATGACATAAAGTTTGATAGTATAGAATGTTAAATTGATATTTTCTTGAAAATAATGATTTTACTCTAAGCAGATGATACTGTGTTGGTATCAGACAACCCCATAAAACTAAAGAAATGCCTTAATGATTGTTTAGATTACTACAATGTTTGGCAATTAAAAAATAAAACATAAAAAAACTAAAGCTATAGTATTCGGGTCTAAAAATGTTGGATTTTTTTTTCACTACAGATAATCAACCAATAGAAATCGTAAAATCATACAAATACCTAGGCACATTTTTTCTCTAACTCGAGTAGTGTCCTTACAGCTAGAAAGCATTTAGTCTAACAAGCAAAAAAGGCAACGTTTTTTTTTCATTTTTTATTATCATTTTTTTATTTTTATTTTTTTATACAAAAGAATAAATTATCATTCATTACCTATCGATTTAGTACTGAAACTCTTGATACAATAGTACCAATTTTGTTATACTCATCCGAAATACGGGGCTATGAAAATAGTAACATAATTGAAAATGTACATAATGAATTTCTACGCAAAAGTAATAACCTAAGGAAATCCACACCCCTTTACTGTTTGTATGCTGAATACGGCTGTTATACTTTAAATTTTATAATTAAAACTAGAATGATTAACTTCTGGGACAAATTAATTACAGGTTATGAAAATGAATTATCCTACCAAATTTACAAATATATGCTTCAAATACAAAATTTCAAATCAAAGTGGACTAAATATATCAAGCAGATCTTAACTTGAATTGGCAGACCTGATATATTGAAGAATCAGAATAATATTCAGATAACGACAATTTAAAATTAAGTAAAACAAATTCTTGTAGACCAAAACACCAAACATTGGCATGCTTCATTACAAAACTCCACAAAAGGGCTAAATTACTCACTTTTTAAAGAAAATATAAAATTAGAACAATATCGTCTGAAGCTAAAAAAATCTAATTACATAATGCTTTAAAGGCTGCTTTTAAATGGAAAGGCAATGATAGTATGACTGCATGAAAAGACTTACCTAGAACTTTGTTATGTTTCTTTTTACTATACACTCTTTGAGCTTCTTACGATACACTAGTTACTCCAACTGACTTGTTATTAATTTGAAAGACATTTTAAATAAAGGCATGTTTACATTTTTTGTTTAGAAAAACTGTACTGACTAATGAAAATCTTACAGTTAGTGGCATCTAAAAAATTATAGAATAGGCACACTACTTTTTAGTATACCAGATTGACAGATACCACAAAACTATGGAATTGCAAATGTTATTCATTAGTTGGAACATATATTGATATGACATTCTATATTAGCCTGAAGTTTGGTATTTTTTTAAATTTCTTGTAGTTTGAGTATTGCAAATTTTCTGTGTTTGTATAACAGGTAAACATTTTTTACCGACAAATACCTTTAAATATTTGAAAATATTGCATTTAAGTATTTCAGATAAGTAATCTAGAATTGAAATATTATAGCCAGTTACACATCTGCTTTTTCAGGGACTGTATATGAACGTAGTAGTTCCAAGTTTTTTTATTGGACTGTAACATGGTTTGCATTATTTTATTTTTAGTGTATGTTTGCAAAATGCCAAGACCTTTATGGCATATGCTGTTAATTCTATGAATGAAATGAATGTATTTATGATGGTTGCTATGTCAACCATTTTATAGTCAGAATTTCAGAAATATGTTTTGTATCAAAAGATACATGTGTGTCTATTACAAAGAACACATTTGAGTATAATTGAAATGACTGAACATAATGTCTCCATAAGTTGCAGTGTACTGATATTTGAAATGTGCATTTTCTGTATACAGTTGGTAGTACACAATGTATATTTCTGAATGTTTACTACTTGAACACAAATAACAAGCTCAATACAAAAATATGTGTTATTTATAGATAATTGTGAGTTACAAACACTTTAAAAGAAAAACTTATAGTCAGATGAGGATGATGTAGTATTGTTTGCCCCATTTTTTGAAAATCTTGTTATTGTGCTGGTTGCCATGGCAACAGAAAGGTTGAATTAAATAAACGGGCATTATGTTTAAAATTTCCTGACCATGTACTTATTTGTACTGAAAAATGGCATCATTATCACTGTGAAATATATTTTGACAGTACATACTTTTGGTACCTCCTTTTCTGGAGATTCGCTTTTTTTCTGTAGAGAATTTTTAATTATGTGATATTTCACTTAATTATTTCAATACCTTATAACTTTTTACCTGTTTTAAGTAATACATATTCTTTTAAGAAATAACATAATCAGTTATTTTAGACATTCTCACTTAGTTAAAATCTAAATACAAACACATGCTGATATTTGCCAAATCTTATGGTTATTTTGTTTTTCTGGTTGCCATGGAAACCAAATATTTTATTAATGTCTAAATTTAAGACTGACACTTAAATGTGAATTTTTGTTGGAAACAACATATTTGTAACCTTTATGCAAAATACTTGCAAAATAAAGCATTACAGACTCCTGGACATCTTGTTGTTTTGAAATCTGTGAGTTTTATTGCTAGCAAAAAATGTTGATTTTTGCAATGACCCCTTCCGTATTCAAAAGCCTATAGATCAATAACGAATCCTCAGATGATTGTGAAACTTTCACTGCTGATGTGAAACATGTTATAGATTTCAAAAATGCAAAAACCTGAAAATGTGATTTTTGCACCATTGGCCTGGTTTTTGCAGCCAAAGTCACAATATTTAAAAAGATCTTTTAAAATTTAGAACTAGAAAATACTTATTCCGCACACAGAACTTGTCATTTATGCAATATATCAGACATAGCCGATGAATTTCAGTATCTTCTTAAGTGCCTCTTATTCTTAGATGGAAGACAAACAAATATAAAAAATACTACTATGTAAGGCCAGATATTCTAAAATACAGGGATCTTCTCACAACCAAATCAACTCACAAATTTTCCCCCCTTTATAAATTTGTAAAGGTTTTATTGACAGTAATTAAAAGATCGGTATAAAATGCTAGACATGCTAGACATTCTATTTGTTATAATATAACATAGTCCTAATTATTCTCTTCATTTTCTATTTATCAACTGACAACCTGGCTTGTTTACTGATAATATTAGATTTAAATCTTATTATTCTACTCCTATTATCGTTTAAGACAAATTTCTGTCGAGTATTTATTTTCTGCAATGTTTGTCTACCTAATATTCTTAAGGAATATAAGATCTATTTTTATTTAGTCACTATTTACTCACTAGATTTGACTTATTGACAAATAACCATAGTGAATCTTGGTGTCAAGTTATATATTTGTTATTGTTTTTACAATGTTTATAAACAATTGTTCGATTACCTATTGAAATGCTCCCTTTGTTTTCCTTGCCTTTTCCTTCATTTTCAGTTTTAAAGTCATTACAAAATAACTCATCTTTGAGACACGTATGCATTTCATTACCATTTAAAACCATTAAAATATAAATCCATCTAAAGTCTATATCCTTGTTAAAACCGTTTTGTTTCACTCAGAACTTCATGATTCACACACACACACACACATACACACACACACACACACAGTATAAAAATCATTATATAGTCTATTTCAAATTGATTTGTTCGGTCAGATTATATTATAGTGCATTTCAAAGATCGCACGATTTACATATTTTTGCACAACCATTATATTTCCCAATCACTCCTTCCTAACCCTTTACTCCTTAAAAGATCTGTACTTTTTCTGTTCTTTCTTTCATTTTTTCCCCTCCTTTTTATTTCTTTTTTTCTATACAAAATAACAGCAGTACCATGTCATGTGAATTGAATTGAACTTTGTTGCACTGTATACACATGTAACTATAATAAGTTTTGAGTTAATAAAGGTGTGTTATGTTCATTAACGCGTCAAGGATATTCAAATAATATCACATTTCCAATAAGTTGAGACGTTGTAACCTAGCTAGTAGTTAAATGTAAAACAAACTCTCGAAATCGTTTGAAATCTTCGGTTCAGTGGTCATACTGATTCGCATGGAGATTTGGCTTCCTGACTGTTTACAAGACTTTTCAGTAACTTAAATTCCCAGTTTATTAGTCGCATGTGTCCATCGTTGAGTCAATATTGTGATTAAGAAAACGACAATTTAACACAAATAATGGAATAAATAGATAAATAATACAGGTTAATGAATAACAAGAGGGCCATGATGGCCCTGTATCGCTCACCTGAATATGACTGCTTTTAACAAAGTTGCTATGGACCTGGTTAATTGACCCCAGATGACCCATATTCGAACCTGACCTAGAAATTATTGAAAAAATCTTTCTGACAAATTTCAAGGTTGTTTGAACTGAAAATGTTACCTCAATGCGTGTTAACAAGGTTTTTTCCATATTTGGGGTCTGTGACCTAGTTTTTGACCCCAGATGACCTTTATTCGAATCTGAGCTAGAAATCACTAAAACATCCTTTCTGACAAATTTCGAGAATATTTGGACTGAAAAGTAGCTTCTAGAGTGTTAAAAAGTTTTTTTCTATTTTTGGGCTCTGTGACCTAGTTTTTGATTTCAGATGACCCATACTCAAATTTAAGTTAGAAATCATAGAAACAACCTGTCTAACAAATTTCCAGGTTATTTGAACTGAAAATGTTACCTCTAGAGTGTTAACAAGGTTTTTCCATATTTGGGCTCTGTGACCTAGTTTTTGACCCCAGATGACACAATTTTGAACTTGAGCTAAAATCATCAAAACAACGTTTCTGACAACTTTCTGGGATATTTTGACAGAAAATGTAACCTCTAGAGTGTTAACAAGGTTTTTCTATTTTTGGGTTCTGTGACCTAGTTTTTGAACCCAGATGACCCATATTCGAACTTCAGCTAGAAATCATAGAAACAACCTGTCTAACAAATTTCCAGATTATTTGGACTGAAAATGTTACTTCTCCTTCTACATGAAGATTTTCGAAGTTTTCACTATATAAGCCTATGTAAAACCAATAACCCCGGGGTGGGGCCAAATTTGGGAATAATTTGAACAAACTTGGTGGAGGTCCACTAGACAATGCTACATACCAAATCTGAAGGCTCAGGGCCTTGTGGTTTCTGACAAGAAGATTTTCGAATTTTTTCCTATATAAGCCTATGTAAAACCAATGACCCCAGGGTGGGGCCAAATTCGACCCCAGAGTTATAATTTGAACAAACTTGGTAGAGGTCCACTAGACAATGCTACATACCAAATATCTAAGCTCTATGCCTTACGGTTTCTGACAAGAAGATTTTTTAAGTTTTTCCTATATAACTCTATGTAAAACAAGTTACCCCTGGGGCGGGGCCATTTTTGACCCAGAGGCCATGATTTGAACAAACTTGGTAGAGGTCCACTAGACAATGCTACATACCAAATATCTTAGCTCTATGCCTTACGGTTTCTGACAAGAAGATTTTTTAAAGATTTTCCTATATAACTCTATGTAAAACAAGTTACCCCTGGGGCGGGGCCATTTTTGACCCCAGGCTCATAATTTGAACAAACTTGGTAGAGGTTCACTAGATGATGCTTTATACCAAATATCAAAGCTCCAGGCCTTGTGGTTTCTGACAAGAAGATTTTTTAAAGTTTTTCCTATATAACTCTATGTAAAATAAGTTACCCCTGGGGCAGGGCCATTTTTGACCCCAGGCTCAAAATTTGAACAAACTTGGTAGAGGTCCACTAGATAATGCTTTATACCAAATATCAAAGCTCCAGGCCTTGTGGTTTCTGACAAGAAGATTTTTAAAGATCCAACTTTTAAAATTTGTTTTTAGCTCCTGTGACCCAGAAATGCAATGAACCGGAACCATTTGAACAAACTTGGTAGAGATTCATGCAAGGAACATTTTAGGCAAGTTTCATTAAATTTTGCCCAGTGGTTTCAGAGGAGATGTCGTTTGAATGAATTGTGGACGACGGACGGACGGACGGACGCCGGACAATCAAGGATCCTAAAAGCTCACATGAGCATGCTCAGGTGAGCTAAAAATGTTTAATGATTCTTATTAAAAAATGAAAAGAAATGAAAAGCTAGATATGTGTTCACAGGACAAAGGTACCTACACCTTGTACCTTTGTCAGAAAAAAAAAAACGTACAGAAAGGCAGAGTCGAAGGAGAAAAGAAAAAAAAGCTCTTTGTCGCATGCTGTGTAAGTTGGGGCCTTACCAATGAATTTATGCCCATTTCTTCTATTTGAAGGGTAATAACTGTAGCCATACTAGGATGAGCTGCAAAACCTCAGGTGCACAACAACTCATCCTGGCAAATATTACTGGAAGGTTTCATAATTCCATTTTAAATACTTTTTGAGCTCGGCACAAATAAAAACTTTAAAATGCTCGTTTTTACTATTTAAACAGGCCGTAAGTATGTTCATACTAGGACGAGCCACAAACAAAACTCCACGTGCAAAACAACTCATGATTGTTAACATTCATGAAAGTTCGTTTGTTTGTTTGTTTTTTGTTTTTTTTAAATATATATTTCAAATGCTTTAACATACTTTAAAATGTCAATTTTTACAGTTTCAAGGGTCGTATCAGTAGCCATAGTTCGATGACCTGCAAACAAAACCGCAGGTGCACACCAACTTATCATGGATAACATCCATGGAACGTTTCGTGATTCCATTCCAAATACTATAGAAGCTACTTGCGACACAAACACACAATGCAATATCCGATATCACACCTGACCTGCCTTTATTTGGACTGGTACCAGGTACTGTTAAATTTATTGATTCTAAACGGTTGCGTGTAAACTATCGAAGCTGTTGTCAGGAAGTTAATAAAATTGAATACGACAGAGGACTAACTCAACGCGAGGAATGTTCAAAATGTTTCATGATTTGCAACAAAACGTTGAGGCTTGTATTTTTTTCATATCGTACCCCAACGGCACTTCCAATAGTTAGAAATGCATATGTTTTTGACTATGTGTATTGCTGTCATTGATATACTACCGAAATACTGATGAAAGAAGAGACTGGCAAGTATTTCAGCACATAATTTGTTTCTTACTTTCACACTGGTTTGACATATGTTACTTAGATTTTAATAATATTTTGCCATTTTCTTTGTTTTCTTTTTTTCTTCTCTTCTTTTTTTACTTTTGGCAACTTTTTTCAGTACTCATGCTTTTTTCTGGAAGTCATTCAAAAGATTATAACAAATCTACCAAACTTTCAAGACTATTTAAACAAAAATAAGTGAAATCTAGAAATCGAAACACCAACCGTTACAATGCTTATATTACCATCCACTGTTTACCGAGCATCTTTTTCTATTTGAGTTTATTTACCGTCGGTACCGGTTGCCCATATGTCTGACACCCCCAGAAGTTGGTTGTGGGAGATAGTGCAGGATACAGAAAACAATCCAATCGAGACACACCCATTGTTCTTTTCCATCCTCAGTTGATACCACTGTTTCGTGATATTTCAGTTTAACGTCTCCCATTAGGACAGATAAGTTAGTGGAAAAGCAAGATCGAACTGGCGACAGTATTGCCAGTTCAGCGAGTAACTACTAGACCAATGAGCCACACCTTACTAAGCATAATCTTGAAAATTGTCACACGTTATTATCTTCTGCCGAACTGATTTTCAGTTGCGTTTTCAACAAATACACAATATTTCAATTAAGTGTAATCGACTAAACTCATTAACACAAATGTTAAAAGCAAATTCACTTTCAAGAAGCATCAGACCTAAATGCAAAAAATGGAAAAAAGAGTCACTAGCTATTTTCGAGCCATTTTTATAACAGTTGACAAAGACTTTCTTAATTAAAACCTGTTGTCTCTTTGCGCACCAGCTGGAAAGAATCATCCTTAAAAAACTTTATAAATATCGATGTAATTTACTTCATGTGCAACATGTACCATCACAAAACACAATTCATTTCGAACAGCCCTTTTTTTAAATGAAATTCTTTCTAGGCAAATACGATCGATAGAAAATTATATCATCATAACTACGAGATTGTTTGTGAGTGAAGGACAGTAAAGGATAAAGAAAACCAATTTGAGAACACAACACACATATACGGTATGGATTAAGTCTCATTATTTTAAAACATTTGAAAAAATACATTTTCATTTTTCGAAAAAGACTGTTTTGAATTTACTTCTGTACACTTTTCTCACACTGACTACAAGAACGTACACAAAAGGTGGAATAATCAATGCTACGGTGCCGATACCACGTGACCGCGATGGATGTGTGTGGCTCTGAAATTTAAAAACAAATCGTCGATTGAGGTAACTTTTTTGCGTTATTTCTCTAAATATTCAATAATTTTTCATCGGGTCAAGCTGAGGGCCCACTCCTTTTCGTAACACTAACTGTCCCCAAACGTTTCTAAAAACGTTACTAAAAAACAACAAAATGTTTGCGAGAAACATTTGGAGACAGTATGTGTAACAAAAAGGAACGGGCCCTCAGCTTTAACCGATGAAAGATTATGGTGTATTAACAAAAAAATCGCAAAAAAATGTTAGCTCAATCGAAGTTTTGTTTACAAATTTCAGACTCACACATATCCATCGAAGTCACGTGGTATCAGCATCGTGAATGCATATGTTACATTTCTATTTATCATTTTTACATCGATGACGTCACACCATGTAACTTACAACATGCGACAAAGTTGCAAGGTGTTTTGTGTTTCAGTGACTAGACAGCTTTTAATGGTAATTTAGAGAAGGACAAAAACATCGTGTGTTTGAAAAAACCATTAAAGTCAAACTTTGACGTTGTTTAGATGAGATTTTAACTCGGCCTTCACTTCATGATTCATTTCATTTGATCATAGTATTTATTTAGCTTACAGGTTAGTTCTCAACAGTTTTGATTTATTTTCATATCATTTTTTTTCTTTTTTACCATATATATCGAGGAATAAAGCAACACAATTTCGTGTGACATTACAAATTTAAACATATATAAACCCAGCGTTTCCATTTCTTATTGTATAGACGCACACAAGTTTGAGAAATCAAACCTTTTATAAATATTCATCAGAAACTTTTAAGCTCAACTTGCAGTTGATCGATAAAATCAATACTCTATTTCCATATTGCGCTCTCAAACAAAGAGAACGGCTAAACATACGGCTAAAAATATTTGCATAGACGAATCTTGAAAGTATTCAATAATTTCATAGCTTCGTAAATAAGTGGTCGTGTGGGTTTTTACACTGCCATACCCAAAGGGAAAATTTACAATTAGCACATATTTGAATTCAATATTCTGTTTAAACAAATAATCCGGAGCATTTCTTTAATTGAGAACATTTTCATCAAGATTCAAACCGGGTGTATATAGATTCATCCGTTAAAGTGAATAAGGCTTATCAACCGTGTGTCCATTGTAGTCACTTATCACCAAAAGCTTTTGCAACTCGCAACATTTATGGTCTCATCAGATTGAAAATAACGATATTCTACTTCAGTGTAAAAACGAGATTGGTCTGGCGGTATGTGGACATCGCCTAATATCATACCTGTTACGCATAAAAGCAAAAATGTATATATCAATTTAGAAAATTCAAAAAGTCTCTTTCTCCGAAACTAGATGGCCCAGAGTCTAGATAATCGATGTGTGGTATTTTAAGCGCTACCAAAATAGTTAAATAAATGACCAAATACTAGAAGGCTCTAGATAGTCATTTTTTCATAGATATCTATATGATGAAAATAAAAAGGCTTTGAGAAAAACTCAAAATAGTTGGAATCTGAGTTTTGGTAAACCGACGGTAGCAACAGTTCTTCTGACGTTTTACAAGTAGTGCCAATAGAAACCATCGGTTGCTTATGGTTTCGATAACTAACAACGAGTCAACTCAGAAGACATGCAACGTTTATCCCAACAATATTTCATCCATTCATGATTTACATTCATTTTTTCAATCTGCTTCTAAGACTTTGCTAATGAAATTGCATGAAAGTGCAAGGAAGTAAAATGGAAATAAGAATTGTAGCACGTGGACTATTAGAGGATCGAAGCTATTTCAAATGGATTGATCGTGTGCCTTGTTGCCTGTGTAAAGATTCATTTGTTTTGGTCGTTGTATATAGTCAAATTAGTTGGTACAGAACATTAGACAATCATACACACCAAATTTCAAGCAACGGGCCTTGCGATTTTTGAACAAAAGAGAAAAAACATAAATAAGTTGAATAAGTGACCTCCAGGATGGGGGCAGGTTTTAATTCAAACAACTTTTGTGGAAAACCACAACACAATGTCACCCACTGTACTTGACAGATGATTTCTGAAATTTTCCTATTTTAGTATACGTAAAAAGAAGTCATCATCTGAGGAGTCTTGGCAGTGGTCTACAAAACATTGATGAGTCATTCTATGTTTTGGCAACATTTGTAATGGAACATGAAGCAATTTTCAATTTCATCAAATTTCAGTTTGCATTTATTTACTGAGCACGTGAACTTATTCCTTTTTAATGCCAAAATTCAGGGTTTAAGAAACCAATTTAAAGCAATTTAAAGAAACTACTTAAATACCCCCACCCCAAAATAAAAATCGGAGACGCGTGATTTTCTGTTAACTCGAACAATATTCATATTCAGTAAGAATTCAGTAAGAATATTCCTATTCAATAAGAATACTCCTCATTTTTAAAAAGAGGCATTGATCTTGTACATAACAATTTACAAGTATCCACAGATCACATTGACCTATGCTCTTAGGTCTCCCATGGATACATGTAAATATTTATACCGATAATCAGTATCGTAGCAAATATCTACTACAATCATTTACAAGACAGTTAGACAGGCTTTGGGGTAAATTACGGACTTACTATTAATATAAATTAATGGCTAACAAAAGGGGTATTTGTGTTCAACAACTTTTGTCATACCTATAAGTGTACATTTTTTTTTATTTTCGTTAATTTAACAATCTAATACTTTTAAAATTTTAGTACAGTCCTCAACAGTGCATTGAGGAGCTGTGATATTGGTGTATTTTTAGTTCAAAAAGGAATTCCATTATTAGTTTCTCACTGTAACTCGCTTGTGACTTAAAGGTCATTTAGTGCATTGGGATTACGGCGTAATTTTCAACAAAATTGTTCAATAATTTAACACATACGCTAGGGCAAGCGATTTCAAGCGTTTATCCGTGGTTATGTAAACAATGACTATTGGTTTTATACACTCAAGTACATTTATTAAAATAGTCAGATATTGTTTGTCAGGCAAATGACAGGAAGGGAAGAACATAAGTAATTTATGACTTATCTGGCCGCAGCTGAATCGTAACATTCAATAGCTTGTCACTTAATATAATCGACTTTCAGCAAGATCTCTGTTAAGGTTCACGCCTGGAATGTGCATATCTGGGAATTCCAACTTGAACTCCGTGCCCTCGGTTGGTTCCTCTTGTTCACATATCGAACAGCATCACTGGGGTTACACTGAAAATATATGGAAAAAGCAGCAGACAAGGGAAACAAAACTTATCCCAGCCCTTAAATGGACGGGTTGGGTGGGTATTTAGTTTTCATGACTGAAAGGTTTTACTTGCCGTTCCTGTCTCTGGAAAATTCTGGATGAAACGGTGAACATAAAAATAACGCCTGTTATTCTGACTATTGTTTAAAGGACCATATTCAATTACATTTAAATTGCTTTAAAGGTCGTGTCTCACACACAACTAGATTGAAAACTATTAGTCGTCCAATTATATAATTAACTAAATGAGTTGGACATTTTCCTCCAAACAAACAGGTGTTATGTTAAATACATAACCCCCTTGTTTGTCAGGCAAATGACAGAAAGGGAAGAACGCGGAACTTGACTTCCTATTTCAACTGAACTAAATTTGATAAGAATTTTTCGTATTCCGCGTTCTTCCTCGCCTGAAACCTGTCTGGACTTGAATGCACAATATAGTATTTTGCCAGATATCTCACGGTTTTGTATTTTGGATCACTGACCCATATGAAAAGAGTAAAAAACAGCCAACAGTTCATAATCAATATTTATAAAAAGCATACACGTAAATTCAATTTCTATTTTCTGAGTAAATCCCTTACCCAAGTCATGGCGGATTTTTGGCGTGAACCTTATATATGTTAACTAAACATTGTAAACACTCCAGAAATTGTCCGCTTTGGCTACACCGACTGTTTTTCCACTTTAAAAATCACTTTAAGATCCTAATTTTACCAAAAGTTAAATGTCAGTATGCGCCGCAAACTAGCAAATGGCGCCTATTTAAGCCAAATAAAGCAAAAAGCGGAGCCCGAAAAACTTGGTGCCACCCTAATTTATGACTTATCTGGCCGCAGCTGAATGGCCAAATGGGAGAAACACCGTCCGGGCAACTGTTGCACTGACGATGGCACTCCCACCGCCCAACAGCGGCAGCAAGGCCCTCTAACAATCAAGGCACAATCTTTAAATCTGGTAAAGCAAACAGTATAAAAGCAAATATGCAACTATATAGAGCAATGCAACTACGAGTATGTACACAACAAACTTCTATAAAGCAACAAACTATTTAATCTATACATAGCAAACAAGTTTTTAATAAAAAGTGCTTGATTTTACTGCTGAATAATTATCCAGTGACTTTATGCTATCTTTGTTAAATGTTATGCATAATTCCATTCAGTTATTTAAAGTCCTGTACGTCAGACTGAGAGCACTGGTTGCACGCCAAAAACTCCCCAAAACTTAATTACTTGTAAATGACCTCTCTTATTTACATTGCAAACGAGGGTTGTTGGCCCTGTAGGAAAAATTGTAAACCAAATTTGATATTGTCAATAAACATGTCATTTCCTCTTTCGGACAGGTGTATACCATCGCTTGTATGGTTTTCTGTATCAAACTTGGCAAAGTTAAGGTGGCGCAGATAGAAACCCCCAGATTGTTTAACTGTCTTCACTACATAGGAATTGAGCCGTTTGCCCGCTGCACGTAATGCTCTCTGGTTCTGGTCCCAGTCCCGAGGTAAAATTTCTGACCATGTTATTTTTGTTCCCGGCATATGATCGTCAATGGAAACTAACACACTGTGCACCACCTTTATAAAATCTTTAATTGGTGTGTGCATCATATCATTACCCCCTACAAGTAGTGGGGTTTCTGTTCCACCCTCAACAGCAGTCTAAGCCTCCTGTTCGTCTTTTGCAGGGTAAGACCACCATATCCTTGCCACCAGAGCCTGTCTGGCAGGCCTAGGCTACTTCCTTCTGGTCTTTTTCTTGCTCACGGAAATGCACGTTTAATAATTGATGATCCTACCACCCACACACATGGTAACTCTGTAAAGACTTTAGGACTGTCAATCTCCAGTCCTTTGTGGTAATCCTAGTATCGCTACATAATCAGTAGCATTTATCTTCAAGTTACAGAATCCATAGTATTTGACTACAAGTTGTAATTAATGAAAACATTCAGTACAGATTTACAAACCACTGTAAAAATCTTAACATCCCTATTGTTGCAAATTTTGTATGTAACATCAAATAAATAATATACATGTCACCATAAGGCCTACCTGGTAATAATATCTTTAAACTTAATATTTATGTAACTATCAAACCAGTTATTGTATTGACACTACACTGTGTTATACATCTAGCACCTTTCCCGAAGACCATGGCTTATATTGGTTGTATGTAAGATTTATATGCGCTTGAAGACCACCTCCCTGCCCGTTTAATTTGATCGACTGACCAACCCCATTTACTTGCTGTTGACGCTGCACCAAGCCGAAAACCGTGACATTTATAGTGTATAAACCGCGGGTTTAGTCAGTTAAGGGCCTTTCTCAATACTGCCGAAAATTTGTAACGAGTAAGCGGTGATCCGTCTAGATGGCACAACAAGGGCCCAAAACATGTTGGTCTTATTGCTTTATATCTAGCCAGTGCCGCAACTGGACAAATAGTACTGCAACTAAATTTAGTTAGTTTTATCTCTGTCCCTTTACCCAGCGGGTCAGTTTTCGAGTACCTCAATAAACATACCATGGTGCTACCATTTTCTACGGAGTGGACATCTTTAATACCTAGCACCTTATGGAGCTGTTTATCGCTTTTGTTTGTGACTGTTATCTTTCCTACCCTAAAAACCCAAAAAATGCAAGAGTATATGCCAAAGAGAACATAATTGTTTCAAATTCATTGCAGCAAACTGCTGGAAGCTTAGTCAGAATGCCGTAAAGAAGTTCTAATGTTATTGGGAGGCGTACCCGTTTTGCTTTTGCCGTTCTCCGTAACCCTTCTACTTACAACAAAATGTTTTGTGCTATCTTCTTTACCCTTGATTTGGCCTTGAAAACTTATGGCTGATAAATATAGTTCGCTGTTTTGAAGCTAAAATCGTGCAGCGATAGAAACGCGATATACATTGAGATTTCCGTGATTGATGGTGGTCATGACTCCACCAAGCCATAACTCTGTCTGAATTTTTGGAAATTGTTTAGCCCAGTGTTATATGCCTTAATTGTATTTGGCGCTAATGATTCCTTTAACAGTCTTCTAGCCTCAATCTGGAGATCATTAACTGGAATTTGCGTGGTATCTCCAATGGGTCTTCGGTTGCCCATGGCGCTGCTTGACGGAAACGGCTCCACTGTCGGCGAGAAATAGCATCAGCATTAATGTTGCATTTTTAAGAAATATGCACTGCTCTGAAGGAAATGTTTTCTTTCATACATATAAGCACAAAATGTCTGACTAGTTGCATTAACCTTTTTGATCTTGAGGTTTGGCAGTTCAAAACCCTGACCAAAGCTTCATTGTCAATGTGCATAATGTTTTTTTTGTTTTTAAGTTTTTAAAGTCAACACTACGGGAACCATTTCCGAAAATGTTAAATCCTTCATAATTGACCGACCTTTCCATACCCTTTGCCATGCAAAGAAACACCATTCCCCTTCCAAAACACAAGCTGCCCCTAAGGTGTCCGAACCAGAAGCGTCTGTGAATAGTTGCAGTTCATCGCTAGTGAACCATATGTTGGCTGGTATGTAGGTAACCCCATTAATATCCTCTAAATGTTTGCCATACCAACAGATCCTCCCTTAGTTCTCGTGAAATTCTGAGCTTATAGTAAGGTTTTCTTAAAGGAATCATTGCATCGTAGAACCGACGAAGAAAAGCTCGACTGGACCTTACTGTCTGTCCAAAGAAATTTAACTTGCCCACTAAACTTTGTAACTCCCGCAAGGATATTTTCTTCCTCTTTATCAATATTGAAATTAATTGGGACAGTTCTAAAATTTATGGCCTGGTATTCTTACCAATAATTCAGATGTATCGATTTCTAAACCTAAGAACACCATAACTGTTGTAGGATTTACAGACTTTTCATCAGCTATTGGGATACCTAGCTCGTCACAGGTTTTTTCAAATGTTGATATTAGATGCTGGCATGTTTCGGTACCCTGTTTGCCAGCCATAATAAAATCGTCTAGGAGGTGATCTATTGAACTTGCCCTCTTGCCTTCTTGGCAACAAGGCAGTGAAGGAATGTAGAAAACTTTTCGTACAAGTTTGCACTTTGGCTTAACCCCATTGGTAAAAATTTATCAATGTAATATTTGCCTTCCACCTTTATACCTAATAACGGAAAATCTTCTACTCTTATAGGAAGAACTCTGTATGCTGAATTTAGGTCCCGTTTTGCTATTAAAGCTGAACGACCCAGATCATAAATCATTGCACTAACATTATCGAACGAGGTGTATCTGACAGAACAAAACTGGCTGTCAATGCCATCATTAATGCTTGCGCCATGTAGGTATGACAAATGTGTGATCATTCTCCAACCAACATCTGACTTTGGTAAAATTCCTACCGGGGAGATCCTTAGATTATAATATGGGGGGGGCGTTTAAAGGGCCCAGCCAGCCTACCTAATGACAATTCTCGATTGACCTTTTCCCGCAGTTGTGTGCTTTGTTCGTAAGGGGATTTAAGATTTGGACATTCATAAGCAATTCTCGGTCCATTGTACTCTTGAAACCTTTGTTAAAGCCATTAGCCAAAATCTCAGCATCTTCAACATTCCCATATTGCCTTTAGTATTTTTCAAGTACTGGGACTCTTATCGGGGATTTGCCTAAATGTAAACATGTTGTAGTGTTAATTTTACAATAGCATTTAGAATCTTGGGTTATTAGTGGGAATGCGGGGTCGGAAGGGCTGTCGGATCGGCATGCGTTGCACTTGACGTGGAAGCATGAATGTTGATCTAGGTCGCATTGGTCTTTGCGTCCCTGTGCTTGAATATGTCCGCCTCCAGCACAATCTAACTGGGTGGTTTGCGCTACAATTCAAACAACAGTGGCGGTAAGTACAAACTACCATTTGAGCAATATCGATAATTGAAATCATAGCATTTTTATTGCCTGCTGAAATAGCTATTGTGCTCGGACCCATACATAACATCCATAGTTTATCATCTATAACCCCAAAAGACATGGTTGAGTTAGATGCGAACCTTAGCCGAAATAGCGAGTCGTAACTTAGCCACCCTAAACCTAAGTGACGCTTAGCTGCAGTCCTATTTATTGAACCATATTTCAGTACTGCCTGGGTTTCCGTTGGGTGAGCGCTTAAATATATGCTCGCAAAAACCAAAAAAAACATCCGACCATTCCTCGATATCATTGATTTTCTTCATTTTTTTTGGTGGGGGGGGGAGGGCATTACTAACTGACCCGCCACGTTCATAACCAGCTTTGCCCCATTTTCATCAATTTGAAAGGTGCTTTCATTGTTTCTTGGCAATAACATGGCCATATCAACAAATTGACCTTGGTTTATTTTATCCTTTATGTTTTGTGGTATAGATTCCCCAAGCATACTTTAGACACTTGGTATAAGTTGTATATTACCTTGATCAATATCCAGTTGAAAATTTGGAGCTAACCACTGGCGCCCAACATCAGAAGCTGGTGGTAGTGGTTCCCTGGGTAACCTAAGCAGTGATGGTGTAGATTCCTGAGGTGGTGGTGAAGGCACCCTGGGTGGTGGGGTAGGCACCCTGGCTGGTGGTGTAGGTGCCCTTGGTGGAAGCCGTTTATTTCGTTGAGGCGGCTCGTCACGATCCTCAAGCCTCCCAGGAGCTTTTCTTTTTCGCATAGAATTTCTCATCTTTCAAATACGAAAAACAATAATTTCAATGTTACAAAATCATACTTTCATACTTGAGACCTTGTCCTCTTACTATCTTTTTTAATTTCATGGATCTTTTGTTAATAGGTAATCCTGATTTCTCTGTTAATTCTTTCAATATTTGCTTAGATAAAATCGAATGATTCTTATTTCCATTATATCGTTTATATATAAGATCAATTAAGTCATTGTCTACTTTCTTAGATATAACTTCTTTTCAAGTGCCTTTATCTTTAGCTACAAGTTTATTTTGGCCATAAAAATTATTGAGATAAATAATTAAATTACCATATTGTCCATCTGCAGAAACTTTATATGGATTATGTTTTCGGGGTAGGAATCCTTTTCCCATATTTACAGGAGACATATCAAGAATCCCCTTATAACGTCCCTTGAGTTTTATAAGTTCATTACTTTCATATTTTAATTGATTTATTTCATTTTTTGATTTAGGATTTTTAAGTCTTGATTAACCCAATATTGAGCCATTTAGCATTTAGCTTATAGATATCTTTAGTAATGTCGTTTGTTGTAGCTTCAAATGTCTTTCGATTTTTTATCTTAAGGATCAACATTTGTCTGCAGTTAAAAAAATTAAGCATTTGAAATGGTTTGTAATACCCATATTCATCTAAAACATTATGATCTAAATTAGCATTTAAATCTACCATTAGAGTTTTCTTTGGTCTTGCTCCTAATTCATCTGCTTTTTCTTCTTCACAACACTCAAAGAATTTACTTATATCTTCTTCTGGTAAATCTGACAATTCTAGTAAATCTGATAAAGATTTTTGTTGTTCTGCTTCTTGTATCTTATCAACAAATTCTTTTGGAAGTAATGCAACTTGTTCTTTAATTCCAGGCAATGCTTTTAACTGTTTTGACAGCGTTTCTTTTTGGCTTTCTATTCCTTCTGTAATTGGTTTATAAATTTCACTGTACATTTCCCTACTGGCAGCTTTTTTGATTTTATCTTCCATAATTTTAGCTTTTACAGCTTTCATTTTTGATTCAGCTAAAGGTTATTTAGCAGTAAAGTCTTTCATTTTTGATAACATCTATATAATAATGTAAGATAATGTAAGATATATATGGAAATTCCTAATTATGATAGTGATAATAATAATGCTAAAAGTTTTAAACAATTATATCATTTTATGCCAGACTCGTATTTTAGAATGCTAATATGTGGATGTTCCGGATCAGGTAAAACAAACACTCTTATGCATATACTACGTAAACCTCTTATATTTTATGATAAATTATACCTTTATGCTAAAACCCTAAAACAGTCTAAATATCAAGACTTAATAAATAGCCTAAATACAGTTGCAGAATGTATTAAGGTAAATCCAAACGACATACTTGAGTATTCGAATAAAGAAATAATTGATGTTAATGATCTTGAGCCAGACGGACAAAAAGGAGTAATATTTGATGATTACATAATTATGTGAAGATCAAAATGTAATAACAAAGTACTTCATTCAAGGGCGTCACAATAACTGTTGTTTGATATATCTAAGTCAGTCTTATTATAAAACACCAAACGATATTCGTATAAACTGTTGGCATATTTTATTTGAAAGTCCGAGTAAAAATGAAAATGATATGATTTATAGAGAACAGAAAATAGACCACGATTCTTTTAATAAAAGCAAGAAAACAAAAATACGATTTCTTATATGTTGGCAAACCAAGGAAATTTTTTAAAAGAAACTTTACTACTGGTAATATATAAATTGGAATATTTAATGCAACTAGTGAAACAAGTGCACCAGATAGTGTAAGTAAAGTCAACTTTGATTTTGATTTAAGTGATTATGCTACTATTAAGCAATATAAAAGTTTTTTTTCTTTTATTTTCACAATCATTTTACACATTGATTGCATGTATAATATCCGACATTAATCTCTCTATTGTTCTAACCGTACTCACTGCACATCACTCTGACATATATATATATTCTGTACAAAATATTTATGCACACTCGCACACACACACACACACACACATGCATGCATGCATACATAGACAGATATATTCACATACTATTTTTGCATACAATGTGAAAATTTTCTTTCATCTCCTTTCACATATATACATATATAATAATATCTAGTGTCCTTGATTTAAAAATAAAAAAGTATATGTAAATGTTAAATTCAAAAATTTAAATAAGCGAATAAGAAAAAAACCCCCCAAAAAACCAATCATTTGTCAGATATCATTTCTTTCTTTTTAATTTCTTAAATGATAAATTTACCCCATTTCTGTAGGTGGTATCAAGTTTATCTATTGATAAAGCTATTTCTTTTTCTGTTTTTATTTTTAGTTTGAAGTAGTTGATTTATTTTAAAAGTAGGAATTTCATGTCTTAATTTCATTTTAACTATAAAAAATTTCATTAGAATGAAAATGAAGTTTAATGATTTATCTTGTTGACCATTACCAAATAAAGCATCTTGTTTACTAATATTAATGTTATATGATTTTAATTTCAAATATCTACTCAAATTACTCCATAACTCTTGTGTAGCAGAACATTCCCAGAATAAATGTTCTATTGTTTCTATATAACTACTGCAAAAGTCACACATATTTGAAGAGGACAATTTACATTTGTATAAATATTTATTTGTTGGTATGAAGCGCATTAAGAATTTATATTGGAAATAACGTAAGTTGGCATCAATAGTAGATGTGTAAATATTTGAAAACATGTCTTTCCACTTTAAATCATTTTCATTTATATCTATGCTATTTACCCATTTTCTTTCAAATTTTTATTTTCATAATTTTTCATCTGAATATTGTATGTATATTTTGTTATCTTCTTTAATGTGATAATTTTGCTTAAAAGTGAACTTTTACCCATTGTATTTATTTCTTCCTGTATAAGTTTTTGTTTATATTGAGGTGGTATGCTTTTAATAAGACTATGATATTTAAGAAAGTCTGTTTGCTGAATGTTATAAAGATATCTAAATTGATTAAAGTTGTAAAATCTTTTTGTTCGATAATCGAATAGATGTTCAATGTATTGTATCCCTTTTTGAAACCAAGTTTTATAAAAATACTGTCGTATTGTGTATTTTTATATCTGAATTGTTCCAGATTATTTGTTTCACCTGTGAATTTATTGCTTACTAAAAACCACGATTTTATCACATCATGTATAAAAGTTCCTTTCTTTGCAATTTTTTCTATATCTTTTTGATGGAGATAAGTTTCAAATAAAAGAGAATCTCCAAAATTTTTAAAGATGTCTTGAAAGAATATTTTCCATTTTTCATTGTTCTTTTCATCAATATATCTTTTTACCCAGCCAGATTTAATAGCATTTAACATCATTTCTATGTTAGTAAGTTTTAATCCACCATTCATGTGGTTTTGATAGAGTTGAACTCTTTTATTTTTTTTCTGGTTTACCATCCCATATAAATTTAAACATGTCTTTTGTAATTATATCTATGTCTGTTTGTGTTGGATTTTTTAAGACAGAGAAAGGATAAATTAATTTAGGCATAGCAAAAGTTTTGATCATTGTATTTTTTCCCATTTATGTAAGTTTCCTATGTTGCCACTGTTTTAAGCATTCTTGAAATTCATTTTTTTTTGGTTTATTTTTGGTTCTAAATTTTTTTCAAGATTTAATTTCGAGTCATTGTAAAAGGTCATTCCTAGAGTATTTGCATGTGAAGAAGTCCAAATGAAGTTCTTGATTATGCAGAATACTATATTTGTTTTATTAAAAGACCCCATCCTTAAAACTTTTGATTTTGTTGATTGAGGTTTAGGCCTGAAATTTTACTGAATTTGGTTAATGTCTCAATAAGTGTTTCAAAGGAGATTTGACTTCCGTTGTTGATAAACGTTGCATCATCTGCAAAAAGGTCTGTTTTATTACTGTTCCATTTACGGTAATTCCAATTATGTTTTTATTGTTTTTAATATAATTTGATAGCAGTTCAAGGCACATTATATATAAGGAAGATGATAAAGGACAGCCTTGTCTGACTCATTTTTTTATTGCAAAGACTTTGAAAGATGCCCGTTATTTAAGACCATGCTTGATATGTCGTTATAAAAAACTTTTGTCCAATTAATTAAATCCTTACCAAAATTAAATCTAGGAAGTTTAGATGAAGAAAAATAGTGAAGTAAAACTCGATATCTTATTGCATTCTAGTATAAAAACAGTTTGTGATCCACTTTTCAAGAAGCATACACCAATTATGAAGTGTAACGACAATATTAATTGTCAGTATGGAGATAAACAATCATGGTTTGATGAAGAATGTAAGTCGTCTCAGTGATTTTTATCAATACCTAAACATGTATAGAAAGGATAAGTCTGGTGAAAAAAGAAGAAGAAAATAACAACAACAAAAAAAAAACATGATGACAGCAAGAAGTGTTGTAAAAATCTTATTAAAAGTAAAGGTATGTTTATGAAAACAGAGCAAACAAACAAGCTGGATAACATACAATTCAAGAATGCTAAAGATTATTCGAAAATATTAAAGAATACTTTGTAGTTTAGTTAAACATAGTAGTAATTTAAGTTCAAGTACATTTGCTAGATATTTTAAGTCTATCTACGATCCAGAATCAGTAATTTTTTCAGCCACAGACAGATATTTTATTCTTAAATGACAGGTTTTTAAAGGGTGATTTTCAATGTATTTTTGATGCACTTAATGTTGACATTGGTTGTAATGAAATAGTGATTGAAAACGGGTAAATCACTTAGGCCTGATTTAGTGATAAATGATTTTTTTTAAATACGGAATAAAGAAAAACATTTTTTCGATGTCTAACTTGTTTATTTAACAGATTGTTTAATATTGGGTATTTTCCAAACAGTAAGTCTGAAGGTTTTGTAATTCAATTACATAAAAAAGGGATGTTAATGAATCTAAAATTAATAGAGGCATAACATTTTTGAATACTTTTAGTAAATTATTAACAAAGATTTTGAATAATAGCATTAATAAGTAGGTTGGATACTATAATGTTGTTACTTTCAATCCGTCAAAATCAGAGTCGCTTGTTGTTACAAGAAAACAAAATTCTCATCATCCTACTCTACAGATGCTCAATCAGAATATACCTGAAGTACACGATCATAAACACCTTGGAATCATTCTTTCACACAATTGCAACTGGCATTCACACATCGATTACATAATAGAAAAGGCTTGGAAACGGGTAAACATAATGAGAAAACTAAAATTCCTTTTAGACAGGAAATCTTAAGAAATAATTTATACCTCCTTTATACGTCCTATTCTGGAGTACGCTGATGTTGTATGGGGAAATGCTTTCCAATATAAACTTGAACTTTTAGAAAAAATTCAAAACGAATGTGCTAGAATTGCCTCGGGTACGACTAGACTTGTTTCAATTGATAATCTTCTCAGAGAAATAAACTTGGAAACCTTGCAGCAAAGACGATACAATCATAGGCTTATCCTATTTTACAAAATGAAAAACAATCTTGCTCCTGATTATCTAGCCTCTTTAATTCCTGATCAAACTAATACACGTTATAACCTACGCAACTCTGACGATATAAGTGGAATATATGCAAGAACTTCTTTATACTCTAACTCTTTTCTTCCTTCTACAATCCGAGATTGGAATGCCTTGCCTACCGAAATTAGAAATCTTCCTACCCTCCCATTATTTAAATCTTATTTAACTCGCAACAATCAGCGCACACCAAAGTATTTCTACTCTGAAAACAGAAACTCCAAATACTTCACACAAGACTTCGCACAAAATGTAGTTCCTTAAACTACCATTTATTCCTTAGAAATATCTCCCCTACTCCTTTATGCGATTGCGGGCAAGTAGAATCAAATTATCACTTTTTCTTTGAATGTCCTTTTTACAACGCGCAACGTCACATACTTTTCAATAATCTTCAAGAATTTGATATAGACCTTGATGTCCTACTCTTTGGTAACTCCAACCTATCAGACAATGATAATGCTATAATATTTTCAAATGTGCAATCTTATATAGCTAATACTAAACGGTTTCTCTGAACCGGAAACTTTGAGTTAAAAATGTGTATTGTGAGACTTCTTCTCCCTCCCATTTTGTTTCTGTTTTTTCTTCTATACCTTACACCACTTTAGTACTTTTGTTCTTTATTTAAATAAACTTTCTTTCACTGTACTAGTTCTATGTATCTTATTCTCAGAAGATAATTATGACCGACACAGAATTATTTAATATTTAAGAGAAAAAGAATTCCATAAGACGTAGTCTTCCATTCGTATCCCTTCCACTAGAATATTGTAAATAAATGTGCATGTAATAATGATTGTATAATGTATGTAGATATTCTGGGAATAAAATATGTTTAAATCATTAAATCAAATTATTTACAAAGATTTTGAATAATAGCATTAATAAGTAGGCTGGATACTATAATGTTTATATTGAGACAGAGACAGGTTTTGGAGAGACTATGGGTACTGTAGACAACGTTTTTGGGTTACATGGTGTCATAAACCATCATTTTCAAAGACATTAATGAAAACTTACTTGCTACATTTAGTGACTGTACTAAAACGTTTGATTTCATTAATAGAGATATCATTTTATATAATTATAAAAGTATGAAAACGTGGTTATATTCTAAATCTTGTTAAATCTTTTAATATGTAAAATTAAGAACGGCATATAAAGTCAAATATGATAATTTGTTATGTAAAGTTTTAGTTGTACTCTTGGGGTAAGACAAGGTGCGAGGTTTTTTTCCTTTTTCTATGTATCTTAATGATATAGAGGAACATTTTATAATAAAAAATCGATATTGGAATGTTAAAGCTATTCTGACTTTTATATGCAGATGACTTAGTTTTTTTTCTGAAACTGGACATGGATTACAACATGGTTTAAAATTCCTTAAAGAATAGACGTTGGAAATTTCAGGTAAATGTGAATAAAACAAAGTAATGGTATTAAGAAAAGGAGGCACAGTTAGAAAATATATTATGTTTACTTAAAAAATGAGCCATTGGAAACAGACAAAAACTCTTGCGCAAAATCTGTAAAAACATTACTCGAAAGCTTAGGGTTTTTATTATATATTGTTGAACCAAGGAGTTGAAAATGTTCAACTATTTTTGTCTGTTTTTTAACAGCAACAACTTTCTTAAAATAAGTTTGATATTTCTTCTAGAGCAGAAACATATGTTATTTTGTAATAAAACTTTTCAACCATACTTAATTTTGTTAGAATGCCCCTTATATCTTAAAATTAGGAAAATACATATAATACACATATCAACCCTTATTACTGGAAACGACCGAATATGATAAAGTTTAGTGAACTTATGAAGTCCGAAATGAGAAAGTGTTAAGAAATGTACCTCAGTTAATTTAACAAAGTTTGATAAAATGAATAAAACTTATTTTTCTAATTTAACATCCCTCTCTTACAATGTACATACACGTGTGTATTTATATCTATCTGTTACATTTAACTGAACTAAATTTGTCGCACTAAAGCCTTGCAAATACATATTTTGACATGTTTTTGATACATTACAATAATTGTAGTAAACTAGTGATTTCATTTAAATGTGATACAGTTAAAGGGATATTATCCTATGAATGTTAGCAATTTAGTAATTAATAAATTGTTTCCCATTGTTTTATATAATTTACTGCCGCACAGTTGACCAGTAAATAAATATATATATTGTGACCCATTGTCTCACCTAGAGGACAAATAAACTCAAATGATCGGCAAGTGGCAATCATAGAACTTTACATATCTATGAAAGCAATAAAACTTAAACAGAACCTTTTTACTAAAGTTCTATACGTATACTTAGAATGAAAATTTACCTTATAATATGTATTATATTGAAAATAAATTCAATAAATTCATGCCTTCCAAACTTTCAGAAACTGGACAGTTCCTAGCCAGCTGAGGAAAGACAACTCCTTGTGTCCCGAGGTCAACTAGCCAATGCTACACATAAAATGTTAGAAGTCTCAGTGTCATGCTTTATGGTAAAAAGTTTTAAAGCGACACATTTAAGACCAAGGATAGAGCCAAAAATGATCCCAGGGGCAAATTTTGACAATTTTGGTAGATGTCTACTGGGCAATGCATCAAGTGGAATTTTAAAGACTTTCCTCTATATTTCTTTGTGAAATATGTGACATCCGGTGTAGGAGTCAATAATGACTTAAGTGATGTACACAATGTAATTTGAACTTTAAAAAATAACTAACACAATTTTGGTACAGCACTTCTCGAAAATACACCTCATCAAAGTTTATAAGTTTGAGACTTGCGGTTTCTGACAAGATTAAAAAAAGAGTTTCCCTATATACGAGGGGTGATCTTTAATTAATGAGACTGGTTCTAGTGTTAGAAGAGTGTTTGGAGAATAAATGTAAAACGACAGCACCCTTTCGAATCTTTATTCCACACATGTGCAAAATATCAATTTATTGCATTTAAAAATGAAAAATTCCCGCCGGTTTTACAGTGGTAAATCACGCCGGGGCGGGGCAGCCCGATACAGATACACGACGTCAAGTGACGTCGCCTTCATACTGTTTCATCCAGGACGTCATTCTTTCTCAAAATATTCGCCCTTACATGAGATACATTTATGGTGTCGATCAATCCATTGTGTATACATGTCTTTATACCACTGTGTGTCTAGCTCGGAAACAACATTCTGAGCTGCCTGAGGAA
Organism: Cyclina sinensis; assembly: GCA_012932295.1. Taxonomy (NCBI): domain Eukaryota; kingdom Metazoa; phylum Mollusca; class Bivalvia; order Venerida; family Veneridae; genus Cyclina; species Cyclina sinensis. The sequence continues at coordinate 5,260,608 of JAAONU010000017.1, forward strand.
GATCAGTAAATGAATCGAATCTATTACCTTTTAATGCAGATTTAATCACTGGGAAAACACGAAAATTCATAGGGGCTAGATCCGGACTGTAAGGCGGGTGTTCTACCGCTTCAAAGCCCAAAACATCGATCTCTAATTGTGTAGTTTCTGCAGTATGAGGCGGTGCATTATCCTGATGAATTATCACTCTGTCGAGGTCGATCTGTGGCCTTTTACGCATAAGTGCCCTCAGGATGTCTCTATGAAGAACCTGAAAAAGCAGTAGCAGAATGACTGTTTACTCATTTTTAATCAATGAACTATTCTCTTTCGCATATTTTTTAAAGAAAAAAATACCTTTATTTACTCTCTGTAATTCTCTTTCTCTAAATTATAATATTGTTTTCATTATTTAAATATTGATAAATAGTGTTGATAAATATTATTTTTAAAAAGATACCTTTGAATAGTAATCGGCATTCACTGTTTTATGTGTTGGTAAAGCATGCTGGAGAATCATTCCATTAATAGCAGCAAAGAAGATAATTATCTGTTTTCCAGCCGATTTAGAAACCCGTGCCTTCTAAGGTGGTGGAGATGCGTCTGTCTTCCATTGTTTTGATTGTTCCTTAGTTTCAGGGTCATATAAAGTCAGCCAGACGATCCGCAAAAAATGACGTCCTTTATTGATTCGATCAATTTGACGTCAATAATTGTTTTCCGTCCTCGTCCCGGTTCATCTTCCAGTCCTGTCTGCCCGTCCTTAAAGCGTCGGTGCCATCTAAAAACTAGCGCCCGGGAAACAGATGATTTAATAGATGTCTTCTGCATCATTTCATACGTCTGTGTTAGTGTGTTGCCCAGTTCTGCTAAGAATTTTATTACTGCGCGATTTTCTAGCGACTTTTTAGACGTCATTTGTGAATATTTGTTATCTCAGCAACGGTTTTCTGTTTATATGTTGTTTGCCAGCGGTAACGGATATGACGTCGACGTCTTCAACACATACGCACCAGACGTCATATACGCCGCATACGAAATCGCGCCACGTTCGGCCTTTTCGATTTTTATTTTTAACGTTTTTTTCATAGAAAATGTAGTCATCTTTTTCGCTTGCCCCGCTCATCCGTTCATTGGTTACTATAGCAACGTATCAGAGACGTTTATACATCTCAAAAAATAATTATTACTTTAGTATATTGTAAATCAATATTTAAACTGTATATTGACACAGTTACAAGGTACCGGACACAAAGATAAATTTTTAGAGCAAAAGCCTCATTAATTTTCGATCACCCATCGTAAGTCAATATAAACCATCTGATCCCCGGAGTGGGCCTAAAATGATCCCATGGGGAAAAGTTTGAATAACCTTCGAAGAGGTCCATTAGACAATACTTCGTGTCACATTTAAGAACTCTGGATCTTGTGGTTTCATACAAGAAGAATTCCTAATATTTTCATACTGGCCAAAAGTGACTCAAGGGACATAATATGAACAAAAGGTCTACAAACACTATACTTCAGAGCTCTCCGCCTTGTAGTAATGAACAAAATGCTCTGTGCTTTTGTATTGAACAAAATGTCATAAAAAGTTGCTTAAAGTGTAAAATGTCTGAAGGTGAAAGTATTCTAAAGTAATTATTGAAAGATTTTCAAGCCTTTCTGATTCAGTTAAAGCTGCGGCTTTGGACCTTTTAGCACCATAAAACGTTCACGGATCAGCTGGTCTCCAATGTGCTTTTCATGCAAAGGTTTTTTTATATGTTGTTCCACATCGTAAACATCAGCATATTTTTGTTTATTATTGCGCATATTCTCATCTTCTTTTGTTTCTTTTCTTGTGGCATTCTCCAGAAACAGGTTCATAAGCAATACCTTCAGCAAACTTCAGCCATGGGAAGAAGTTTTTTAGAATTCTTACTACTATTGCTATTCAACATGAAAATTTCATCAGGCATCTGTACAAAGTAACACAGTGGTTTCATGTCTAAAGGTCAATGGAAGAGACAGTTTGCTATATAAATGCTGAACAAAATAGTGTTAAATATGACTTTATAATCTTTTGCTTTTCCTTCTCTGATTTGACATGCCAAACGTAAAACTGATGTTGTCCCGCACGGAAGCAAATCTCCTACACTCTTTCACAGAATCTACGAAATCTTCATAACTGTTTTAACTATATATTTTTGGTTTTAGGTCCGCCTTCATTTTTTAATTGCGTAATTGCGTTACAAATGAGAATATATTAGCATTATAATGATATGTCATGTTTTGTCTCAACATATCACATCACATTATGTAGATTTTAAAACAACTTGAATGTCGATGGTTTAAAAGCTGGGCTTCAAATTGATAGTTAATCAAAGAACAAAAGCTATATTCTAAATGTAAGTAGCATCTGATCAATGGCACAACAGCTTACTTTTTCATTTCTCATCTGAAAGATGGAACTGCGAGCAAATTTCAAAAAATGATTGTTTTAATTTCAAACAGTATAGTCTGTTTGTGGTAAAAATTGTTGTCTTTTGAAGCAACAGTTTTAGTATCCAGCTCTATGTCAGAAAGAAGGAAATGCTTTATTTCATTAAAAGATTCTTTTGACAACCAAGTTCCTAAGGCAAGATATATAAAATGTTAAAAGCCAACACTTATATTCTGCAACTACCAAGTATATAGTTGTTGCCATTACTTTGAAAGCTTAAACATTGTAGCTCCAAAATACACACAGTCACAAGAAGGTATATATTCCTATAAGTTGAAATAATCTTGTTGAGACTGAGATGAAATCTATTTAATATTACGAGTATGATCTCTGTCATTTTTAGAAGTAAGACTGTGTAAGACTTTTGCACCACTACTTGAACCTTGCCAAAACAAATGCTTTTTCCTTAAGAGAATCTCTTTCCGCCGGAGACTTATAGCATTCCACCTGAAAATATCTATTGGCAAGACATGAAAACAATCCTCAACATCATTTCTTAAACGATATTTTTAGGCAGAATTTTTAGAGTGATAAGATTTGTCAAAACTGATCAAACATCAATTAACAATAGTGACACCCACATTTGATCTGTCCGAAGACTAAGTTTAATAAAAAATAAAGATACTGAGTTCACTCAACATTTGACCCTAGTCGCGTTATACCACAGCCTTTATTATAGGTAAAACATTTTTACAGCAAGACAAATAAACATTCTAGCATAAAATCGCTTGTTTTTGTCCGTTTTGCCTATGTTTTAACGAGAGCAAAAAGGTGTGTAAACAAGGAAGTTCTCGCGCTCACGCGCTGTTATAACCCGGTTTCAGTTATGCGCGTTACAGGGCCTTTGTAAATAATGGACGCTGATCCGACTTTTTTGCCCCAAATCGGCAGTTTATGTAACTTCGCAGGTCGGAAGGTAGACGAAACATTCATGATTATTGATAAAATTAATGGCTGGCCTTGTTCTATTGTAAATCCACATGAAATCCTTCAAAATATTTTTTTATTGACACTTTTTAAGTTTCAAGATGGCTGCTTGACAAGTTGAAAACACTCGTCGCCCTGAAACGCATATTTAAAACACGTATCCTTAACAACCTAAAGGCTACTGTACTATTATTTATGTATTTATCTATTTTTTCGTAAAGATGTCTTTTCTAGATCATTTTATGCTAGAATAGCGTTAAAGCACGTTTTTTTGTGTTATAACATCTGCAGAATCCCTCGGGATATGTTGGTGCCCTCGCCCTACGGGCTCGGGCACCAACCATCCCTCGGGATTCTGCAGATGTTATAACACGAAAAAACGTGCGTTAACCCTATATACTATTCTATTAGTATGAATTATATTTACCTTTTAAAAGTTCAAAGCAATGCACATGTATATATCTCTGATTACATGAGCAGGGATTTTAGAATCTTACTTTTAGTTTTTCTTTGGCTGACTGAATATCGAATTCACTGCTACTAGAATTGGATAAAACAAATAACATGCATATTCTGAGTAGAAACAGTTATATAGTCAGCCTATAAAGGGATCTTGGGTTTGCAAAAATTAAAGACAAGCTACGTTCTGATGACTGATAATCACACTACAAGCCGTATATTTCAACAGCTATAATGAAATGTAACTGAAACCTTTAAATTCAAAACATCTCTATTTACAACAAATTATTTACAAAGACAATACATTTGATAAACTATTATTGAAAGATCTGTTTGACTGACAATCAAAATTTTTGATGAAGTATAAAATTTCGGTATCCACGGAAAATATAGTCTTATGTAAGCATTCAAGAACATATCAAAAATACCCATGACAATGGCTTCAGAATATATCAGTTTCAGCTTGTAGCATACCAATGTTCTGCGCCTAGATACTGTCTTCATCATTCATATATTCCATATTCATAAGGGTTCCAGTCCAGTGCACATCTAGGCAACAGGAGCTTATAATTATAAAAAATTGAACTTAAAAAAGCTTCTTCGAAACCCACAAGGCGTTGAGCGTAGATATTTGGTATGTAGTATAGTTTAGTGGTCTACCAAGTGTATGCAAATAATGGCACCAGGGTCAAAAATGGCTCCACATTAGAAGCCACATGATTCCACACAGGCTTATTTAGGGAAAACTTTAAAATCTAATCTGAATTCACAAGGCCTAGGACTATTTGGTATATAGCATTGTCTAGTGAACCTTTACCAAATTTGTTCAAATCATGGCCCCAGGATCAAAATTGACACTGTCCAACGGGCAACTATAATTCTCAGAGGCTTATGTAGGGAAAACTTTGCAAATCTTCTTCTCTGAAACCTCAATGCTTAGGGCTCATATATTTGGTATGCAACATTGTATAGTGGACTTCTACCAAGTTTGTTCAAATCATTGCCCCAGGGTCAAACTTGGCTCAATTCGAGGGGCCACATGATTTCACATAGGCTTATATCAGGATAAATCTGAAAATCTTCACCTCTGAAACCACAAGGCCTAGAGCAAAAATATTGGCTATGTAGCATTATCTAGTGGACTTCTACCAAGTTTGTTCAAATCATGGCCCTAGGGTCCAAACTGGCCCCGCCCCAGCTGCATCATGATTTTACATAGGCTTATATTGGGAAAACAAAAAATCAGGTTCATCCAGAACTTCTCTTCAAAGATTGTTCAAATAATGCCCATATTGTCAACACACCATTGTATGGGGGCCAGAAGAGGCATATTTTCCCACGTCTACATTATTGTGATGTATGTCACTTAGAACTCTACTTTAGCCTACTAATACTTTTAGTCAGTTTAGTTTCTTGATACCGATTTCAGCGATGACTGATAAATTTAAGAAGCATATCTTGTTCCTTTATTACATACTGGAAAGTATAAAGACACAAAACTCACGAGCATATAAATCTTTATTTCACAAGTCAAATCAAAATGTGTGATCATTTAAGTTAAACATGAGATATCGTGAAGTTCCAGAAACAGCTGGAGGAAAATTGTTTCTATCAGCTTACAACTGAGATGATACCCGGTATTTAGCTCTTAAGATATCTAATTTTGCGGTTATCTGCCCTTTCTGTGCTTTGATGAAATGTGGAAAACGGATTTCTTTGACATCATGTACAGCTGTTCACTTGATGTAGGACGAATCTCTTTTTTGACTGTTCTTTATTTTTCATATTTTACTTGTTCGTTAATGTAACAGGACAACTTGATTTAACTTAGCTAACGTCCTCCAAACAGTACTTTGCGTCATTAATGCAAATCTTACATACCTTTTGATGAATATTTAACACATATGGAGGTCCTAAGACCTTACAGCAGGGGTGACACATTAGTTTACATTTACTTCCACTTCTACGTCTAACACAGGCCTTAATTTTTGAAGCATACGTTTCCTTGTTTGCCAGTCATATTGTAGAACGTGTAACACATTCTCTGTAAGTCAATGAATGTGTTTGAGATTTTAACATGTGATAAGTTTATTTTTCGATCTACCATAACATTATAGTTTTGTGTAAATGTTGCACAAAATATACCCAAATCCGTTCATACATTACTTAAGAAGAAACGTAATAAAATCCATTTATTTTAACAAAGTGAAAATGATTTTATCTTCTATTTCAATAATAGGACTACACATGCGTATAAATCTTCATCTGACGACGAGTTTGTACAATTTAATTTTTATACCACTACATTTTTACATAACTTCGACAATACGTGAAAACAGGCTATAGGTTAAGTCTAAACCCAACCAGCCAAGTCGAGACCAGAACAATAATCTTCAAGTTTGTACAGTTTAATTTTTATACCACTACATTTTTACATAACTTCAACAATACGTGAAAACAGGCTATAACTTAAGTCTAAACCCAACCAGCCAGGTCGAGACCAGAACGATAATCTGGCTACATGTCGAGTCAGAGCCCAGGCGAGGACTGGCTATCTATCTTAAAATGCCTTAACATACTAGCTCTGCACGCTTAATCACTGCTGGCTATACAACCAACCAAGCTGTCTAGAGTTTAACAGCTCAGCACTTGCATGAACTGTATTCTACAGATATAGAGGCACTGGCCTATTTCTGATTTAAGATAAATAACTTGTTATTAAATGGTTATTCCTATGTAAGACAGTACAAAATGTCAAAGTGTTACACTATTCTATTAGACAAATAAAGTCATTATTCGGAAAAAAACAAAACAAAAAACAAAACAAAGAGCTATGTTTTCAAAACGTTTGCACCTGAATAACCTTTGTTGATTTTCATAAAGAAAAATGATTTTATCTTCAATTTCTATTCTGTTATATAAATATAGTAATTTTTCGTAGAAGGAGAAAAAACACAGATGGCATTGATTTCAATGAAAATGCGGCTTAAGTTACTTTAAATGAGAGAATATTATTTTTATGTCAGTTTCGATTTTCTTATATTCATGATATCCTTTCTTGTTTCGTGGAAGAAAAGCTCCGACTGAATTGTTCACTAGTTATCAAATATTCTTATAACAATGGAACTTGATTTTATTATAAACTGGAGCAATAGGTACAACACTCATCAACTGGTATGCGAAGGGAGAAAAATGATGTTGTTTTATTAATTATTCCTTTAAAACTAATCCTCTAAATACGTTAAACAAGTAGTATCTATTTCGTCTAGTTAGTGAAATGTTGTATTCGTGTGTGTGCGTGCATGCGTGCGTGCGCGCGTGTGTGTGGTATTGATAATTACTCATAATTGTTGAAATTACGAAAATATACGGTCTTGTCCACTAGATCTTGTGCATTTTCTGTAATTTATTACTGTACTTTGTATCGGAACTTTATATGTACCTGTCTCATTAAAAAAAATAAAACTAACTTGCTTGTTTACTTACTTCCTAACAACACACTACTTCTAAAATAGATTATTGGTCTGTACTTCTCAAGAGCAGTGAATATAAGAACTTAGTTTCTGTAAAAAGTTCAAATATAATTTTACGTAATTTAAGAGAAGGTATCAAAAAGATCTGAGATCCGAGACATATTTAACGAAGAGACAATAACGTATATGGAAAAGGTGAAAACAAGTGTTGTTTTTCAATGTTTCTATATAAACTTTTATATGTACTACTCCGATTTAACACTTCTGTAAATATGTTTTTGAAAATTTCGTATCAGTGTAATAGCAAATCTTGGAACAACTTGTTGTAGGCAAAAACATATGTACCATTTCTTACAAAAATCTTGTCGGGTGGTGTGATAACTTCTTTCAAAATTGTCTCTTCTTATTATACTAGCAGACTGTACTACACATATAATGATAATAAAGTTACAATCATTCCTTGATCCCTTGAGCTTGCTAGTCGCACGCAAGAAATTCACTGACGCAACTTGGACAAAAAGATCAGTTCAACTGTGACGACAAACCAAAACAATATTTTGGGTATATTTGCCTGTTGTGTATTAGTTTCAATACGTATCATTTATTTTACGAGTGTGTCTTCATTTTGTAATCTATTCTGTTTGGCAATAAAGAAAATACTGTCATATAGGTGTATGCTTTAAAAAAATAGAATAATGAAATGCTCAAGAATTGTGGGAAGGTTAACAAAAAAGATAATAATAAGAGATAAGAAAATTTAAATAATTAAAAAAAAATAAAGCTATATAGATCAGTGTAACTAGACAGCATTATCTTAATAACGTCGATTTTTATGGTTCGAATGTTTCGAGGCTCAAAGTATTTGTTGTGGTTCTGACGACTTCGTCGACATCAATAATTGACTGTATTTATAACACCGACAATATTATAACTATTATGTAAAATATCTAAAGATATATCTTATTCAAATCGATCCAACTTAAATGACTTTTACCCCTCTCCATTCTGTTTCATGCACGCCAGGGGTTTAATCATTTAAAGAAATGTATAAACCTTGCGTTCGACAAAAGCCTAATGAAAAGCACTCTGCCGGATCCTTGCACAATAATGTATGACAACCATCTCTTTGTTTTTAAACTTTTTGACAAAACTCAGTCCGTTTATATACCGATGTTTGTAACTATGTCTTGTATAACAACTGAGGGTCACCACAGTTGGCCAAATATTTGGCAGCTTCTAAAAGATAATAGGTAGACAGAACGCTACCCATTTATAAACCAAGCTGATTTACTGAATTAACAACTGAGGGTCACTAGAGGACAGCTTACAAAATATATTATGTTTTTACTTGTTTTCATCGTTGACATAACAGCAAAGACGATAAACCCTCGAAGGTTTAGTGTGAAACTATTGTATCTGGATTGTTATTCTTTATTCGCGAGAGAAAAACATATTTTTTAATATTTTTACTTCATTAGATACAGCTGAATATATCAGCTGGAAATATTAAAGAATTATCTTGTTAATCTGTTAAATTTAAATAAATTGTCATTTTCATGACATGAAGAAAGGCATATAGAAGTTGCATTTTATGTAAACTGAAATGATTTCTATCATTAGTTTCTTTCTCTCGGTGTTGTATCTTGGTTTTGTAAGAGTATAGCTAACATTTATAGTTCAGCGTGAGATTGTTGTATCTGCACTGTTAAACTGATCACTCTTTTACTTTATACGTTTTTGTTTTTTGTTTTAAATTCCTTTCAGATTATATCGTCTTTTCATAGATCTATATTGTTTCGTTTTTACATGCCCGAAAATTGTAATATCTTAAGATGCGCACTGTCCCTTTGTCTGTCTGTTCATCTGGTATACAACTCCTTCATTTACAATTTGCCAGAATTTCTTCATAGTTGCATGGATGGTCAAAATGATGTGAAATTTTCTATGAAGGGAGAACATATTTTGATAGCTTTATCTGTGTAAGTTTTTACCCTTTGTTATTTTTAATGGTGTTATATATAAATATAGATTTCTGTTCTGCGAAAGACATCAATTTTTTGCTCTGTACACATCATCGAAATGATAAAAACATATGCATGCCATATTTTTTGCAGAAAACTGACCTATGTTTCAGAGTAACCTGCACTTGTTCTTATTTCCAATATCATACACCCCAACTTTGGGCTTCAGGTTTTTTAGCAGTGAACTTTATACACATCATTTTTATATATTTCTGAAGAGTTGTAATGTGTTATGGCGCATATCGTCCACCCATGTTTCAGTCTGCAAACATGAATCATTGCTTTTACTCTTTTATTCTTTACAGTTGCCTTGTTATCAGATCTCTCCACAGTGTTGAGGTTAGTTGCTTGCTGCATGCATTTTTGCACAGCAAACTGAAGTTCAAGCTCAAGAATTGATATCAATATCTTTAGAACCAGTCTACAAACACCTGAGTGCGCATGCTCTGTCTTAAAATAAGAATTTATTTAAACGAAACAATATCAAGCATGTTGTCATTTTTTTAACTAGATGACCTTTCAATTTTTCACCTTATTTAATTACTTTCGAAGCATAAAAATATCGCTTGCAATTTCCTTCCTCATCATGAAAAATAATCGTTTATTTTGAATTAAGTTTCATGGAATAATTTGCTGGACTCAAGTTAAACTTGCTGGTGATTAGCGATATTATGGAATTTCGAATTTCGCTATCCCTTGTATGGACTGACAGCCTATGATTCTTTGCATTTCAGGTATAGAGTGTTTGGAAGTTTCATACCTTGAGAGATTTCGAACTATTGTAGGGACATCGGACTGATTTTCGTGTATTTTTATCTGCTAATGCCCCAAAGGATAATTTGCTCCCGCGTAGTATTAGCAGATGAAAACACACGGAAATCAGTGCGTCATTTGTCGTTAAAACACAAAATATTAACAAAAAGAAACACTGAAAAATGCATCAAAATTGTATACCGCATATCAATTCTCTTTGCACTCTCTAAGAATGAAATGTATTTCTGAGTTTTACACTTCATATCGTGGTACATATGTTTAAAATTCACAGACAAAGTTCGCCTTCGCCGTGACAAGCGAAGTGGCACTTCAGTGAATATCAGACTGAGAGACAGAACGGTCAACTCCATTTTGCTGATATGCGCTGTAACCAGCATTAATACAAGTCATGGTCAAAACATCAATTGAGCGCACGAATACGTTCTCTGTCCAGTTTAAACACAATTAAATGCAAGGTTTTATGCACGAAAAAGGATTTCCAAGCAAAATGACTTTGGCAAGATGTGGTGCTGAGAGAAGTTCTGCTAATAAGAGTAACAGTCAGCTATTAGTCATGTGAGTAACGACTAAAAACTAATATTTAGAACAAGATTGTTCCACTATTAAATTCGATTCGTAAAGAAAACCGCTGGTAGGCTGATTTATTTACAGAACTGAACAATTTTACTTTAATTGACTTTAGTTTTGCCATGCTTATAAGAGTAACAGTCGGCTATAAGTAACAACTAAAAACTAACATTTAGAACAGGACTGGTCCACTATTAAGTTCGATTCGTTAGGAAAACCGCTGGTAGACTGATCCTATTAGCAGGACTGAACAGTTTAGCCCCGCCAACTAGCTAACTAGAGAGAGAGAGAGAGAGAGAGAGAGAGAGAGACAAAGAGAGACAGAGAGAGAGAGAGAGAGAGAGACATGTATCTTGTGATGTTACAACTGTATACCAATTTTTTTTTAATCTGTCTAGCCTTTCATGAGTTATCGTTCATAAACCGTTTTTTCTGTTTTAAGTAACAATGACTTTAACCTTGACCCTACCAGCCCCAATATCAAACTTGACCTGTATCTTATGATGTTCCACCTGTGTACCAAAAATTGTTAAAATCAGTCAAGCCTTTCATGAGTTATCGTCCGGAAACTGTTTTTCTAATTTTAGTCACAGTGACCTTGGCCTTGGGCCCACAAGCCCCAATATCGAACTTGATCTGTATCTTATGATGTTACAGCTGTGTACCAAAAATTGTTTAAATCTGTTTAGCCTTTCATGAGTTATCGTCCGGAAACCATGACGAACCGACAGACCGACTGACCGACCGACCGCCAAGCTCACTCCTACTTTGTGGGGGTATAAAAATGTGTTAGTGTAGCTGAACTGGCATAATGGGCTTTACTATTTTTGTTCTGCTACTGATTGATTTTAATGATTATACCTTTTAAACGTTATGTCGTATTAGAATGTTTTATACCTCCAAATAAGTACATGTACAAAGTATATCTTGGCCCATTTTTTTACACCATGAAAGAAATCATCCATCTTTATTCCGAGCATGGCACTGTTTTTATCTTTTAATGTTACAAAATGTTACTTATGTTACGTGGAAAACTTTTTTAACGTACATATACTTGGTTTTTAATGTAGATTGAATTAATAGAGACTTTGTATACTTATAATCGCACTCTGACTACATAAGGTACACTAACAGCGGAATAAACAAAGCATATAATTATAACATTTCTATTGATCATTTACACATCTTGAACGTCATTCCACGTAACATGAAACCTGCAATAGTGTTGCTCGGTTGTTGTGTGATCCAAATCCAGGTTTCAGTAACCTTCAGAGACAAGCATTTTTCAAAGACAGTAATTAATAATAATTCATAGACAGCAAAAACATCGTGTTTGAAGAAAACATTAATTAAGTTGTCGTTTTAATGTCATGTCACATTTTCTTTTGTTTTAGATGTAGACTGAGTAACGTAATGATAATATTTGTGTTAGGTAGTTGTTACACACATAACGTATACCTCTGGATATAGTACAGTTTTTATTCCTTAATGTTACAAAATGATACGTTAAAAACTCTTGCAAAGGCGAAATATACCAAAAATGCAAATACTTATAGATTTCGATTTAGTTACGTAGAGGTTACATTAATTTCACATAGTTGATATATGCATAACGTGATATTTTACCAGGGCTATTTATTAAAAGTTATGCTTAAATGCCTTTATCAGACATGATTTTTTTAACATTTCTCGTTTGTTTTGTTTCCTTGTCTGTCACTTAATTTATGTCTCCTTAGAAATGTGTGGGCCATTTTATCAATTTTCAGTTTTGTGGTCTAGATCTGGAAAGGAACCGAGTTGTCTTTGGAGTAGAAGGCTTTTTGTATCATGCACTATCCCTCACAACCTTAAATAACAAAACTCTGTGGTAGACGTCAATCATATGGGCAGCCGGTATCGAGGACGAATTCACTCAACCGATGAGAGGCATAAAACCATACAATATCTAAGATATCATAGAAACCAGTGTCTTATGGTTCCATAAAAGTCTAATTTTAAACATTTTACTATATATGTCTATGTCAAACATGTGACCTCTTGGGCGGGACCAATAGTAAACCTAGAGATATAATTTGAACAAACTGGATAGAGGTCCACTTAATAATATTTTTCACTAAATTTCAGTTTTCAATCGCGGTTTCTGACAAGAAGATATTTTAAGAGTTTCCCTTTATTGTTCAATATATAACATCTGACTCCCCGGGTAGAGCAAAGAAAGAACCCAGGGACAAAGCTTAAACAATCTCAGTGTAGGTCAAATAGACAATGTTTTGCACAAAAGTCTGGAACTCAGGACCTTGTGGTTTCATGAAAGAAGAATTTGAAAAGAAACTCCCCTTTATTTCTACTTAAACAATGTTACAACTCAGGCGGAGTCAATTGTGACGCTATGGACATGATTTGAATAAATATGGAAGAGGTCTGCTTGATAATACTCAACAATATAACAATATATCTCAAAATATAACCTCGCTATCATAACAAATAGAAATGACATCAAAATGCATACTAGTGAAGTAGTATGACAGTATACTGTTCATCTGTATACCACCAGTAAAGCAACAAGGCCAAAGAAGGAATCAAGTTAAGTTCATCCAATAATGAAGTTGAAACCTTTATGGAAATTATACATCTGGTCCAAATTTTTACAGATACAGCTTCAAAAAAGTAAGTAGGTCAGTAGCACAATGTCAGTGCCGGCTAAGGTCAATGTTGTAATCCGCATGCAATGTATAAGTAATGTCTACATTTTCATACTTTGGGAGGAAAAAATGTCGGTAGGTCAAGTCGGCCAAGATTAAAGTTGAAGTCTTCATGCAAAATTACAAGTATAAAATTCCCTTATTAAAGTTTTTAAGAAAATTATATATATTAATTTATATAAAGTAATTGAACGCAGGGAGGGGCAAATACTAACACTAGGGAGATAATTTAAACCAACTTTGCAAAGGTCAAAATGCTAGATACCAAATATTTACGGCCAACACTTTCTTACACGAAGATTTTCAGAGAGTTTGTATTTTACATAAATAAAACCCCTGGGCGGGCCCAATATTGATCCCAGGGATATAATTAAACTAGAAATGTGTCCTATGGACACAGATGCCCCTACTTAACCTAGCTACTCAAATAGCTAGCAATATGACCACGATATAATCATACACGCTGAATCATTAATAAGATTGGTTTAACAAAATGACAACTATAAGAAACCTGTTGTGGTGTGAAGACTCAAAATACTGTCTCTAACACTGTGACCAATGGATGAATATTATCCTTCACAATTCTGTTTGCATAGTTGGACATTCTTGGAGTTTGCAGATGGTAAACAGGTGTTTTCTTGTCTAATTTGTACTAAGTTCCTAAGTCTTGTGTTCTGTAAGTCAGGCTGTTTATAAAATGTCCATTGTCATCTAAATAGCAAACAATTTTAAGCAATTGTTGGAACAAAATTTCACCATTTCCATACTTAGATGTTGAATTCTTCTAAAGCTGGTGCTAACGGGCGTGGACAGTAACTTGCATTTTCCATTACTGTCCATGAATATGCTCAATCAAACTGAGTCTGCAATTTGACCATTGGAACAGCGTTAAACTCACTAAGAAGTAGGAAACTTTTTAGGTATCAAACTGTAGGACAACAATGCTGTGGTCTGAGAAGTAGGTTGACAGGCAGGATAATCTGGGTTGTAGAATAGTATTCTGTATGTAGACAAGTCAAGTGTAGAACCACCTCTGTGAGTGGGGAGCTGCACACACTGGGAATAGTTATTCAATTTCTGTGACAGTCTTGTATAATTTGTAGAATTAAAAGCTAAGTTGAAATCTCCAAGCAGTACAAGCAGTACATCTGAAGAAGTTTGGTCTGCAATATGTGTTAGATCATTAATAAAGTCTGTTATGTTCGAGGATGGAGATCTATAGAGAAGACAGAATGACATTGGACAGAGCTCTGATGAGATGGTAACTGACTCTTATTCCATATGAGGTTGATGTGAAACACTGGAAGTTGTCACTGGCAACTTATCTTGTGTGTAGAACAACAAACCATGACAGTTGTCCTCCCCTGACACAGGCAATTATGTCAAGCTCCACCCAACACGCTTGATTCTCAAAGGCATTTGCTTCAGTCAGACACAGTGTGTCAACCCTGCTCAGAACTGGGTGACTCTAGCTTCAGCGCTTTTGCTGTTACAGGCGACACAAGATGAAAATTGCAAATTTTGAGTATGTAAGGGGCCATAACTCTAACAATTTCGAATAAATCTATACGGGAAACCCCAGGTGCACAACTTTACATGCTGATCAACATTCCTGTAAAGATTCTTGACTGTAGGTTCAGCGCTTTTGCAGGTACTGGCGACACAAGTTGAAAATTGCAAATTTTGAGTATGTAAGGGGCCATAATTCTAACAATTCTGAATAAATCTATACGAGAAACCTCAAGTGCACAACTTTTCATGCTGTTCAATATTCCTGTAATGTTTCTTGACTGTAGGTGCAGCGCTTTTGCAGGTACAGGCGACACAAGTTGAAAATTATTATTATGGAATGTTCTTTAGGTAATAAAATACGCAGTGCCTGCTTACTGTTACAATTTATTCACTGACACTGCTGTAGTGCTTACGGGTACAGTCATTAAGCATGCTTCATCACGCTTACTGACAATGATACCATGCTTGCTGGAAGTTACAACTTGTATGTTGTTTATGCCATAATGTCTATATCATATTTTCATTTGACTGAATGACAGTTAAATGTAGCGTAATGGTATATATCATCATGCCGTGGCTATCTTGGTTCATTTGTAATGCATCCAAGAACAAAGTACACGAAGTGATCAACCAATATAGAAAATGTTTTCAGTCACTAGGAAAAATAGAAGAAAACGTAATGTCAATTCAACCTTGTAAGTCACATTTGGACAACAGAAAGTTTTTTTACAAAAGTGATTTTGTATGTCTGATCATGGTATTATTAAACAATATAGGAACTTTAAGTGAAGTAAAGTGGTAGGGGCAATCCGGACTAGAGTGATTTTGAAAATTTATAGACTGATTGCCACAATTTCACGCTTAAACATTTAATCTCGTTTCATTGCATTTGGAACAGCAGATCAGTCTAAATCAACATGCATCTAACCCGTACACTTGAGTCAATAAAGACCCGCTTGTGTGGTATTTGCAGAGGGGAACAAAAGACTAGATCTACACATTAAAGTTTAAAACAAATAAAAATTCAGATGTTTAGAAGTATTCTTTGTTTCTATGTTATCATAGTACTGTGGTATTTTTTATACGTCATTAAACTTATGGCATGTTACGTTTTCTTTGTTAAGTCCTTTGTCTAAATGCATTGTCACTATTTACACCAGGTACTGATTCCCTCATTCATATAATTCAAAAGATCAGATTGAACACTGTCGACTCGTTTAAACGTTATCTAAATCCCATTATACTTTTACCGAAATCCTCATATATAAGCCTTGCCAAATTTTTAATCGATGTACGCAATACTAAAAGTATACGTTTGCTTGTATTCCGTGACAACTGAGGTTGTATTAATTCAAACAGTATTACACTGGCTGAAAAAGCCTAATATATATGAAACATGTATCTTGAACATTTTGTTATATATGTTGTTGTAATGTTGGTTTGTTTAAATGAATCGTTCTTACACAAAATTATTTCAAAATTTGCCTGTCGTTATATTTTGATTGAATAAAGGATTTAACTTCAAGGGAAATACGGTAACATGTTGAAATGTATAATGCTATTTTCTAATGTTTGAAGTTAACATAAAAGCCACATGCTCTGCCTATTGCTACTGTTTGAAATGTTCTTAAAGAATGTTCATGTTCTTTCAAGATATATACACATTGTGTATTTGTTTGTCGTGGTATGTGCCTTTTCATGCACTTTTTTTGGTATTTCATATCATGTTAATACTAGATATGGATCTTCGGGCTAAGTGTATTACAAAAAATTGAATAAACATGTAGCCAGTTAGATGGGAGTGTGTACCAGGGTGAAGGCCAAGTTCTTCGAAAGTACATGTAATAAAGTAGCAACTGCTACTCCATAAACTAAGCTCTAAGCCTTTCACTTTCTTTAAAGACGATTAAAAAAGTTCCTGTCATACTACATAAAGCTAAGTGACCCCAGGGTCGGAAAAAAATTTTGAATGAGGGCCCATGTTTTATATATAAAAAAAACTTGCGAGTGGTCCACTAGGAAATGCTACACACCAAATATCTAAACTGTGGAACCAGTCTCAGTCTATGTAAAATAAAGTTACCCCTTGTGTGGGACAAAGACTAACCTTGAGCCATAAATTGTGTGAATGAATTTGGAAGAGGTCCACTAGATGATACTACAGACCAAATATCTAAGATCTAGGGTTTTCACTTTCTGATAAGAAGATTTAATAAGTTTCTTTTTTACTATGTAATATTTGTAAAATAAACTGACCCCTGGGTGGGGCCAAGACTGACCCCGAGGCTATGATCTGTACAAACGAAGAAGACGCCCATTAAATATATAAACTCAAGGCCTTATGGTTTCTGACAATATTTTGTTTTCAAATATAAGTCTATGTAAAATCCAGAGACCCCTGGGGTGGGACCAGATGTGACTCCAGAGATATGATTCATAACACTTTGGTAGAAATTCATTAGTTGATGCTAAAAACCAAATATCTTAGCTCCAGGCTTGTGGTTTCAGTCAAGAAGATTTTTAATGTTTGCTTTTTTCCCCTTTAGGCTGCCATGTTAACCAAACTTCTTTATGGTATTTGATTTTTTTAAATATTATTTTAAAGGGAACGATACAAACATTCTTCCTGTGAAGTTTTACTGGAATTGACCCACTGGTATAGGAGGAGATGTCGTTTATAGTTTATTGTTGACAACGAACGGACGGACGGATACCGGACAAATTAGCATTCTAAAAGCTTCATCTTACCTCAGGTCAGTTGAGCTAAATTAAAACAGTATAATGAAGGTTAAATAAACGTGTAATGCAAATAAACTTCAGCAATCACTACGCAAAATTGGCTCAGTACTTAAAGATGTCATAGTAGAGCAAATAATAGCAACAACTTCGATTGTGAACATGAAATAATAATCTAAGTATCATACCACTTCACCACCAGTTCTTAAATTTGCTTAAAAAGCATTTTACGAGGCACTATCTGATAAAACACTTGGTCTGCATTATTTTGGCACAGCCAGGTACTGTTACACTTTTGTTTATACTTTTTTTTGTTTAACGGCTTTAACCAGTTAATAAAATTGAGTATGACAGAGGACCTTTTCCCCACGAGGAATGTTCTAAATGTTTTATAATTTGTAACGAAGCGTCGAGACATGCATTTTTTTTCATATCGTACCTCAAAAGCACTTCCAATATTTAGAAACGCATATTATTTTTTGTCTATGGATCCACTACCTGTAAGTGTCATACTACGGAAATACTGATAACAGCGGAGGATTTTTTAGTACATATTTTGATTCTTACTTTTCACACTGGTTTGAATTATGTTATTCAGATTCATCGTTTGCTATTTTCTTTGTTTTCTTTTTATGTAATTTTTGTCAGCATAGTTTGGGCAACATTTTCAACACTCATCTTTTCCCTGGAAGTCGCTCAAAATATTCTAACAAATTTACCAAACTTTCAAGACTACTAAAAATTAAATGAAACCTAGAAAGCGAAAAATCAACAATGCTTAAATTATCCTGCACTGTTTTCCGAGCATCTTCTTCTATTTAAGTTTTTTTCCGTCGGTGCCGGTTGCCCATATGACTAACGCCCCCAAAAGTTTTAAGTTGGCTGTGAGTGGGGTTGGGCTGGAAAGGGGGCATAGTGCAAGATACAAAAAAAAAGATCCCTATCAAGACAGACTCCTGGTTCTTTTCAATGCTCAGTTTATACAACTGATTCGTGGAACCTCAGTTTAACGTCTCTCATAAAGACAATAAGAAATGTTAACGAGAAAAGCGAGATCGAACTGGCGTAACCCAGAATTGCCAGTCCTGCGAGTTAATACTGGACCAATGATCTGCTCCTTACCTGGTGTTATTTTAATCATTTCCTTTTATATACAATATAAAATCGTTAAACGTAGACCCATTAACACAAATGATAAAAGCAAATTCACTTTCAAGTAGCATCCGGCCTGAATGCGAAGTGTGGCTAGTTATTTTAAAACAATTTTTACACCAGCTGACTAGGACTTTCTAAATTGAAAAGACAAAATGAACTACTCAATGTGGGTATAAGTTGGATACTTGTTACCTCTTTGTCAAGCAACTAAAAAGAATCATTCTCAAAAAAAATTGTATATATATCGACGTAATTTTCATCATGTACAACATATACCGTCACAATATACAATTAATTTCGAACACCCCTCGTTTCTTGAAATCAAATTCTTTCTACGCAGAATATAAATCATTTTAACTACGGCATTTTTGTGCGAGTGAAGGAGAATAAAGAAGGATAAAGAAGACGATATATATATATATGGTATGAATTTAGTCTCATTATTCTATGTTTTTATTATTTTAAAAAAAAAATGATTTAGACTGATAGTCAATAGATAAACTTATTTGTTAATGGATTAATTTTGTTATCAAAATATAAATTACATAGAGGGACTGAAACGATTACAATTAAAAATTAATTACATTTATTACAACAACAACAACAATAATAAATATAATAATAATAATAACTATTATTATCATTATTATTATCATCATCATTTTTCTTCTTCTTGTTATTAATCTGGAGTAATAATAAGTAATAATTTCTAATTATTACTTCTTTTATTATACAACACAGATGTTATTGGTTAATTTAGCATAAAATCTAAATCTAGCATAAAAAAAAAATCAGCTGTAACACTACTTTTTTACTTGATTTACAGGGAGCACTCCATTTTTTATCACGCTCTTGAAAATTTTGTCTGTAAATCACACGACATACTTAAACAGTCCCGAGCACTTGTTACTTTTGAAAGTAGTTTGTAAGGAAATACAGAGAAAAAACAATATAAAATCATGATTTTTTTTCTAAAATTTCAAAGAAAAGTAGGTCTTGACATGTCTTTGGATAGTTCAAGGGATATTACGTATATAAAGAACAATTCAAAATAAGGGACCGTGTCTAGAAATTATCAACAATGAGGTAAATTTTACATTTTCATTTTTTTTCACTTTCAAGAAAATTACTTTTGTGTACTTCACTAACTCTGACTACCAGAAGAACACGATCTTTTTCCACTTTTTGGCAAATAATTGATTCACTTCATTTGATCATGGTATTTACTTAGCTTACATATTGTTTTTCCTCAGTTTTAATTAAATCTCTTTCTTTCTTTTAGCTTTCTATGGAGAAATAAAGCATCATAGTTTATGTGACATTACAAATTGGAACAGATAGAAACACACCGTTTCCACTCATATTTGTAAAAGTGCGAAAAAGTTTGAAAAATCAAACCTTTTATCAATATTCATCATAAACTTTTTAAAGCCTATCTCGCAATTCATTGATAAAATCAGTACTCTATTTCAATTTTGAGCTCTCAACCAAAGAGTAACGCACACATGGTTAAAGTTATTTGTATAGACGAATCTTGAATATATTCAACAATCTCACAGTTACTTAAATATGTGTTTGTAGCGCCGTTATATGTCGCAACGCCGCTAAATGTCGCACCATTGCCGCTATATGTCGCAATCGCAGCTAAATATCGCTAAACCTTTTGCCGTAAAATGTCGCAATGGTAACGTTAAATGTCGCACGATTTTCTCGTAGCGTTAAATGTCAAAACTCCATCGCTAAATGTCGCAAAATGTTAATTCATGTTAAACTCAAGATTTATAGTGGAATGTTATCAATTTTTACGCTATGTTGATAACTGTCAGTATACCAAAATTGAATTTATGTCTGAAATAATCAGGACTACCGATATATCTGTTAGAAAAAGACTGTCTGTTAATTCTAAAATAATAATGAGAGATTGGAGTTAGCTTATTCATATTTTAAATTGACTACCATATCTTATGTCAGAGAGGTACCGGGCGATTAAACACATACGTGCTTTCTTTCATTTAGTATCCGAAGTGTCGTGGGTTCGAGCTACGATGTAACCATGACAGAGATTTAACACACCAGTTAGCGTTTTCTAGAAAGATTCAATTGAAATTCAAATAATGCAGGGATAATTATTCCTATTTTAGTACAATTAAAATGGGTTACTCCAGCGAATGAATTACGGAGAAATCCCATAACTCCATCTTCAGTATTTGCACAGTTATTGCCCTTTGTTCGTGTTTGTTTTTTTCTTGTCCAGAGCATAACCTGAGAACTACGGGTTGGAATTCACTGCAACATTATACAATGGTAAGGCACAATAACATTTCTTCTTTATTCTATATAAAATTCATAAAGTTCACAGGGCTGTAAAACATAGCAAAACCTTTTTTAAATAGCTTTAACTTACATATTCTTGTAGATCTATATCTGTACTCATGAAAAATAGCAAGAAAAGTGGGGGTTGTGCTTCAAACAAGAAAGATATTTCTGCTCATGTCAACTTACCCATAAAATTAACCAAAAATCTGAGCTAATTTTCAGATTGGGGTATGTGAAACAATTTCACATTGTGAATTCTATTCTGAATGCATATGAGCATAAAATTGCTACCACACTATCAGAAATAGTCAAACAAAATGATTCCAGCAAAACAAATACTTAGATTAGGGCAAGAATGTTAAAAATAGCCAAAAAAACTGAGAACTTTTTCCAGCCGCCATTATGCGGGTGCCATTTTTTGAGCTCCAGTTGACTGATGGTTTCATACCTATAAGAAAACTTTTTTCTGATACTGTGATTTTTTGGTTCCTACATCAAGAGTAATTAATTTCAACTTAAGAAAACCAAATTTCAGTCCAAAAATACTAGTACTTTTCATAAAATGAATCTTTTAAAATGACTCAAAATGTCTGTGCGGACTGCGAACAAGAGCAGCAAAATGAAAGAAAGTGTCTGTGGTGAAATTACTCTGTTATTTTTTAAAACGCGTTATATATTTGAACCAAATCTGTCTCTGCTTATGTGTGAATACTTAATTTATCCAATTTCATCAAATTTAGTGTTACACATTAGTAGAAAATACATAATATTCTCAGTTGCATGAAGATTTTTGGGGAAAAAAAGCAAATTTTTCAAATTATTTTGACTGTCAAGTCATATTTTGTCCTAATAAGCATGACTGAACTGCAATTTTCTATCTTATATGTGGAAAGGCATCACACTAGATTATTTCAAGAGGTTACTGTTATACCTCCAGGTCAAAAATCAGCAAATAGATTTCAAAAGCTATGGTCCTTCTGTCTGCCAAAGAGGATCAAAATTTATCTGGTCCTTCTCTGTCTTGTATCCCCATCTGTCTCAAATGATAGTTTATGCTGTCCATGCCTTTTTTAAACCTAAGAACTGAAGTATTTACATACAATATAACATAATAAATGCTACATTTTTCTTCTTTCATGCCAATTACACCTCTTTGAAGAAGGAAATTTTAACAATTTTAATTCAGAAAAGTCCAGGAACACCACCTGAATGTTAGACATGTATTCAACATACAAAATTTTATTATGCCCCCACAAAGTGGGGAGCATATGGCGTTGCACTTGTCCGTCCGTCCGTCCCGAAATCTTGTGAACGCAACTCCTCTTAAACCGGATGGCAGATTTTGCTTAAACTTCCAGGGATGAACAACCTTAATGTGTAGATGGTAGTAAAGGAAGGAATTTTTGCTGCGACCAAATTTAACAGAATTATGGCCCTTTGTTGATTTTTTTACTATATACTATGTAGAAATTTTGTGAACGCAACTCCTCTTAAACCGGATGGCAGATTTTTCTTAAACTTTCAGGGATGAACAACCTTAATGTGTAGATGGAAGTAAAGGAAGGAATTTTTGCTGCGACCAAATTTAACAGAATTATGGCCCTTTGTTGATTTTTTCACTATATACCATATAGAAATTTTGTGAACGCAACTCCTCTTAAACCGGATTGCAGATTTTGCTTAAACTTCCAGGGATAAACAACCTTAATGTGTAGATGGAAGTAAAGGAAGGAATTTTTGCTGCAACCAAATTTAACAGAATTATGGCCATTTGTTGATTTTTTCACTATATACCATATAGAAGTTTTGTGAACGCAACTCTTCTTAAACCGGATTGCAGATTTTGCTTAAACTTCCAGGGATGAACAGCTTTAATGTGTAGATGGTAGTAAAGGAAGGAATATTTGCTGTGACCATATTTAACAGAATTATGGCCCTTTGTTGTTTTTTTCTCATATACCATATAAATAATTGAACATATAAATTTTACATTTGTAATTTAATTTAACATGTACATAAGGTTACCTGTAGATCATTTTAGGTATATGTACAGAAAAAATCTTACATACAGGATATACATGCTCTTGTTTATGAGCACTTATGCATAGTGGGGGCATCCGTGTCCTATGGACACAGTTCTAGTTGTTCATCTATTATATACTGTCTTTACACAAATATAAATATTGTTCTTTTAACTTCCTGAGCAATGTTTAACTGTAAGTATGAAAGAAAATGACTGTTTACCTACTAAAAAAGGCAATGATACCCCTTCAACATGGGCTCCACCTCTATGGTCAGTGTGTAGTCATGTGAGTACATCTGATATGTGCAAAAGCCAAAGCAATCCTTGAGTCCTAAACACAGATACAACCAAAGGAAGGGATTTTTCTAACTGATTAGAAGAATATTTCACTCTGAAAATAGAAAATGCATATATTGGTAACTACTGCATGTAACATATACCCACAAATTTTAAACTTCACTTTTCTACCTAATTAGCATGTTCCCCTTCAAGATCACTTCATACCCTTACAATATAGCATAAACAGTCAAGCAAATGTTATAAAATGTATGAAATTGATGTGGAACACAGTTTTGGCTAAAGCAATGTAGCTGCAGTGGATGCTGCTTTGTTAATGGGTTTCCAGAAAGTAGCATTGCTTTAGTCTGAAAATTTTCCAAATACAAGTACTGTTCCTCCATCCATACCTTGTATGCAAACTGTCAAACTAGAATAATAGCACTGGTTATGTGAAAATACTGTAGCCTACATAAGCTGAAAGCTTACACAATAAAAGTATTAACAGAATCAGAAAACAGATTCCAAGAGTAATATTATTTGTTAGCTTTGAGGTACCTGTCTTTTTGAACCAGCTACAAATATTATACCACTGTCTGCTTCCCAAAGCCTCAACTTTACGCCATCTTAATCAAATATCATGAAAACTTGAAACAAGCTTAATGCACTTTCTTCTTATCCATAAACAGACTAATATAAAACATAAACAGAAGCTCAATGACCATAAGAAACATTTTTGACTGAATTTAGTCCTACTGTGCAGTAAAACCTGAAATTACCAAACTTCTTGTTCTCATCATACACATGAATTTTGAACTCAGCTAACTGTTGTATGTTCACTGAATAAGCTAAACTACACTAAATGGCTCTTGTGAGCACTCTGGCAGCTTACAAAACTTACTCCTTGCCAAAAATATCAGGTTTGTGTACACAAAAATTCTGTTTACAGTTTTAAAAGGACAATTTTCCTGCAATTTTACCATAATGGCTTAACTGCAGTATGAAAAGTTTGAAAACTCACTAAATCCACTCCTGGCATACTTCTTTACAGCATTTTAGCAATAAAAACATCAAAATTCTACATTCTGGCAAGTTTAAAAGTTTTCATATGCAGACAACAGGAAATACAATTTTTCTTATAGGTGTGAAACCACCAAATAGATTCCTTCTTTATTCTATATAAAATTCATAAAGTTCACAGGGCAATAAAACATAGCAAAACCTTTTCTAAATAGCTTTAACTTACATATTCTTGTAGATCTATATCTGTACTCATGAAAAATAGCAAGAAAAGTGGGGGTTGTGCTTCAAACAAGAAAGATATTTCTGCTCATGTCAACCTACCCATAAAATTAACAAAAAATCTGAGCTAATTTTCAGATTGGGGTATGTGAAACAATTTCACATTGTGAATTCTATTCTGAATGCATATGAGCATAAAATTGCTACCACACTATCAGAAAAAGTCAAACAAAATGATTCCAGCAAAAAAACCCCACTTAAATTAGGGCAAGAATGTTAAAAATAGCCAAGGAAACTGAGAACTATTTCCAGCCGCCATTATGCGGGTACCATTTTTTGAGCTCCAGTTGACTGAATTGGTGGTTTCATACCTAATTTGTATCTGAAATTTGAGCATAGTATATCTTTAATAATTGACAAGCTATATAATTCATTTTACTTATATTCTGTTCTTTTAAATATGTACAAACTGAATGTTTTTGTACGTCGTTTTCACCAACAATTGAAATAAAATGTTTCTTTCTGAACGTTCTTGACAAAAACGATTTTGGGTTTTCATCTACTTTATTACTTCAATATTAATCATATCTTATACGACAAGGAAAGTTTAATCTTCATTTATCCTGTATTTGTTAATTAATGGGGCCAGAAAGGCTTGTTAACACACGTTTATATAAAATGGTACAGTTTGTACCTCCTGGATACAATGGTAGGATACTACGTCATCGCGCACCTCGTGGATCAACAATCTGTCGTTTGAAAGGTAAAATGAAAGCATGCTGAAAAAAAAACTTTCACCTCTTTTCAGGCCTAAACTAGAATTTTACATTATAACATTTTTTACGTAAATACAAAGCACACCAGCCAATTTTCGGTGCACAACATAATTCTTTGCAACTCTACAGTTTTCTTATTGAAAAAGACAACTTTACCTTTAAAGCGACGGAATGTTTACAAAAAACTGGTCCGCGAGAGGGCATAAAACAGGTGCGCGATGATGTATCCTACTATTGTGGGTAGAATGTGGCGTACGATGGAAAGAAATTGTAAATTTAATTGTTTTGAATAAAGATAGTTCGTTTTTAAAGATTTTCAAGAGCATGAAACATTTTCATATGTGAGTGAAATATAGTCTATATCCATTAAAACAAATTGTCTTTTCATTTTACTTTTATTCTATAGTTTGCTATGTTGTCATAATTTGCATAATTTTCATGACGTCATTAAAATATTTTTCTTTTGCGCTTCTTTTCTATATCTTTAAATATACAGAATGGGGAAACAATATCTGACTGGCATTTTTCAATATTTCATAGAAAAACATAAGATTAGTACATAATAATTATATAACTACGGTATTTAATCAAGTGACATTTTGTGATATGTATAAGGCGGAAAACCAATCCGGTGCATGTAATATAAGCTTTCATATCTTTTTAAATTTTTCACTTTCTTATGGGATAAAGTGAAGAGCCCTCTCGTGCTAGTGAGTAACCCATACATAGAAAGTTTCTTGGGGGAAAAATATCAGTATTTATTTGAGTGAAACCGCGTGTTTGAACAGTAAGAAATTTCAACGCCGTTTTACTTTACGAAAAAAAAAAGGATTTTTCCCAAGGAACATTCTATGAATGTTTTACTCACTAGAATGAGCAGACTCTACACTTTATCCATAAAAATAATGGAATATTTAAAAAGTTATGAATGGACCGGTCTTTTTTGTATCGGTTTTCCGCCCACTTAGATCACAAAAAGTCACGTGGTATAGGCACCATTACCATTTTCATGATCATAGAATAAACTGAAATATTATCAATTAATTTAAATGAAGTGCATAATTTACTAATTAAATGTTGGTGTATTTAAATCATACTTTGTGTAAATGTTTTACACCATAAATTATGTAAAAGCATCTTACATCACGAGAGCCAAGTCTTTCTTTGATAAGGAATTATTGCAAACCATGTTAGAATGCTGCCTTATTTTTTGAGTTTTTATATCTGGAGTTCGAGTAGGACTTTTTGCATTCGTGTTATCTCGTAACTCGTAAGGTCTTAATGCGCATAGTGAATAAGTCTTGATAGAAACACTCGTAAGGTACAAAAGACCAAACTAGAGCTATCACTAAAGGTGATTCATACCCCCACCGGGCACCTTCTACTAAATAAGGTACTATAAGGATTGGGAATGTCCACCTATAATGGCCACTTCTTTTCAATTAGAATTATCACTGAAGTTGATAAATATCCGCAATATACCACCTTGTATATTTAAATATGACACTCACAATAAAAAAGGGCCATAAAAAGAATGCATTAACATTGTTTAATTTCAAGGTAAAGAAAACTGATTTCAGCCTTAAAGTTTGTGGTACTTAAGTTCCAAAAACCTTAATACAAAACAAAATTAAGTAGGTTCCTTTCAGCTGAACACGAGCTTCACCAATGTCTTGAATGGTTTTTCCTTTATATTATTAAAGTCAAATGTTCATATCACCTCCTGTACTTAGAATTATTCATGCTGCCGATTGTCGAGATGTATATCCAGTATGTTTTAGTTTTATTGTTGTAAAAGGGGTCGTCAGTAGGTTGCCGGAAGCCTAATTCCAACACAAACTGTACTTCATGATGTTTCACATGTGTACAAAAAATTCTTCTATTGTTTTACCAAAAGTAGTTTAATTGGGCATTGACTTTATTTTTTGAGACCACCGAGCATATTTATGTGTCTGATGAGTTATTCATGCCAAATTGTTGATGCGACATTTTTTTTAGAAATAATTAAGTTGATACTGATATCGAATTATAGAATGTTACATATAGCACAATGTCAATTAACAATTTCATACAACGAGTAGATGGACATACATATACTTGAATCTGTCGATTTTACATTTTCATTCCAAACAAAAAAAAAAACACATTTAAAAACATGTTCCGTCTTAAGAAGGCAGATTGAACGGAACTCCTTTAAGTTATTAAGTTACTTAATATTTACAAATATTAACTCAATGACTAACGGAATACATTACCACTGTAAACCCTGAGTTTCACGTGACTTAAAATCTTGCGACATTTAACGGTAAGGGGAAATCGTGCGACATTTAACGTTGCCTTTGCGACATTAAACGGCAGGAAATTTTGCGACATAAAGCGGCAATGGTGCGACATTTAACGGCAAGTTCGACATTTAGTGGCGCTGCGCCATATAACAGCCCCACAGTGTTCGTCTGACAAATAAACGCTACACGCAAAACTTCATTAAATGCAGACGAGTAATCAATATATGATGTGATTTTTCTTCTTTTGAAGTCTGTGTTTAAATACTGTAATTTTCGTGATCACTATCAGTCGTTCAGACTTTAGTAGCTCTGAAACTGGCATGCTTTTCTTTTAACAAAGTTATTTTTGTGTAAAAGGTTTGAAACCCTTATGTTCAAAATTGTAGCAATTATTTTGTTATCAAATTAATTGTTATGGACCTTTGGTTGGTTTCAACTATATCTAATGTAGACCCTTTCTTCTAATATGTTGGTTTAATTTGGTTTAATCTGGCAAAATACCCGTTTCTAAAGGAAGGTTAAACAATTTAAGGTATGGATCATTTCGATTTAAGGCATTTTATATATCCGTTATGAGTAGTACCAATGTGTGAATCTTGTTCGAGCTCAATTATTTTGATATTTTCATTATATTTCACTTTCTGTGATTGGTCAATTTTATGTTACATTATAGTATATAATTATAGTTTGTAATGAAATCGAAATGAGACGAATCATCAGAACTAGCATCACTGCGTTCAGGTATATTTTAATGATTATAATATACAAAGAAGTCATTACTTTCGGGCATTTGTTGCGCTATTCAGTATTTTCCAATACTCCCTCGGATTAAATGTGCACTTTTCTTTTTTATACCCAAAAAACGAAGTTTGGAGGGAGTGGCGGGGGGGGGGGGAAGTATATAGGAGTCACCCGGTGGTTGGTCGGTCGGTCGGTCGGGCTGTACCTTAAATAAGAGAAAGTGCAGTGTTTAAGAATCATGACTCTATCTTCACTATTTGCAGAGTTGTTGCCCTTTATTGGTTTTCCTTGTCCGGAGCATAACTTGAAAACTACTGGTTAAAATTCGATGCAACTTCATACAATGATCAAGCACAATGAGTGAAAGTGCAATGTTTAAGAATTATAACTCCATCTTCACTATTTGCAGAGTTATTACCCTTTGTTTCTTTTCCTTTGTATGGAGCATAACTTGAAAACTACTGGTTGAAATTCGATGCATCTTCATACAATGGTCAAGCACAGTGAAATAAACTGCAGTGTTCAAAAACATAACTCTATCTTCACTATTTGCAGAGTTATTGCCCTTTGTTGCTTTTCCTT
Source organism: Cyclina sinensis (assembly GCA_012932295.1). NCBI lineage: Eukaryota > Metazoa > Mollusca > Bivalvia > Venerida > Veneridae > Cyclina > Cyclina sinensis. The sequence continues at coordinate 5,289,639 of JAAONU010000017.1, forward strand.
TTCCAAAGCATAACTTGAAAACAACTGGTTGGAATACAGTGAACTTCATACAATGGTCAAGCACAGTGAGAGAAAGTGCAGTGTTCAAGAATCATAAGTTCATTTTCACTTTTTGCAGAGTAATTGCCTTTTGTTGGTTTTCCTTGTCAAATGCATAACTTGAAAACAACTGGTTGGAATTCAATGGAACTTCATACAATGGTCAAGCACAGTAAGGGGAAGTGCAATATTTAAGAATCATAACTCCATTTTCTGTATTTGCAGAGTTCTTGCCCTTTGTATGATTTCCTTGTCCAGAATATAACTTGAAAACAACTGGTTGGAATTCAGTGCAACTTCATACAATGGACATTCACAATGAGTTGATGTGCAGTGTATAAGAGTTATAACTCTGTCTTCACTATTTGCACATTTATTGCCCTTTGTTGGTTTTCATTGTCTGGAAAATAACATGAAAACTATTGGTTCGAATTCAATGCAACTTCATACAAAGGTTAAGCACAATGACAGGAAGTGCACTGTATAAGAGCTATAACTCCATCTTCAGTATTTGCACAGTTATTGCCCTTTGTTTGTTTTTCTTGTCTAGAGCATAACTTGAAAACTACTGGTTGGAATTCAGTGCAACTTCATAAAATGGTCAAGCACAATGACAGAAAATGCAATGTCCAAGAACCACAACTATCTTTAATTGCCAACAACCATAACTCTTTTACAAAGTATTCTGTTACTAATAACTTCCTCAGTCCCGAAGCGGTCTTGTGTGGATATATATCACATTTAGTGATAGTCCTAGTTTTTTATAAAAAAATACATCTTTTATTAAAGTGTCGATTGTTTAAAGTATTTGCCTGCTTTTATAACGCATATGTAAATAGGTCTTTTTTGTGCAATTTGTATTTCTCTTGAGCAAGATGGTATTTTCGTCTCTCCTTTTCAAGGTGAGGCCCAAACCATGTCTTTATTTTTTACCTCGGTTTACTATTTGAAGTAGTCTGAAGGATTTGTTCAATGCAAGGTATCGAAAGCAGTTTTTTAAAATAATCTATTGATACTTTAAGATATGTTGTTTATGGTAGGTTTTGAGACATTGCCTATTTTTTGTGGTCTAGCTCATCGTTTCAATCGGAAAAACTGCTAAAATCTAGATTATCAACACAGTTTCGTTCAGGACTGGTCTCCATCTTGGTGGCCAGTGAAGTCAAAAAAGTTTGCAAGTACAAGCAGTATTAATTGTTTGGTTTCTGACGATTTTATGTGACTGTATAAGCAATTTTAATTGAAAAGAAAGCAAATGATTTACGAGTAGTTATTTTCCTTCAAAATGGGCTAAACGTTCAAACAAAGGTACGATACATTGAGCATAGTCAATTACGGATATATGTCGGAAGGTTAAGTTATCTACATATTTGACATACCCAAAGCGACCATTTACAATTATCACATGTTTGAACTTAACATTTTGTTTAAAAAATAATCCGGAGCATTTTTTTTTATTGTGAACATTTTCATCAAGATTCGAAGTGGTTGTATATAGATTCATCCGTTAAAGTGTAATCAGGCTTATCACCCGTGTGCCCATTGTAGTCACTTATCATCAAAACGTTTAGCAACTCGCAACATTGTTGGTCACATCAGATTTGAATCCTGATATTCTTCTCCAGCGTAAAAACGAGATTGGTCTGGCGGTATGTAGACCTCGTCCAATATCATATCTGTTAAGCCTAAAAGCAGAAATTTCTGAATATGTATATGTCAATGTGGGAAATTCAAAAAGTATTTTTCTCCGAAACTAGATAGTCTGGAGTCTAGATAATTGATGTGTGGTATTGTAACCGCTACCAAAATTGTTCAAATAATGACTAAATAGGCTCCGTCCGTCCAGTATTTTTTCGTAGATATCATTAGGATGAAATAAAAAGCGTTTGAGTAAAAAAATCCAAATGGTTAGAATCTGACCTTTTGTAAACCGACAGTAGCGACAGTTCTTCTGACGTTTTACAAGTAGTGCCAACAGAAACCACCGGTTGTTTATAGCATCGATAACTAAGAACGAGTCAACTCTGAATACACGCAACGTTTATCCCATCAATATAGCTGCCATCCATGATATACTTTCATTTTCTAATCTGCTTCTAAGAATTTCCTTATACATATAAATGCGAGGGATTCAACATGTTAATAAAAATTTTAATTGGACTATTAGAGGATCGAAGCTATTTCAAATCGACGGATCTTGTGCTTTGTTGCCTGCGTTTTGTCGAATTAGTTGGTACAAAACCATTAGACAATCCTACACACCAACTATCAAAGCATTGGGCCTGGCGGTTTTAGAGAAAAGAACAAAACATAGAAGTGAAATTAGTGACCTCCAGGATGTGGCTAGCTTTAAATTAAACAACTTTTGTGGAAGACCATAACATACTGTCACACGTTTAAGGAATACACTGTACCTGACAGATGATTTCTGAATTTTTCCTATATTAGTATAGGTAAAAAGAAGTAATCATTTGAAGAGTCTTTGTAGAGGTCTACAAAACATTGCTACATACCACATCTCTATTTTCTGTGCCCTGGAGTTACAGAGAAGAATATTGTAAAACTTTCCCTTAATATGTGCATGCAAAAACAGCGAGCTCTTGGGCGGGGCAAGTAATGACCTCATGGACATAGTTTGAACAATCTAAGGGAAGTTCCACCAGACAGTGCTACACACCAAACTTCAGCTCTGGGTATTGTGGTAAATTAGCCAATTTTTTTCTTTAAGAATGGTAAAATGGTATTATCTAGAAAAAAGATTGTAGAGCTGTATGCTAGAAATGTCAATGCCAAGATTAATCAACTTTGGCCTAGTGGTTTTAGAGAAGATGTTGTTTAAGTAAAGTGGTGGGCAGCGGACGCCTAATGTGATCACAATGGTTCAACCTGAACCTCTTGGTCATGTGAGCTTAGAAAAAGGCGAAAAAAGCTTTACAAATAACTTCAATGCTTTTGTCAAAAGCGGCCAGTATAGCTCTTTATCTCTCACTTGAGTACCACTTTCCTAACTGAAAAGACAAGTCCATCGAACAGAGAACAGAGATAAGATGTTATTAATAAGTCAAAAAGCCTAGTTTTGTAGTTCATATCATGAGATTTAATCATAAGCTCGCGTGACCCAGTTTTGATTTCTTTAAAGAGATCATAAATTTGAGAATAAAAATCATTAAACAAATACTATCATAAAACGTCTAACAATTTATCAAAACATTATTATTTTGTTGTTTCAGATTTGCTTTTCTTTAGTACCAGAATCAAGTGACAAAATACCATTCTTACGATATCAAACATAGCATAAAAAATTGTTTTCCATAAGTGTAAATAAAATAAAACAGACAAATGTCAGATATTGATCTTCATTACTCTGTATAACTCATCTTTCTTATGCCTACGCCCCAGTGGTATTGATGGATCTCTGACCCCTTACATTTGCATGATTTAATAAAGAAGTACAGTTATAGTTTCACTACAAACAAGTATAGTACAAAAGAGCACATGGTAATGTTTATGGGTAAAACCTATTACAAAAATAGGTATTCGGTCTTTCATTTAAAACAGAGTAGGTTTACATAATATAATTTGCTTTCCTTTTGCAACACCTGCACATTCTCTATCAGAGGGAAAATGACAAACGATTTCTGGAAGGTTACTAAGCTTACTACGCACACTATAGCTCTGTTACTGACACGAAAGAAGGCAAATCTGTATAGAATTTAAAGCAATTTCAACGCAGACTTATTACCCCTTTCATATTGGTAACTGTCGTGTTTACTTGCGGTGAAAAATGAGCACATGTATATCCATATATAAACTTTTAGAATTGTTTTTGAATGTTTTTCTCTGCGATAAAACGCTAAAACTAAATACCTGAAATTTAAAAGAATCTGATATTTTCTCATTACCTTGTAACCATCAACAAGTGACAGGCGTTTCGGCAGATTATGATTTGTGTTCAGATGTTGTCGCTCCTACGTGAAGGTGTACTGAAGCAAAACGGCACAATAGAGAAATTGGAAATAAAGTACAAAAATACCTATTTATTTCGTTGAATGGCATTTTTAACACCAGGATTCAGAATGATTTATAGACCGTATTTTTTTTTTAATTCTCTCTTTCAAATTTTACCGTCAGTTTGCAAATAAAATTAATGTAACATAATTAGGTCAACAAAAGAAGCTAAACTAATCTTACCTAAAAAACATTGCATTTACCTCTGAATTATTCTGGATTACACTCGAATAAAATAATGCTGATTTATAAGAAATACATAGACACACCAAGGTTATATATCTCTCCGTCAAATTTTATGTGTTCACTTAACTATTGTGAAAATGACCTCTGTTTTGAAACACACACACTCAAGACCTGAGATAAGACCAAAATCTAATTTCAATATACATCACAATTATGAAAAAATGTATTTCAATAAAGTTTACCTGTTTTGATATTTGATATTAATTTTAAGGATTTTAAGCTTTTCTGAAAAACATTGTGTTAATTATAAAAGTGACTATAGTACTAAAGATAGAAGATATATAAGTCATTACCTTCACCTTGGAGAGTACTTAATTTTATAAAGGTGTGCGAGTTAGAAACATTTTAACTAATGACTGCTTGCTCGAATCCTACTCGAGTCCTTTTTTTGTTCAGATGGAAGACATTTAGCAATCCTTCGCCCGTCCGTCCGTCTCCTATATATTCGGCTCCATTTTTATAAACCCTGGATAATTTTCACTTGATAGAACTATTAAATATAGTAAAATGATGGACAGAAGGCATGCGTTGGTTGGTTCCGTCTAAGGTCAAGGTCACAGGATATCTAAAGTTGCCTCAGTCCCTAATTTCATACCCGATCCATACCACTTTGCACACTTTGAAGTACTTAAAATAACTTCGAAGAAATTTTAAGTATTGCTACGTACGATATGACAGTTCTTTTTATCTTTACTGATCTCAAAAAGTCGGGGGTATTGTTGGAAATATTGTTTTTGCGAGAAATTAAGACTTTTGATGTTTATCTAATCAATTAAACTAATCTATCTATCTATCTATCTATCTATCTTCTATCTTCCATTGATGTCAAACCCCTCGCGGGGACGTAGACATGTCTGCGCGTCAAAATCGCAAGTAAGTTAAAAAGAATTGTTTAAAAGAGGATAAAAGAAAAATATTAAAAATGTTAAAAACAGGGGGGCTGGAAAACTAGGGTGAGACATGTTCAATGCAAGCTATGGCTGCACTGAACTGCTCTGGGGTAGGGAGTACGGAAGCTGCAGGGGGTAGGTAGTTCCTGTGGTATACAGTCCTAGGGAAGAAGGAGAATTTATACTACTCTGAAGTTGCTGTGAATAACCTATTACACAGGGGATGGCCATGGCGTTATGTTCGGGAGAGGGGTCTCACATACTCTTGTATGGGGATAGCAACCAGACCATGGTGAATCTTGTAGAAAACGGATAACCTAGTATCTATTAGTCTGAGTTCCAATTTTCGAAGCTTAAGGGAGTGAAGCATGACCATTATCTAGCTTGATCATCAGGCTGCTCTTCTTTGGACATTTTCAATTTGATCTATTTGTATTTTGGTGTGGGAAGGCCATACTTCGGAACCATATTCAAGCTGAGGTCTGACTAACGTCTGGTAATCAACGGACTTAATGGATTGGGATTGAACCTTTTTTGTTTCTGCGGATAAGAATCATAAGGTTTGGTTTGCTTTCTTGGATGTCCTGTTTAGGCGGACATCCCGTGTAAGGTTTTCTGATATATCCACGCCTAGGTATTTAGCTGAGGTAACCGATTCTAACTGGACTCCATGAAGGTAGTATTGTGATGGGATAGGATGTTTCTTTTTTGTGACGTGGATAACTTGACACTTGGAGGGGTTAAATTCCATATCCCACTCGAACTCCGTCTTTTTTAACCGATTTAGGTCATTTTGGAGGGTGACTGATTGGTTTGCAGATGTCAAAGCAATGTATATTGCAGTATCGCCTGCATACAAGCGGACCTGGGAACTGAGCCTTGGGGGACACCTGAGGATACTGGGATCGGGTTTGAGCTGCTGCCTTTTAGCACAACAGACTGCAGCCTGTTATCTAGAACTTTTGACCCATCTTAAAGTTTGACCTCAGATTCCATAGTCGTGTATTTTCAGCAGTACTTTCTCATTACTGACCTTATCGAAAGCCTTACTGAAATCTAAGAGAATCAGATCTGCTTGCTTTTTCTCATAAACCGAGGTGACCAGGTCATTTACCAGCATAACAAGTTGCGTAACACAAGACCTTTTTTCCCTGAAACCGGGTTGGAGGTGGTAAAGGATGTTATGGTTGGTAAAATGTTTGATAATGGAAGAGGAAACGATGTATTCCATAACCTTACACAAAACACATGTTAAGGAAATTGGCCTATATTGGCAGGGATTGACCTATTGCCTTTCTTGAAGATTGGGGCTACAAGTGCAGATTTCCATTGGGATGGCATTGAGCCTTCATCGATGGACTTTTGGAAAATAACCTCTAGGATTAGAGAGAGCTCTTTGGAAAGTGTGTTGAGAATTATTGGTTTTATTTTATCCGGGCATTATGCTTTATGAGGGTTTAGGTTATTGAGAAGTTTCTCAATCCCTTTTGCTACTATTTGGATATCTGGCATAGAATAGACGGATTGACCATGCTTAAGTTTCATTTATACAAGGATGCAAGGGATAGGGGAGATTTGGGGTTAAATACTGACTGAAACTGCTTATTTAAAGTTGTAGCCTTTGAAACATCATCATGGTGAAATTTATTTTCATACTTTAGTGGGGGGACAGCATTTGTTTCTTGTTTTGAATGTTTAATTAAGGAGAACAGCTTTTTAGTGTTGGGTTTGTTACCATTTTGGGCATCAGTGTTACTTAAGTTTAGGATATCTTCAAGATACTGGTTAAAGTCTCTTTAACCTTTTTCCGCACTAGATGTTTTGTGTCAAAAAATTTTTTACGATCAGAAAATGATCTTGATTTTTTAACCTTTTCAAAGGCCCAGTTTCTTTTTCTGATCAGTCTCTTGACATATTGATTGACTTAGGGAAGTTTTTTTTCTGGATGGAATCCATTTTTCAGTAAGAGAGTTAAGAAATTTCCCCATAACTCCTCTATATTTAGTGCACAATATTTTCCATTTGTCTTCATAACCTGATGATAGTAATTTAGTGACTGTTTTATGGCCTGCCAGTTTGCTTTTTTATAAAGGGGAATCATACGAGGCTTTTGATAACTTATCTTTGCAGATGTATTGACATTTACTTCAACAATGTTGTGGTCACTGATGCCTGGGAGGATATGGACCTGGTTTACTAGAGTGGGATTTGTAGTAAGGAATAAATCAAGGATGTTATTTCCTCGAGTAGGGAGGTTGCACATTTGGGTGAGGTTGGCATCGTTGAGAGTTTCTATGATTTGTCTATAGATGGAAGGGTGTTTACAAGACGGAAGTGTCCCAGTCCATCTTTGGAAGGTTCAAGTTCCCATCCACCCAGATATTTGTTAATTTTTTTTTACCTTTTCAAGTGATTTTGAGAATTCCAGAAAGCTTTCTGGATCTAGTTCTTGTGGCTTGTAATACCCTTCAATGACTAGGGACTTATTTCCAATTAAATCTAACCTAACCCATAGATCTTCACATTTCGATTCAAGTTCAGGCATTTCTTGAACAACAGTGTAATTCCTAATGGCGAAGAAAACCCCTCCACCGGTCTGCACTTTGCGGTCTCGGCGGAAGATTAGAATAACCTAGATTGGTATCAAACACCTTACCTGTATAGTGTCTGGATTTAAGCCAAGACTCAGTACCAATAACTATATCAGGTTTGGTGGAATTTACAAGGTTGCTGAATTCAAGATTTTTATCTACAATTGACCTACAATTCAATAATGGTCAAATTGCCTCACAAAAATAAGAGTAATGTACTGGTCATGACCAAACTGCAAATAAAATTTGTGTAGACTAGGCCCAAGCGTTCTCTAGTTATTAATCCAAAAACATTTTGGTATTCACGGTCACTGCGGCCTTGACCTTTAATTTAGTGCTCCAAAAATTACGGCGGTTATTATCTGGTCATGCATAATACCCCTACAAAGTCTGAGAAACCTATGCCCTAGAGTTATCCAGATATTGGTCAAAAACGATAAAGCTGCACAACGTCACTGTGGCTTTGACCTTTAATCTGGTGACTCGTCGTTCTGAATAGGAAAGTAGTTTTCTAATGATAGTCATTGTTGCCTCCTTTGCCTTTGCCCTAGTGATATTTCAAGGAGTTCGGGTCATCTATTGTTCTGCCGATCCGGTTTATTAAAATTCAGAAGCCTAGGCCAAAACATTCTCAAGAAATTGATAAAAAAAAAAACGGTTACGCTAAGCAGCGTTGCGCTTTGTCTTGGTGACCAGAAAAACAACAGCGGTTCACAACTTTTTATGATGAAATGGCCTTCAAAGTCCCAACGGTTTTTCAGACGATGATCGAAAACAGTTTTGCTGTTCAACAAAATGTTGTCTTGAAAACTGACCTGTTGACCGGAAAAAATAAAAGTCATTTACTGGTCATGACCAATCAGCCTATTTTGTTTGAGAAACTTAGGTTAACATTTTTAAGATATTGATCGGAAACGATTTTACTGTGTAGTGTCACTGTGGCGTTGACCTTTGACCTGGTGACTCGAAAATTGTTAGCGGTCATTAACTTGTCATGTCCAGTTCTCCTTGTAATTTTCAAGAGGGTAAGACGAAGCATTCTCCAGATATTGATCTTTTTCGGACCCCACCCCCTTCCCCACCTCCCCGATATATCTGAAATTTACTTTAAAATCATCCCCCCTATCACGAAGTTGATTGGGTAAATAAGTATTATACTTTAATTATAGTATTTTTTTCTGTTTTTTGTCATAAGTGTTTTGTACTGCGAATGATCATATACTATATCGCTGTTTATTTTGTTCCTTATGTATTTTCCATTATCTTTTATGGTTTAAAGAGAAAAATAGGAACGTTTGCATTTCCTGAAAGTATACAAAATGTAAATGTTCTTGTAGCATTAAATCTCGCTGAAGCTCTGTTCATTGTCAAGTTAAGGCTGATGTCATTTAAATGACATTTTAAAAGGTAAGCAGGGTCTGAAAATCTTGCAATTCATTTGCATTTTGTACTCATTTATGAAACATTATTACAATTTTAAGGGCATATAGTTAACGTTTACCTATGACGCACAATATGTGCGAAGTATTCTCAGGATACTTCATTTCTATAAGAAGTGTTATCCTTTCAAATTTACATTTTATTTTTTTTTTCAAAATATTAAAAATACAGGCCTGAATAGGCGCAGAACGTACCGCTTTCAACAAACTAAACAAGCATGTAAAAAGGTAAACACAACTTGTGATTGACATAATGGATAATTACCTCCATATATTCAATTTGTTAACATTTTTATATCTAAAGCTTAGTGCCAAGGCATTTGGTATTCATACTAACAAATATGTTTAAATTTCCACACTTTAAATGATTAATTCCTTTATTTTTTTACTTTCTATAATATCTATATGTGTGCTTTTTTAGCTCACATGTCACAGAGTGACAAGGTGAGCTTTTTTTTGTCCGTCCGGCCGTAAATTTTCATTCAAACGACATCTCCTCTGAAACCACTGGCCAAATTTGATAAAACTTGCCATGGATGTTCCTTGCATGAAGCTGTACCAAGTTTGTTCAAATGGTTCCGGTCCATTGCATTTCTGGGCCGCAGGAGCTAAAATAGATTTTAAAAGTTGGATCTTTAAAAATCATCTCCTCCGTCAAAACCGGCCATGCCCAAGGGGTCAGATGTTTTATATGGACTATTTTTTAAAAAGGCTTCTACAGAACTACAAAGCCTAGAGCTTTGATGTTTTGCATGTGGCATTACATAGTGGACCTCTACCAAGTTTGTTCAAATCATGGTCACAGGGTCAAAAATGGCCCAGGCCTAGAGGTAAATGTATTATATAGAGAGATATAGGGAAAACTTTCAAAAATCTTCTCCTCCAAAATGGCAAAGCTTGCAACTTTGATATTTATTATAAAAAACATCTACTTGACCTGCACAAAGTTTTCTCAAATCATGACCCTGGGGTCAAAACAGGCCCCACCCTGGGGGTCACATGTTTTATATAGAGTTATATAGGAAAATCTTCTTGTCTGAAACCACAAGGCCTAGAGCTTAGATATTTGGCATTTAGCACCCTCTAACGGAACTCTACAAAAATTGTTCAAATTATTTCCCTGGGGTCAAAATTGGCCCCGCCCCAGGGATCACTTCATTTTACATAGACTTATATAGGAAATCTTTAAAAATCTTCTTCTCAGAAACCACAATGCCTACAGCTTAGATATTTGATATGTAGCATTGGCTAGTGGATGTCTACCAAGTTTATTCAAATTATGTCCCCTAGGTTAAAATTGGCCAGGTCCCAGGGTTCTCTTGGTTTACATTTATAGGAAAAACATGAAAAATCATTTTTCTCCGAAACTAATAGGACTAGACCTTAGATATTTGGTGTGGAGTATTGTGTAGAGAACCTTTACCAGTATTGCCAGGCCCCAGGGTTCTCATGGTTTACATATATACGAAAAACATGAAAAATCATTTTTCTCCGAAACTTATAGGACTAGACCTTAGATATTTGGTGTGGGGTATAGTGTAGAGAACCTTTACCTGTATTGTTTATATGTTGGCCCCGGGGTCAAAATTCGCCCCGCCCCGGGGGCCCTTAATATTTTAAAAAAGGCAATCTTTAAAAATCTTCTTACTGGAAACCTCAATTCCTACAGCTTTGATATTTGGTATGTAGCATTGTCTAGTGGATGACTACCAAGTTTGTTCAAATTATGTTCTCTGGGTCAAAATTGGCTACGCCCCAGGGTTCTCTTGGTTTACATAGATTTATATAGGAAAAACATGAAAAATAATTTTCTCCAAAACAAATAGGTCTTGGTGTTAAGTATTGTGTAAAGAACTTTAACCAATATTGTTTAAATGTTGGCCCTGGGGTTTAAATTTGCCCCGCCTCGGGGGCCCTTAATATGTAAAAAAGGAAATCTTTAAAAATCGTCTTGTCTGAAACCACAAGGCCTAGAATTTTGAAATTTGGCATAAAAGCAAGCTTTATCAAGCTTTATCAAATTATTAGATAAGGTTAAAGGTCACGGAGGCTAAAAATAGATTTATCTACTGTACCTCATAGAGCCTTCATTTGTAGACCAATATCTTTGATATTCAGTATATAGGTTCCTTGCAGGGACCTCTACCCATGGGAAGGGTTTGAGGTCACTGGGTCAAGGTCAAGGTCACCATAGCTCATAATAGATATTTCTAATTTCTGTCATAGAGCCTTTATTCATTGACTGATATTTTACATATTTGGTTTGTAGGCACTTACATATTTTCAATAAAAAAATAAAATACTGCTTAACAGCAAACCTACAGCCAAAGTAATCAGGTGAGCGATCCAGCGCCATCATGGCCATCTTGTTTAAATGTAGCCGTTGCCTTGGCAACGCAGGCATTGTTTCATGCAAATTTCTTTTTTAATACAACTGAACATATGTAAGTTCAGAGTTGTGGTAAGCAGTCGAGATTATATTGAAATGGTTAAAATTGAATTTGTACTTAAAAGCGAAATTCTTAAGTAGCGATGGAAAATTACATCTGGCTTAAACATGATTGTAATACCAGATATATTGCTTGGATAATTGAATGGTCATTTATAAATGTTAATGGTTTTTTATTTTTTTCTTTCAGATACTTGAAGTAACGAATTATTTGGGTAAAAATGGCCGTGCAGTTTTTTAATAAGGTGTTTTGGGGTACTTATCGGTGTAAGCTTAGTCACGAACACGAGTCAAAGGATGAAGCAGCCAACTGCGATGCTAGGTAACGCTGTGTAACGAAGTTAAATGACCCCATAGAAAAATAACAGTCTTTCATCTTTATAAAAAGTGATCCCTTTTTCTAAAAGCTACTTACTCTGCGTAAAAAAATCCCCCTTCTTTCGATCGTGTTTATAAAATACTGCCTTTACGTAATCGATCACTAACAGAATATTAACTACTGCAAATGTTACTATTGTTATTTTCGTTGTCGTTGTTGTTATCATTATTATCAAGCTGGCTCTGCTGCTAGTAATACTATCAAATAATAGAAAAGCTTGCTTCCACGTAACATTTGTTTTATTTCGGATATTTGAGAACGCCTTAATCGTAATATCATGACCCCACTACTTGAGGACAAATTCATGGAGAATATACGAAACATCAGTTTAACTCTCCGTTAAAGGCTGTAGTCGATGGAAAATGGTACGACAAAATATAATCATGAGCTCATTCAATACATCTATTGGAATCCACCTAAATGGAGAAAGTCTTTAAGTAACATTTGGACTAATAAATTGTAAATGTTTGGCTTCCTATCATAAAAAAGATAATGGGAACGTTTTTCTTCTTAATTTCAGGAAAACAATCCAAGAATAATAAAAAAGTAAAAACTAAATAAAAAAATAAGATAAAAAGAAGAAACACGTGAAAAAGGGGAACAATAAGAAAAAAGAACAAAGGAAACGAAAATCGAACAGCAGATGTAAGGTTATAACCATAGTTTTTGTTTTATAGAAATGATTAATTCTTTTTCTATTCTATGGCGGTCACTTTACTACTTCGTTTCACCGGCATTATTTTTCATCATTTTACCGGTAGGTACTAAAATAAAATATGACACAAATACAGTAAAGAATAACTGCCATGAGGATAGTCTGAATTAAATTGAAAAGAAGATAGTGTGACACACTTCTCGTCATTAAGATTGTGATTTGACATCATCTGTATTAAAACTAGCTTATAATAATCCAGGTAAATATTACACTATAGTTTTACGGCATTATACAAAATGACCAGCTATCTTGAAAAATATAGATTACAGAATCATAGAACAGAATGCTGATCTGTTACATGAATATTTTCTGAGATATGTAAACAATGTGTGTCTTATCCAGTAATACTATTTTTACACCCCCATCGAAGATGAGGGTTCATATAGTTTTGCAAATGTCAGTCGGTCGGTAAACACTTTGGTTTCCGATCTAGAGAACCCTTGGACCTACCTTCCTCAGATTTGGTATTTAGGTTGGACATGGCAAGTAGATGACCACTTTAGTTCTTCAGGTCACCAGATCAAAGGTCAAGGTCACGGTGACCTTCAATAGCCAAATTATTTTTTTGAATAACTAATGAACGTTTGGTCCCTGGTCGTCAAACTTAGTGTGTAGGTTGGACATGGTATGTAGATGACTCTGTAGTTTTTTTACATCACCAGGTCAAAGGTCAAGGTCACAGTGACATTGAATATCAAAACGGTTTTCGATCAATAACTATGGAATCCTTGGTTTCAGGATGTTCAAACTTAGTGTGTAGGTTGGACAAGGCAAGTTAATGCACCCTGTAGTTTTTCAAGTCATCAGGTCAAAGATCAAGGTCAAAGTGACCTTGACCTTGAAAAGTAAAATAGTGTCCGATCAATAACTATAGAACGCTTTGGCCCAGGTCGTCAACATTTCATAGATATGTTGCTCATGACAATTAGATGACCCCTGTAATTTTTAGGGTTATTAGTTCAAAGGTTAAGGTCACAGTAACCTTGAAAAGCAAAACAGTTTCTGTCGAATATCTAGGAAATCCTTAGGCCGAGGTTCGTCAAACTTAGTATGTAGTTTGTCTTGATCAGTAGGAAACAACCACGTTTTTCAGGTTACCAGGTCAAAGGCCATGGTCACAGTGTCCTTAAATAGCAAAATAGTTTCCGATCAATAACTATAGAACGCTTGGGATCAGCTCCTCAAAACTCCATTGCTGCCTTTAGGGATAAGGTTCTAGGGGACATATATATTTTACGAACATTTCTTGTCTAATTATATGTATCTGAGTTTATTTATCGTCGGTATCATTTACTCATATGATCCCAGAAGAGTATAGTTATCTAGGAAGTCGAAGAAATTGATATAGGAGGAATCCCATTCAAGAGACTCTTCTGGTTCTTTTAATAATGAGCACCGATACACATACCTCAGTTTGTTTTATCAACCAATGGACAAAATAATAGTATAAGTTGAGGAGCAGAGACGAACTCGAACTTATCAAATGTTCAAAGGCACTGAACTGCTTGGAAGGAGAGCTACAAGTAATATGTCTCGTGTATCTCCAGTGCATGGACATGTTGAATATGTATGCCTTTTTCTATTTATATTATATAATCTAAATAGATTCTAGCTACAAGTCAGCACTTACCAATGAAATAATGTGTGATATATAAAACAGACTTAGGTTCAATTATTTTGAAAAGAAATTAGTTAAGAACAGTTAATATGGAAATGCTTCAGTTAAATTGCAATCATAATTACTTCCTTTTTACAGAAATAATGAATTAATTACAAATATTTTAAGGAAAATAATTACTTTTTATCATTTGGCAATACATTTACCAATAAAGTCATGATGACACAATCAAATACAGGTTAATGATGCTGTAATTTGTTAATATGTCCTTAGTGCATTTCAAAAAAAAAAAATAACGCTTCAAAGTTCAAAGTCTGTAAATGAGAAGAGCCGTTTAACTGCTGCAGACAATAGGGAGCGGCTATCTTTGAAAATTTTGAATATTGAAAAGGGGTATTAATTAGACCTTCCAAAGTCATTAGATGAATAAAGGTGAAGTTCTGGTTGTTTTCCTGACATGTGCCTCTTAGAAATGAAACTGAAGATACTACTTGTAGAAATTTGTTTTTTTTCTAAGGAAAATTATCTTTCGCTAGTTCATTAAATGTTTTCTTATTTTTGCACGCAAATTTGCGTAGTGCTCGTGTCTCATTTACACACCATGTTAGTTTCAGTTTTGGCTTCAGTACTGTTGCTAAGATGTATTCGTCTTCGTTTTCATATTTTTATAGCCTTATCTCTAGAAATCACCATTTTGAATTTGTATTTTCCAGAAATACTTTGAATTTGACTTTTCAATGCAAAATTGAGTGGCATGGCTACACGACTCCATTTGTACTTAAGTGATTTCTACAAATGATTTCAGAATTATGAACAGCTCCTGAAGGATTTTAAGTTCATACAATGTTTACTCGATGCGGTCAAGCTGGTTTAATTTTTCTCCTTCTACTGCTAGAATGGACTTTAGCAAGTAAAACTGAGAATTTCATTTTTAAGTAGCTACTTGCAAACGTTTTCCATCAGATAATAATTCAGAGGCATCACAGATTTTCAAACGTCATTAACTGTTTTAGACCTCTTGGATATGAGCTGCTTCAAATGTCCGGTGCAATCTTCAAGTCTATCTTATACAATAAGTTGAAATGAATTGGCAAAGCAACTTGATTGTGCAGGCAGAAACTCAAAGTCCTCAGAAACTTCGCTGCAGTCATCAGTGCAGTCCGGACAATGATCATCATGGTAACTTCAATATCCACGGACTCAAGGATTACCTTTCCAAATCTGGACAGTGAGAAAGAAAATGCTTTTATCATATTTGATGCATGATCAGTGGCAATATTTGACATTTTGTGACCAACAAGCTACAGCCTCTTCATTTTCTTGATGGATGGCATCCCCTGTATATCTTCCTTTGCGACGAAAACATGCAAGGATAACAGACCTCATTTTGCCAGGAAGCTATGTAATGATCAGACACACCAAAAAAATGCATGCATCTGTATGTCTGTCTGACCACAAATCAGGTGTAAAATATCTTAGTCAGGTTTGAGTTTCAGCTTAATTTCTTATTCCTGAACATTTTCACAATCACCAACTGTAGATATTGTCATTGGTTGGTTGATCTGAATCTGCCAAGAATCATTCAAGGAGAATTGCTACATGTACTTCGAGTCAAATGTTCAGAAACTGGAGTCTGCCTGAGAACTGATCTGATGAACAGAAGCGGCATTTCGCTTTTAAATTCCAACTTGTATCATTCGATGACATAAAACGTTTAACATTCTATCTATCTATCTTTCATTAATGTCAACCCCCTCGAGGAGACGTAGACAAGTAACATTCTAGAATCATGTAGTGTGGACAACAATCAAATGCGAAATGACAAGTGTATACATATATTCAAGCAATGTTTTAAACCTTAGATTTTGAAAACTTATTTCTTACCTACTCGGTACAATTGACAAAAAAGTAAATGAAATCAAACGTTTCTTCCGTTTAGGCTACTTTTACTACTGGTTAAAATGATTCTATGGCTTAATTTTCATCAATGGTCGAGCAACAGAGTCAGGTTTATACCCAAATTACCATAAAACATCTTTAAATGACCATCGAATGTGAAATTTCGATCTCAAAATAAAAACAGCTACAGCACAATAACCTGTCTTTTGCCAATATTTTATTTCCATATGTTTGTGAAATTGCTTGGTACATTTAATTGAAGAAAAAATGAATTTAACTGTCAAAAAGTTTATATTTTAACTAATTGATTTCAAATGAAGTAATTGGTGGTTTTCTCAATTAGTAATTTTGTTCAATTAATTGAACAATTTTAATTAATTATAATTAATGCAATTAAAAGTGTAACTGGACCCAGCTTGGATATATTCCATATCACTCACACCACCGGCACTGTGACATATATAGCATATATATTGAACAAAAAAACCCAACTTCCGCTGTGTTTAAGTGCAGATATACGTACATATGGAAAGAAGGGTTATATTTTTTTTACTTGTGTTCCAAGAATATTTCAATGTAAATTTGTGTGTAAAATTGTATTGCTCTACGTTCACGGAAAACTGGTGAAATGGTTGATTAAATCTGGTAGAGATGGTAGACAACAATCAGACATTAATACCGGGTATGGCCACTCTGAGCATAGAGTACTGCCTGGCATCGTTTGCACATATAACTGACAAGCGTGTTGATTTCTGCATGTGGAATGTTATTCCACACCTGGATTAAGGCTTGTGTTAGTTCACTGATGTTCGACGGTGGAATAGGGCGACGTCTATAAAACGCTGGTCCAATTTATCCCACAGGTGTTCGATGAGATTCAGATCTGGACTTTTGGCGGGCAACCATTAATGAATGCAACATTATTCGTCCTGAGGAAATTCACAGTATCTCTTGCTGTATGGCTTGTGGCATTATCCTGTTGAAACAGAGTGATTTTTGCATTCTTTTGAAAGAGAGATAACGTGCCCCGCAAGAATCTGATCTCGGTAGCGTCGGGCATTCAAATTTCCATCGATCACGACGAGAGGTGTGCGATAACCATGCGCAATTCCTGCCCAGACCAAGATAGAACCTCCGCTCCAAAAACGATCTCGTTCAAGTACACAACATCCGACATAACGTTCATTTCTTCTACGGTTTATACGAACACAGCCATCACTTCGATGAATAGAAAATCTCGACTCACCGGAGAAAAGAACGCTATTCTATTGTTGCCTTATCCAGCGATGATGTGTACATGCACAATTAACACGATTTACGCGGTGACGTCGCGTCAATACACAGTCAATATAAGAACGACGTTCACGTAGATCACCCTCGCGCAGACGACTGTGTACAGTTTGGACATATATTCGGTTGATATGTGTACCAGGGGTGTAAGAAGCAGTGGCAGGTGCAGTTTGAAAACGATTGCGTATGTGTGTGTTCATGATTTAGTGGTCTTGACCAGGTGTCGTGACGCTCGGACGTCCACTACGTGGTAAATCTTCCGTATGTCCTGTTCCTTGGCCTAAGGCTTCGAATAGAACGGCTAGAACTGCCAACAACACTAGCAACCTCATTCGTCGCCATACCGACATTAAGCATTCCAATGGCACGTTCACGTAAATTTGGTGGAATTCTAGGCATTTCAAAAAGAAAGAAAACTTAATATAATTCTTTGTTTCAATGTCTTTTCCTTATTGACAACAAAGTCTATACAATCAGACTGAAAGGTTTGATTTTATAAACATGGAGTATACTAGTCCGTGCATACACCAGAAAATTGACGTTTACGTTTCTTTTTGTGTAATGCATTCAATTGAGTTATAATTGATTTTATTTAACACATAATTGTTCGCCCCAACATATGTAGGGCATTGGACATATTGATTTCTTTTCATTATATTAACAAAATATGTATAGGAATCGGAAGTTTCTTTTTTTCAGTATATATTCTTTATCACCCACAGTAAAATTGCCGGAATTAATTTCTACATCACATTTTTATAACGTTTTAGATTCACAGACTAAATAATTATTTAATTCTGGTAATGAGTTTCTGTTAAATAAAAAAGCAACTGAATTCAGTTATACATATTTTCATTTAAAGAGACTGTATTTTGAACTGTCATGATTTACTGTTAGACACGATCACAAACAAGATTTTACGGCGGCCATTTGAAATCTTAAAAAAATGTAGACCTGTCAAAATACTTTGTCCTCAATAAAATTTTATACAACCAAACACGGAGGTCACAAATCATTGCCATATGTTTCAATTTCAAGACACTGAAATGATAATCGTCAATGTCACCTTTTGTGCTTTCCATGGCATGGATCCAGATGTCATTTGTTCAAGAATGAAATCACTCCCCATGTCATCGATTAATCTTCACACAGACATTCATGCTTTTGCGCTTGATAGGTTTGACTTCATCAAATTTAAGTGTTAAGATTTATTAGTATTGTTGAATGATGGCATTCAGTCTTTGAATTGAAAATCAAAATGGCATATTCATACCCCTACACAATTAGTGTCCGTCCGTCCGGTCGAGGGTTTTGTTTGTCCGGAACTTAACTTATAAACCTGTGTAGTTATAAGATTGAAACTTCATAGAAAGATAGATCTAATTGAAGTGAAGTGCAGTCCCTATAAACCATAACTTTTCCCCCATGATTTTTGAATTATTACCCTTTGTAATTGTTCATATTTATTTATGTCTCGGGAATAACTCAAAAAGTTTTGTAGATATCAACTTGAAACTGCATAGACAAATAGATCTCATTGAGTAAAAGTGCTTAAGAACTATAACGTTAACCGCCCCCACCCCTACCAAATAATTTTGGAATAATTTCTCTTTGAAATTTTTCATACTAAAGTTTTGTCCGGGGCTTAACGCAAACACTTTTGGAGGTATGAGCTTGAAACCTGATAGATCAACATTATTTAGAAAAAGTGCGGTGCCTAATACCGTAGCTTTTTGCATTATTTTGGAGTTTTTGCTCTTTGTAATATTCATACTTATTTTTTGTCCGGTGCATAACTCAAAACTATTTGAGGTATCAACTTGAAAATTCATAGATAAATAGATCTCACTGAGGAGAAGGACAGCGCTTAAGAAGCATAACTTTTTTTTTCCAGGCGAAATCTTTCATACTTCATATTTATCCGGGGTATAACTCAAAAAGTATTCGAGATATCAACTTGAAACTTGATAAATAGATCTTATTGAGTAAAAGTGCAATAACCAGTACCATAATTCTTTTTTAACTTATTTATGGAGTTATTGCCCTCTGTATTTTTTCATACTTAATTTTTGTCCTAAAAAGTATTGAAGATATTAACTTGAAACTTCATAGATGGACAGATCTCATTAAAAAAGTACAGTGCCCAAGAACCATAACTGTATTTTGCATAATTTTGGAGTTATTGCCCGTTGTATTTTTTTAAATTCTAGTCTGTGGCATAAAGTAAGGTTTATTCCATATCCGTTAAACAAACCAATATTCTTTATATATCTGTTCAAAACGCCACTCAAAGTGAAAGTCTAAGGTACAATACATGCACATTAGACCGTTCTATATTCAATAATATTGCCGCCATTTTAGTTTATTGCCGCCATTTTAAATGTCACGTGGCGCGTCTGCCATTAAAGTCTATGAATACCTTACTACGGTGTTTAAGTTCCATAAAACTATAGTTCATTTCAACCTTACACCCTACTTACTTTATTTACGAAACCGCATGATTCTTTTCGAAATAGTCGTCTATTTGTATTACTAAAATTTTTGGATGTTTTGTTCCGGGGTTTAAGATATTACTAGCTTTCTGTTAATATACCTTTTCTGCACTTGGTAGACATATACAAGTACAAATGCATAGGACTCGGGGAAGATATGTACACATCATTGAAAACATAAAGTAGCACGGCTTATACTGCCGTCCTTTGGAAAAGTCTTAACTAATTTGCAATTCATTTTCCTGTTAACCTTAATTAAACATTAGAGACTCGTTTCCTCATTTCTTTTCAAAAAGGTTATTTCAAATTCGTCTGAAAAAGGTTATCACGTAAACGGCTATGAGAAAAGATCATGTACTGTTCAAGATGGAAGCTTGAGCTGTGCAAATCACATTTTATGATTTTTTCCGAACACTGACAAGAAGTTATGTTTAACTTCTTCCTCAACAACTGTATGGCTATCTTTTTATACACCAAATACATATTTTCTTCTTAAATACAAAGAATACTTGACAATATTGGGTGCATGTTTTAGTGATTCATTAAGTATCGAATTCCATTTTATCTTTACCGTCACCGTTAGTTGTCATTTTCGATCTTACTTTATCAGTCACAGTAAAACACTTTGTACACGGAATTTGCTCATGAGAAAATATCTTAAGGCTGTAAAACGTATTCTTTATTTCTTTGATTGTTATATGAAATGAAAGACATCGATATTATTTTTTTCTTACAAGAACTAAGAAGTAATAAAAACAATGTTTTAAAAAAGTCTCAATCGATAGCTTTTTCATGTACCGTGTGTAAATTTTTGTATGCAGAAAAAATTTAAAAAAAAATTGAAATAAGACGAAAAATTGGCAAAAATATAGAAAAGGCCGGAATAAACATTTTTTTTTTGCTGTTCATGCACCTTTCCCCCAAAATTACATTACAAAGCCAGCCAATTAGTGGTTCGGTGGTAACGCCCTAGGGTCGATGGTTCGATCTCCCGCTCTGATATTACTGATTTATTTCTGATTGAGAATTTAAACAGAGGTCCCATGTATCAGTGCTAAACATTGAGCACAGAAACGAGTCAGAGGGTGTCTGGAATATGATGCTTTAACTGACAAAACTTGCAATTCCCTACACCCCTCCCCCAAGAAAATAAAATAATTTATCTCTGCAGGGAACGTCGGTCATATTGGCAACAGGTACCGACGATGAATAAAAGCAGAGAGAGAGAGAGAGAGAGAGAGAAGGGATGGAGGGAGGGACGGAGAGAGAGATAGAGGTGCAATACTCAAATAAGTATGTATACTTTCCTAATTTGATGTCATTGTACCACGACCGTATCTTGTCTAGCTCACCTGGCCGAGGATAAGATGAAGCTTTTAGTATTTTGTTCGAAGCCCGTCAATCCGTCGTCCACAATTAGAGCGCCGGACTCCCGATCTGGAGGTCACTGGTTCGAATCTCACCAGGGGTGAGAGTTTACAGTGACTATCCGCATTCCTCAATTTCGGCGTAAGTACAGGTTTGAACCAAGGAAGTAGTCATCGAGAGGGATAAATATAAGTTGCAAGAACTTGCTTTCTAATCGATGTAATATAAATACGGGAGAAATTAAACAACATCTTCTCCTATGCCAATGGGCCAGTTGCAATCAAACTTAACAGCAATTATTCTTTTATAGTCTTTTTTCAAAATTGTATTAAAAATAAAATACCATGCAGAACTCTGGTTGCCATTGCAACTCAGAGTAAAAGCTTTAAAAATCTTCTTGTCTGAAACCACAAGGTCTACAGCTTGTTCTTGGTTTGATGATTTTGTGTAAAAATGGTCTTTATAATTTTTGTACAAAACATCAACATTTTAACTCATATTCGTAATATAATTGATTAATTTTTAAGGGGGTTCTTAATGTACCATGTTCTTTAGAAAACCGGAAAACAAGGCCATGTTTTGGACTTGATTTTTATGCATTCTTTTAAAGAACTGTTTTACATCTAATAATAGCAAACTGTCCTGACACAACTTTTAATTAAATTCTTTACATATAATACATTTAAAAATATTTATGATTTATCCCACTCACAATATGCCCTGCCATTGCATGCACATATTTTTATGAACTGAACAACAGTTAAGGACATACATAGACTTTATAATGAGAGAATCATTTTCAAATTTGGTCATCTTTCATTCAGCATAATTTAAAGCTGCTTTAATGGACATGGAAGGTCTAGTAAAATCACCGGCTAACTTTACACATGAATTATGCTTGCAATGCATTACAATAATTTTTCAGATGTATTTTGAGAAAAAATGTAGACTTAGAGGCAAAACATTGGATCATTTCATTTAAAGTCAAACATCGGCTCTCCCTGCAAACTTTATCGAATCATCTTTAAAATACTCATCAAAGCAATTAAAAATGCTTCTTTACCCCAAAATTTATTACATCTCATGTTCATAAATCAGAACATAACATAGAAATTTGATCAAACAAAAAAAACAAAAAAAAAACAAGATAATAATTATGAAAACGTTCTGTCATATTTCAGGGAAGAAGAGAACAGAAGGCATAGAGATGAAATGGAAAAACTGGAAAAACAAAGGTAAGCACTGACATTAATCTAGTAGTATTTTCTTTGTGATTATGGTCGTAAAACAGTGGCACATATTCAGCACTTTGAAAATGTTTAGATTGTTTGCTTGCAGTAATGTCAGAAAAAAAGTATTATTACCTTTAAGAAATTCCATCTTTGGACAATAAGCTGCCTCAGTTGACCCTTAAGTAGATGAAAAAAACTAATGTGAGTAGTTTATTACTTATTATGTAACTTTGTTTACTCTTCATGCCTAGAAAAATAATCCCAACATCCATCATTCGGTCCAAACGTATATTATGTCTTAGACATTTTTTAAAGTATTTTAATATATAATGTGCCACAAATGTTTTCACATAAAAACGATCCAGATTTCTAAACTCAAAGTCAGAAATCATTCAAATAGAATTATCTTTATTTTTGAAAGCTCTGTATTTTGGAAAAAGGCACAGATTTTTACAAGATAGTGTCATTGTCACAAAGCATTAATCTGTTTGTTTGTATGTACCGCTAAATAACATACAGTTCAGGTACAACACTGCTTGCTCTGTAACCCAGCAATTTTACGGGATTTTGATATTACTTTTCACAAATGCTCATCACATTTAGAAACCATATCAATCTGTAGAATACAGTGGGATATTTCGGTGCCTCCCACCCCCCGTTGACAAGATGCAATTCCTGAAGCATTACAGTTTTCAAGTGTTACATACATGCATAACACTGACCATAAACGATTTCTACAGTTTGACCAAATTAACAAAAATGTAAGCTTTTAGTATTACTAATTAAAATGTTTAAATTAACTTATAGCCGAACAAGTCATTAATAACCAATTTATGTAATTTACCAATAACAAAGTACCTTAAAGGAAAGAATGAATCTTCGAACTGAATGAGCACTACAAATATCTTAAAACTGCAATTTAAATAAACAATTAATATAATCACAATCACGGATTAAAATTTCACATTCGATATAAGCTTATGTAAGAAAAGAGTCTTACACGTATCAGACAAATAAAGTAAGGCTTACAAAAGTTTTAATTATATACATGTAAATTTTTTAACTTTCAGGTAGAGAAAATTGCTTCAACACTTCTGTGATGGTCAAATTTTAATACATATATATTATGCTAACGTCATGACTTAAAAATGACGGAAATTAAAATCTTTTTAAGATATTTTACTCTTAATATATCTCGAGAACCTATTGGACCAAGTGTGAAGTTGGTGCACCCTAGAACGTGGTTGAACCTCCAATGGCAATTATTTTGCCACTGACCGTCCCCGTAGGTTCTCATTGTCTTTTATTGCTTGTCTTTTTTAATTGATCAATATAAATATATATGCCAATATACTTTTTTCAGAACCACAATAACAATAATTAACTAGGTCATGGGCGTTATCCTTGATTAGAAAATAACAATAACTTCCGAATACTCCACAGTTAAGTTCTTAAAAGAAAATATCGCCGGAAAAGTTCCTTTCAAAATGTCTTTTGAGTTCCAGTAGTTAGAATGATAAATATTCAAGCTCCCAGTGGGATTCAAACCCACATCGAAAACCCTGGTAAAATTTGAGATTTATTCTTGATTCCATATTGCTTTATTTCATTGTAACTTACGTTATGCATAATTCTATCATAGATTGTTGGACTTTAAACTTGCATAACGCTTCATGTAATCTTGCTTTGTACTTTTGCATCGTCTTTTGTACTGTGGTGGAATAATCAAAATGCGATGTCATGTAGCTTAATGTATCATCCAAATTTCTTCAGGCTCTATTTAAGGATAAGTGCTTTTTGCATGCGTCACTTGGAGTCGACTATATATTGTTTCGTTCTTCCTTTTGTACACCAAAATTAGCGAAATGGTTTTTGTTTTAGTTTTAATTAATGATCAATCACAATCAGTTATTGGTATCGTTGGCATCCTCGTGTTCGGTGCATAGCGTTTATGAAATGATTTTCTCTTTGTGTTTAATGAATGCATTGAAGAATAAGAATGCTAAGACACGATAATATCGCTGAGCACGGACAAAATTTCATTATTAATGATGAAGTAGGTTCATGTAGATAATATGCAGTAAAAGGCATTCTGCATATTAAGGTATTTGAAGGGAAAGTAACATTTTGCATGAAGTGATATTAGTAACTAGTAATTAAAGATTGTTCGACAGAACGCCGAGCATATATTGCGTCGTCATTAAAGAAAGCTGCAATTAAACATATTGAGTATGTTGGAGAGGAACAAATGAAGTTGCAATGAGATGATAGCGCATTCAGTTACCATAAAGCATGATGTTATTCGGCAGAATATAAGTTTCAAATGCCCTAAAGCAAGGTGGCATAAAGTATTATGCAAGTTCTAATGTCACCAAGCAAGATGGAATAAATGCAGTAATTCTGTTCCATAAGTATGCCATGCTCCATTTAGACTTTAGATTAGTAGAGAGAATATTTTCAAATAAGTATTAATTTTAATGTTACTTCAGATTCCAAGTAGCAACAGATTCTAGCTTAAAAGGAAGAGTACCCATTCTGAGTAGAAGTTAGTAATCCATTGAAGCATTTAAAGTTGAATGCATCAGACGTATGGTTTAGTTAATTATTTATTTTATTTGGAGAGTTGTTATCATGAGTAGTTGACGACTTAAGTATCTTTCTGTTTTAGTCTGGCTTGAGTGTCTTTTCTGGGCTGATTCTACCGTTTGACGATCTTTGCTCCGTGACCAGTCTATTGACAGTTCTCTCCACAAATATATATGTGTCGTCCATTCTTGAAATGCTCCTCCCCACCTCCCTCATAACTCTACCACTGCAATCGATGGCATCGAAAACCTTGCGTAGAGCTTCCTCTTAAACTTTCTCCATATTCACTATTGCTGTTGATGAATCTGTAGGGGCAAGCTCTACTTACCTTCAACTGAAGCTTCTGTTTGACAGGCAGTATCTGTCTTACCGGTTAGCGAGAAAGTATATGTTGATTTATCTGTTCCTACGAGCCGGTCTTTGATGTCGACAAGAGATGGTGACCTAGAACACAGAGAGGATGACACATAACCAGGACGCAAGGGGTCGTACCAAGAAACATATTGCGATTAAGGAGAAACAGGATTCACTGCAGCCTAATTGCGATTTAATGTCTGTCAGAACCTGTATTAAAAGCCTCATACTTACGAGCACATCCTGACCTTTGTAACCCTTAACCGGTTCATCGTGAATCCCAGTTGATGGATCCTCAAATGTGCGCCTCCTTGAATACTTTCAGCTGTAGCTAGTCGGAAGTCTCTTCCTTCTTGAACCAGCCCTTGGCTAGGATTTTGGCCCAAAAAAGCTTCATTGTCACCTCAAAGATTATAAGCTTCAGTTGCATGCACGGCATAACTGATAATATAGGGTATCTTTTAGTGTTTCGGAACACGTTCAGTTGAACGGGGCCTGGTCCAAAGCTAATTGTGTTTGAAAATGTGAGCGCACATTCTGTGCCTCAAGGCAACAAGTGTTCTATAGGCCCTCATAACTCCTTACGCTTAGGTGTTCGAACGTCCGAAACAGCCTGAAAACACAAACAAGTAAAAAATCAACTCTCTTACACTGGGAGAAACTATATTGAGGATTTTTGGATATATAGTTAGAATGTTTGCTGTTTAAGAAATGAAGCTTTTGCTTTGAACTTCTTCACTTATTTTGGTTTTCATCTTTCGGTGCTCGTTTAACACACGCTGAATAAAAGTTCAGCTGCTTTTGCTTGGGTAAGTCTACGTGAAATTACTCCACTTGGACTAAGCTAGAACTACTTAGTTGACTTTTGACACACTGGGATTACAATGACTTTGACTTCCACTTTGGTACTGAATTCCCGTTACATCTTTTCAGCGTGTCATGGTATATAGTAACCTGTGCATCAACTTTAATACTTCATTTCAAAGGTAAATGGGAACACTTTGTTAATGACAATTTAGGCTTCATCACATTTTCTTTCTTGTTAAGGTGTCAAACACACTTTCTTCTTTTATGAGGTAACCAGACAAGGTCACCGAAATGATAGTCATAAAAATCCACACATTTATTGGTCCTTTTCGCAGCAACCGAGAGATATCTGCTGTCAGCTTGCAGGGTTTCAACATATTGTCTGATAATGAACACATTTTACCTCTGTTGATGATTAATAGGGGACACATAGCCATACACCATAATTAAAGGAAGCCAGCCCCCTCGGCTATGCGTTAGAAATTAGAAGTTAACCTCGTGGAATCATTTGATGAGGAACAGTTAGTTTCCAACTCAACTAAGGATTCCAAATATATGTCTCACTCAACTAGTCCTACCAAGAATGATTACATCAGTCTGATCAAGGTTCTATTTAAATGTTGTATATTGTAGCTTGCTATTGGATTCCTATATGTTGTTATACTCTTCCGAATTTCGAATACTTTGCATAACTGTATAAATAGCCTTCCCTTAAAAAGTCATACCCGTGTCTGTGTGAATTGAAATTAGGCATCCCAATCTTCGCATAAACTCATTTGATACTTTCAGGGCACATAATTGTGCGGGTTATGAAGGTATCCGTATAATTTCTACTTACCTGATTAAGTGGTCAGTCAACACTGTTGTATGAAATAGGCCGCACAGGTGTCACATACTCTGACAGATAAGTTTATGCCATTTTTCTGGTTAAACCGATAGTGGTTTTGTAGAATTCTGTATTTAGTCTTTTTGGTCCCTAAATGCCAGCTACAAAAAATTGCTATGTCCTTGTTTCAAAAATTCAGGCTTCGATATTCTAGGCACTATCATCTGTATGTAAACATTTTTTCATTTTGCGAATTATCTCTAGAGAACACTTTTAACAATTAAACCCAATAGTGACCTGAGACATAACTTTGAATGACCATCTCTGATGCCTCTATCCTCGTATTCGCTTTTAGTGCTTTGTAGAATTTTGAAATGTCATTATCATCTTCAAGTTATTGTATGTTTGCTGTATCGTTTGCTTCATGTAACGCAAACCAAGTTTGTTGTGATAAGGTGCTTTCATTGGTCATTGTTTTAGTTTGCTCAATACAGGACTTCAGTTTTCTTGCTGTATTTTTGCATTGTCCACACTTCAGTAGTTTATTCATTTCAACTTGGTTACAGACATAGTCTTTCAGATTTTCGGACACTCCGAGAAAGCATCACAGTGAGGTTTCATTTTGCCAGGCCTTTATTGAATCGAAAAGTTAATGTTGCGAACATTTCTAACCAGCAAGCTATTATTCCAATTGGCTCCTTCAGCCTTAAAGTTCGACTGTATCTATATCGAGACCTCACGTCCTGTTTTTGACGCAACTACTTTTGGGTTGAATTCCCCACCTTTATTAGTGGATACCCTAACATCTGCATTGGTAAGGGTAGAGTTTCGTGTACTGAACGCTTTGTCAGTCTTTGGTCCAGCTGAAATGAGTATCTTCTTGACGACACAAAAGTTTTGATGGATTTCTGTACTACGAGGCTGTTGCAGTAAATTGCTTCGTTGCTCACCATTTGTAAGTCTTGGCCATTTTACCGCTTTTGCGATATTTATTGGATATGGTCGTATTCCATTTTGAGAAAAACATAACCCAAAAGCACAGCTTCAGTCTAAAAAATATGTCATTTGTCTGGGCTAAGTTTTAGACCTGTTTGTTTTATTACAATTATTTCCTCGTCTACTCTGTCCATATGTTGCGCGAAATTAGCCCAAAACACAATGATGTTGTCTACATAAACTAGATACGTTTGTCACAGGAGCCACTGAATTACTCCATTGTCCTTTGAAACATGTTGCTACTACTGTATAAGTGGTAAAGTTGGCAACGTGAAAATGTTCGCGATTTTCGTGAATTCATACAAATCACGAAAATATCAGCCAGCGTAAATTTCATCATTCAGAATGATGTAGTTTCTTTTAAGAAGTTACATGTACTTGTTCATAAAATTCTATTTTGCATCGATTTAGTTTGCTTAGAAATGATTTAACTGAAATAGAAAGCAATTTGAAAAAAAAATGTTGATTTCGAACATCATCATGTAATGTACCTTTCTATAGTAAGAGTGATAATCACATAGTTACTGCGAAATCGTTAGAAAATTATGTTTATTCTGATAGTATAAAAAAAATTGTGGTAATCAGAAAAAATGGATTATAATTGCAATTCAATGATTTCGGATTCGCGAACATTTCCGCCCGCGAAACTTCAGAAAACTTCTAAAATGATGATTTCATGAACTTTTTGACGCGCAGAAATATCCACTTATACAGTATTTCTGAGGCTAAAGGACATGCGTTTCATTTCAAACAAGCCAAATTTACAGGTGACAGCACTCTTCGGAATATTTTCCTTTTTACAGAAATCTGGAAATATCCACTCGTCAGATAAAAGGAGCTGTAGACACTCATTCCAGAAACTGCATCAAGACAGTCTCGGGATCAAAAAAGTGGAAATCCATCAGGTTTAGCATGTGCGTAGACTTTCCAGCGGTGTAAACAAGGTCTTACGGCTCCAGGACTCTCGTATACGAATTCGATTTGACTGGCCAATCACATCTGTCTTAATAAGATCATTTTAGGCAGCCTTTTCTTCTGCAGCAAAAGCAAGTGGAACTGTGCTTGTCTTTGTTTAACTGGAGCTGCATTCAATGTTTCAACCAATGTCCCTCACATCTTTCAGGAATACGTCTCTGTAGTTGTTCAAGAGACCTCCTTTATTTCTTTTCTCAAACTCTGACTTTCTTTCTGTTGACTTTTTGAAAAGAGTTTTAAGATGAACTGGAACACTAACAGCTCCATACTTAGAATTGTTTGCCGCAGTGTCTTCAAAATGCTCT
This sequence comes from Cyclina sinensis, assembly GCA_012932295.1. Taxonomy (NCBI): domain Eukaryota; kingdom Metazoa; phylum Mollusca; class Bivalvia; order Venerida; family Veneridae; genus Cyclina; species Cyclina sinensis. Next base: position 5,319,143 of record JAAONU010000017.1, read on the forward strand.
ACCGTTAGCCTTGACATATCGGGTTTGTCTTAAACTTGACGAGCTATCATGTCCACCCTCATTTTCTCTATCAGTTACAGCCCCACCCCCTGCATGCTCAGTATTATCTCTACCTTTCCTGCATGTTTATCTTGATGCTGCGTGATGTCTACTACTGGTATCAAGCAATATGATCTTACAGGCTGTTCCTCTATTTATATCTATAAAGGTTGCCATATCTAATTCTTATCGATTTTTGAGGTTCTTTGCAGACACTAATAAATGGGCTGCATACAAATCATCAAGTTCGATTCTCTACACAGATACGTCAACAACCGCATCAGAACTTCTAGGCACACAGACGTCATCTGCAGCTATAACTATACGTGGACTATTCTGATAAAAAACCTTAATATAAGGAATGTCTTTCCTATCTAACACTAAGAGTCCTTTACTAAAGAGCAAAAGAAAAGGTATATTCCCATCGCCCGTTGATATGTCAACCCAAGAAAAACAGGAGATGTTTGTAAAGCGTACATGCCTCCTAGCGCCTTATCGGTAGAGGGAGCCATAGAAGTATAGGAAGGTAGACGAAGGACAGTGACTTGTGTCAGTACATTCAGTGGAGGATGCCATGGGCTTTTGATATCAAAAGCTATTGGTCATTGCAAGCAGATAAATGAGAGGAACTTAAGATTATGTCAATGACACTTTGGTTATAAAATGTATAAAGATCAATTACTACAAAACACGAAAGAGTGCATGGACTGCATGGGTAGGTAGGCTGGCTGTTGTTTTGGATAACGGTCTGCAAAAGTCGTTTTTGGTTCTGCAAAGATATATTTTTTGTAAAATGCGCTTTAAAGACGTACCCCAACTTGAATTTTGAGAACAAAATTGTGTCCAATAAGCAAGTGTATAGTAGATTATGTACAGAAATTTCTTGAATATCTCTGAAACCAGTACTTATATTAATTTCAAGTATTAATGAAGTGTCACTAGCTAATTCCATAGGGCAAATTTACAACTCTGATTTGCATTTTGACATATTTTTGCCTTCTTTTCACTTAGAAAATATCCATAAATAGACATTTATTGAATTGTTTTATAAATATCATGCAAAGAAAAAATTGTGATTTGAAATGTAATTTTTATTTTGCCATAATTATGCCATCTTTTTGCTGCTTAGAAAACTTCTAAAATAATACATTTCGTGGAATAATTCAGGAACCAATGCAGGTATTAGCCTTGTAAGTTAGATATATGAGGATGTGTCCTAAGGAAAGTCCCAAATGTCAAGAGTAATAACTCTTGCTTTTATTTTGTCACATTCTCATTCATTTAGAAAATGACATATTCTTATTGTGCAAAATATTACTGCCTAGGATTTAAACTGCACATAATATTTTTTTTTGTATTTTTTGCATGTTTTCACAAGAAGTCAGAACTTTTGATGGGAATTTTCCCTGCCCGGTTTTGTACAAAATGTTTAAGAACTGCGGCTCTGTACGCCATATAGGTTGAAACAATCAATATTTTGACATATTATGACTTCAGAACATATTTGCCACAATCTGAACCATGCTTTATTTTGATATACATGTACTACACAACATTCTTTTCCTCAGCGGTTAAAACTCCATGGTAACGTGCACCCGGCGCGGTCGGTAAGTAAATGATTACCAGCGGGAATTTATGGTTATAACTTTGGACCGTTCACCGACTTTTTTTACAAAATAATGCCACTTTGTCACGCCGTTTACTCTTGAAGTCATCCGAAATTTTGACATATTTTGTCGTCATTTAATGTAACAATTGACGTTTGAACATTAATGGTCCCGCCTTTAAACGTTCGCGTCATACTGTCCGATTAAAGTCTTGAAGTACGGACAGTAATTAAGTTTTGCCAACTGATGGGTGATACACTTTCACAAACATTTAAAAAGATTAGAAAGACGATGGAAGAAGGTTCAGTTAGCTGGCCACTTGTTTTCAGTTGGTTTAAGCGCTTCATTGAGAGAAAGGAAAGCATTGACAACAAGGACAATACTGGTAGATCAAAGCTAATTTCGTCGACGTTGGTGACGTTCGTCAAACAGACGCTTGAACAGCATTGGCGGAGATGTTTGATATCAGCAGAGGAACTATATTCAACCTACTGACGAAGAATTTAAACATGAGAAAGGTGTGTAAACTTAAATACTATAAAAAATGTACATGTTCTTCCAACTTTATCGTTATTTTTTATCAATATGTGAAACCGCCTGATTACATTTTTTAAAATAACTGCATAACTACATATACCGTATATCCGTAATAAGTTTTGCCGTATTTGAATTAGAGGTGGCGGTTCCTGGCTTTGGTAAGGTATCTCATTCCCCGTACTCGCCAAATTTGACCCCCTTTGACTTTGCCATTTTTCCAAACATCAAAGCTGAGCTGAATGGCCGTTGGTTTGATTCATTACATGACTTACGGACTGTAACTAACAGCATTACGCAGCAGTATGATAGTGACTGGTATCGGGATGTGTTCAGGCAGCAGTGGGTACAAAGATACAAGCGATGAATCGAACAAAGAGGGCAGTATTTAAAAAAAATATGACTTACAATAGAGCGTGACGTCAGGAACGTCGTCATTAACGTTGTTGATGTGCGCCAAGTCGCATAACATGTATTACTTATTTTTGTAATATTTTTTTATTTGTAAATATATTTTGTCCACCAGCGGAAATATTTCTATGTATGACTCATGTAACATTTTGTATGTGAAATTAAATTTGCCAACGTTATCAGCAAAGTCCTAAAACATTTTAAACAACCCTCGTAGTTCTCCTTTTGGCTGTTCAGGCGCAAGATTTACTATACTTATATGGTTTGTCTTCTTCATTTATCAAGTAAACATAGAGCTACCTATTGTCATCAGTATAATATATATATATTTAATAACATTCTTCCCCAATACCTATTTCCCTTCCACCTATACACCCAGATTCAGTCTAAGCACTGGTGGGGATATGAATCGCATTCAGCGATAGCTCTAGTAAACAAAATGTTTCACTCCTCTTTTTCATTCAGTCGCGTATCTTGTTTATTTCGCAGATACGTAGGGCTGGATATTTCAATAAGAAATGAAATTAATTAAAACAATCAATATTTTACAAGTGCGTCAATAGGTCAAATATTTCCTGTGGTGACATATTTCAACGAATATACCTCCGTTCTATCTGCAAGACCTGTTGATATGTGATCTTCTTCGAAAAATATTCGTTAGATAACCACCATGTTAGTGGAATTCAAACCTTTGCACTCCTCTGTTGATTAACAGTGCAATTTGAAATATATACTGAACAATTAAGCAAAGCAATATTTAAATAGTAATATTTAAAATATGAACATTTTTACTGAGAATACTAATATATTGAAAAAAATATGCCAGTCCTTTGAATGAGAAATTTCCATCTATTTTCTGCTTTCAATTTACAAAATCCGTTTCATAAAAAGAATACGGAAATCACACGCGTCATGTGCATAGTGTAAAGATTTTAGATTGTCGCACAACACATTGTCTTATCACATTGACCGGTAACATTTAAACTGTAAACATGAAAAACCGACCAAAGACGCATAAGTTTCAACTTAGAAAATGCAACGTCATCTAGCGGTCATGTCAGATCGACGTTAAGGGCCATTGGAATGTTGTTACGGTGCTAACCAAGTATAACAGAAAGAATAACCGGTAACAAACTTTTAAACAATAACAAATTTTTATTTTTAAACAAAATACTAAATTATTAAAGTACAATTACACAAATGTTTTACAGTACCTTGATTTATTGCAGTCTTAAATAAACTAATAATCTTTTGTGATCCTGGTGAAGAATTAATGTTTAAATCACTGTTGACATATTTTCCACAAATGCCCAAAGTAACTTCTAGTAGAATAATCCCATAAATTGTTTGAAAAGATGAATAATTCCTCACTAAAAATTATGAAAAATAATTCAAAACATTCTGGTAATAGTTAACTGTCACTGAAGAATATTCAATCCAATATTTTTATGACCAAAAATTACTTAAAGATATTGTTTGAAGAAATGCTCTGTATTTTATACACATAAATAAAATACCAGAATATTCTTCAAAATACATCTGCACTAAACGAGTCACAAGAATATTCTAAGACAATTTAGATCCTACAAAATTTTATATGGAATGTTATTTAGATAAAAAATACACAATGCCTGCTTACTGTTACAATTTACTCATTTACATTGCTATGGTGCTTACTGATATAGTAATTTAATATAACTTCATTTGGCTGAATGCCATTGCAATAAAGCGTAATGGTATATCTCAACATGGCTGGACTGTATATTAGCATCGATATTTAAACATTGATCTGTGCTCCCAGATCAAAATACACGATGTAACCACATAATATGAAAGATGTAATCAGCCACTAAGCAAGTTGAAAGTAAGCATAATGTCAAAATTTTACGTCACATTTTGATACCAGGGGGTGCGCGCGTTCGTAGTTTTCACGAATTTCAAAGATAACTGAACTTTTTGGCCTAGGACGGAACTTAATTAGCTGTTGCCTAAACCATTTCCATCAGTTAATTTTCTATACATATTCGGATATCATCGATATCCTTCCGACAAATAATTATTCAAATTACGGAAACACACGATAACTTGAACATAGCGCCACCTGTTGTCAAAATGTGATTTACAATTTTGAATTGACATTATGCTTACTTCTATTTTGCCAAGTGCCATATAACATTTTCTATATTGGATGATCACTTCGTGTATTTTGTTCTTGGGTGCATTTAAAATGAACCAAGGTACCACGGCGTGATAAAATATACCATTACGCTACATTGAACTATCATTCAGTCAAATTAAAATATGATATAGGCATCATGGCATAAACAGTATACAAGTTGTAAATTCCAGCAAGCATGGTTTCATTGTCAACAAGCGTGACGAAAGTGCCAGCATGCATAATGAATGTACCCATAAGCTCTATAGCAGTGTAAGTGAATAAATTGTAACAGTAAGCAGGTATTATGTAATTTTTACCTAAATAACATTCCACAATTTTACACGTAAACTTATAAAATAATTTTCTCAAATGTTCTAAATATAGCCACTATGAATGAGTCATAAGAAGTTAATAGCATATATTCCAGTTTCTTCCAAAACACAGGTCCAACAACTAGGTTATTGATTAGTTTTAAAAATAGAACTGATAATTGCACACATTGACGCATCATATGAAGACATTTTTGACTGCAAAACAGCGAATGAAAAATTACCCTAGCAAAATAGCCGCAACTTAAACGTTCGCCTTTTTCAAGATGACAGTCTTATTACGCTTAAAGCCCTTTGAATAAAAATTATGAGAGAAACATAATTTCTTTCAATTTGTTGATTTAAGTTGAAGTTCTGTCACTTGCATACTTTAATATGTTAAAGTCTTTAGAACTGTTACACGACGGAATTGGAGATGTGCGTTTTCTAGCAGCGCTAATCAAACAAAAAATATCTTCTTATTTTTACTTAAAAAAGTCTTCATCCATTTTTGCCTTACCTTATCCGCCTTAAAGACCAATCAAAATTTGTCTTGATGGTGAATCTGTCTTGATAGCATTGATAGATTGTCTTTTTCCCTAAATTTTAGAGTTTCCTTTTTTTTTAAATTGCTTACTTTGCATGATTTTGACATCATTAAAGTGATTTTGCTGGTGGATTTTACTATATATGGCAATATTTTATTGAAAGTGATCTTATTCGTGGATTTTAATGTATATAGAATATTGAAAGTGGATACAATATTTAAAGCGGACTTTACTGGCAATACTTAAAACTGTTTTTACTGTTAACTGCAATATTTAATTATAAGTAGTCATATTAGCGGAGTTTCTTGTGTATGGCAATATCAAATTGAAATTTGTCTTATAAGCGGATTTTACTGTTAATGGCATTATTAAAGTGACAGTTGTTTTAATAGCAGATTTTATTGTTAACAGAAATATTTGAATGATAGTGGTCTTATTAGTGGAATTATTGCACATCGAATTTTTTTCTGCTAAACTCCATGCCTTTCTTCAGTTTAACTTCCAATCTATTTGTTTTTGTCTTTAAACATTCAGAGATACCGAACTGATATTAGCTTTTCAAAATTATATCGAAGGCAATATTAAGAGTAGACGGGCGATTCTTTTTTCCTCTTAAATTGTATATAGAATCAGTAAAATATTAACGAGTTCAATGGACGCGGTACAGACTTTTATAAAGCAATAAAGTAATCATTAGCCTTTAAATTGTAACATGAGCAATGTTACTGGATTGCCTTCTACGTTCTTCTGCTCTGAATTTTACTTGTGTACCAGAGCATCTTGTGTGCTTTAAAAATACTTAATAACTACTAGTCGCTTATAAAGACATCATGTGTAAAATCAATGAAATGAAGACATGTAGGCACTGTCCGCTGCCCGCCTATTCAAAATTATTTTCAAGTTCGATCATATTTTTTTTAAAGTGCAATGTAAATTGTTCTAAGAACTCCTTACACTTTATAAGGTGTTTTACTACATACTTTCAAAAATACCAGTCATTATATGTAAAAGAACGCAAAAACCTGTTTGCACCTTTTAGAGCCGCCAAGTTTTTTGCAACACGTTGCTCAGAATTTGGTTCCCTTCTTCGCTCAACGGATTTGGTGGATATCACACAACAATATATTAACTACATTCAAAGGATTATTGTTTTGAAAATGCTCATTTTCAGAAAATTGAAACCCTTCAAAAGTTTTTTATACGTACAGTGGAGAATTAAAGTTCCCGACGCCTAGAATCCTTTGAGGTTAATGAACACTTTGTATTTTATCCGATTACAAATACTAAACAGGTTAACAAAGAATTTAATGTGGTAAAAAAAATTTATGTGTAAACGTGTGTACCATTGTGGATACTTTCAGCTATTATTCATTAATATAAATTCATTTTGAGCCTCGAAACCTCACCTAAAGTGGCGTGAAAAGTGGGTGGGGTAATTACCTATAAAAGAGTTTTGAAGTCAGTTTAGGAGCTCTAGATCACTAACAGAAGAATAGTTGCTAGTATTTATAGTGCTATTTCATTAATCTTACTTGATTTGAAGAACACATGTTTGTCAAAATAATTTGTACATACTTCGACTGAGTGTACCTATATTATAAATTTAGGAGCTGGGTAAATACATCACTTCACTATGGCAGTTCTGAATCAGTTGCGCGTATTCCAGATAAAAGTATTAAAGTAAATATCTGTAATATCACATGCGGCGATGGTGGTGACAGTAAAAGCGTTGGAAATATTTTGTTAACATAAAGGTCCAGAGTTCAAATCAGGCTGCAGTGAAAATATTTTATTAAATTCTATTTTGACTTTTATAATCATTTTTTAAGTAAAATATTATGTTGTTTTAATCTCACGGCATCTAAATATATAATTTATATAAAAAAAATATGTCAAAAAATGGAGTACAGCCTCTTTAATTACAGTGTGAAATATTCAATTTAATTACAAGATTATTCTTCCATGAATATTCCGAAATACAGGAATGAAAATAATGACAATGCATACTGTGTTTAAGAAAAAAGAAATTAAATTAGAATATGGTTTGCTGTTGAAATGATGCGAATTCAAAAGAAATTTGCTTGAAGCATTGAAAAATTGGCTGTATTTTGATACGTCCACGTTTGTATATTAGGCATTGATCTTTGCTTAGAGACCACAGGATTCTAGTTAAAATAATATTTAGCTGACAGGTATTCAGTGGTTCAAGTGACCTCTGTATTCCTAATGGTGGTAAATAATCAAAAATGTTAAACAATATAATAAGACTAATTTATATGTGTTTCTTACAAACAATATTGCTGCAAATGATACAGTTCACAGCTTGGAAGACTGAGTTGAGATAGTCTATTATTTTGTAACTTTTAGAGGCATGGAGGGTCTCCAAATCCACGTTCACCTAGAAAAGCGTGTGAATAGAAGGTATACTGGTGCCTATTTCTGTGTACCATCCTGCACTAATTCTAAAGGTAGATGTAACACAATGGGGGTGAAATTATTCTTTTATTCCTTGCCTAAAGATGACGGGTGAAAGTTGTTTTTTTTTCTGAATGCATGCTGAAATAACTTTCACCTGTTTTCAGGCCTAAACTAGAATTTCACATAATAAAAATTCTTTACGTAAATACAAAGTACAGCAGCCAATCTTCGGTGCACAAGATGATTTTTTGCAACCCTTATTGAAAAAGGGCATTTTACCTTTCAATCGACGGATTGTTGATAAAAAGAAATGGTCCACGAGAGAGCATAAAACAGGTGCGCGATGACGTAGTATCCTACCATTGAAGTATGTGCATTCAGTATTATGTACATTCAAGTAAATCATGTTGTCGGCTCAAAAACTATGTGCATCCTGATGGGGAGGCATTATATATCTAAGTTATGTACTTAAGAGGAAATTCAAGAACAGTGACAACAAACAAAAAGTGACAATGCAGGCTTGGTGTGATTTATTTTCAGACCATCCATGAACCTATGAAACAGTTGCCACCTCGAGAGCATTTCCTTACATGCAATTCCAGTTTCATTACTAGCTGTTTTGTATCCAAAGATTCCCCAAAGATTGGAGGATAAACAACGCTTTGATTAAGTGTAGTGAAGCATTTTAGGCCTTCTCGATAGAACTTAACAATTGCTATACATTTGAGCCTGAAAATCTGTTTAAAGTTGACAACAACAGTATCGCATTTTGCATGTAAGTGAATGGAAAATTATCGCATGATCTTTTAATAGTTTTGAGCAATGTGTATAAATGTATGTACTCTTACAAAGCATATTTCCTTACCATTTTAGGTGTTCAAGTGCAGACGCCGCCAAAGACAAGCAGAAGTAGAATAGTATCACGGTCTGTGTGAAAGACTGGCAGACCAAAGTGCAAAAGACGATTCAGTTCCCAGATGTCCCTAGCAATCATGACTATGATAAGACTAGCTCATCTTCATTTTGAACATTCAGCCATGAAACAAAGTTGCTAGACATGCAGGAAGAAAATGCTCTTCTTAAATCAAAACAGTAACGTCTAGAAAATATCAAAGATATTGATGATAAATTTCAGCTCCAAACAAACTTGCCAAATTATGCTGATTTTTTTTCAGCGATCTGTAATTTCCTTGAAGCGACTGACGCACAGAATTTTGCTTATCGTTTTAACCATGGATAAAATGTAATACTATGCTGCTATTCGCGATAAAAAACTGAAGAAAAAATTGAAATCAGCAGGATTAAAACCCATGCCCCGTTCGGCCAGTAAAAGATACAGCGTTGTTCCAAACCTATTGAGCCACAAAAGATTGTTATCATCGTTTGTCAAATTTAATAATAAAAAGTATTGTTTTACTGATAAAAGTGTATAAAACTTATTATTATGATGTGTTTCTTCAGACAAATAAATAAAATTGCAAAGTGATGCATTCAAGGGTGATGTGTGTACCTGTAACATGCAATAACATGTATGATCAACATAGTTTGCATTTTATCAAATAGAGATGATCTGGCTGTGACAAGCTATGTGTACTCGCATTCTTACACCCAAACACCGGCAGAAAACCATACTTTGCAACACTAGTATCTCCGACATTTGCAAGCCATTGTTGAAAGAATTTAATTCAATGCAGAACTGTCATTGCTATGGCAACCAGTAGATCATTTAAAAAAAAAATATTCTTGACTGAAACTACTTGGCCCAGATCTCTGAAATTTAGTGTTAGGCATCCTTATGAGAAATTTGATGGTCTTCCTGTCTCAAACCACAATGCCTAGGGCTAAGAAATTTTGTAAATCATCTAGAAGTCCTTTACCAAGATTGTTCAAATTATGCCATCGGGTCATAATTGACGCCGCCCTAAGTGTAAAATATAAAATATTTGAAAATCTTCCTGTCGTCAGATGCAATAAGCTCTAGACTTTAGATATTTAGTATGTGGCTTTGTTAGGCTTATATCTACAAAGTTGCCAAAATTATTTCCAGGGGGTTAAAATTGGCCCTGCCTAAGGGGCTTCTTGATTTACTTTGAATTATATAGGAAATTCTTTTAAAATCTCTTAAACCACTAGGCCCAGAGCTTTAAGATTTAGTACATAGCAATTTCTAGTGAACTTTGTTCCTGTGGTCAAAACTGAACCTTCCAAGGGTCACTTGATTTACATTGAGTTATATAAGAAAAACATTAAAAAACTTCTCCTCTGTAACTGCATGGCAAAGAGTCTAGAATTTAGAATGTAGCATTGTGTAGTTGACTTGTGTATAAGACTGTTCAAACTATTTCCCAGAAGTCAAAGGTGGTGACACCCTGATCGCTTTATTTATGTCAAATATGTGTAAAATATAGAATTTTTAAAAATCTTGTCAGAAATTGTTTGTAGACTGTAGAACTTACATTTTGTTTGTTACATTGCATAGCTGACCTCTACAAAAATTTTCAGTTCAATTTATATGTCACTAGAATTATTATAAAATTCATGATGGGGCAGCTTATTCAGAATTTAGTGAGATATTCAGTACACTGCTAATGATGGGAAAACATTAGACAAATGATTATCACCCTTCTTAATGTTTATCTTTACTTTTATGTCCTTTTTTCATTTCCCCTTCCCGCTGACATGCATTTGTTTAACCTTGACCTCAGAGGTCAAAAAGCAATGTCAATAACTTCCTTATCAGTAAATGGATTTACTTTATGTTTGAACACAACACCACTTTGGACAAGACCTTCAATCTGAGATAAATTTATAACACCTTCACCTTTAATGGCTTTGATCACAAAGTTGCAATCGTCAAAAAACTTCTTGTGAAGGCTCTGATCTGGTCACATATATCTTTTTTCCCTTGACCCTTTAATGACTTTTACCTTTGTGTCAGATTGTTTGAAGAATAAAACACTTCTTTCGAAGGAACTGCAATTTATCTTCATCTGGTCCTCAGCTCAAAGCTCAAAGCATCACTTCGGGGGCATTGTCATATTTCAATGACAGTTCTTGTTTTGTAGAAAATGAGTAAAATTGCACAAGTCTTTTTTGGTCTATGCTGTAATCTCGATTTAACTGTGGGTAAATGTTGTGGCAATAAATAATTGGAGTGAGCGGGTCTGAATTACTTATACATATTTTGTTCAGTGTTTAATTTGGCTTGAAAAATGCTGTATATACCTGACGTGGGACGCTTTGAAATAGTAGTTACACTCGACTCCTGTAGAACATATAATAAAAAAGGTAATTTTTAATTTTGCTTTATCCCACTTCTAGTTTTCTCCGTATTTTATAATATAAACTGTAATTACATTTTTGTGATGTTGACATACGTCTGCAGAGTGCTGTAAGATTTCAGAAAATTTGCTTGGCAAAAAACGTGGAAACGATACTTAAAATATTGCTAAGTTCATTTCCTAAAAACAATGGTTTAGTGAATATGACACTTAAAGAAAAAGGCGAGGAATGGCAATCACAAAAAAATAGAAAATTCTGGGAAAATGCACCTTAAAAAAGGATTGTCATTCCCTATGCAAACTGGACCTTTGAACCCGCCATTTAGATCTTGAGCTGTCTCATTTAGCAGCTCTCAGGACCTTCAGTCCTTTGATTTTCATTTTGTTTTCCCTGTATTACAAACTATCTATGATTATTTGGCTGCAGTTAGAAGTTGTTGATTCTACCATCAAACTGAATTTTAATGCAGAGAAAAATAAAAGTACCTGCCATTCAACAAGTTTATTGGCAACACGTCCAAATAGGTTTTACTGATAAATATTGATACCATAGGGAAACTCCATCACTGAAAGACAGGAGCTCGGTGGGGAAAATTACATATAAAATCTGGTGTCTCCTCCATCTGCAGCCCAAACTGCCACACATCGGCTCTTCATGCTACATATTAGCAGTATGATGGTACGTATCGGTATCCTGACCCACTTATCATACAAAGCACTTTCAATGTCACACACTTTGTTAACATTATGGCATTCTCTTACCTTACCGCCTAAAACGTCCTTCAGATGATCAACTGGTGAAAGGTCCGGCTTTTGTGTGGGCCATAGAAGCACGTACATGTGTTTGCCTCGCTGAGTGACGACGTTCATTACCTTGTTGGAATTTACCGAAGTTCTGTTTACGAAACAAGGTACCCTCACTGGCATGGCATGATGATCACATCACAATATCTCTGCTGCATTTTAAAGGTTCCAGGAATGTTGGCAAGATCTGTTTTGCTGTAATAGTAAATTTTACCCCAAACCATGACGTTACCAACCCCTCATCGGTAACCCATGTTGACCTTTTAAGAGTAAAGCTTTTAATTCTATCTAATCCACACGCAAATCGTACCATCAGCATGGGATATGGTAAATATGGTAAAGCGAGTTTTGTCGGAGAACAAAACATCATTCAACTGATTATGAGACAGCGCCGATGAAGCCAGCCGAACACGAAGCCAACCGAACATGTGTCAACGAAATTCCGACGCAAAGTCGAAGTCTGTGAAACCGTGCAGCCCACGATCAATTCGATGACCACAGTCATACAATCTAGTCATACAATCTAGTTTCGGTTGTATTCCTTTTACAGCTTACTTCCGGTTAGATATAAACTTGCAGCGTCCCGATGAAGTCACTACGTAGCGATTCTCTTGAGATGCCGTTTGATGCGGTCTGCTTGTTTGTTGTCTGTTAGCGTCACAACCTTCAGCTGAATTCTAGTCTTTAGGCGACATGAAAGACTCGTGTACATTAAAAAGCGATTCCTCTTACCGTCATGTCAGGCTCAACATTGTTAGTATATGGGAAGAGTTCAATGACCCTGTGGCAGGACCATTATTGACCACATGCTCATAATTTGAACAAAACTTGGTAGAGGACTTCTAGCTGATGTTCCATGCAAAAAGAATTTAGCTCTAGATCTTATGGTTAAAACATGAAGATTTTCAATTTTTTTCTACATAAGCTTTTGTAAAATAAATTTCTTTCCCCATTGTCTTTTGGTTTCAGACAAGTAAATTTAGATTAAGAAGAAGAGTTAAATCAGGTGACTCTGTGACAGGGTTATGAATGATCCCAGATGCATAATTTGAATAATCTTAGTAGAGGACCTCTAGATAAACCTTCATGCAAAATACCAAAGCTCTAGGCCGTGTGGTTTCAGATTTTCTTTTTTTATGTAACCAGAGTTCTTGATATAATTCAAATTCTTTGAACAACTTTGGTAGAGCTTTTTAATTCAAATGTCCCCTATATATGCATATAACACAGTTACTTATGAAAATATTAAAAAAAACAGGGGCTGTTTAAAGAAACAAACACGTGTTGTAATATTTCAGGGAAACGGAAAGAATGATTGCAGAAAATAAAAGACAGGATGAAAAAGCATTGGATTTAAAGAATCTTGAATACAAAGAGAAAGAAGCGGAAAGAATGCATCAAGTAAAAATGGCCGAACTTGAACTCGAAAGGTATGATGGTGAAATAAATCTTGTTTTTTTTTACAGTCTTTAGAACCGAAAATCCAAATCAAGCATCGAGATCGACATGAACATTTATTTATTAATGAGTCAACGCTGACGTACACACATATTCGGATCATATACAGGAATGAAAGCGCAATTCCTTAATAGGCCCACATGCTATCCGAAAGTATTCGCTTCGACATGATGACTACCTTCATGCATTGTCATTATAGATGAAGTAAAAAACGTTTAGATTCTTAGATACTGAATACAGCAACCGAAATTTAGTTTAAAGGGCACCAAAAGTCAGAAAAGTCGATTAAATATTTTCAACTCTTTCGTAAAGGTATTTCATAAAAAAAATGGAACGTATATCTTCAGACTGCAAATGCAAATTTTTAATGATTTTTTTTAAGTCAAAGTTGTAAACTGACCCCAATAGAATGATGATCCCCTGGATTTTGTTTTATATAGAATAGTGACCCCTTTCTATAAAATATTGACACCCCTTATAAAATAATGACTCCCATTCAATCTATAAAATATTGACCCAAATTGTAACAGACTCTATATCAATTCAAGTCACTGTCGTGTTTCTATTGGTTATAAATGTTGTTGTTGATAATGCTGCTGCTGCTACTTCCGCTGCGTCTACAGCTGACACAACAGTTGTATAATTTAGAGGCCCACTAAGAAATAAGCATACATCTATTGAAAATGGAATTTAAAATAGTTTTTATTTAAATTATCATTATTAATCTTTAAGAGAACAAGAAATGTTTGAAAAACATACATGCCCCCAGCAGCACCTAATTGCTTGTGGTTGCGCCAGAGCGTTCTCTAGTTATTGATCAGAAACCGTTTTTAGGATCAAGGTCCATGTGGCCTTGGCCTTTGACCTAATGACCTCAAAATCAATAGGGGTCATCAACTGGTAATGACCAACCAGCATACCAAGATTGGTGAACCTAGGTCAAAGCGTTCTCTAGTTATTGATCAGAAACCATTTTTAGGATGAAGGTCCCTGTGAGCTTGACCTTTGACCTTATGACCTCAAAATCAATAGGGTCATCTACTGGTGATGACCAACCAGCATACCAAGTTTGGTGAACCTAGGTCAGAGCGTTCTCTAGTTATTGATCGGAAACCGTTTTTAGGATGAAAGTCTCCGTGATCTTGACCTTTGACCTAATGAACTCAAAGTCATTTACTGGTGATGAGCAAACAGCATACCAAGTTTGGTGAACCTAGGTCAAAGCGTTATCTAGTTATTGATCGGAAACCGTTTTCAAGATGAAAGTCTCTGTGATCTTGACCTTTGACCTTATGACCTCAAAGTCAATAGGTGTCATCTACTGGTGATGACCAACGAGTATTTCAAGTTTGGTGAGCTTAGGTCAAAGCGTTCTCTAGTTATTGATCGGAAAGCGTTTTTAGGATGGTCCCTGTGAGCTTGACCTTTGACCAAATGACCTCAAAATCAATAGGGTCATTTACTGGTGATGACCAACCAGCATACCAAGTTTGGTGAACCTAGGTCAAAGCGTTCTCTAGTTATAGATCGGAACCGTTTTTAGGATGAAGGTCCCAGTGAGCTTGACTTTTGACCTAATAACCTCAAAATCAATAGGGGTCATTTACTGGTGATGACCAACCAGCATACCAAGTTTGCTGAACCTAGGTCAATGCGTTCTCTAGTTATTGATCGGAAACGAAGTGTCTACTGACGGACCGACCGACAGACCGACATTTGCAAAACTATATGCCCCCTCATCTTCGATGAGGGGCATAATTATAACAGAAGATATACCTATGTCGTTTTAAGGTTACTATAGAAAAAACGATATTTAGGTTAAAGGATAATTTAATTTTGTTTATAAACAGTGAATTTTCATCTTTTATTAGTCATCTGAAATGATTCTGGTTATGTTCTTGATATAAATTGAAATTGCCCAAATTTCTTGTCCAATCAAAGAGGCCAGTTTCAATTCAAATCTTAAAAATATATCCCACAAAATATTCTGTATGAAAAAATATG
Organism: Cyclina sinensis; assembly: GCA_012932295.1. Taxonomy (NCBI): domain Eukaryota; kingdom Metazoa; phylum Mollusca; class Bivalvia; order Venerida; family Veneridae; genus Cyclina; species Cyclina sinensis. Next base: position 5,334,713 of record JAAONU010000017.1, read on the forward strand.
CGACTTATTTATGAACAGCGTGTGAAGAAATCTAGGGTAAAAAAACTTGGTCATATGAACAAATATAGATTTCAACTTTGACCTTAACCAATAGTTATATTAATTTCTGGCCGTTTTCCTGTTTCTTAAAGCCTAATACTCAGGGGAGCGATATAGGGCCATCAGGGCCCTCTTGTAGTAATTTAATAGCCTAATATCTAAACAGACGATTTGATGTGTTGTGATGTGATGTGTTGTTTTACCAAAGCCCTGGGACTTCTTGTTACAATTGTATTCCATATATTTTCAAATAAAATGTTCTTTTGTTTTATCAAAACATCCTTATTATGCATAAAGCCTGCCCATGTTATTTTTTGGTGATCTCTTTTGACCTAACATTAGACTTTAATCCTCCCGAATCACCGATTATCGGAACTAGCAATAAAAAATGGCTTTACTTTAATTTTCAACGATAATGCTTTATGTAGGTGGTGCAAGCAAGTTCTATTTTTTGCTTGCATTTGCAGTAACAACTATACTAAGAAAACACATTTAAATGCTAAAAAGAGGTGTTATGGTCATTTGAGACATTACTCTGTATCAAAAGTTCATGTTCCTGCTTAAACTGAACGCTTTTACTCGGACAAAGATAAACCAGTTCAAACTCCACAACAGTATACAAACATTTCATTAAATTGACAATGGATTATTTTTGATAGTTCAAATATTTGGTGTGTTAAAAGATCAAAAAAAATCCCAGATTATAACAGGGGTCAGTGTTAAAAGAAAACAGTTCTACAGGTTAGCAATGCTTTATTTTGTCTTTGGAGTCATGATAAAATTAGGTTGGGTGTCATAACATTTTGACGGGTGATATTGTTATGATCCCCCCTAATATAAATATGACCCCTGGTCATGATGTTATGACCCGAAATCATAACATTTTAACTCTCGGTCATAATATTAAGGTTCAATTTTAATTGGATAACTTTTTTAAGCAATAGTGACCGAGAGTCGTTATTATATACACCCATCCATTCTCCGCAAGTAACTGCCAACTTTTCTCATATAAAGAGACGTGGTCGTAACGCGGGCTCGAACCGACCACCCTCTATGAGTGTAACCACTCGACTACGGAGGCGTGTCTTTGACTTAGTTAAAAAAGTTATCCCGACTATAATCCCATTGCCTAATGGATCACTGACTATTAACGGCGGTAACCTAAGAAATCATTCTAAATAATTGTTTGTTTGTTAGTTGTTGCTCTTGTTCCTGTCGCCTCGTTAGTACTAGACTATACAGCCTCTACATGAACAAGTTTTTAAACTTGATCTAGATACCAAGTTACTAGTGACTCAAGTTTGGTGAAGATCGCTTAAAATGTGATTTCTAAATCAATCACATATTTTTTGTCTAAGATTTGACCTCCTGACATAGTTTCGACCCCAAATAACCCAGTTTCAAACGTAACCTTAACATCATTAGATAATTCATTTTGACAAAGTTTCCTGGGTATCAGAGAAAAATTGTGACCTTTTTTTGACCCCACCCAGACTTGACCTAGATTTTATTAGGGTTAATATTGATATTGTGAGCAAGTTTGGTGATGATCGAGCCAAAAATGTGGTCTGTCGTTCAAGTGGCTTGCCAGGCTTCTCTGACGTAGGGCGACGAAATAATGGTCGAAAAACAAAGGTAGTGATAATTAGATATTTATAATACACTGCTCAAATTAATTAAAAGAGCGCCCATATAATCTATAAAATACCATACGCGTTGAGTAGATTTATGAAAATCTTCTACAGAAATAACAAAATCGTTCTTTTTACAAAAGCAAATCGGCATTTTCATCGCCAACAGGCACATTCTTGAACAGAGACAGTGTCCAGCATATGGACACTATCAAATATAGTTTGAAAGGTGGTCTTACAGGAGAACAACCAATGTCTGTAAAAGCAGATTCAGGCCTGGAAACGTTTCTAGTCTGTGTAAGTTATGAGTGTATCCCCCTCGGGCGTTTAGGCACTGTCTGCATGGTCTGGTCATATTCCTGATGACACGACTGATCATATCCTGTGGTTTGGTATCTCATTCTGCTACAAGAGCATGAGAAAGCTCACGGACGTTCTGCACAGGGTTCGACGCGAAGAAAGTCTACGAGACAGCATGTCCCAGACAAGCTCTATAGGGTTTAGATCGGGAGACCTCGCTGGCCAGTCTATGACCTCAATACCTTCATCATCAAAGAAGTTCCGGACGATTCTTGCAGTGTGTACTCTAGCATTATCTTGCACTAAACGAAAAGTTTAACCTATTACACCATCATATGGCCTAACAATTTGTTCTAGGATCTCGTCTCGATATCTCAGGGCCGTCGGACTACCTCCTGGAATCACATAAAGGTCTGTGCGCCCGTCAACGAATATCCTGCCCACACCATTACTGACCTACCACTAAATCTGTCATATGGAATAATGTTACATTCCGCATACCTCTCTCCTCGGCGACGCCACACCCTAACACGCCTGTCACAGGTCGAAACATGGTAGCGGCTCTCTTCTGTGAAGAGCACAGATCGCTAGTGGCGCAGTTGCCAAGTGACGTGTTTCTGGGCAAATTCTAAGCGAGCTCTCCGGTGAGCTACTTTCAGAACTGGTCCTCTGGCAGGTCTTAGGGCATCCAAACATTCTTCATGAAGACGATTTCGGACAGATTGAGTGGACACACGAACCCCTGTAGCTTGCCGGAAGTCAATTTCATTGCCAGTAGCAGTACACTGACGATTTCTGAGGGCCAAAGTTCTCAGATACCGGTCCTGACGAGGTGTTGTAATGCAGTGACGACCTTGCCCAGGTCTTATTGTGAATTCTCCAGTCTCCTGATAACGATTTCACAAACTGGCAATAACGCTTCGAGAAACGTCTGGAACGGTGGCCACCTCACGTTGCGTATATCCATTTTCGATCATCTGCACTGCCCGAGCAACATCAGTAGTTGCTAAATGACGTCGCACACCCTGGACCGTTGTCAAAAGAGCAGATACAGTAAAAAGTTGCAATAAAACATTCCCTTTTGTCAAATGTGCTATCGTGAACGAACTGTACACATGCAAAAGTCTAAATCTTATTCGGGGGTTACACAACGAAAAGAAAAAAAAATACGCATGCTTTGTAAATTTATTGTAAAGTGCACGGATTTCTCGAGGATATTGACCGTCGATACCTCCAAACGAAATTTGCAGCGAATATCTAGTATGGTGGGCATTTTAGGCCATAACATATTTGCGCTCCTTCAATTAATTTGAGCAGTGTACTTTCAAAGGAGAGAAATTAAAGCCAAGCAGACACGGCGACAGCGCCTAGCCACTCATGCAAATGACAGACTTAGAACGTACCATCCACATCCCCAAAATAAGATTGCTTCTAGCACTCTTATATACGGTCCTCCACAATGAATGACACTCTGCCTGGTATGAAAGCCGCACACAAACCTATTATGCATTGAGGTAACCCTAAATGATAATTACACTGAAGTGTTTGTTATTGATATTTCAATTAGTTTCAGTGTGTGGGGCGTTTAAATGAACAAAACACGCAAATTTGTGAATGCAAAAACATCACTATGCAAAGACTGGTGAGAAATTTAGTCTACGTAAATGATTAAAAAGTGATTTGCTTAAATATTTGGTTGGAGTTGTCGTTGATTCAGCGTCTTCTGTCGTATCGCATTGTCGCACGTAGCTTCGTGTTGTCGAATGTCGTATCGCATTATTGCAATGTCATATCGAATTGTCGCGATGTCACTTTGCTTGTCGGGTGTCGTTTTTAAAACACGACGGGCGACATTATAAATGGCACTAATAGGATTCCGTAATCCTTTTATATTAATACCAAATATCAAAGCAATTCGATATTTTTTACTTTTCGACTATTAAATTTTTCGTCGTCCGACGTCAAGGAAGACTAGGAAGTCACTTGAATGCACTCTTTCTTTGTGCGGTAGCATAACAGCGCATCTTAAAAAAAACAGCTTTACCGCTGAGGCCGATGTATTTGTTGGTTGTTGTTTTTTCCCAGTTTTATGTTCCTCCAGCCTATTTCGGGTCACTAAAAGTCATTTAGTTCAGCTTTACATGGTAGAGGAAGACCCCAGGTGCCCCATTCGGGCAATTTTCTGGCTCAAGCGGGCACCTTGGTAGAACCACTGACTTTCCTCAAGTTAGCTGGTTGGCTTCCTCAAATACAAGTTCTTGACCCTGGTAGGCCTCGAACTTACAGCGGTGAGGGGCAAGTGATTCGGAAACCTTAACCACTCGGCCACGGACCCCCCTTAGCTTAGGCCGAATTACACATCCTTTTTTAAATACTTAAGCACTTTTGTAAGCGTCGGGGTGAAAAGATAACGCACTGGCTTTTTAAAGCGGATAGTTCTCACCAAAGGGATAATGTTTCGCCGTATCGAACCTTTGCCAGTAGAAACATATTACCTAATGGAATGAGGATACATAAAGGAATCCTTTTGAAACTTGAAACTCCTGCAACTTTCAAGGTACAAGGGGAAGCATACTTAAAACATAGACCACGAAACCATTGCTTGAAACGTGCGTGACTTTTTTCGTTTAGAACATGTTTTAGATCTAAATCGTTTTGTTACCTACCGGTATAAAGGTATCATGCTTCAAGTACTTCAACAGTTTATTTTCCAAGATTTTCCCAGATTCGGTGAGATAGTACCTTTAACTGCCTCATAACTTATTGACATCGCCTTATGTTACGCATACATATATACCTGCTTTACAATATAATGTTGATAGTAACTGTCATTTTGTCCGAAATTTTAGAAAAAAAAAAACATTTTGTAATTGCATTTTAGTTGTTGCACTAATTCAGTAATATTATGAGCTCGTGGGGTCATTATGAAAAAATGACGATAAAATAGTTCATTTTCTGGAGTGCAAGATTGTAAAACAAGCCAGTTCCGTCGTGGGAGAAACAATGTTTTAGGCCACCCCTGAAAGTGATATCAAATACCCTTAACCCTCTTTATGTTACCTATATGTATTGAGGAGGCACCGTGGTCCAGGGGTAGAGCGCAGGGCTCCGGATCCGGAGGTCGCGGGATCGAATCCCGTCAGAGGCGAGATTCTCTCACGATCTTCACATCCCTCCACGCTGCGCGAATACTGGTATGGAACCAAGGAAGCAATAATCGAGCGTGATGAATCTAAGTTGTAAGAACTTGTATTGCAATCGATGTTAAATAAATGAGTCTAAACTAAACTATATGTCACTCACATATACCTTCAAAAATAGGCAAAAAGGGTATAGGATAGCCCAGTGGTTTATTACCTGTGATGCTCTTCGTCGTTAGCAATTATTCAAATTTCAGTGTATTGTTGAAGACATCCTTCTTGGATATGGGGTAGTTATGTCATTTTTAGGCGATTTAAGTAGAAAAAGTCAACTATTATATCGATATAAGAAAAAGGTTAAACAAAGGGCCATACGCATTTATGTATGGTTTGTAGGTAACTTGGAAGAACTATACTCTTAGGTGGAGTTTGAGGTCACTGGGTCAAGATCAAGGTCACTAAGATAGTTTTCTCTACTTTTTGTCATATAACCTTTATTTATTGATTGATATTTTAAAATATTTGGTATATAGACACCTTGTATGAACCTCTAACATTAAATTGGGGTCAATGGCACCGAGGCAATAAATAGTTATATCTACTTGACCTCAAAAAGCCTTCATTTATAGACCAATATCTTTGATAAATGGTTGGTAGGTTCCTTGCATAGACGTCTTCTCTTAAGTGGAGGTTGAGGTCACTGGGTCAAGGTCAAGGTCACTAAGGCTAAAAATAGTTTTTTCTACTTTTTGTCATAGAGCCTTATTTATTGATTGACATTTTAAAAAATGGTATTTAGACACCTTGCATGAACCTCTTCCATAAAATCATTAAATTTGGATAAAGGACACTAAGGCTAAAATAGATCTATTTTACCTCATAGAGCCTTCATTTATAGACAAATATATTTGATATTTGGTATGTAGGTTCCTTGATTAGACCTCTACCCATAGATGAAGTTTGAGGTCGCTATGGCAAGGTCAGTGCATCTAATTACAGATTTTTTTCTGTCATAAAACCTTTATTTATTGACTGATATTTTAGGTATTTGGTTTGAAGGCACCTACAAATCTTCAATGAGATAATGTTACACTGCTTCTGATGTTTGCATAACAGCAAATATACAGACAAAGTTCTCAGGTAAAAGATCCAGGGCCATCATGACCCTCTTGTTTTTCACTTGACATGGTGTAATGTGATCTTGACTCCGATTGGACCTTACTTTTAAGTTCATATGTCAAAATGCAGACCTCTGATTGCCATGGCAACCAATAGATATGCCGTTGAATTGTATATGAAAAACTTTAAAGATTATCGTCTCAAAACCTTATGTCTGATTTCAATTTAATTAAAGAGGTATGTTCCATGGGCGAAGAGCTTTCAAAATTGTTCAAAAAATAATTCCATGCTAAACTGATGTTACCATGGCACCAAGAATATTATACTGAATTATATAGGAAAACTATAACATCTTCTTTACAAAAAGGTCTAGAGTAAAGATAATTTGCATGAAGTATTGCCTCGTAAACCTTTTCAAGAGATGTTCAAATTATATCCCAAGCAGTCAATGTAGCCCTGTCCCGGGGCTTATCAGTTTTGCATAGACACTTATAGCAGTTAATATTAGGGATGTAAGTGAACGTTCGAACGTTCGAATGTTCGGACCCGATGCCGAACGTTCGAGTGTATTTATGGCATTCGAATGCTCAGGAAGAATCTCTATATATTTTGTTTTCATCACAAAACTAAATCATAAAGTTTTGAAGAAGTAAGAAAGGCGTTGTAAGTAGTTGAATCACACCTATTGTTGCTTTAACACCCATGTTAACACCTCTGGTCAGACTACCGTAATTATGCGTCGTTGGCGTTGTTGGTGGCCTGTGCTTTAAGCAAGCTTCACCTACAATGGGTAAGACAAGAGATATTGGTATATCTGTGTCAGAGTGTCGAGTTAGGGGTCAAACTTGGAGACAGAATGATTGTTTAACAGAAAGAAACTAAATAAACGAACGTGTCAGTCAGTTATTGCCGCTAACCCCAATTTTATTTTATTATACTGGGTCGATTTCTGGTTGTTTTATTCTCTCGCAAATTCTCTAACAGTTCACGCCATATCGCTACTATTCAGTTAAAATGTAAATGATACTTTCCATACCTGCTCTTGGTCTTATTTTCTTTTCTTTTCGACCTTCTAAATATAAAGTAAAATCGAATGGGGATTTACCAAATAAGCATACCGGATACCGAGAAATACACCTTGTGTCAAGGAATTGGAAACACTCGGATCTTATCCAGTTAACCAGGTCTAGAAGCAATCTCCTGGCAGTGATCACCCCTTCACTCTTGCCTTAAAATAGCTGGATTTCAGATTTTTTTCTCTATTTTGTTTAATTATAATTGGAATTGCATCGATTTAACATGACTGGATGAAATTTAAAAAAAGTAACTTGAAAAAACAAACAAAAACAGTTTGTTTATTTATTTTCGACCATTATCAACGGCATGCCTGTCGGCAGTGATTATTGTACTAAAAGGAAAGTAACTGCTTCGTGGAGTTTGGTCGAGAAGTTCAGTGAAAATTGAGTATGAGTTATTCGAACGTTTGAACGTTCGAATGCAAATTGATCCGAACATTCGAATGCTAAAATGAACAAGTTTTGGCATCCCTAGTTAATATATCAATTATCTAAAACAGGTATAAAGTCATCAGATTTAAACGTATGAGACATATGAACATTGTTTCTCACTTTAATGTGCTGAAATTTGACTTTTATTCCAATCTCACCTTGAAGATTAAGGTCAAAGGTCAAGTGTTTTAAACCGTTATAACTTCATTATTTTTTTATGCTATGACCTTCATACTTGGATGTCAGATATATCTGAATATTGTCTTTCATTTGACAGATGTATGACCTTGACAACAATTTGAATTTGGCCATTAAGGTCAAAAGTCATTTTAAAAATGTTTTATTATTTAAATGATGGTCTTCAGATTTGGACATATGCTTCATTTGATTTGTTTTCATTTGACATACTGAAATTTGACCATGACCCCTTATTGACCTTGTCTTTCTCCAATAAAGCACTTATGCATCACTAGCATATGATGTTATATTATTAAGTTACCTAGCTACAAGATTTATTTAGCATCATCGCTTGACAAGTTTCTTGCAGCCGATAGCCCTCAGCACTTTATAAGCTTTAATTTATCCAAGTAGAAGTGGCTGTTAAACACTTGCCATGTAATGCACTTTAAAAAATGATTAGATTGTTTTCCGATAGGAAGGTCAAATTTTACAACCTTAAAGAAGTGTCATCTATGGAATTAAAAACTTCCTAAAATAAACTCTAAAACAGGTGAAAAAAATCTTAATTGTAAGTTTTTTTTACCTTTGTTAGATAATTTAGTCACACAAATAAATTTTCTACTTTTTTACTAGCCCATCATCCATCCGTTAGTATATTATCCATGTAAAGGGATTTTAATATAACAGGTCGCACATGTTTTTTATACGTAAACGACAGAGATTTCTAAAGTCAATGTCAGATATCATTGTCTAGATAATAAAGAATACTGCAAAAAACAAAACTGGAACAAAAGTTCAGCAGGTAGATTTAATGTTGCAAATTACCCGTCTGTCTCTCGATGTACCGCAAACAATCCATAGAAAGTTCAATCACTTTTTATGTCCGCTCGCTAACTCTCGGATTTGATATTACTTGGCAGAAACAGCACTTTGCAACTGAGAAATGTCGCGAATAAAATCTGATTTACAATGTCAGAAATCATTATCTAAATGAATAGGAATACATGTAGCTTTATGTTTTTGTTAGAGTTGAAACTTTGGGTGCATCAAAGGATTTAAGAATAACTTGGTTAGAAAGGAAGTAGCAATATATCGCAAACTGTCACCAGTCTTTTCCTCTGCACTACCAGACAACTACACCTCCTATATATATCCATGATCATTCTATTACTGATTTGTCTTTGATAAAAACTTTTAAAAACTTTGCAAAAAAACACTCACCAAATTGAAACAAGGTGTCCGTCTCTTGTCTTGATCTGCTGTTTCCAAAATTTGAGGGAATCTGCCCACTAGATATGATTTTGTCCAAAGTCTGTATCGCCAAATGATTTAAAATTCTGCTTTCCTGTATTTTGTGTCATTTCTCTATGTCATTCAGACACTACACATTTTTAAAGAATCTTGGCACAAATGTTAACAGATTGAGTCAGAACGTTGCAAACTGTTCATTCGTGTGTCTGTCGTTATTAACGCTAAATAATTTAAAATACTTTATACCTGTTTAAGTTTTCTGAGTAACTCATTGCACGAAGTATGATTTTGGAACAACATGGAACAATTTTCATCACACTGAGGCAGTATTTCGCAAACTGTTTGTCTATATGTATGTCTGTCTTCTGTCTGCCCTTCATTCCTGCTGCCTTCCAGTATGTTTGTGTCTAGATTTACTTGTTCATGGTGAGCTTTTGTGACCCCCTGTGTTCGTCTTGAGTCGTCAGTATTTTTAACGACATCTTTTCTTGGGACGAAGTTTATGAAATTTACCAGGAACACTCCTTGGATAAAGTTCTTTGAACGTTGTTCAAAGTTTTCCATTTCATTCAGAATTTTCTCTAGGGCAATAAAAATGAAAAACTGTAAAAATGTTCTTGTCTTATAGCAGAGGTTTGACATTAGTAGTGTCTCTAGGGCCAGGTTTTGCCCTACCATAGGGATCATAATTATGCTTTATATATAAATATAGAGAGAATTCTTTAAGACTCTTCTTGTATGAAAACACAAGGCCTAAAGTTCTGAAATATGACATAAAACTTGGGATTGGATGGAAACATTTTAAAATATCTTGGCACAAATGTTCGCCTCAATAAGACGGTTTCTCGGTAACTCAAAGAACAAGAGCACACTTATAGGTCAGATATCATAATTTATTACAATATATTTAGCTGGCATTAATATCTTTCAGCTGTATCAACATACTATTTATTTGTCGAATAACGCCACTGTGTTTCCATTTACTTTATTTGGCAATGTCTTCTAGCCGTCAAAGTGGCGTCTACCATCGGTGACCATATTCTTCAAACATGGGTTATAAAAAACTTAAAATTTGATGAATGTCACTTTGACAATCTAACAAAGATGACAGTGGGAGGTCCTTTTAGTGGCTGAAATTCTTAGAGCATTAATGCTGCAGTAATTCCTCAGCGTTACCAGCTTTACGGTATTAGTGCACACCAACATGGCGGTGGTCGTTCAAAGTCAAACACTTAAGCTCAGGACCTTTTCCTTTATGCACCAGCCTAAAAGGGACTTTGCAGATGCGACTGTTGTGCACATTTATACCTAAAAAGTGAGAAATTCGAATACCATTGGCGAACGAGCACGTCAAGTAACGCCTGAACTGGGCTCGTCAACATGTTCGATGGAAACATAATAACCGGACCAAAGTGCTGTTCAGTGACGAGTTCACATCCTGTTAAGGCTTCACAAATATTTGCTCTGGAGGCTGATGAAAAGAGTATGAAGGCTTCAACTCTTGGCTGTTTCGCCGAGAATGGCTGTAACCGCGGTTTTCGATTATGGTATGGGCGGACATCATCATCCTGGAGAGCTTTAAACTGAACATAATAAACAATGGCACGCTTATGGTCTATAATATTTGGTTTTAAGGACAATTATCACCAATCAGTACAAGCAGCCTCAACTTTCAGAATTGATTGGCCTGCCCGTTCCGTAGTCCAGACTTCAATTGAGCACGTCTTGGATATTCATTAAATAGCGATTACAGTTCGACCAATTAATGTTCCAGAGCTGAGAAATGCGTTACTACAGGAATGGAATAAAGTTCTCAAAGACCAGATCCCTACGATTGTGGCGGCTGAAATCTTATGGGCATCGTACTTGCTGCTGAAGCTGATTTTTTCATATATATATATATATATATATATATATATATATATATATATATATATATATATATATATATATACAACTTATTTTGAATCAAATGATATATCTTTTATAATTCTGCCATTTAATGTATCAAAGCTCATCTGAACACCGTATGCTCAGATTGAGCTTTTGTGATCGCACTGTATTCGTCGTGCGTCGTGAGTTGTCAACATTTCCTTTTAAATGACATCTTCTCCTGAACTACTGGGTTAAAACTGGTGAAACTTGCTAAGCATGTTTTAGTACAAAGTTGTTTTAAAGCTGCTGAAAGAATTGAATTCAATCAAGAACTTTCGTTGCTATGGCAACAGAAAGGAAAATATTTGAAAATCTTATTGTCTAAAACCATAAGGCGTAAAGTTGTGATATTGTACAGGTTCACCCAGAGGCCCTCTACCAAGACTGTTCAAAAATATCCCCTGGGTCATAAATGACCCTTCTCGGGGTTCATTTAATTTTCATATACTTAAATAATGAAGACTTTAAATATATTCTTGTCTGAACCACAAGGCCGTGACCTATTATATTTTGCATTGAGCATCTAATAGAGGTCCTCTCTAAAACAGAATTGCCTCTACCAAGTTACTTCAAATTATGTCCCTAGGATTAAAATAGGCTCCGCCACGGAAGTCCTTTTTGTATAAAGTATTAAATATTTGAAGTATTTACTGCAGTAAAAATACTGCTATAGAGTATATCACTGGATGTACATACTACATTGTCAGAGGCAAAAGGGGGAATATCAAGTAAGAACTAAATAAGCAAATTAAGAACTATAGGTCTTGAATATCACACTTCCTCACAAAAAATATATAACCTTCCTATCTAAATGACTTGATATGACATATTGTTATCATGTAGACATCATTTCTGCCAAAATATTTCAAAATTATTTGATGAATGATGAAGTTACAGAGCGGAATATGGCCTACCTCTAAGAGTGACCTTGACTTTTGAGGTACGCAGCTAAGAGTTGTATGTGACACATGGCCTTGATGTTTTTAACATTTTTTTCGAACTTATTGCAAAATCCTTTCATGCACGACAAAGTTACAGCCGAGACAAGAAGTGAACTTACTGACCATTAACATAGTGAATCATGTATACCCATCCAAATTTCGTTTGTAGGGATATAATAAAGGAAGATATTCAATAAACAGGGACAGGTAGTATTTTGATTCTTAAACACTGCACTTTCTATTACTTCATCTAAATGTTGTTTAGAATATTAAGCATATTTGTAGAACAGTTTTGAAGTAATTCTCGGAATGAGCATTATTAAAATGATAAAGGTGTCGGGCAAGTCCAAGTGATACTTCTTTGATAATGCACTTCCTCTATTTGCCCTCTATCTACAGATGTAATATCAACTAAATCCCTTGAATACTTTAGGAGTTATGCGCAAGCAGTCGGTAGTACCAAGGGAATGTCAGCTTTAGTCAAAGTTGAAATCCACACGAGAAATATAATTCAAATTTCCATACTGTAGCTGCAAGAAAAAGAGAAAGTAGGTCAATGTCACCTAAGGTCTCAGTTGAATCCTGCATGCACAATTTTAAGTATGATTCAAAATTTCACTCTATAGCTAAAAACAAGAAACCAGGTCAGTTGGACAAGGTCAATCTCAGCTTTGGTTAAGCTGAAAACTTCATGCGAAATTGTAGGAATAGTTTAGATTTCTATAATATAGCTTCAAAAACAAAGGAAGTTGGTCAGTAGGTCAAGATCAATGTGAGTAAGGTCATAGTTGTAAACGTACTTCAAATATGCCCGGTTGACTAGCCTCCGTTTACGTGACCCTTATCAAAGTCGATTTCCCATCCTTTAATGTCTTTTTCTTTACTTTGAATGATTTATGTTATATATTTTAGTAATGGTTTTGAATGATTATTATTTCAGAGCAAACAAATCTAAAGTGTGTGTGATTTTGTGAGAACTCCGTTGGAATGGAAAAAGCAGTGTCAACTTGGAACATTACTGGACACAGAAAAACTTTTACGAATGTGGTCATTAAATGTGCATGCATGTATCTTTATAAGGCAAAATGTAACAAGAGTGTTTCTTATAAGCAAGTAAATCTTAAAGATCGTGTTACAGTTAGGAACTATATATGATGAAAATGTTGTGTTTGTGCAAATACATATTAAATAATAAAGTTTCATTCCTCTTTTTCTTTCGGTTTTGTGTTGTAGGGATCTATATATCTATATCAGTAAGTATGACAGTATATATCCATTTTCCTTTGGAAAGTCAAATAGAAATTCAGAAATATGTATTTTTTAGAATATAACCTGTTGTAAATAGATTTCATACCATTTTCTATCTATTTCAGTTTAGTAATCTTCTTTCGGGTAATGAACTCGTACTCGTTATACAAGAACTATTTAATTTAGGTTATTTTGTTTTGAAATGGTGGGTGATTAGTTGATTAGCAACAAATTTCTTATGTAATAAAAATATGGTTTGAGATCTACTGAGTACGAAAAAAGCGTTTTTTTGCATGTATTTTCGGCACTGCTAAAAAAATGGCGTTGAAATGGTTGAAAATTCCTGATTTTTCTTCCGTCACGAAACATTCAATATTTCTGAGTTTTTTGAAGATACGTCACAAGTTCAGCTTCTCAGTAAAACTATTGGTGTTCCTGTGGAGGATAGTGTGTCTTATTCTCGGAAAAGAAAAAAGATCAGTAAAGTCGGGCAAAAAAACAAACTGCGCAGTTATTGTCTGAAAGGACTGGAAAACTTTCTGTTACACAAATTAAATATGCTCTTGACAAATTTCATATCAAAAACTACACAAGGCAATAAAAACAATCAGGCAGATTAAGTGCTTCTATTATCAGCTGCACTGAAAGAGAGGTTTAGATGAAAACAACTTTGTAGAGAACAGTTTTTTAGGCAAGCGTGTGTATTTATGTGTAGTTCCCAGTTGTCCAGGTCGCTTCCGCCTCTTCACGAAGACATTTTAATGTGGACCTCTGTCGGTTTGTATATGTTGCCCTTTAGGTCGATATTTCATAACCTGGCTTTTAACCAGTACAGTCTGGGAATTCTATTTCAAATAATTCCTGAAGTCGACTCTTTGACTCAGTGGTTGGAGCATTGGCTTTCTACCGATTTGATCCCGGGTTCGATTCAAGCCGGGGTGGGAACTTTTTCAGCTATACTTTATCCTTGCTGAAGCTTTCATGTCTTAAGGCAGGTGTCCGTGTCCGAAATTGGTAATAATGGCAAAAATGGCTTTCGGTCATCATAAATGATGACTTCCTTGAACAGAGGCAGTGTTCACTTCTACCTGAATAATCTACACAAGGCAATTTTGCACAGCATTCTGGTAATACAATCTCTGACAACTGCATCAAGCAGTCGACTCTTTGGCTCAGAGGTAACAGCCCTGGGCTTGTGCCGATACGGTCCCGGGTTCGATACCCAGCCAGAGTGAAGAACCTTTTCAGCTATTCTTTATCCTTGTTGCAGTTTCATGTCGTAAGAAGATAAAGGTGTGTGAACTTTTCGTTCTTGATGCTGTTCATATATATCTTTTGACTGTGTTGTACTGTGAACAGTATTTGACTGTTAAATGATTTAGTTCGATTAAAGTGTGTAATAATAGTTTTTTCTTCTTTTCTAAATGCAGTTTCTTAAGTGGGAAAGAGGTTTACTACAGGTTCTATCCAGAAACGAAGGTAAATTGCCTTCCTGTAAATGACTGAATACCGTTTAAAATTCACAATACGAGGGTTGGTCTGTAAGTCTATTTATCTTGTTCTGACAGAAAAAAAGATTTTGTTGTAAATTTTGGCTTAGAGCAACAATGACTATCTGCGTTGCCAAGGTTGCCTTTTATATGTATTTTGATCATCGCAAAAAATGTTTTGCGTGTAGGTGCAGGAAGGTAATTTTATAATATTTTTCTGTGATACATAAACTAGAGGGCCATGATGGCCCTGGATCGCTCACCTGAATACTTTGGCTAAGGGTCTACCGTTAAGCAAACATCAGACGCCGGACAAAGTCCGGTCACAATAGCTCACCATGAGCCAAAGACTCAGGTGAGCTAACAATGAGCAGATTATCTTGATATTTTAGTTTCTGAACAGATTATGCAGACTTCCAAAACATTCCTTGTGAACTCTCAAACAGACACATCACCAAAGAAACTTAAAAGCAGTGAATAAAACATTAGCAGAAAAGTTTATTCAAGTAATCATGAGCAACTTACATGTCCAAACCTTAACTTTGGAGAAGACCAATGTGAATTATATTTACTAGCTTCTTGTTACAACAACAATCTTCATTTTTTCTGTATTGCTTCTCAATCATGAGGTGTCAGGGCAGCTGATAAATAGTCTCTGATCATAATATGATGAATTGATAAAAAATGCATTTTTTACATTAAAATCACTTTTTTCAATCTCAACCTATTTAATTTAACATATAATATCATACATAAAATATTATATTCGTTTGCAAAAACACTTGTCTGCTGCAATCTACAAATTTATACTAGGAAAGATTCATGATTCTAATTGTATTGGTGGTGGGTAAAATTTTTGATAATAATGTGATTGTGGGGGTATGACACATTTTCCATTTTTGTTGGTTAGGGGTTGAAAAAAAAATATAACTGTGATGGTGGTACCCCTTTTATTAACTGGCCTCCTGCCTCCCTCCCTATCCCCACCCCACAGCTTTTTTCTAGAACAGCCCTTAGTTAGAACAAAAATATCCAGTCAATTGACCTTGTGAATACCGATAGCAACGATGGTTATTTAAGTATTGTTTTTAAGGTCAAGTCAAATACTAATTGGCTTTAACAACATGGTGTTTAAAAAATCTTGAATCAAATATTTTTGTCTTGAGACACATTAAAGAATATTTTAAACAGAAAATGTCTATCGTGTAAACATCACAGGCATTTAAGTCTCTACTTTACAAGCCAAGACAAAATATGTCACAATTTTAGGAATCCACAAGACATTATGAAAGTTGCAGTTACAAATAGAGAAATGAAACTTGAAAATGAAAGGTATTTTTTGATCAGCTTAGTACGCTGTAGTTAAAATCAGCGATGATTATTTAAGTAAATATTTTAAAGGTCAAGTCTAATACTTATTTGCATTAAAATGTAGAAATGGATTATCAAACCGCAAGACTGATGTGTTGGCGAAAAATATCTATACATGTTTATGGTAATAAATATTTTGACTTTTGCATAAAAAAGATACATGTTTCTTCGCCAAAATGCTTTTATTTATTGGCATGTAAACACTAGATCATATTTGTAGTTATCCAACAAGATATATATGACCGTTGCAGGTATAAAAGAGAATCTGAAAGTGAACTCAAGAATGTGCAGGTGGATAGACGAAAATAAACCTAGAAAATAAAAGACATTGCTTACATCCGCTTACACTTTAGTTGATAACGGCTTAAATGATTTATAAGCCGATGTGTTGAATTCAAAATATGTTGAATGCTTTTTTTCGATTTATAACTAATTGATTATATTGTCAGCATCTATTTATATCACAGATTTCATATTTTATACACATTCGTTTACTGAAGAACTTGAAAATGAAAGGTAATACTTTAATTAGCTAAACACGTCGTTGGACACAGCTGATTTGTTGTGTAAAATGCTTGTTTAACACTGCTACATTTATCAAGAACTACAACTTCTGCAGAAAAAGAAAGATTATAAATAATAAATTAAGAAGCCCCCTTAAGCATCTCAAAATCTTTTGAATTGATCTTTGTTGTTGTAGCCTTTTAAAGCTTTTGAAACACTCGTCGTCATACTTACTTCAAAATAAAATCTCCTCTAAAAGCCCTGATCATGTCTGGCTCAGACTTGGCCAGAAATATCCTTTTGCACATTTGCTAAAATAGTTCTGCTCCTTTGAACACAAGAGGAGTGGCGCTTAAAAGAGAATAAAAAAGTGTAGAGACACCTCAACCGATATTTCATTACCAAGAGCTAAGCCATAATTTTAGTGTGTACCAATTCTCTGTACGTTACACTGAAATAGTAACCCTATGGTCAAACTGGTCCAGTTTGAGTAGAATTTAGTTTACATTTATAAAAGTACTAATTTAAAATAGGAAATTTAATTTAACAACTCTGTGAATAGAGTTTTCATAATTGTAAGCGATGTTGTCTTGTAAAGTGTTTGAAATGATTCTACAGGGTCATTATTTGGCTTGCGATAAAGGCAAACTATCTTAAGATTTAAACAAACTTTTTGCCTTTAAAAAACACGAAACCTAAAGCTTTAATATTTGATATGGTTTATTGTCAAGTCAGATTCTGCAAATATTGATAACATGATTATCCTCAGTGCATAGAAGATCATTGGATCTTCTTATAGACGTATGTAAAAGATGTGCCCGTCATCTTTAGTACGGAAATGTTCAATGCAAAGGAATATCTTAAAATAATCTTTCCAAAACCAAAACGCCAACACACTTGAATATTTTAAATATTATTACGTTGTATTAATGTTGCATTTACTAGAAGACTGCTACATTAATTTCATTTTTGACTCTTAAATCTTACATCGATTCGGAAACAATTTCTTGTAACTTAGGAAAATCGAACTCAATGGTTTCGAAACAGTACTCGCACTAAAATTGTGGAATGCGGAAAGTCACTGGAGACCCTCACCCGTTGTGGGATTCGAACCAGTGACCTCTGGATCGGGGGTCCGGGGCTCTAACCCCTCTTCCAAAATATTGCTAATGTAATGCCTCCTCCGCCGTAGGACATCATTTTGGCCCATCCTGGAGTCATATGTTTTACACAGGCTAAGTAAAAATCTTAATTTTGATTTTCTATGAAATTACAAATGGCACTTTTAGCAGTTCTCCAGGTGAAAAATTTAGGGCCGCCGTGTTTTACTTTTTCTGAAAAATAACATGTAGACTAGTCTTGATAATAATATTTGCATACTCAGGATGGCGTTACATCAATGTCACTGCATAAAGTAAATTGATATCGTTAATTGCATATAATGAATCACGAGCATAAAAAGGCAGATTACTATTTACTGACTTCATCCTTGTTGAGTTACTTTGATAAACTGTTGGTCACAACAAAAACCATGATTGACCGACGTAACTGGATAAACGACATTAGGGCATTTTTATATAAGTGAAATAAACTGAATTGAAAGTCAGTAAAAATGGCAAATTTTAAGCAACATAAAATTACAGTAAAGTGTTGGTAGTCTGAATATTGTCCTTCATAAAAATGACTATTTTGTATCAAATTTGTTGATGACTATTATCATGGCAACAGCTTTTGTGGAGATTTTTTTTTCTTGTGTAAAATGATATTACGTGAAAAAACGCAACGTTAAATGACAACAACTATGGTTTTGTAAAAATGTTGGATACATTTAAAACGGTAAGCATTTTACAACGGAATTGATAAAATTTAAGTATCTAAAATGTGCCATGTAAATTTAGTTCCAACGGGAACGTAGATAAAATCTGACGTAAAATTAATGTATGTGACGTCATTGTAAGCAATAACAATTTGCCCATCATGTTCTACTTAAACATTATAGAGCCAGTAGCTCTGTTTATTATATAGAAGTCTGAAGAAGTCTAACAAGGACTGCTAATGTTTCCCATGTTGGTTATATGGTTTTGATAAGTTGTGTACTAAACAGAAGACAGAGAAATGTCATATATCAAAGATTAATAGTTATAAATTTTATTGAACAATATCATTGTGTTATAGGGTGGGTCATTCAATGACATGGTCACCATGTTCTCGACAGTGCAGTAAAGTTGTTTCTTCTGTATAATTTACTTTCAAGCCAAACGAGAAACAGCTATGCCTTTAATGTTCAATTTGCGGAATGACATAAGAAAATACGATGTTATCTACAAGTTTTATGGGAACTGAAGTGTTTAATTATCGACACAGAACTCTTCTGCATGTATGGTAAACTGGGACCAAGATAACAAAAGAAAGAGAATATTAAAAAAAGAATATACAGTAACTTGGACATACTTACATAATTGTTGATTTTGGCCTTAAAATAGAGCTAATTGTTGACTTTGGCCTTAAATTGAAAGTATGAAAACCACTTCATTTTATTTTTACTTCTTTAAATGAGTAGATCATGTTTTGAACTTGTCAATATATTCTATGACTGTTGTTAATACCATTACTAGATAAATTTAATGGATTCTCCTGACCAGCGTTTATAAGGGCATCAATTGAATACGGCTAAAATGTTAGTATCTGCAGTGGTTAAAAACAGTCAGGATAAAGGTTAGCAATATCAATAAGGAAAAAAAGTTGTGTTATTTCTTGTAGTGTATCTTTCATTCCTAGTGACTTTGAAATTAAGATGTATTGGCTGTTGTAATACCATTGACCAAATATGCAAATTTATATAAAAAGTTATTATAGTTTTATGACTTAGTTTGTCCTTTTTCAGTTTGTTAAATGCGTGCACTTTTAACCATATAAATTATATGTTTTAAAACATCATATGTATACATTATGTAATCTGTTTTGATTTTGAACTGTCTTTATTCCCATTCGTAATTTCTTTGATTTTAGAACACAATTTCGATTTGAATTTTGGTTGTTCTCCCGTATTATGGAACAATTAAGGTACTAATTTTGTTTGTTGCTTATCATCGTCATATTTTTGTTCAGGTAAACCTTATCTATTTGATAAATGGTTGCCTATCACATTTACCCTTCAGTAAGAGTCTGATCTTTAATGGTTCAGTTTTTATAGAAAATCCCAAAAATTGTGTAAGTAGGAAGAAATGGCTGCGATAACTATTATTTTCACACATGTTTACAGATAAATAAATGACTTACAGGTTGACAATTCAAGCAGGAAAATGCCATAGAGACTATCATTAGCTAACAGGTACCTAAGTTTGCTGCTGTGAACATTGACGTCAAATATTGTAAAGAACTGTAGTTACTGGAACAATAGTCTCACTATTTAACCTCCGAAGGTGAACCCATTTTAGAGGCTGATATTTTATGTTGTTCACCTTTTACGTTTCACTTTGATCTGCATCTGGTTAAGCGGACTCGCCCAATCGTAGGCGATTGGGCATTTTTTATGGCTCGTTTGTCCAACAGTTCACAGAGTTTAAGGCAAAAATGATAAAAATATGATAAAATATGATAACTAAATTCATACCTGATCCTGTAATCCAAGAAAACACACCAATACATAAGTATAGAACTGAAACACTTATTTCGTACCTGATTAATCCGCCATTTTATTCAAAATTTGGCAATCGGAATACTCGGTGTTCTAGGTTAATAGATAACCAGGACAGGGTAAAAACCGTGCCGAACGATATCCGCTTGGTTATATGCAGTTTAAAATTAGGC
This sequence comes from Cyclina sinensis, assembly GCA_012932295.1. Taxonomy (NCBI): domain Eukaryota; kingdom Metazoa; phylum Mollusca; class Bivalvia; order Venerida; family Veneridae; genus Cyclina; species Cyclina sinensis. The sequence goes on from JAAONU010000017.1 coordinate 5,355,180, forward strand.
TTAAAGGTTGAAAAACTAAAAAATATCAGATGAATAAATGGGTTCAATACTTTAAGCCTAATAAATTAGGCTACTGGAACAACACTCATTACGAGCAGAAATACATGCATTTATTTTTGATCCATGATTTTTGTTGTTGTGTCATTTGAAAAGCCATGTTTGCAAAAAGTATACAAACATGCACAAAAATCAAAAGTTCAGATATTGATTATATATTTGAGCAAAATACCTCTAAATGGGAGTGAAAAGTAAATATTTTTATGAACTACATACTAGGTGCATAACTTTTGTCCTTGTTAATAAACATTGACACATATATGGTATTTCATCTCTAAATCTCTAGTATATATATATATATATATATATATATATATATATATATATATATATATATATATATGTATATGGTATCAGACATACATACATTGTATTAGAATTAAGCAACCCATGTTTCATTAATCATAAATATCTTGAATGCAAAAAAAAAAAAAAAAAGATTTTCGAGATATGGCAACAAGACCTTCAAGATTAGACTTAATCCATTAAATGCATTGTAAAATAAAGTAATTAGCACTATTTTAGTACATAATTGTTTTGATAACCTGAACTCGTAATAATACTGAGCAAATAAGAACATAATTATACGAGTTGTTACTATAGGTATGCCCTTAAGTTCGAAAGTAAATCCAGACATATCTAGAAAATTTAAGCTGGTAAGTTTTCCCTTCTTATTTTTTTGCAGATCATTTATTTTATTCTAATCTAACAGTTTTGCCAATATTTACTTAATTTACCGTAATTTATAACTATATTTACAACAATTATCATATATTAACAGTAATTTTTAAATTCTTAGCACACCACTCAGCGACTGACCTTAAACGAAACAAAAATGAGGTCAACCATTGGTTTATTAACAACATAAAATTAAGTACATTTAGGTCACTTAGAGCTTTACCTTTTAAAGTGTCGGTTGAGGGATTAAAAGATCCATTAGTTTACATAACAATGCCAAAGTGAGTCTAAACAAGACCTGTCCACGGACATCATGCTCCATTTTCTCAGTGCTGGTTAATAAAGTAAGCAAAGTCAAACAAGAGGTCTAATAAAAGAACAATAATAAACACTTGGCTGAATTTTTCAAACAAGTATCAGTTACTTCCCTTAGTATAGAATTTTTTTTCGGTGCTACCATTGGATCATGCAAAAAGTAAGACACTGAAATCCTACTTGTTTCAGATAATATCCAGAAACACAAACATTTCAAATACAATGGTTTTTTTTAACAATTTAATGTGGCATTGCTGCATTTTCTGGTCGAAAACAAAATAATCCCGAATGAATATAAATAATTATAATTATTTGTTTGGTCAAAAATCGTAAACTTCGCCAGAAGAAAAGTACATGACAGTTTTGAAGAGCCCGTTGAAACCTTTTCTTTTTCGATTACAGAGGTCACTGTTATTTGCGGAGATGATTGGCTATCATGCAGAATGATGCATGCTAACATGAAAGTGGCAGCAAAATAAAATAAAGAGTTACTAGCATGTACTTTGTCCCGTAAATTAACCATGTGAAGAAAGCTGAATGACTAAATATTGAACAATTTTTTTTCTATAAAAGTCTTTGGATACGATTTAACTAATAAGTCAAGCGATATTACTTGACAGTTTTGTCTATGCAGTACTCATGAAGGCCGAATATCTTTATATTTTTGCTACTTGCCGCTGTATTTAGTGTCAACATAATAAATTTTGATTAATCTAGGTGAACGGAATAGGAACAAAGGAACACAGTTAAAAAAGAAACAAGAAAACACATTGATATAACAAATAGATAATAATACACAACTTTTCAATCTCTCTTTGATTGGCGACAAAATATGGAACTGCATTTACATCCTGTTAGTCACTTAGGCACTTGCTTCAGTTAAATCGAAACATATCGCATGACAGAAATGCATAAAAATATTGACTGTTTCATGATAAATTATATTCAACATGCCTTTGTTCATCGAAAGCATTGAATAGTCGTGTTGCAGACACAATTAACCTGTCAACGCAGCAAGGTAAAAATTCTTCAAAATGAATCAACGTCCGGTGATAAAACCTTGTTAGACATCCTTTATCTTAAAAATGGAAACAAAGGACCATTTAGATATTGCTATGCAGTTCTGAGAAGCGATATAAAAATACTAAACAGAGAAATTATGAAATATTTGATGATTAATGCTGGAAATGAGTAATTCATCAAGTTTAGAATTTGTCCATTTGTGCAGTTTAGTTGTATCGCCTTATCGCGTTTATTTGATACTTTGTAAAAAATATGGAAGTACATGATTCTAGCTAATAACAATCATTACCATATAACCACTTAAAACGTTCGGGTGGCATTAATAATGAGTACAGATTCTTTAAGATATGACAAGTTTGAGAAACTAAGACTAATTATTGAAGAAAAAATGACAGTAAAAATGATATTGACAGATTCGAAAAAAATAAAAGTAAAAAATCTAAATCGCCTCGGCTTTTGTGGTTTACAATATAAATGCAAATAACAAAGGTATCTGTCATTCTAAATGATTGATATATATATTTGATTAAACAGAGAATATTCCTGCTGAAGTACTTAGAAGGAAAACTTACCGTTTGAGATGAATTTTGTATCATTTTCAGTGCTTTGTTGGTTCAAGACGTGATATGAATGTAAACGTATTGTTAATGCCGATTGCCCACCTAAACAATGTCGCTTTTAAAGAGTTGTGTTGGGTTGTAGGCGACGAAAAGCATTTCATTTCAAAGACAAAAGTAGTGTTTTCATATGCTCAGAGTGTAAAACCGATACATTGTATCTTCTTTTAAAGTCTGATCCGAAAAGATGTAGTGGAGAGAGGGATCGAAATCGCGAACACTGGATTACAAGTCCTGTACGTTCCACTGCACCACTTATTCAACCAAAAGAACAAATGAAAACAGATAAAACAAATTTAATTTGTAAAAACAATTCGGCGTCGGAATTATTACATCTTAATAGAAGATCGACTTGATTGTTGTATGGCTTTATTATTCTTTGCACGTGAAATCGATTTCTTCCACATGTAAAAGACAGATTAAAATATTTCTGTTCGTCTGCTTTCTGATTGTATCTTGGGTCTTTTAGATCAAATTATTGGAATTACATTGTTAGCTACAACAAAAGAAAGAATATCGAGAAAAGATGGCGCTGCTGGCCCAAAAAATGGATTTAGAACCTTTGAAGTTTGAAACAGTGTTCTGAATAAAGACTGTTTCGGGTGATCTATTGATAACTGTGTATGGGGAAAATGACATTTAGACTTGTATGGTTACTGTCCTGCAAATTATATACGGCATTCATGAAGAGAACGTCTTATCCGTAAGTTAAAAAGACAAAAAAAAAGCCATTTGAAAATGCGAGATTCTACAAAAGATGGAAAGGAGTGTTTCTTTTTCTTTTTACACTGGTTATTTATGATTTATCCTCTCACAGAAAGCTTGCATTTGTATGAGCTTTTTTTCTCTAAGCCATTAAATAATGGCTACAAACGAAAATACTTGTATCCCTTATAAGAGACAAGATGTAAAGATCCTATTGTTAGGTGATTGAAGCCATGATTAAATACCTAGATATTTTTCTTCGCAGCTAGAAACCTTTCAACGTCCCCTTAACTCCTTTATTTTCCACTTAAAACCGTCTTGTCCCCGATTACAATCTCACATCTATGGTTTGCTGAGAAAATCTACTGGTGCATTGAATATATTTCCAAGGATTCATTTGTTGCCTTGTAATGAACTCTCGTGAGTTTCCGCATAGTTTTTTTTAACTCCATCTGTTAGAAGTGAAGAATATCACAATATACTATGGTTTGGTAATTTTGACCTGTCTTGATTATGTACCCTGTCTTGTATGAAAAAGTGGTAAAAAGCATATTAGGAAAAAAAAACACAGTCAAAAGGCCTTGGAACGGTCAATGGCAAAACAATTGTCGCTGGGGGTTTGAACCAGGTCCTAGGGTGCACCAACCTCATAACAGGTTATCTTAAGAACAAACAACAAGTTGGCATGGTAAATAAACTCCAACCCATCTATCAACTCGACAATGTTGCATGCAAAGGCACACAAACATAGAAAACATAAAAAGCTAATGACATTGTTAAGTGAAAAAGGTAGGCACTCAATGTCCTTACTGAGACCAGAGCACTTGAAGTAAAATCAGCAAGAACACGATGCCATGAATAAAAGAGACTGATCGAGATTCTACGTTTTTTTTTATAAAAAATCCCTTCATAAACTTTCAAACCCCTGCCTCCGTCATGCAAACAAAGAGGTGGACAAAGCGATCATAGCAGTTTAAAAACAGATTAGCAACAAAGGTTGCACAATTAGTTTCCGTAGAGATGTCCACTAGAAGCTCCAAATCAAGAATACATACGAGGGTGCATCAATAAATTCGTAAACTAATTCAATAGCGTCAAAACTACTTGTCCGTTTAAAATGAAACTTTAAATGCTGTGAAAACAGATTATTTCAAATTGAATTGTACTATGTACACAACTTTGACGTCATCACTTATGACGTCATAAACCATAAACGACGTCATGTTACGGGTGTCCGTTCGAAAATGGCGCCACACAGCGTCAACGAACAGCGCATCGTTATTAAGTTTTACACAAAATTTGGAAAGTTTTTTTCCGTTATTCGTGAAGATTTGAAAAATGTTTACGGAGAGGCTGCTTTGTCAAAAGGTGCCATTTCAAAGTGGATGAAGCGGTTTAAAGACGGTAGAGAGGCAACTTAAGTTGACAGTCGTGCAGGTAGACCAGTGACTGTTACAGATGAAGAAGCAGTGGTTGCCATTCAGGAGTACATACTCCGAGATAGACGAGTAAGTGTGGAGCACGTAGCAGATATGTTCGCTATTTCATATGGTACAGCTCAGGGCAATATGACAGATAGATTAGGAATGCGCCGCCTTTCAGCAAGATGGGTTCCTCGTTTGTTGACGTCGGAGCAGATGGGGTTAAGGGTGAAAATGTGTCAGCAGTACGACAGGAGGTATCGTGAAGAAGGCGATTACTTTCTAAATCGAGTGATAACATGTGATGAAACGTGGATTCACTTTTTTGAACCGGAAAGCAAACGTCAGAGTTCTGTCTCGAAGCATCTTTCCTCGCCTTCCCCTACAAAAGCGATAATTTCCAAGTCAGCCGGGAAGGTTATGGCCATTATATTCTGTGATACATACGGTGTGGTGCTAAACCACTTTGTTCCTCCGAAAACGACAGTTACTGTGAACTATTATGCAACATTACTTAGAACGGAACTCATGGCGGCAATAAGGAAAAAGCGCCCACATCTACTTAGGTCCGGATTCATTTTACATCACGACAACTTGCCGAGCCATTCAAGCCACGTTGTCATGGATACACTAAAACTCGACGTCGAACTGTTACCGCACCCACCCTACAGCCCGGACCTAGCAATTTGTGACTTCTGGCTGTTTCCAACTTTAAAAAACAGTCTTCATGGTACGAAATTTGAGTCAAGAGAGGAACTGAGGTGTGCCGTGGACAGACAGCTGCGGGAGATGTCACGTGACGGGCTACAACACGTGTTCGAGAGATGGGACAAGTGCAAATCGTGCATGGGACGTTACTTTGAGAAGGAGTAATCATTTTAGGTACTTGAATTAAATCATTTACCCGCTATTGAATTAGTTTACGAATTTATTGATGCACCCTAGTATTATCTAGTAAACAAGAGGACGACTCAATTATGTCTTAACTACTTCATATTGCTGCAGTTAAACATCTATAAAGTCTGATTGTTTGCTTGCTAGAACAAAAAGGTCTTGCGGACATAAACTTGAAATACTGATTTTTTTTTCTAAAATCATGTTTCTCTTTATGTCAAGATTTCATGATTACGTCATTATCATTAATTTTTATTTGTTTTTCATTGGACGGCTGCGGCTGAAAATATGTGTTGAAAAATGTTTTTTTTATACATTGTTTTGTCTATATATCTATCATAAGGTGTAACTGCCGTAAAATAAAGAACTATTATCTTTTTATATTCTTGACTAAGTGCATATGCTAATCAAATGTTAAACGTTTACTTACATAGTAGAAACGTGTGAAAAGGTCATTTATGTAATCGAGTTTCTACGAAATTAATACTTGATAAAGATTGTTGGATTCCGAGATTAGCGTTGCTGTATTTTTCAGATCTTAATTGAAAATTAGTTTATAAAAAATGAAAATGAAGAAAAAATAAAAGAATGGCATAAAACACTATATAGAGACCAAAATTCAAGAACTTTGAAAAATAATAATACAAAAAATTGTATTTTTCAGTTAGTTATTATTCTACATTCCATCATCTGTTTTTGATCTTTTGAAACCTCTTTTATCAACTAACGAAAAGAAAAACTAACAAGCATTTTCTTAGAAATTAACACTATAACTTATTCGTTGCGAATGTATTTAGGTATGCTTTTTTGCATTCAGTAATCTAACGGGATTTTGTCTTTGGTACTAGCCTTTACTTTTTAAGGTGTAAGAAATTTAATTTTATATACATTTTGCTTCTTGTTCATTGAGCGAATATTTTGGGTTTTCAGACATTTTTAATGGTCACGTGATAACTTAAAAACGGTATTAAAGGGGGAAGAAAAGAGCAGCCGTATATCATGATTATTTGCTTAGGAAATCTTATCAAGGCCGGATAATTGTTAGGACGTGAGAACTTCCTACAGCCAGAGCTTAAATAATTCATCACTCTAGATGCTTTACATTTGTAAGACAAAATCTGTGAATTCAAAATCTTTATGGCTTTGTTGATATATTGATATTTAGTACACATGGTACAGGAGTGTTCACAGCCAAAGTGCATTCAAGCGACAGATGGTTCAAAAAGACTTGAAAGTTAAAGATATTTCAGAGGAAGTTTGAATCTTTAATATGCTAAAGAGGACTTGAAATCTAACACATCTTAGAAATCTTGCATGAGGAATTACCTATGAGAAAACCAAAACCCTACATCACGTACAAACATGTCCCTAAGCACATATGCGTGCACGAACACGCGCTATCTGCACATGCGTGCATAAACACGCACCTACGCACACATGCGTGCACAAACTCGCACACATGCGTGTGCAAACAAGAACCTACGTACACATGCGTGCACAAATATAGGGTTAACAAACGTGCTTTAACGCTATTCTAGCAAAAATGATCTAGAAAAGACATGTTTACGAAAAAATAAATAAATTAATTAATTAATTAATAAATAAATAAATAAATAATAGTATAGTCGCCTTAAGGTTGTTATGGATACGTGTTTAAAATATGCGTTCCAGAGCGACACGTGTTTCAACCTTTTGAGCGGCCATCTTAAAAAGTGTCGATTAAAAAAATATTTGGAAGGATTTCATGTGAATTTACGATTGAACAAGGCCAGCCATTGATTTTATCAATAATCATGAATGTTTCGTCTACGTTCCAACCTGCAAAGTTACATAAACTGCCGATCTGGGGCAAAAAAAGACGGATCAGCGCCTATTATTTACAAAGGCCCTTTAACGCGCATAACTGAAAACGGGTAATAACAGGGCGTGAGCGCGTGGACTTCCTTGTTAACACACCTTTTTGCTCTCGTTAAAACATAGGCAAAACGGGCAAAAACAAGCGCTTTTATGCTAGAATACGCACCTACGTACACATGCGTGCACAAATACGCACCTACGTACATATGCATGCGCAAACACGAACCTACGCATATATGCCTGCAAAGACACCCACCTATGTAAACATGCACAAACATGTGCAACAGTATTGTACATCAACTAGCACATACGAATTCTCACATATATTAAATTAATAAACACTGATAATTTAGAAAAGCCAAGCCTTTGTAAAAGATAAAAAACTTGCTCGCACCTTTTTGTAATAAATCTGAACATATTTACATATAGATTAATATGTTGTTCAATTGTCTGAAAGCGTTTGCTCCATTCAACAAATTGTATCAAATCTGAAATTTAATAAATGGGAATTTAATATCTCTAAAATCCTGTGCTTGTTTTGTTATCAACTTTTTCTTCCCTGATTTCATTGTAGGAGGAATATTTGAATCATTGTAGCGATTATATTTTTTAAAGCATTTTGTATCGATATTAACATGATAGGATTTATTTTAAAATATTCCTCTTTTGTTATACAATTTATACATTTTACTGTATTTTATTCTTCCATAGGTCTTAAAGCGACCATTTCTGTCATTTGACCTCATAGATTAGTTGTCTTTGAGTTTCATTGTGAAGAATACAACATAACTGGCATCTAAAATATGAAAGAATAATAACATCAGGAAAAAATGTGTGTTGATAGAAATATACCAAATAAACGTTCATAATGCTAAAAAGTGGCAGACGAAATACGGACAGCCTCACTTTGCTAATCTGCTTACATGTCCTTCGCTCAATTCTCAATAAAACAAAAATAAGTTGGGAATCAGTGAAGTAAATTTTCCTGTGTTTGTAACATGTAAATGTCATTATTCTCTCTGTACTAATTTTCTGGGAACGATCGATACACTGTACAGAATTAATAGACCTACAGGTCCTTCTCGGCTGATTTCATTTGTTAACATCGGCACAGATACAACATAACAATCAAATTTCCCCGATTTCAATCATGTCATTTTGGCTTGATTTAGTTATAAGACCACTTCGGGTCAGGTCTAAATCGATTCCAAATTTTCTCTGCAGATTTTTTATCGTTGTGGTATGAAAGTGCCCTCCAAGGAAATTGCATCCGATAATTTGCAATATTCGTGTATTGAAAGCGACATAAATATTGTCTTAATGTAATAAAATTACTGTTTGTTAGACAGAGATATTTCAAGTTTTCAGGACGTTGCTTTAATTCAAAGAAAAGAGTAATAAAGAATAATTACAAAATTAATGCCCTTTTTAACAAGAATACTAAATAGTTTTTCTAAAACAAATTCGACATGTTATCTGAAAACATCGTACTCCCAGTTTTGATATGAAAAGAAAGACCAAACAACCTTAGAAATTCTGGACTGTCTGTAAATTAACAATAAACACACAATGAGCCCAAATGATTCCCACGAGAAACCATAGTAAACAAATTTTAATTTAAACATTACACGATTTTCACTCTCAAAATTACAAGATTTTACCCTCATCGTTTCAAAATTCACCACAGGTCTTTTGTTAATTACAAATGATTTTTTCGTTTAAACTTCTAAGACATTTTTTTTTCATTTTGTTAAACGTAAGGCCTAAAAGGTGTGATAAAAATATTTATCCACGGCAACATATTCCTAAACTGATTTTTTTGCATACTTTGTGTGTCGTATCGAAAAATGGTGCATAGTGTCTGCCATTTTATCGATTCGTAAACATTTGAGTAACCGCTCCTTACGTTAAATTTTGTGCACAAACAGTGCGTTTTGACAAAAACGAGCTTCTGGCGTAATAGCAAAATTTAGCATTGACCTTTTGTGTTTGCATTGTATAATATCATATTATTTTATAGTAACTGTTATTTTTATTGTCCTTAATGAGGGAGTTTGTTTGTCAGTTTTTAATATAAGAGTATTTTCAGATGTAATTTTATCTGGTAATGTAAATCTGTTGTATTAATTGAATACAGATTTTGTTGATTTCATACCTTCGAAGTATCCAACTTTGTTAACTATTCAAAGCTTCAAGTGTTTGATCCAATTTTAAAAGCATTTTCGCAGTCGGCTAGGTATACCCTGCAACTGAAAACACCTGATCCCAATGCTTGTCGGGAGCTATATTTTCTATCTGATAATTGTTTCATTAACCTGCGAAATAGGAAAAAAGTAACACGGTGCTAGATCTGGCGAATAAGGGGCAGGTATGACACGTACCTTTTCCTTCTTCAAGCAATTCTGTACAGTTGCAGATTCGTGTGATGTCGAATTGTCTTGCAACAAAGACATATATTGTGTAACCATACCTGGACGCCGCTTTTTGCATTTTATTATTTTTTCCATCACACATTTTTTATAAGACTTGAAGCAATGGGCCATGGGATTTGGAAAACAATAAATATAAAACTAACCTTCTTTGCACTTGTAAGCTGTAAGCCATTTTGCAATGCACCCTTTTCTTGTCCATATTGTATTGCTAACCTTTCTAGTTCGCCCACGTTTCGTCCCTGTCACAAAAAATGGTAAAGAAATATTGTCATAATTTTGGTACAGATTAAAGAGATTGTAAAGACACTATAGGATACTTCATTGTGTCCCTTTGCAATGCTTAGTTCTTTGTGTATCTGCTTTGCACATACACCGGTGTGTCTTTATGTAACCCCTTATTTCAACATGTTTTCACTTATTTCTCAAACATTATTGCATTAGTGCCTATGACTAGACTTGAAACCAAACATAATTGTGATCGTAATATTTGATCTAGATAAATAATGTACTGTCGGTGTGTAGCGTATGTATCCCGCTTTACTTACTGTGTAGAGCCTACGTAGTGTTAGATTTTCATGAATTCATCACGTGAAATGGAAATAACAAGATCTGAAAGTACCCTAGTATATGTCATCGGTTCGAAGTCCAGTTAAGGCAAGAGTTGCATCTAGTCAGAAATAATGGAAAAAGTCTTAAATCTATAGAGCACATCAGTTCATAAAGATAAATAAAAACAAAAGTAACTTGCTCATAAATTTGAATTATCAGTTGCATCATATAGAGGAATAATATTTTACACCTAGAACTTGAACAGTGCTATCTCTTAAGAACGGTTACCGTTGGAAAAATATATGAAGTAAACATCTAATACAATTGCAAGTACTCTTCTGTCGCAAAGACGGTAAAGGTGAAGGTGACCTCAAGAAGCTGGTAAACCGAGGAACACAAGACTGCCAAACAGAATTATTTTTGATATTTTTAAAAAAAAACTAAAGAGAAGCCACCCTTAAAAAAAGGCTTTACAAAACTCTTAAGGCGATTTTGCAAACAATATGGAGAAAATTTACAAATGTAGGCCATATTTGATTCAAAAGTTTTATCAAACCTTACATGTATAACATAATTCTGATTGGATATGTTGTTTCAGCTCTTAAATATTTTCGTTTGTTTTCTTATCATTATCCTGTCAATCATCTTTCACATGGAAAGAAACAGTAAAATTAAACTTTATTTGTTGATTCGTCGCCATTTTTGCCATAGTGCGTAGCGTATGAAGTCTTTTTAACCAGCTTTTCAACAGTAGAAAACAAGTTATTAAAATGATGTTTTCGTTGTTCAGGCGGGCGGCTGGACGGCGTCAAATGCAATTCTTTCCGCTTATTTTCTTAATACACAATGAGCATGTTGTTACCAACACTAAAAGTTGATGGCATATAGCAGCATCTTTGGATTGCTTTAATGGTTCTAATGGTTAATGTTGGCCAATTATAAAAAATTAAACATCAACTTTCAAAGTCAAAGACAAAAAAGCCTTTTCTAATAAATTAACACCACAACTTATTTCTTACGAATTTATTGAGGTTTGTCTTTTGCAACCAGTAGTTTAACGGGATTTTGTTTTCAATTAATTTTTTAAGGTGTAAGACATTTAATTTTGCTTAGATTTTGCCTCTTGTTCATTGAAGGACTATTTTGGTTCTGAGACTTTTAATCGTCACGTGATAACATAAAATGGCGGTAATATAGGGAAAGGAGAGAGCAGTCGTATACCATGTTTATTTGGTAAGGAAATCTTATCAAGGCCTACCGACAGAGCTTAAATAATTCTTCACTCTAGATACCTAATATTTGTAAGACAAAATCTCTGAATTCAAAGTCTTTATGGCTTTGTTGATGTATTGATATTTAGTACAGAAGCGTTCACAGTCAAAAAGCATTCAAGCGAGGTCTAAATTTTTTTATAAGGATTTCAGTGGAAGGTTGAAACTTAAATATGCTAAAGGGGACTTAAAATCTTGAAATGTAAAACATCCTAGAAATATTTCATATAAATTACCAATTAACACGCCAAAAGCCTTCTTCGCGTACAAACACGCGCCTGGGCACATATCCGTGCACAAACACGAACTTAGCCAGATGGACATGCGCAAACACGCACTTATACACGTATGCGTACACAAACACGCACCTACATACAATGCGTGCACAAATACGCACCTATGCACATATGCGTGCACAAATACGCACTTACGTACACATGCGTGCACAAATACGCACCTACGTACACATGCGAGCACACAAGTACATACACGTGCAAATCACGGACCATCGCACATATGTGTGCACAAACATGCACCTTCGTACAAATTGCATGCACAAACACGCACCTATGTATATATGCGTACACAAGCACGCACCTACGCACACATGCTTGCTTAAACACGCACCTACGTACAGATACGTGCGCATACACGCTTCTACGCACATAGATACTTTTGATACAATGCAGTAAGCAATGGATTTTCCATTGTGGTAATGACGATTTTCATGCTTTTTTGTTATATCTAAAACATCACAACCAACCACCGGATAATGAAAGCAAAATGGGCAGGTTAATATTTTTGGAGAATAGCACATAACATTCCATGGGATTGTTTTAAGAGTCACTGGAGTCAAGGGGGAGGCCGCTGTAACTAGAAAACATATTTTTTCCGCTGAAGATCTTAGGTGACGTTCTTCGATTACATGAAGACCTGGTAGTAAGGTAACACTATTCATTCAGGTGTTACTGGGGTGAAACGCTAGTTTATTATTACTAAAAATAGAATTTTGGTCTCCGCTCAATATCTTAGATTCCATCTAGTCTTTTGTAATAAGGCTTGGTTTTAAGGTAGCATATAGCATGACCTAACCTGGGATTGCTTTAGGGGTCAAAAGGGGGAGGAGTAAGTTACTGTAACATAAAACAGATTTTTAGTTTCCCCTCAATATCAATATCTTAAGTTATACTAGCTTACTTTTTAAGACTTGTTTTCCATGTATATGCACAAGCTTACTTTAACATATCAGAAATATTATGGCTTAAATTGTTTTCGCTATCTGATATTAAACTTAACGCTAAACATTTCTATATCAAATGACTTAATCGTGTTAGAAACAAGAAATGATGCAAGCGCGTCAGATAGCGTATATTTAATTACATATTGAAACGCATTGATATCAGAACCATAAAAAACGTATAAAACATTAAAATCTAACCGTGATTTACTTGCAGTTAATTAAAGGAAGTTGACTTAATTAGCTTTCAGTAAGTATTGTCTGAAATACCATGTAATAAAGCTGAAGACTCACCCAATCGATGGCTATGATCATCTGCAAAATTTCATTTTCTGTATAATTTTTTTAGAACATTTCAGTCGTTTAGCACAATTGCCTGATCTTGAATTTGTGAGCAAATGATTTTCATTTACTGTTTCCCGTTTAGGTAACTAAAATAACAACTGCCTATATTGCTGTACAGGTGTTATCCAAACAACGTTTAAAATTACAAAGCCTTTTGAACATTTTGACATGCTACTTTGAGCATGAATGAAAGAATTAGCCCGTGGTACTGTTTGTGAGTAACAAATCACGTTTTTACCGTTTTTTTGGATCACAGTTCATCAGAGAGAACCTTGTCGCCCAGTGCGTTTTATAAAAGACTTTTAAACGCATAAGGTCAGTTTACCAGACAATTTTTATGTATTCATAAACAATCAATTCTACAGGTTTTCTTCACTTTTTTTGAAGGTTAATATATTCTGTGTATCAGAGTAGTGCATCTATGCTACAACTTTTTTTAGCAACATTATTTTAAATACCATAAAAACAGAAGAAAACAAAGGGATGCTTCTTTGCCAATGACCTGATCTAACTTACCACGAAAGGACTGACTTTCAAGCAGGATTTTGTTGTTTTGCCATTTGATGATAAAACAAAGAACAATCAAAGCGTTTGCTAAATCCTGGATGGCAATAGAAGACAGGATGCTGGGATGCTGCAGTGGTTGTCGGAAAACATACGACGCAAAAACGTCAACACTTCACACTGAAGAGTCCTTACCCAAAGGCACAAGGTAAGGTTACTCTTACAAATCAGTTTTATCACATCTATTGGGGTCAGTGAAAAACTATGCATTAGCTTTAATACCTCGATATGTAATCTAGTAATTAAGTTTCAATTCTAGTTCTGAAAACTCGCAGATTTCCTAAAAACACCAATGAGTACACTTGACAGACTAATCAGAGTTATTCATCTGTGCGTATATTTGACTATTTTGAATTTCCCTTGTCCAACAAAACTAGATAAACCCCTATAATGGTACCGAATAGTAAAGACATTTTCTTTCACAGTTTCAGACAGGAGTTGTTGGTGCTTTATAGTATCATAATATGAGTCTAAAGCTAAAAGGTTCTAACTAATATTGAATAAAGAATCAAAAATCACTACTCCATACACGTTTATCGATACCAAGAGTGTGGTTTCACTGTTCGCGTCTTTAGTTTCTGCATGAAAATGTATGTTCATCTTCGCGCGCAGACAGAAGACCATAAAGCATATAACAGAAAAGAAGATATGTTTTCGTTTTAATTTCTACGGCGAGCGCCATTTTTTTCCACCTGGCATCAGAAATATAATGGGAACACCAAGGGTAAAACGAGCATGCTTGGCACAGATGGACTGGCTTTCCTGAAAGACCACATATAGTAAGGTAAGAAACAGTGATATAAGTGATGATAATGTTCTTTTTTATTATTTAAGACATGTTCTGTGAGACTCATATTTACACAGTAAGCAGAAGTAGTATTGAAATAATGATATCGATGTGAGAAAATTAGTGTCCTGGACCTAAGTTAAACTGAGCCTAAAGTCACTCATCCCCAGAACTTGGTCAAAATTGACAATTATGCTGATGTTAATCTACAAAATTCCTAGCATGGTTGTGTCATATTGATTTAAAATCTATTTGGATATTATCTTTTTCATTGTGGTTAGAGATAAGCAGACAAATATGACGAAAATAGGGTACGCCGGTGACTTTATAATATTTAAATTCAGTGATTTGGAAAAAATCAGTAGAAATGGCATATTTTCAACGATATCCATGTGCAAAGTTAAAGTAAAAAATATAGAAAAATATAGAAAAGTTTGTATCGAAATTGTT
This sequence comes from Cyclina sinensis, assembly GCA_012932295.1. NCBI lineage: Eukaryota > Metazoa > Mollusca > Bivalvia > Venerida > Veneridae > Cyclina > Cyclina sinensis. The sequence goes on from JAAONU010000017.1 coordinate 5,370,382, forward strand.
GACGACCGTTTTTCTAAAGCAACGGTTTTATCATAAAATTATGATTCTTTCTTGAAAAATAGAGATGCTACTAGAATTAAAGGCCACTGCTGAATGATAACTGTTATGTATTTTGTAAATGAGAGAATATGCTGAAAAGGTATAGAGTTTTACAATGGATTACTTAAAATTAGGGATGGCAACGAGTAACCGGTTAACCGAGTACTCGATCGAACGTCCTAATATCGGTTAACAAAATTGATATTCGATTACTCGGAAAAAAAATATTTTTTTTTATTTTTTGGCGATTTAGAAAGATTGGTGTATCCAATTAGTTCAGAAATACGAAGAAGTACATGTATCTTCATAAATGCAAGCAAAACATTCTTGCAGAGGTGCGAAAATGATATCGTAAATTTAACCAGGCGATCAACAGTTTGACACGCGCATGGGATTGAGCACCTGTGTCGCTTACGTCATTCGGCCTCTTTTAATATTTAATTACCTTTAATTGTGTAACAGTTTCTAGCCGAAACTTGTTTTAAGGTAACTGTTTTGAAAAAGCAAAGGGCTGGATTGCTATTATGAATGTTAGATTAAAGGTAGTAATTAGACCCGATTAAACGTTTGTCTTTCTTAACTCAATTAAGGAGAGTAACTACCTTTTCTTCTTTACGCATTTAAATCCAGAAATATCATTAACTTTTTATATATTGATAAAGTTTTTGCTTAGAATAAGATATTAAAATTTCCATAGAGTCAAAACGCCGCCTGCAGACAGTGTTGATATTGTGTTATAAAACTTTGTAGATCATTGGAAATCATCCGAGTAACCGAGTACTCGATCGGAAAAATGACCGAGTACTCGAGTATTGATTTTGGTATTCGTTGCCATCCCTACTTAAAATTTAGATACAGGAATCTCCCATATTAACCCAGAGCCAAAATGAAATAAAATAAGTTCTGACTTCAAATAAGGGTATATGGCGTCATTCTTAGAATTTATAATTTTGCACGTCAGATCAAACTCAATGGTTTTCTTTTAGTAGGGAGCAGAATTTTTTCAGACGTTACTTCTGAAACGGTACATGTTTGGAAAATGTTAAAGGGTCGATTTCTAAAAATATGACCGAGTGTTCTTTGATGTTTGACTCTGGTATTACAAAATTCACATTTAGCAAAAGTATCAAATGAGTGTGTTACGCATGGTCAAATAATCAGGAGTGTACATATGTACGTAATTTTATTATTATATAAACTAAAGTTCAGGAATTTGAATTCCACTACATCCGTTTACTTCCGCTTCACCATCTCTAAATTCTGAAAGCGAAATTCAACCATGGGTTACAAACCAGAACTTAACAATAAAAAGCAACAGACAACATACCTTTAAATATGTGATGTTGGACAGTACAACGGCGCCTATAGAAATGTTTTTTCCAATATAATTCAAACAGCAAAAACAAGCGTAGTTATATACAGTGTTTTGAAATAACCGATCAATCGTACATTGACGGGAAATCTTGGTCTATAATTGCTAAGTCTGGGGAAATGTCCTGTCGCCTTGAGTGTTATTGCAAATAAATTAATTATTATCTCCAAATATCTAGAAAATTGTATCTCTTTATAACAGCTCGCCCATTGTTAGAATCTAAGACATACTAGATCTTTTTATATTACGGACGTGATAATAAGATAAAGCCTGCACTAATCGATGTCCGTATATCTGCTTATAATTTTCTTACTTAAAAAAGAACAACGTAGTTTTGGACGTAAATTCGGATATAACGCAAGACCGGATTAGGTGTTTCCTTCATTAATCGATGGAAAGTTATTGAACTGTAAAAACTACATACAAAAGCACTCAACATCTGTGACGACTTTGATATACTTACAAGGTTATAATAAATTCTATATTTCAGGGACATTGTGTGGTCACAATACGGAAGATATTTGATCGAAATAAAACCTTTGCGAGATAATGTTACCACCTAGTAACTTGAATTAGAACGTGAGAGGAACTGGATAACTGCCTGGAAATTTAATCAACCACAAAGTCACACTCAACTGGTATTATCGATGTTGCCGATTGGAGAATATTTCACCAGTAACTAACAAGTAAGTCTGAAGTTACTTCAAGAGGTCTTGGCTTATGTCCATATCATATATATGTCATTCTAAAAAATGAAATATGAAATATTCGTGGAAATGTGCCTTTAACTTGTAGTGTTTTGTTTAAAAACAGCCGATTCAGAATTGAAAAGTCTAAAAAAGCTATTTCTACAGGTCATATTCCAATATATCATAGACTAGATGCTACTTCAAAATTAAGCCCTGCTATATCAGTTACTGGAAAAGCGTTATAACTAGTTTGCATGTAAATTTTTGCACCATTATTATTACGCGTCAGTGTCGTCCGCTGTTTCTGCAACAATCACGATTTTATGTCGCCTCTCTTTCTCGTATGCAGGTTTTTTCCTCAGAAACATTTTAAGATTACCGCTTTCAATCATTATTGTCCATAAGTGGTATTGATAAGCAGTCAAATTGTCCCGTCGCCTTCTCCGTTTACGTGGTTTAACTTGAGGTGTTATAAAAACACTACCTGAATGCCATAAGCATGCAAAAAGCAAATCAAGCAAACCAAGAAATGATAATGAAAAGATTTTATCTGCCTCCTTAATCAGTAGTTATTAGAATATTTTCGTATGTATTCACCACTTGAAATGCAAAGGATTTTTCCTTCATTAAATACTTCAGTCGCTCAGGTTTATAGGTGGTCGAAGTCACACTTCTTAATACCTGGAACTCAACATAAGTAAACCCATGTTTACGTCTAACATACCATAAACATAAAATGTTTTATTAACATACATGTTGTCTACGCATTCGTCTTAAAGTTATATGCTGCCTGCGTCAATTTTAAGAAAAAAGAAAAAAAATGCATGCTTTCAATTCAGTAAAATTATACAAACAACATGTAAAAAGTTCCAAAACTGAGGTTATGGAAATACTTATATTTAAACACGAAAAAATGCGAGCGTAAACAATATTGCGATGATAGAATTGCTTGGGTAAGTGGTTGATTTATTTTCCTGATGAATTAATTGTATTATCACATGGGCTATTGGGATCTCATTACAGTCAAGACTTGTTTACCTGTTGAACACAGCAGAGTGCTAGTAAATGAAGCAAGAATGGCTACGTGTTGATAACTCTTATAACTTGAAGGAATTGTAATAATTTCTGTAGATGCTATGATCTTACGGTCTTTCACCAGGTAGTCATGAATGCAGTATCTGTGATGATTTCTTTAAAAGTTTGTATTTAATTTGACGGCGGTTAGTGACTGTACTCGAGGTCAGGCCAGGAGCGATGACATTATTGTTCATGCGAGGTTATTTCAGCTGAAGTTGTAATATAAGAGGCTTCTCTTTAAACCACTTTGTGACAATTCAGAAATACTTTTTAGCGATTTTATGAATTCAGATGGGAATGGATAGAGTTAAATGTTAGAATTTTATCATTTTTCAATCACTTAAAATCCAATTAACTAATGCCCTTGGTGACAGCCAGTATCAGTTTTATTTGTTAAGATATTCTAACTATCCGGTTATTGATTGTACTCTTGACATATTCTGTCTAAGTATTTACATTTCGGTTCCATTTAATTCAATTCTACGCTCTATTGAAACATAGATAGTTCCCAGCACTAAACAAAGACTAACCGAAGACAAAATTTATTATCAGTTTAAGACCGTAATCTTGAAAACTTTCCTTTGTGTTTACTTTTACCGCAAAATCTAAAACCTTTGTGTAAATTTATCCTCTGTTTGAAGACAAACATTAACTACATATTGTCGGTGTTTAGACTGATTTATTAATATATTAGAAACCATCTAGGGAAACAAAATGTATCAAAAGATACTATTATATTTAGAATACTTTATTTACTGAAATAACTGTTCTTGTTATGGATAAACTACATATAAACTACAACAACTACGCCATTGTAGGTATCAAGTATGCAAGCTTAAGTTTTTGGTTTTACGTTTTGGCTTATTTTTTCCCGTTCGGTCGCGACGGTATGCCTTCCAGATTCATTTACGCCAGAATCCTGTAGCCTATTCATTTGCATGAGCGATATATAGCTGGCATTGTCCAGTCTATAATTTTGTCTGTACTATGGTAATGAAACGAAGTATATCTGACAATTGTGCTTCCAATTAATCGATCGTTCTCTTGTTCTTATATATGGACAGTGAGTATGTGGAAATCAGATAGTGTGATTATATTATATGTTTTTAATCTGATAAATATGCAGATTCATGTAGGTCGTAACTGAATGTATTTCATAGAAAATGAAATGCTGCGTTAAAAACTGTGTTGCGACCCTCTTGTAAGTAACTGCGTGTTGAAAACCACGTGCCATCAGCACTCTAGAGTTTTCAGCATTGATTCAAGCGACTAACTCACAGAATTTAGCTTATTTCTTATTTTTCTTTTATAACAGGTACGTATAAAAGAGAAGTTATTATTCCATGAAAAAAACATAATTTTATCTTCTGTACATTATGAAAAGTGAAGAAAAAAAAATGATATTAACAAGATTCGAACCCATGCCCTTCAAGTCAGTTAGATATGGAGCCTGAGCCACTGTGGATTGTTCTTTACAAATGTCAAAAATAACAATATAAACAAAGTACCTACCCTGTGGCTAACATTGTAATTTGTTTACCGATGAAAGTGTGGAAAAACTATTTTATGATGAGTTTCTGTAATAAAATTTGTGACAGTAACTTAGTTTAGATATATTCTTCACAACTACAACCAAAATTTTTAACATATATATAAACCTTTTCTTTTTTATGCATCGTCGACTCATCTGTGAGTCCGTCGCTTTAACTAATAGGTACAAAGAAACACATACGGTAAATATATTTAATGCCTGTAAAAAGGTTTTATAGAAAACAATTTTAATAAATTAATTTTTGTTCTTATAGTCATTAGCTTTCTCTCTTACGTTAACAGCTTAGAAACATAATATGGTGATATGAAATAACGATATTGTTTCAATTCATGACAGCTGAAGTAATCATTTCATTTCATACACCTTTTCAAGGTATAATGAGATATAATTCTGATTCTACAAACGACAAGATTAATATAAACTCATTACAGTACACTAAAAATAATAACTAGAAAAACCCAAAATCTTAGTGATGAACTTACAATACAACTAATTAAATGACCTGCACTAATGATAAAGCGTATCAATTAGGCTAAAAAAATTAATGTTTTGTTTCTCAGGCCCCGCCGCATACATTTTAGAACGCCCGCTTCGATTTTCAATCGTTGGCAAAAAAAAATTTATTTATTAAAACGTCTTTTTACTATTCCCGGTGTGGCAAGAAGTACCGCGGTAAACTGTTTGTTTACGTTAATAGCAATCGTAACAACTCTGCCTTTTCCGACAACTTCGTATAAAGACCTCGTATGTAAGTATTATGAATAAACCAAATGGTAATTCGCCTCGGCTTTATTAAATATAAACAAACATGGCAGTTTCTGTCTTATGCATTAGAAAAATACAATGTATGAAAATAAATGTTAATTTAAAGTATAAACAGATAGAGGCATTAAGAAATGTTTTCAGTTCAGCAGACACCACCTGTATTATAAAATAGTCCAATATGGCGCCTACCACATTATTTCCGAGGTGACTTATTGAAGTCGCCCGAGTTGTTCCGAATGTGTTAATAGTGGTGCGCAACCTTAGCTCAATAGGTAGAGCACTAGATTACTCGGTCGTTGGTTCGACCCCAGGGCAGGGCAAAATTTCTCCGTGACAATTGTTCTCAGACATTGTGTCTTATGTTCATTTGTCTCTCACCGCTGATTCAGAGTAGATCATGTTGGAACAGTAGTCAGTCACTTGCGGAGAAATTGGCAATTACTGGTTAGGTGGACTGACCGCCGAGATATAACATATGTTGAAATCGGCGTTAAACCCCAAAACAAACAAATATATGCGTCTCAATAACTTCGATCGAGCGAGTGTTTACGACACATTGATTCAAGTACGGCCACGTTTTTGGTTTTTCTACAAAATTGCGACAAATAGATAAAAATAAAGCTTGTAAAACAAATTTTTTTTTCAGAACAATATTCCATGCTTTTGTCAATGCCTTTCTAATTTTAAAAGATTAAGACTAATTTTCGTGTGTTTAGACTGTCTTAAATTAGGATTTTATTATTCATGTATCAAATAAGTACATGTAGAAATACATTCTTACTAAACAGTTTATTGTGTTTTTTTTTCACATGACATGTTATTTCTGTTTAGAAAAAAGTTCTAGCAAGTAAAAGTGCATATTATAAAGTATTTTAATGCAACAGAGACTGATGAGCAGTTGAAGTAAAATATGATTTGATTTTATTGAATGCTCTCAGTAGACCTTTTAGGTTAATACTCTGCAACACATTAAACACCATCTTAATACAGATGGTAATTTCAACATATCCAGTGCCATTGATCATTAAAACTGTATTTATATGAATTTTTGGGGATATGAAACCTCATATTAAGTGCAAAATCATGAATAAAAACAAAATGAGGGTATAAAAAAAATCCCGCCCTCCCTCATATAATTTTAATAAAAATGGCCTGAGAAACTAAACATTAATTTTTTTAGCCTTAAGTCATGCTAAACTGTCCCTTTCTCAGAGGTATTTGCCTCGACAGAAAGCAAACTTATGTTTTACTCTTTGTTTTTTTTCAAACCTGTCTCCCTACCATTTCAAAATTATTTAAACTTTTAAAATCCCCGTAACACTATGTGCCATTGAATTTCTCCACAGTTTTTTCAAGGTGGTGTAAGTTATTTGGTGTTGTTAAACAGATCCTTCCAACTTCTATGTATTTGTATTTCTAGCTAACTCAATATAGTAATAGTATTCGGATATCAGATTTTAGTTAAGATACTCACATTTTTGCTGATGTCGGGACACAGAGCATTCTTGTTTCCATTAGAGACAGAATTGGATAGACCATCAATTTGCATGACTGATGTGTAGCTGGAGTATTAGCCCCGTCTATAATTACGCATTGAATATGATAATGAAATGGAGAACGATTTTCCAGTTAAATGATAGTTCTATGGTTCTTTGACCATTGATACTTGATATAGTCTCTTGATTTTGAGGGTTTTGATAGCAAATAGGTAAGTTCGGGTAAAAAGAACATGTGCAATGTCAAAGACATTACTTTGAATATATAGTTTTCGAGTCACTTTTGTACGATGCGACCGATATATATTTGTAACAATAGAATGGTATCTTTTTCGAAGGACAAGTAAAGTTGATAAAGTTCCTTCATTAAAAATATAAGGAAAAGATTTTATATTTGTTTCAGCAAAGGCTGAACAAAATTAAAAGTTTATAACTTCATAACTGCTTGCCGCGGCTGCCAGTACCAACTTACCAACAAGTAGAGAATATTTTGTTTTCGGAAACAGAGTAGCCAATTTTAAATTAATTTGTCTCTTGACTTTTGTCAAGGTGAAGATTCTCTTTATATCACTGTATCGGAATCGTTTAATGTTTTTTCTCTGGAAATAATTGCCGTATTCTAAATGAATTTTACAAATATACCTTAACTTGTCTCTGTACAACAAAACATTCGATTCTAGAGAATTGGTAAATATATGGCTTGTGAATTATCACATTTACACTGTCGCTAATCGTCTTCGTGGTATCAGTGGAACTTAATTTAGCAGAAATGGCTACACCATATGTCTAGATTTGTATGCGATGCACAAATTCAGGGCCTTTCTCCTATTTTTTTTTCTAAATGAATGATATTTTGCTTCAGGCATGTTTGATTGTTTTCTCGATAACGAACATAAAAATGCGCTGATATTTTTAATTTTGAACAAAATAGACATGTATACTCTTATATAATAATGCTTTATCTCAGGAATATCTACATGGATACTAATTTGTTTCAGATCTGTCATGCTTTCCATTTTAACTTCGAAATATCTATGTTAAGAGTATCTAGTTTTAGTTCGTATCATATATTCATCACTCAGCGGAAAATTCATCGCATCAAACAGTGTAGGAAAATGCCATACTTACCTTTAAAGAATTGGAACATTAACATACACTTGAAACCCTATGTTTTCTTTTGTAGCCTAAACATCTGTCTTGCCATAATTAACATTTTCAGCCAATTTCAGTTTCAGAAACGCTTTTCTCACATACGTTAAAGATCCAGCTTTACTTGCAAAGTTTGAAGTACATGACTAAAATTTAAAACAAACTCAGAGTCTCCGAGACTGAACTCGAAGCTGATGTGTTTGCTAAAGTCTTATTGAGTTTTAGTTTGTAACGGACTTGAATACTATCATTCAAATACTATTATTCATTCGTTCATTACAATATGATAAATATTAAGTGTTTTTTTTCTAATATTATCACTAAGAAAAATCTTGTTGGTTTATCAAGAGAAAGAAAACATACATTTTTTTCAGGAAAACATTTTTTGTCAAGAAGGCCGCTCGTCGTAAATTCAGTTTCCTTTTCTAGAGATTGCTTTTAATTGGAACTGATTAATCTAAAATGTAAACAAGCTTAGCTTTTTAAAAAAGCTAGCACCCGGTCCGTTCCATTGGTGTAATACTTGATTTTGGTGTAAACATGTGTATAATGGAATCTCAGTTCTTATTGCACGCTAAGAATTGCATAAAACACTTTTGAATGCCATTGCCAACCGTGACGTGCCGTCATTTTTATCACGATTTAAGACATCTATACTTTACAAGGACAATGACAGTACAACCTCTGGAGACAACATTTTGATGCTAAAGTAAAGACATTACCATTTACCCAGTTCTTGCATCTTTCAACACAATGTCTGTGCACTGTGGTTTTATGCAGTGTTTGTGTCATGAGTTTTACATAGACAAAGCCCCAGGGCCGGGGGTAGCCAACTGAACGGTTAATTTTCTTTATCATAGAAGTTAAGCACATCTCTTTGAATTGTTAATTTATACATTTTTTCTGCATTTTCTTCATGATCTTCCGATTATTTAAATAAGATAACTTAAGCAAAAATATAGTTTAAAATGATTTTACATCCAATGGGTATGGAAGGCAGTTATCGTTGGTTATCAGTGGAAGTAAATATGTCTATCGATAGGGTATATCAGGTAAAACTTGGGAACATGTTCTCCCGGAAGCAACGGCAGAAAAAAAACACAATGCACCCGTAAGCTTCGGTGTTTTTCGCTGTTTTCGTAGAAACATTTTATCCTAATACCGTCCCGCCGAGGCGGGCCAGAATAATGAATGAATCAAATCGAAAACTAACAAAACATTCAGTACTCCGTTTGCTGTAACTCTAAGCCAAGAAACCGTACGTTTCCTTATCATATTTGGACAAATGTTAACGACCATATCAGATTCTTTTGTATGTCCTGAGAATAGGCAGTTGTGATTTTAAACCATATTTTTGCAATTGGCCCTCCGTAGATAACTTTATTAACGATAATGTCACAAAAATCTACAGAAATGAATAATAATTTATGCCGTTTTTTGTACTTGGATTTTAAGATAATAAGAGTTTAACAACTATGTTGTGCTATTAATTTCATATTAACGTTTGATTTTGAACTTAAAGTGATGTTATTTTAAGCCACCTGCAGTCATTCAAATACCTGATGAGTATGCAGCCTGTTTTATTTCTTGTGAAATTGTTCTTATAACAATTATATTTGCATCGCTCAATTTGTAATGGTATGGCTGTAAATTTGTATTGGTGTGGCTGTAATGGTATAGCTGTAATGGTATTGCTGTAAATTTGAGTGTACCTTATTTCGAAAATAAATGATCTGTTTCGCTCTGATCTGTACTAAAGACAGTTCATCAGCTTATTTCGACTGTTGTTTGAAAAGCATTTAATTTCTGTAAAAAAAAATTTGTTTTTTTTTTCGTTTGCCTATTTGAGATCTGTCTACGTTTGGTTTATGGAATATCCTTAATTAATAACTAATTATAATAACTTATTGAGAAGTGCATACAAGTACATTTGACCCATCTCTAAAGGAAGTGACAGTTTAGGTTAATTTTGGAAATGTTTTGCTTAGCAAAGAGTTGGGCAGACGTAAATAAACATATTACCACTATTAATGAAAAATATCGCATTACAAGGTAATAATAAATAAAAACGTGTATTTATTATCAGTGGAACGACCAATTACCTTAAACAAACATATCTGTCTACATTAATTTATTACTTTTCTTTAGGGTATAATATAGACATTGCATAAAATACTGCAAATGCAAATATTCAAGTTCAGTAATAATAGGTTTACAGACAGCCGTTGGCTCTATGGAAACCCAATGAAACATGTCAGAAAATTATTCCGATCCATCAAACTTATGAACAATATGACTTCATTAAAAGATATAAAATATTTGGAATCATCGACCTTGCTCAAGAATATGTCGGTGATCAGATATGTTGTTGCTGTGAAACGTTCTTAATATGAATACAATTGAACATGCTCATCAGATTTTGAAATATATTCACACTACTGTCTGAAGTTAATATTTAGTTTAAGATAGGTGTGCATGATGCAGAATGAAAGATACATTCATTAAACTCATATTGATCCGTAGAATATTAGTAGACTCATCAAATGGGAAACAGTTGTTGCAACTTTGATAAACCTTGCTCAGTGACTGCTTCCTGGATTCTAACCAGTACTTGTGCCGAAATACTGGAATGCAGAAAGTCAATGGAGACTCTCCACCTTAGTGATATTCGAACCAGTGACCTCCGGTTTGAGGTCCGGCGCTCGAACCCATCAACCACTGCTTCTCCTCTAACGTTACAACGTTATTAAAAACACTTTAGGGACAATGAAGTGTTTTATGTTTTTCACCAATAAATGATCAATTAAATTAAATATCTAACTGTCCAGGTCATATTTGTTGTACCATTGAACCTATTCAGCGTAACATTTAAACCTTCGGGGTACAACTCAGCATTGAATCTATGTTGACATAATTATATTATATTGATATTAACACTAAGCTGATATAAATTGAAAATCCTTTTAAAAATTAATCAGTGATATGAATATCAATCTTTTCACTTGACAACTATGAAAGGATGGGCTTTCACTGAAAAACGTTTACCTTTCCGTACATTTGTCTGTCTGTCATCTCCGTATGTATTTTTGCCTCGATTTTATTTTTTTGTATACTTTGAATCTTGTTAGCAGCATAGCCTTATCATCACAGTGCTTAACATTAACTAGTAAGTATTCCCTTTGGTACAGGCCCATTTATCATTCAGATGTGATTCAAGTACCTAACAAAGGTCATAGGAATGCACGCTATCCCATGAAAACACTGTGGTGTTAACAGAATATCCCGAAAATTCCTTTGAAATGTAGTCAACTAATTTACCTGATTAGTTAATTGTATTAATTGTATTATCACGTGGACTGTTGGGATTTCATTATAATCTTAACATGTTTACATACCTGCATACCTGTTAGAAATATAGATTATGTCTGGCAAGCGAAGCAAAACTCTTCAACATGTAAAAATACCCTACTCTATGTCAATTTTTATTATGTTCAGTGATATTTAATTCTTTCAAATACTACTTTTTATCTTAGAAATATTCTGAGATGTAATGTTACAAGAAAACATAGTTACACAAAGATACAAAGAGAACTTAGGGAATAAGTTCAACTGTCTGAACAACCGATTGTAAGTGAACTTCTTAGCTTTTCAAATTCGATTTAATGGTGAGTAATAAAAGTAAAGCAAGTAAAAATATAGGATATGTCGGTGCACAGCGTGTACGTCTACCTTATTAATATTCACGAGTTCTGTCAGTCTGTCAGTCGTTATGTGGCGTTAGTTAATATCACGTGAATATTTAATACATCATTTCAAGTAATGCAATCAAAGTGCAGTGTAGCTTGACATGCAATAAAATGGAACGAAGCTAATAAGACAGGAGAGGAGAATCACTTGTCATATAATGTTATCGAAATTGGCGTTTTTTGTTTCAACATTGAGGAATGGTCTAAGTTTTTAACAATCCAATGATAGCAGGTTATCAGAAGTAAGGCAAAGTCAGTGTTACTGTATAAGTTATAGAGTTTTAGTAACACTTTAATAGACAAATAAACAATATCTAGTTAACTGTTACCCTCAGTATGGGAATGTTCTAGTGAAGGTTTGTCTCTCTCGATTTCGTCAGTCTGTAAACGTCGAGTTTCATTTTGATAACAATAATTGGTTTTCAGTTCTTCCGCTAAATATCATTTGGTTTGCTCAGAATAATCGCGTATATCACGGTTGTTTTCTTTCTCAGTACTTCTATCGAGTCAAGGCTGGAATCCAGTGCATCGAAGGGATCTTTCTTATGTCCTTGAGTGCGATGTTGTGATATATGTGCTAGTTCGGTTATGATACAAGCATATGGATAATGTCCAAAAACGTCTGCTGAAAGCAATATTATACCATTTTAGAGCCTGTATTATCATACTTGGTATTTTCCATTGCGTCAAATGTGTCACCCTTTCATTAAAGTTATGATAATAAAAAAAAACATTATTAACACCCTATGTGCATGGTTAATTTTCGTGGTTAATTTTCGTGGATGGCAAGATGTGCTTCAGATACATCAGGATTATATTGTAAATAAATAAGTTATGACCCGCCGCCTTTAAATTGCTTCCGATAATGCCGAATATCCGTAAAACGAGTCGTCAGTGTCACATGATCAATTTTGAATACGTGACGTAGACAACAATAGTGGATTATTTAAAACGTAAATTAAAAAAAGATAGGTAGACCAAAACTTGGTCTTCAAAACCTTAACAATACTGAGAAAAAGCTAAAAGTTACATAGGAAGAAGATTATTTATCAGCACCTAATTTATCAGGTCCTGTCCATGAAATTTTATTTCTTAAGATAACTTATTTATGCAAATTAACATCCTCCGACTAAAAAATTTATATATATATTGTTTATATAATTGATAACTTTCAAGATTTCTTTTCATTATAAAATACCTTTTATCCGTTTAAATGTCACATTTCGTGTTACTATTCGTATCAATTACGCAATTTGACGAACGTTCTATTCTTAGCAAATTGACAGCGATAAATATCATTGGATGTAACTTTTCGGCTTCTTATTTCTACGATGTTTTGCCTACTCAGTCGAGACTTTTAACCCCCCCTGTATCATTAATGCCCTGATAAGGGAACCAAACAATTTGCACGAACGATGTATAAATCGAGCATTTGCCCTCCCTGTAATTAACGTCTAGACAATGACAAAACTCGGAGCAAGATTTACAATTTAGATTCCACTGATAGGTTATTCACACAGTTAGGCATTGCAACCATATGTTCGGCTGAAAAAGAGCTAATTTCTTCGGGGGTATTTTACTCGATAATTGCAATTGGGTCACGAATACACTGGTTCAGAATGTTACAGTAAGACGGTAATTGTAGTGACTGTCCAAACTTTGCTGTTATTTGAAATGTAAAATAAAATCTTTTTCGAAGTAAAACCGACCTTTTTCAGTGCAGAAAATATGATTTGGCCACATTACCAAACCCTCTACAATAGAATAAGGAAATGCATTATTGTTATCCATGGTAATACATATTTCTCCAGTACGAGTTTCAGTGTGTATAAAATCAAAATTTAAAGATCAGACGACAAAAGTGAATATTATATGAAACTGATCAGATCGAGTTCTCTTGAGATAAATTCGATAAAGAGCAACACTACTTTGTATATTTCATATCTCCTGAAGACCAACACTACTTTTTGTATTTTATTTCTCCTGAAGACATTTTGTCTTATTCAGCTTGCTAGCTGAATATGTAGAGCGTTTGAAACATGTGTTGGATTGTTTAAACTTAATTTTACTCTTTTCCGATTCAAGTCTTCATAATGCCTAAGTAGTTTTCAGGAGCTCTTATTCTTACTAGGCAGGTTTTGTCAGTTTTTATATGGTGTTTTTAACTGAATATCTAGAAATAAGTCCAGACAGAATGCACCAAAATTGTAGTATTTTTTATTCTGATGATTTCGAATATTTTTCACAGACAATTTATTCGCAGGATATATAAATCAATACCGACGGTTCGTCCCCTAATCTTTTTCGTTTTTCTTACTCAAATAATATCCCAGTGTTTACAGAATTGTTTCGTTTAGCTGTCATTTTAAACATTTGACCCATTTCTAAAGAAAGTGGCGGTTTAGCTAAACTTTTGAAATGTTTTGCTTGCTAAAGAGTAGGGCAGACATAAATAAACATATAGCCACTGTAATTGATATGCTAGGTTAACAGAAAGACAGACCTAAGTGAAAAAATAACCACTCTAAAGGTTCATGCAAATCAATATATATAAATGACAAAATATCGCATTACTATATAACAACAAATAAAAACTTTATTATTATTTATCAGTGGAACGAGCAATTACGTTAAACAAACGTTTCTGTCTAAGTTAATTTATTACTTTTCTTTAGGGTATAAATATAGACATTGCATATAAACTGCATTTGGAGATATTCACGTTCAGTAATAGGTTTACAGACAGCTGTTGGCTCCATGGAAACCAAATGAAAGATGTCAGAAATTATTATTCCGATCCATCAAACTTATAATCAATGTGACCTCATTAACAGATATAAAATGTTTGAAAGCGTCAACTTAGCTCACAGATATATCGGTAATCAGTTTAGTTGTTTCAGTGGAACGTTCTCAATATGAATACAATTGAACATGCTGATCAAATTTTGAAATGTATTCACTCTGCTGCCTGAAGATAATATTTAGTTTAAGAGACGTATGCATGATGCAGAACGAAAGATACATTCATTATACTCATATTGATCCGTAGAATATTAGTAGACTCATCAATTGGGAAACAGTTGTTGCAACTTAGATAAAACCTGCTCAATGACTGCTTCCTGGATTCTAACCAGTACTCGCGCCGAAATACTGGAATGCAGAAAGTCAATGGAGACTCTCCACCCCCGGCTAGTGAAATTCGAACCAGCGACCTCCGGTTTTGAGTCTGGCGCTCGAACCCATCAACCACTGCTTCTCCACCAACGTGTCAACGTCATTAAGAATACTTATGATATAACAAATATGTATAAATAATCAAAATATGAAGTGGTTTATGCTGTTTAGAAATAAATAACCAATTATATATTTGCGGGAATTCTTGGTCAATAATTTGTCAGTCTTCTGAAGTGCCCTTCAGCCTCGAGTGTTACTGCAAATTATAAGATCCAAATATCAAGACAAATATATTATTCCATGACTTGCTTTATTGTAATAGTCTTAGACACATAAGATTTGTGTGTGTTAAAATGAATTTTCAGTTGATCAATGCACACATTCCCTTCTTATTGCCTGATAAAAACCACCCTTTAGAAATTCCTATTTTTGTACGCGAATTCGGATGTAACACGAGATCGGATTAGGTATTTCGTTAAATATTCGATAACTTAATAATTGAACCGTAAAATTACATACTAAAGCACTCAACATCTGTTGCGACATTTAAATAATTATTAGCCAGTAAACGTAGTGATATTTTTTTTATTCCTGGGACAGTATGTTTATAAAATAGAAGATATTTGATCGCAATAAAAACTGATACATGATCTGTTACCCTTATGTTACTTGAATAAGATTGTTATTGAAACTGGATAAGTGGCTCGGAATTCAATCAATTTCAGAATCCTGTTATACTTGACTGTATTACTAGTGCATGAGATTGGAGAATGTTATATGAGTAAGTTAAACTCAAATATAAATTTACAGATTCTTCAGTGGTTTTCGACTTATAAACCAATAATAGGCTTTGCGAAATTGAAATTGACAAGCGACTTTTTGATTTAATTTATGCATTTAAAGTATGTTCGATTGAATAAATGTATGCAAGTAATTATTGTTCAACTTTTCTAGAAATGACAAAAAATATCTAACTGTCCAGATCATATTTGGTGTAATATTGAACCTATTCGGCATAACATTTAATTGAATACCAAGTACAGTTCTTCCCTTCGGAATACAACTCAGCATTGAATCTTTGTGACATAATTATATTATGTTGATGTTCACATTAAGCTGATATAAAATGAAAATCCATTTGAGAATTAATCGTTTAATATATGAATGTCAACTTTTTCAAATGGCCACTATGACAGGGTGGGCTTTCACTAAAAAACGTTTACCTAATCGTCCATTTGTCTGTCTATCATCTTCTCCTATCTTCTTTTCTCGATTGTAATTTTATAGTACACAACAAATCTTTGTGTACGGTATGGATACTTAGAATCTTGCTAGCATAATAGTCTTATAATCACCGTGCTTACATTGACTAGTCAGTATTCCCTTTGGTACAGGCCCATTTGTCATTTAGAGGTGTATCAGGTGCCTAACAAAGGTCATGAAAAAATAATTATATTTTAAAAGGAAAAGAATGCAAGTCATCCCACGAAAACACTGTGGTGTTATCAAAATATCTAAAAAATATGCTTGGAAATGTAGTTAACTAATTTTCCTGATTAGTTAATTGTATTATCACATGGATTTCATTATAATCTTAACATGTTTACATACCTGCTTACCTGTTAAACACATAGATTTTGTCTAGCAAACGAAGCAAAACTTCTTGAACGTGTAAATACGCACTTCTATGTCGAGTTTTTAATAATATGTTCAATGATATATATTAATGTTTATCTTACGAATATTGTGAGAAATAGAGTTACACAAAAACAATAAAAGTAACACCCCCAACCCACGCACCCGCCTCCCCCTCCCCCCCCCCCCCCCCCACACACACACACACGGTAACAAAGATACATCAAAGTGCAGTTTAGTTTGACATGCAATAAATGGAACAAAGGTAATAAGACAGGAGGAGAGAATCACTTGTTATATAATCTTATCGAATTTGCTTTTTTGGTTTAAACATTGAGGAATTAGTTAAGTGTTTTTACAATCCAATGATAGCAGGTAATCAAAAGTAAGGCAAAGTCAGTGTTACTGCATAATTTATTGAGTTTTAGCAAAAGGTAAATAGACAAATACACAATATCTTGTTAACTGTTACCCTCAGTATGGGAATGTTCTAGTGAAGGTTAGTCTCTCCCGAGTGCTTTAGTCTAATTACGTGGAATTTCATTATGACACCATAATTGTTTTTCAATTATTCTGCTAAATATCATTTGGTTTGCTCAGAATAATCGCGTATATCACAGTTGTTTTCTTTCTCAGTACTTTTGTTGGGTAAAGGCTGGAATCCAGTGCTTCGTCGGCATCTTTCTTATGTCCTTGAATGCGATGTTGTGATACATGTGCTAGTTCGGTTACGATACAAGCATATTGATAATGTCCCAAAACGTCTGCTGAAAGCAATATTATACAATTTTAGTGCCTGTATTATCTTACTTGATATTTTCCATTGCAAAATGCATCGTCGTAACTGCTCTTGTTATAAAAAGTTTAGGAGCTACTATAATTTGTGATATTATCAAATGTAAATGGTGAATTAAGGTAATTGTTTTGCATTGAAAATAAATGAACTATAATGAATATTTTACATATTATTGAATACAGGTGTAATGCAAAATAGACATTCTATTCATTCTCATTTACTCATTAATTGGTAAACTCACAAATTTGTTAATTCATAGCTTATTTACTTTTATTTATTCTTAATATACACGTGACTTGAATTCCACACAAATTACTTCCTAGACGTGGTTTGCAGGGATAGTGATGATTTTAAGAAAATATACGTCTATGTGCTAAAGATTTTCGCGGGAAAATTGTCTTTGTTTAAAAGTGTTATTTTGAGTCTTGAATTATATCGTGAGTCTACAATGCGTCAATGTATCACTCTTTGATTAAAGTTATAAAAATAAATAAAACCATTATCAACACCATATGTGCATGGTTAATTTTGTAGATGGCAAGATGTGCTTGCGATACATCAGAATTATATTATAAAAAATAGTTTATGATCCGCCGGCCTTAAATTGCTTCGGAAAATGCTGAACGCACTTCGTCAATATCCGTAAAACGAGTCGTCAATTTTACATGATCAATTTTGAATATGTGACGTAGACAACACTAGCGGATCATTCAAATTAATTAAAAAAGATAGATAGACCAAAACTTACTATGAAACGTGGCCTTTACACAATACTGAGAAAAAGCAGTAAAAATGACAGAAATACTTATCGGCACCTTATTTATCAGGTCCTGTTTCTTAAAATAACATGTGTATGCAAATTGAAATCTTCCGAATTAAAACGAAAGTAGGTGTTTTTATATCCGTTGATATCCAAGAAAATAGTTAAGTTATAAGTGAAAATAAACAGCAAATTATCTTTTAGCAAGTTGTCTATGCATTTGTGTTAATATCTACATGAATTGGCGATAATGTTATACTTTTTAATGGGCAGTAATATAATTTCTGAATAGCCTTTTGTTGAATATTAAGTCGTGCTGTACTTAATACCAATGTAAGAAAATCCCTTTGGTCCTTGACCTAGAATTAAACCACGTGTCCCTAAGGCGCTGATTTCAGTCTCTTTGAAACAAGGAAAGCAAAAATGTAAAGTAGCTTGAAATGAATTTGATATTTAGATGGTTAGCGACAACCGTAACAAAATTCACATTTCACTATTAAGCTTTGTTTCTGGGTTCTCTGTTAAAGTATTGTAAATTGCCCAAAGTTATGACAGTATTTAAAAAATGTATTTTTGTTTTTAGTTTTGCTTGACTGAATTCCATCATAATCTTAATATCGGTGCCAGTGCTGTTTGTGTTGTGTCATTTACTAGTACATTTACCTTTTAGACCTCAAATACAAAATACAAAATCAGACATTCTGAAAGCACACATTTTATTACATATAATGTTTATATAATTGGAAAAAAATCAAGATTTCTTTTTATTATAAAATACCATATATCCGTTGAAATGTTACATTTCTTGTCACAATTCCTATCGGTCACGCAATTTGACGAACGTTCTATTCTAAATAAATTGAGTAAGATCAAAATCCTTGGATGTAACTTTTCGGCTTCATATTTCTACGATGTTTTGCCCATACGGTCGAGACTTTTAACTCCCCTGTATCATTAATGCCATAATGAGGGAACAAAACAATTTGCTTGAGCGATGCTTTACTTGAATATTTGCCCTCTCTGTAATTACGTCTAGTCAAAGACAGAGCTCGGAGCAAGACTGACAATTTAGATTCCACTGATCGGTAATTCTCGTATTTAGGTATTGCAGCCATATGATCGGCTGAAACAGAGCTAATTCATTGGGGTTGTTTTTTTTGTCTCATAGTTGTAATTGGGTCACAAATACACTGGTTCAGAATGTAGCAGTAAGACCGTAACTGTAGTTACTGTTCAATCTTTGCTGTTATTTGAAATGAAAAAAAATCTGTTTCGTAAAGTAAACCGACCTCTTGCGGTGCTGAAAAAATATAATTTTGGCCACATCACAAACATTCTCCTACAGAATAAGGAAATGCATAATTGTTATTCATGGTAATACGTATACCTGCAGTATGAGTTTCAGTGTGTATAAAATCAAAATTAAAGGATCAGACGACAAATTTGAATTGTATATTAAACTGATCAGATCGAGTTCTCTTGAGATAAATTCGAACAAGAGCAACACTTCTTTTTATATTTCTTTCCACTGAGTATGTTTTGTCTTATTCAACAGCTCAGCTTTATTCCGGATAACGGTATGTTACTTGCTAGCTGAAGATGTAGAGCCCTTGAAACATATGTTGGATGGTTTAAACTTAATTTTAATCTTTTCCGATTCAAGCCTTCATAATGCCTAAGAAGTTTTAAGAAAGAGCTGTTAGTTTCTTACTAGGCAGGTTTTGTCAGTTATTATTTGGTGTTTTAAACTGAATATCTAGAATTAAGTCTAGACAGAATGTCCCAAATTGTATTATGTTTTATTCTGATGGTTACAAATTTTTTACACAGACAATTTGTTCGCAGAATATATATAAATCTACCGACAGTTCGTCCCCGAATCGTTTTCGTACTTAAATAATACCCCAGTGTCTAAAACACTGTTTCGTTTAGCTGTCACTCTAAATAAAATTCTCATTAACAACACTTAGTCTTCAAAGATTAACGTAGCTGCTTTTGCTTAAGATTTCATTGAATTTCCAAAGACACTTGAAGAAAGATGGTATACTTTCTTTTTTCCAGCACTTAACATAAGGTTTCTTTTCTTCTTTTCTTGACTGATTTATTTAGTGATTTAGTTGTGGCAATTTTGAATGATGAACTTACTCATTAATTGTTCAGTAATAATGAATTAGAGAATATTTAACCATCCTAGTGCACTCTATGATAAAAGGGTAACATTTTGTTATAAAATGTTGTTTTTTTTTAATTAATTATGCCTGTTTCTCTGTCTGTGGGTCTCTCTCTTGTTACTGCATCAAACTAAGGTAAAACAAAATAACATTTGCTAGGTTAATCCAAGATATATATCTGGTCATTTTCTCATTACTTCTTCGATAATACATAACGGTACAAAAAAGGATTTTGCAACAAGTCAGCAAGATATTAGACCGTGCCCGTATTCAGGTAGCACCCGCATAATGTCAGGTATATCTGCTTATAAACTCGTTGCTATTGTTTAACAAATTCAGGTTCCAAAACATTTTGTGTGTGCACTGTTGACAGAAATGCAAATGCCTGAAAAGTAGTCAAAAGTAAGTAATCTTTAGAATTAATCGTGAAAATTAAATATTTAAAATTGTAATTCTTTTTTCTAAAGTTGATTCTTTTATATACTTGTAAGCATCTGATATACTATGCTTTGACTAGTTTTCGTTCTTTAACTCTGGTTGTATCTAAGTTTTATCCACTTCCATGGTTTCTGAACGTCTCCGAGAGGCATTGTTTGTATCATTAACCTAAAATAGTTGCATTCAGTACAGAAAGTCCAGTGTTTTCCTGAATACACCAAGCGTTCACTACTCGAATTGATTTTTTTTGCTTGAGGGATATATATGTCTGGTTTTTATTCAAAGAAACGTGGTTACATGAATATATATTTCAACATGTTGACATATAGAAACGATTAACATTTGTAGGTGAAAGAAAATGTCATAATTAAGTGTAAATTTTTTTTCGATATTCATTGAAACCTATCTGTTCCTTAAATGGTCAAGCAAATTTTGATACAGTTGCATTTCTGTCTCCCAAGAAGTTATTGCTGTTATTACAGGTGACGTAATTATGGGAGTTTTTAAGTCAGTAATTTTTTTTTCAGGAAAGTATACACTTGAATCTTGTATAATGCTAATTAATCTTTAATGGTGGCATGACTGTAAAAAAACAGTGTTATCGATTCCTCTGATCTGCCACTATCAACAGTTATATGCTTCTTGAATTACTAATACACGTTTCCTAGCTAGGTAAATATTCAGATCAATGTAAAAGTTAAAACACGTTGTCCTAGATTTTTCTCTTGATGGGGTTAGAACGTTTGAAAGTGTGTTTGCTATTACAATATTAATAATAATTACAATATTCTGACAACTTTTGCAATAGAAAAAAATACCTATCTAGAGTGTATTTTACCCAGCTGATCATAATTCATTGATTAAAAAATGATGTTTGCTTTCAGTTTGCCTACTGAAACTTTTTCATTTGAATAAGTCACTTAAATGAACTACATTAGTTTAAAGGCACAAATCATTACTGCTGATATATCATACGGTGTCGTGTCTAGTACAAGTTTTATTGGTTTAAACTACCCAGCTGTTCGGAGGTCTTTGTAAAAAGAACAAGCGTATGATTCGGAAATGGATGCAATATAATATATTTTAACTCAAAGGAAAACGACTGCCCAACATATTATTATCCAGGAGTGTGACATATTTGATCTCTGTAATGACAATTTAGGTTAAACGAACAGAAAGAAGATTGTCTGCAGTCGATATCATGTTACTGTCCATGCTTTTAAGTTTTTCGTGACGTCCAGCAGTTCATCACAAAATGACAGGTTTCCTTTTTATCAACTACCTAGCACTATGACTGCCCCTTGTATGATCGCACGTCCTAACTTCTCTATTTTCAGTAAAATAAGGTATACTCAACACATCGTTTCCTGTGACGGCTATAAAATGGTAATAAAACATTTTCTTAATGATGATTGAAATTTCTAATAGCTGTATTAAATCCATCTACTCCAATTGCTCAGAATTTGATGATGACGCTCTAGGACGCCCGTACATGCTGGTTGAACCGATGTCCTCCATCTCAGCATAGATATGATAGCCTTTTACTGTATGGCAACACATTTGTTCAGTATTGAGTGGAGCAATTAAAATTTTAATAATACCACTTCTGAAAATTTAGTTAGATAAATCTAGTAGATGAATATAATAAATCCATAGTTATTTTTAATTGAACGTGACAATCATTTTTAAAGTTTTTTTTTGTTTTATTATTCTGGAGAATTAGAACCTGCATTAAATGCATTACATAAAGTAATCAAGTAAAGGTCTACAGCCACGCAACAGTTCTGTCTTAATATCTTGCGCCCTCTGCTTCTATCCTTTTCTGTACAAAGGGTAAATATGTATGTTCATTTAAATGTATTCCAAATTAAATTTTATCTGTATGTCAGGTCTCTAAAATAGCAAGTCACATTCTTTGCATTTCAGAGCCGAAACGAAATAGAATTATTCGTGTCCACAAAACTTCAGTCTTTTTCTAATATCGTCAATTGACGTTAAAATGTTCTTCATCTAGAATTTATTTCAAATTTTGTTATTACGATTTTTGATCATAATTATGTTTAATGTCTTTTCTACATTCGTTTTATATATTATATTTATTTAGAGTATTTAATTTCCTGTATTCTCGTTAATTTAAAATTCAACCGTGACTAATTGAGTTTTGATAAACGATCTGTTATGAATTGAAAACAAACAACAGTTTGTTGACCAAACTAAGATAATACAACTGTTTTTGTTTGTTTGTTGCATTTTTGAATGACCTTTGTGAAAGAAACTCATATTAAGGAAGAAAATATCAGCTGCTACAACATACTGGTTTTTTGAAAGGTCCTTCCACGGTAATTAAAAACAGACTCACGATTTTTTCTTAAGAGTTTAATTAATGCTCCCCGAAGGGAGAGCATATAGTCGCTGCTTTGTCCGTCTTTGTCTGTCCGTCACACTTTTGGCCGGGGAATTAATTGAAAAGTATTGAAGGAATTTGATCAAAACTTAACACTTTGATATAGATCAGTGAGGGAAAGTGCATTGCCTAAGAACCATAATTCTACCTTGCTTATTTTTTGAATTATCTCCCTTAGGTCAATAATAATTGTCCGGACTATAACTACTAAACTGTCAATGATATCTCATTGAAACACCACATAGTTACAGAGACTGGTAAGAGAACATGTAGTGTCGAAGAAGCATAACCATATATTACTTAGTCGATGAATTATCACCCTTTATTATACTTAATTATGCTTGTCCTGGGAGTAACTTCAAAACTTTTAAAGGAATTTTATTAAAACTTCACACAATGATAGAGAATAGTGAGAGGAAATGCAAAGTTTATGGACCTTAATTCTACCTTGCTTAATTTTTTAATTATCCCTCTTAATGATTATTACAAAAGTAAAATAATGCTTATCTGGAGTAAAACTTCTTAAGTATTAATGATATCTCATTATATCTTCACACAGTTATAGAGAATAGTGAGAGGAAGTGCAATGTTAAAAAAACATCACTCTACATCACTTAGTTTTTTAATATACCCCACTTTACAGTACCTTTATACTTGTTGCGAAAATAACATGAGAAGTATTGAAGGAAATTGAATTAATCTCTACACAGTTATAAAGACCAATGACAGGAAGTGAAGTGTTAAAGAACCATTACTTCACATAAGTTAGTTTTTTTTATTTTCCTTTATAAAACTTAATATAGCAACCCCGATCGATAGATAAATCAATGGCTTATCTGCTGGAATTCTGGAGAACACTGATTATATGAAGTAGAGGTCGCCTTATTACACCTGCCAGCCAGTATTTAATTTTGATCTAATGTCTAACATTCATTACATACGTTCATCGTGAATGTTCGCATATTATGTTTATCTTAAATAGAAGCGTATAAGAAAAACTAAATTTAAAAAAAGAATGCATTTCCTTTTAGTCTGTTCGGTTCACATGCAATATTAAAATATACTTACCTTACAAGAATCCCATACGTGTTGCAATCATTCTTTGAACAAACCTCTACATTTACATCAGACATTCGATATGTCTGTAAAAATAGATCAACTTAGGGTCTCGTGACTACCCGCGTGATCGCAGCTAATTTGCATAAAGTTGATTATCAATCGTCTTTCCTGCAGATTTGTAGATATGGGGTTGTATTAAGCTGTTTGAATAATGGGAATATTCTTTAGAAGCAAAATTGGTACACATATGTAAATCATGTTATTGTTGTATATTTTGTCTTTGTAAGTGAAACTGGGCCTTAAAAGTTGTGCATTCAGTATGATCATTCAGGTCAAACTTGTTTATAGTAAGTATAAGTAACTGAGTAGCCTTTTCTGTTTACTGACAATAAGGCTGAGGCAATCTAAGAGAAAATATGTTAGGGGGACTTTTAACTTGTCCGACGTGACATCTCTTTTATCATTATTCATATATGGATGTATTCCTTCAAGTCAATTTGTTATTTTAATTTGTTCTTTTTTGGTCCCCACCACATAGTGTGGGGGGATATATATTTGCACATATCCGTCCCGTACGTCCATACGTCCTTACATACGTCCGTTCGTACGTACGTACGTCCCGTTTCTTATGTGCGCAACTCCTGCTACACTCATAGATGGATTGGAACCAAACTCGCAAACATGATAGACCATGTTGGGTTGTTGTGCGAAAATAAAGAATTTTTCTCTCGGATCAGTTTTTACTGGATTATTGCCCTTTGTTTCATGCATGCCCTATATAATAAATCCTGTGTGCCCAACTGCAATGGGTGGATTGAAACCAAACTCGCACATATAGTAGACCACGATGCGTGGTTGTGCACGAAGTTAAGAATTTTTTTCTCTGATCAGTGTTCACTGGATTATTGCCCTTTGTTGTTTTTTAACCTTTTTGTTAAGGTCCATTTCTCAGAAACTATCAAAGCTATTTACTTCAGATTAAGAATACATGTTTAATATAAAAATGCGACAAGAATTCTCAAGGGCAGATTAACCCTTTTTTTTCACAAAGTAATTCCTCTTTTCGATTTAAAATTTCTTTGTTAACCTTTTTGTTAATGTCCATTTCTCAAAAAGTCTCAAGATAATCCCTCCAAACTTGGAATAGTCGATTACCAGCAAAACCCCTACAAAGATTATTTGTACCTATGTCCCTGGGTTCATAATTAGCCCCACCCAAGGGGTCATTTGTTTTTGCTTAACCTTATATATAGCAAAAAAGCTTCTTAAGTCTAGAAATAAGTTATTTACTTACGTGGGATGGGTAAGTACTTTCCTCTGGTTCACCCTTCCCCTCTCTTGATGGGCCTCCCGGAGGGTCCATCCACCCCCGGATTTTTTTTCAGATATGTAGGTACTTGACTCCCCGCTCCCATCAGACCCCCCACCTCCAAAAAAAAATAAATTCTCGCATGAGTAACCCACACCCACCCCTAGCATAGAACTAAACTATTTATTTACATGGGCTCCCCCACCCCCGCCCGATTTTTTTAATGCGTAGGTATTTGATTCCCCATCCACCCTCCTGCCTAATAAAAACTTGAATGAGTAACTTTTATCCCTTCCTCCACCATAGGTGAATGACTTATGGAAAAAAAGAATTTTTAATGTGTTATGGAAGTAAGACCTTGTGAAAGAGGTACACATTTTGAAAGAGGTTTATTTGTATTTAGCGAAGTACTCTTAGCCTATCAAGCAATTCACTATATATCCATTGTTTTTCCTGGTAATGAATTCACATTCTGTGACAAATTCCCAATTGTGGGGGCATCTGTGCCCGACGGAAAAGTCTAGTTTTGCTTGAGGTTTCGGAAAGATTTGCTATCATAATGCCTAAATTGTATTTGAGTATTTAACAGAAAGCTTTCATAGTTTGCATAAGAAAAGTAAGTGTATTTAACTTGAATAATTGAGAAAGTAATTTATTTGCAAAATGATATATTTTACTATGCGTTTCATGAAGTAATATCCATTAAACTGCTCTGGTTTTTCATCGCTTCGCAGCAATGTAGCATAAGACAAAGTGCGTTTTATTCATATAAGACTTATTTTGACACCCAGACATGATGCTCTTCAAAACCAAAAATGATTGAAATGCTATCTGGTTGAAAGGTTTTACATGCCAAATTTTGTATCTCAGTTTTTGTTCTTTTGTGTGACCTGTCTGCTGTTTTTCTTTTCTTTTCTTTAATTGCTTTAACAATGGAAGTTATGAATGACTTGTAAATTGATACGGATAATTAAACACCGAGAGACCGGATAAAGGTTACCATTAAAAGGGGAAAAAAAGCTTACTAATCCAATTTGAAAAAAGTATTCTTTTTTTTTCAGACGAAAAAGTCAGTGAATGGAATATTCATAATTGTACTAGTACACATTAAACAAAAGATTGAAAGGTGCGACTGGACATTAAAACAATTCTGTAATGTTTTTTCATTACAAGCAGAAGTAACAGAGAGAAATTTTTGAAATATCAATGACACAAAAAAGCGCCACTGTCTCATAAATATTCATTGAATCTGTCAGTATGTCAGTAGCTACGCCATGCTACAAGTAGGCAATAACACGCAAGGAAATATATCATCTTAAATAATGCACTGTTTTTACAGACAATATTTTGGGCAGACAATTCAACATCTAAACCACACGCGCGCGCACGCGTAAAAATCTACTAACGTACTGGCGTCAAATTTTGACTTATTTCCATACACCTCAAAGCCAGCATGCCTTTATTACAAAAAAATCGTATTGGTTGGTCACTTAACCAAAGAAGGACGCTTGAAATGAAAACAATGTTTTTTTTCTAGATATGGTGCAGTAAGAGAAACGAAAGCATGGACACATTTAATGCTAGTAAAGTTTTTAGTATTGGAACCAAGTATTTGAAAGTTACGTTTGTTTGCCGCCTTGTTATTTCTACTGCTTCACTTCAAGATTAAAAGTATTCATTTTGAAAAACAAAACACAAAAAAGACAACAACAACAACAAACACTTCCGTTACTAAAAGTATTTTGCTTTAAAGACACATATCTCTAATATATAACACCATCCTTTCAGGTCGAAATGTTCTCTGTAGCCGTTTTCTTAATATTGCGTAGCTTATCACCATGAAAGTAATGATAATAAAGTACGTCTCATATAGGCAGAACAGGGCTAGCAAACGTAGTTTCATTTGGTCTGTTCTTCTGTTGTCGCTGAGGTATAAAACCGTGCAATTATTTGATAATGATATTTTATGTTATATGACGGGTAAAAAGAAGCCGTTAGCTAGTGGAACAATGACACCGACAGAAATTGTTCTTTCCAATTCTAAATAGTGCTGGAAGAAATGTGTATCTCCTGCTATTTTATATAGTTTTTACTTCAGAAATGCTGTACTACGGAGCCCGTAAAACGACATGATACACTCTTATTTTTAGTCATATTTATTTTATTTCGTTTAAACGACAACTTACTTTGTTTAAACGCACTGTTTATTTCGTTTAAATGACAACTTATTTCGTTTAAACGAAATCTTATTTCGTTTAAATGAAATAAAATAAATGTGACAACAAAACAATTAGAGTGTATTATGGCACTTTGGGGGCTCCGTACGGTACCGTGTTTATTAGAGACGTTTTTAATCTGAAATTTTCGGTTCACTCAGCATTTAAAGAATTCCGCTTCATCAGAATGTCAATTTTGGCGAATGGAATTCATTTCGTCTAACTTATAATAAACCCATCTTGTTGTCTCGGAATTGTGCTGATAAAATTGCAAAATCTTGTTATTAATTAATCGAAAGTAAAAAAGGCAGCCGGCAACAGCAGACGATATTTGCCAGGCACGCGAGTATCTAGTTTGAATTCTTGATAACGTTCATTGCAGTAGAAATATTGATTTCACTATGATAGTTATTATACTCCCAAAACGAAGTTTGGGAGTATATAGGAGTCACCCGGTGGTTGGTCGGTCGTGCAGTCGGTAGGGCTGTACCTTGTCCAGAGCAAACTTGAAAACTACTGGTTGGAATTCAGTGCAACTTCATACAATGGTCAATCACACTGATAGAAAGTGCAGTGTTTAAGAATCATAACTCAATCTTCACTTTTTGCAGAGTTATTGCCTTTTGTTGGTTTTCCTTGTCCGGAGCATAACTTGAAAACTACTGGATGGAGTTCAGTGCAACTACACTCCATACAATGGTCAAACACAATGAGAGGAAGTCCAGTGTCCAAGAATCATAACTCCATCTTCACTATTTGCAGAGTTATTGGTTTTCCTTGTCCGGGGCATAACTTGAAAACTACTGGTTGGAATTCATTGCAACTTCACACAATGGTCAAGCACAATGAGAGGAAGTGCAGTGTTTAAGAATCATAAGTCCATCTTCACTATTTGCAGAGATATTGCCCTTTGTTGGTTTTCCTTTTCTGGAGCATAACTTGAAAACTACTGAATTCAATGCAACTTCATACATTGGTCAAGCACAGTGAGTTAATTTGTAATGTACAAAAGCTATAACTATGTCTTCACTACTTGCACAGTTATTGCCCTTTGTTGTTTTTTTTGTCTGGAGAATAACTTGAAAACTATTTGTTGGAATTCAGTGCAACTTCATACAATGGTCAAGCAGAATAAGTGGAAGTGCAATGTTTAAGACTTTTAATTCATCTTCAGTATTTGCACATTTATTGCCCTTTGTTGGTTTTCCTTGTCCAGAGCATAACTTGAAAACTACTGATTGAAATTCAGTGCAACTTCATTCTATGGTCAAGCACAATGACAGGACATGGAATTTACAAGAATCACAACTATTTTTAATTGCCCAGAACCATAACTCTTTTCATTTGTTTTACAAAGTATTCTGTTACTAATAACTTCCTTAGTTCCGAAGCGGTCTTGTGGGGGTATTAATCACATTTAGCTCTAGTTTTCATTACACTTTTTACTTAGAGAGATGGAATGGAAGGTGAGAGAGTATGAACAATAAAACAGATTGTGTATATCATATTATCATATCACAACCTACACCATAGTATGTGCCACCCGCCCCCACAAAAAAAATAACTCGGGAAATATGGTTCGATGAAAATCTTCCTTTATTAACGTATTATACTCGTCAATTAACTTTTTTTGCATTTAAATTTTGTATACTTTTGAACTGGTCCTTTCAACAATTAGCTATGAAATGCTCTTTAATTGTTTTTATTCTTATAAGATCATTGCAGTCAAGTTATTAGGTAGTTGGGTCCTTTGTTTAATTAAATATTTTCTGTGACTAAATTTTCCCCTTAACTAAAATAAAATATATCGTGTTTGTAATGGAAATTCAATAAAAAAGGAAATTTGAGCAATGTTCTTAAATGACAGACAATCAGATGATCAAAAATATAATCGGCAATATCACAGGAATAAGCGGGAATAACACATGCATTATACAGAGTGTTTAATGTAACAGGAAAAGTGCATTTGTAACAAGAATATGTCTTGAGGCAAAGATATCGAGTGTAATGAAAACTAGCAAATCAACAATTATTACACTAACAAAAATAATTACGTAATAAGAATAAATTTTATATACATTTAATGGATTCTAAAACAATAGACGAAAACTATTCTTGACATTTTGATTATCCATGTTTGGAATGCAGATCTATATCTGAGTTCTATATGTAAAGATATAAATCAATGCGTTTTATCGAGGTCCTTGACACAGTG
The DNA here is from genome assembly GCA_012932295.1 of Cyclina sinensis. Taxonomy (NCBI): domain Eukaryota; kingdom Metazoa; phylum Mollusca; class Bivalvia; order Venerida; family Veneridae; genus Cyclina; species Cyclina sinensis. The sequence continues at coordinate 5,400,444 of JAAONU010000017.1, forward strand.
TGAGTTGTTAACTCGATCAGTTCTTTTATTCCCGTCGTCGTGTTCTTGTGATTTGACTCCAAGTGCTCTAGTCTCGGTAAGGTCACTTAGTACCTACCTTTTTTGCTTTACAATGCCATCAGTTTTTTATAGTGCTTTTGCATGCAACATTGTCGAGTTGATGGGTGGACTGGAGTTAATTCACCAAGACAACTTGTACTTGCGTGTTCTTGGGCAAAGCTTAGGTTGGTACACCCTAGAACCTGGTTTTAACCCCCAGTGACCAATGTTTTGCCACTAACCATTCCAAGGCAGTAACTTCACGGGTTCTCATTTTTGTTAATAGTTTGCGGTGTTTGTTTTAATTGAGAAATATATACATTTATGCTCTCTTTTCCTCTCTGCTATTTGATTGTGTAGGGAGGCTGTGTTTTCTGACTGTGGTTTTTCTTGATATACGTTCTTCACTGTTTGTCTGTATTTCGCAATCACTCAAATTTTAATAAACTTAGTGGTTGTGGTTTTTTTTCTGTCTAAGCAATATGTTGTCGCTCATCATAATAAACGTAAATTTGTAATGTAAGACGCCTTTCATTGAACATTGCTCTGAGACCTTTGGCATTGTTTTGTTTTTACTGATAGCATTTTTATGTTGAACAGAATTAAGAACGTGTGCAGTCGGTCTAGATTTTCCTCGGATTGTTCGCGTCTTTCGTGCTAATTCTCAATTTCTTGTCGAGTTGACAGCACTGAACTATATCGTAAGTGATACGCTATACAAATGTAATGACAACCAATAAATCTATGATATCAGTATCGTTTAATTCCTGGGAAAGTCTTCATTTTAAGATCCCTGGTGTTTTTAAATTAGATTGCCCTTAGTAATGTTCTGTTTTATTACGATTTTAAAGCAGTAATGAAACACAAGCTATTCTGTAATATCTACATGCTCAGAATGATGTCACATTAAGATGATTATTCTCCTTTTTTAAGAGGCTGACAGTTTGCTGTTTTAAAAAAAATTGCATTGTCATTTCAAGAGAAAAAAAAAAACAATATGACAGCTGAAAAGTGATTAAGACCCAATAAATCAAGCATTGATTCCGGAACTAAAGAAAAAATAGTGATTTGCATCGCTAATAACAATTCTTTTTCGGCAATGAGGTAGGGCTCAGATATATACAAAATAATCAAAGAAATAATCAGCGGCTAGACAGACAGCGATTCATTATATAGATGCTCCAATCTCGTAACAGAGAGGGACACAGACAGGTCAAACAATAGAACTTAGAATGGACTCTGATAGTTGGCTTTGTTAACCAAAGAACGTTTCAATCATGTCTGCTATGAAACTCGTATGTATGAGAAGCTATCTTGAAATCAGAAACAGAATTCACTCTTATAACAGACTCGCAATTTGTTACATCAAAGAAAAGTTGCCTTCAGCATATGAATTGGCTTTGGTCCATGGTTTGCGCGCCAATTAGATAAGTGAATAGAAAATGTTGACACTACATCAACTGTTATTTATTGCCTTTTCATTAACAGATTGTTACCTACTCAATATTTATTAACAAGAATTTGCAAAACTATTCTTAAGCAAAAGTAAAATAGCATGTTCTGTTATGACTAACGAAAATAGCTGAGTACAAAGGAAGATAAGACTGCTTTAGAAGAATAACAAAACTTCATCTTTCTTATGGCAAATCTTGATTAGGTCATATATATTTTATTCAGCTTTAGGGGAAATTTCAATAGTAAATAAATTACGCTAGATTTGTTCAGTCATACTAAATCCTTTTCGGTGGTTCAGTAGTACAAAAGTTATTTTTAGCCGTATCGTTTATTTACAGAAAAATTTATGCATCTGTTTCCCTTAACATATGATTTTCCCACTTTTTGCATACCAGTAAATGTGGTTGAATGTTTTCAGAAGCGAGACTTACTATTCCACAGTGGCTGGCTATCTTTATCATTTAATAGCGCCTAAAACGAACCACAAATTTCTTTGCCGGAGTCAAAAAAAGCCAAAGAACCAATGACAAAGTTATTGACATTTTACGAAGCCTACTTAATAGATCGAAGCTTGTTCAGACACCATCGCCGAATAACTAATATGAAACACCTACACCGAGTCCAATCGTTAAGTATAGATCCCAGGAGGAGAACGCATGGACAGATCAATTTTTAAGGAGGACTATGATGATGATCGATTTTAAGAGATGTCCATGAAAAAATGGGTGTTACAAAAATGCCTTCTGCACATGCCCTTAGTTTGCAAACAGATGAAAAAAGTTCGACCCATGGGTTCATATTGAAAATTCACTAAAATGGTATTTATCTCCCCAAAATACGTTCAATAAATAGTGGAGGTTTTTGGCATATGAGAACATGTTTTAAACAAACCTTTGCTCAGAACTTTGCCATCTTGTCATAATATTGACACTGAAATAACGATCTCACCAATTTTAGGGATTTTTTAGTGCAGTTGTGGAGAATGTTTTAAGTAGTTAACGAAACTTTGGCAAATGTGAGATGACCATCGGATAAAGTAATCATAAGAGACCAGCATGGGCTATAACTTTTTTCTGATATAGGCATTATCAAAGAAATGCGAGACTATTTTCTTACCACAGTACCTGTTATTCTCTTTAAAAATTCATTTATCCGTGTGTTCTTCTGGGATCTAAACTGAACGATTGCACTCGCTGACCTAGATGCATTAACTAACTAGATCCTACACAATACGACGGTTAACACATATCTGAAATTCTGTTACAAACACATGCTTGGGTTTTGACTATACATTTAACAGAACTCAGTGTTGTTTTGCATACAGGAAAGCTCAGCTTAATCGGCTCAGTGGTATGTCTGGCCTATAGATACGCAATAAGACAGAGCACCTTTTATAAGGAAAGTTAGTGAAATACTTAATGCAATAGATAAATAATGTTTCCTGAAAAGATTGCGGCTACCATTGAACCGATAGCTGTCTGAAAACCTTATACTACTGTAAATAGATATGAAATTAACTATTCTGAGAAACAATTTAGTAAAAATCAGAAAAGAAATCAAAACAGTATACGCACAATTAAAATGTTCAAGAAAATCAAATCCAACAAAAAATATCTATTTTGAGTATAATTGTTGAATTTATTTATATTGTTTTTTTTTAATAAGCCGATTATTTTCTGACTATTTTTTCGTTGATTCGTTCCATTTATGTATTCCTTTATCAAGCTATTTATTGCCGTTTTAATCATTCTTAAAGTAACTTCATCATTCTAAATATAACTAGCCGTGTTCGTCCACCTTTTTTTTACATAACCATCTTATACCGTCCGTACATTTGCTTTTAAATTTCAAATTCGACGCGGAAACATTAATAAATTCAAATATCGAAGCTACGTCTGTGAACAAAGTGAAAGAATGCTGTTACGTTCTGATAAAACAGTTTCAACATCGATAACCCCATTTGTACAGTTACACTCAATTATTCTTATCATTTGTACAAGGTTACATACTGCTACTGAATGACACGACCAACAGTGGCTAATGATCTATCGTTTCCAGCAAAAGACCAGAACGAAGGCTTCGAAACCTCCAATGATATTATTGAAGACAGTATTAGAATAAGACGGTTTCTCATACGGCATAATTCTTGCAATAGTGTGGTTCTATTTAATACCGCCTGCAGATGCTGCCATGTCGAAAATTTGGTTTATTTTCTTATAAAATTAAAATGATTATTCTCACAATACAAGCTTAATTAATTACTTAATTCTGAGTATGATATTGTTTTGCACTAAATTCAAATGCTTGAATAATTGATCTAAACGTTTTGGCATTATTGGTTGGCACTGAAACAGATATGTTATAGATTTATTAAACAGAACAAAACCTAACGACCCAAAGTTATGAACGAGGCTGTTGCCAAGAATGAAACTAAATATACATACATTTATAGATTTTAAACACCCGTTTTCTATGCAACATAACAGAAGGTAAATGTATGAACAGACTAAAGTTTTGTGAAGTTCACATAGCCCATATTTACCAGGGGCGAATAACTAAAATTATGCGTACACGTTTCTCTACTTAACATATACTTTGTTCATTATAGCGCATGGCCTAATGTAATTCATATTCTCTATAAAAAAAGGCCGAAGTTTTTCCACTTGTTTTATTTTAATTAAACAAAAAACCGTACTGAACATTTTTTTCTTTTAGAGTTTATATAAAAAATTACAACGAATTTTACAAACTGAAAAAAAGAATGTATCTTCAACTGGTTTGTTGTAAATGAGATAAGGAAATTAAAAAAATAAAATCATTGCATTCAATTTTGCAGATTGAAGGTTAAAGAACGGCAGTGTTAAAATATATTTCATTGTATTCGTTCTGATTTAGACATAAACATGCTTCAAAGAAATTTGTTTCAATAATTTGCTCGGTACGACAGAGTTTTAGAATAAATTCAGTAATAATCATGTAACTATACAATAGAGACAATAGATTGATTATATCGCAAAGTTTAGAAGTAACCACACGTGTATACTCCATGTAACAATATGAAACGTACTGTAGCTTTTATATAAATGTGGAATTAAATTTATTCCAAAAATATAGCCTATTGGTCATCTGGTTTTACCAGAAAAAAAGAAGAAGAGTTTCTTTAACAAATTTGGTATATTTGTTTTTTGAACTCAGTAACTTGAAACTTGAAAGGCTTAGAGTAGAGATAAGCCCAAATTAGACAGCATTTTATAGCATAAGCACACGCAACGTCTTTGATAAATAAACTTGAGATACTTAAAAAGTGATAAAATTCGCGTGTATTTAGACATTTACTTGATTAGTTCTTGAAGATTACTAGATGCAATTTCAAGTTAAAAAAAAGAAATTATTTTCGGCTATTTAACAAAACTTTTCCACGGATAAATATGAGCGAGCTGTATTTTAATATTAAATTGTTGTCGACAGCGGCTTTCAACTCCACTATTAACGAGGCGGTCATACACCGGAGCAATTAACTTAGTGTGTCCAACAAGAAATTCAGTTCATATAAAAACAACGTTTTATTGCTTAATTAGAGCGTTAAGGACTACAAAATCGCAACCTTCGGAGGACTGAAAATACATAGACAAGTGCCAAAGTGATACACTGATGTTTCAATTAATTCTGTAGCCATTGCAAATAGTTCCTCACAAAATGAACCCTCTAACTTTAGAATGAATTGCAAAAACACTTAACAAGTAGAAAATAAATAGAAGGGTGAGGAACTGATGAATGAAATGGTTATCGATAGGATAGTAGTGTACACAGTTCATTGCTTTTACCAAATGTACCGTGTAATAAAATATTTGCTTTTGTTTTGGCATAGAAAAAACGTACCTACCCCGTGACCAAATGTTTCACCGATAAAAATGTGTAAAAATAAGGGTGAGTAGAATACCTTGACTTACTTCGTGTAGTCGAGCTAAAAATCAATATAAATAAAGTACCTACCCCGTGACCAAATGTTTCACCGATAAAAATGTGTAAAAATAAGACAGTAACTTAGTTTAGATACGGTCTGTTCACAATTACAACTAGAATTTCTATATATATATAGATATATAAACATTTTCACTTTTATGCATCGGGGACCCATCTGTGAGTCAGTCGCTATAAAGATTACATTTAAATATTTTTTCAAGATGCGTAGGTGAAGGAAATATTAAAAGTTAATGACTATCTGCACGACAAAATAACAAATCAGAAAAATAGAATTTTGTCTAGAAGGTTGTTGAAAGACAAAATAAATAAAAATCCATTTGTCTTCATTTCCTTGTATCCCAAAATGTCTTGTAATTTTTACGTTCTTTCAAGACAAATTCCCGACACAGACACCCTTCAAGCGAGTTACAAAGTACATATTAATCGTATACAGATTAGTATTCGAGAAATATAAGAAAAATAAAGAAACTCAGCTTTTTGCAGTTCTTTTCGACAAATTATACAGATGATATATTCAAATTGTGTCTGACTGGCGTCATGTTTTAAGCAGAATTTGGTAAGAAATGTTTATTCCTGCCGCGTGAATTTTATTTAAATTTTGATGAAATAATCTGTGAAACGTGTAGAGAGTTATTAAAGAAAGTTTCCGAGACGCAATGTGTTGATTAAGCAATACGTGCTTTGAATAAACCGTCTGCTTTCTTAAATTACTTGTAACCATCGCATACAGCTTGATACAATGGTACACATTTTTCTTAACCTATATGTCTACTCAGTCAAACGCACTAATTACTAAAAGGCTACATCTGGTATTATTTCTGTTCGTTGAATTATTTCCATTTTGTAGATATTACTTCACATTAAATCAAGTAAAAATGAAACAAAAACATTTTTTAGGCAGTTTTCATTTATTATCGTGTCTAGAGTTTCATCTTACTCTTCAAAACGTGTAACTGATTTACATCTTGAGCAGAAACTAAACCTCTCTCTTTCAACAGACAATGTATTCACTTAATTTGCGTTTATTTTACGTGATTCCAGGTGATTCTATAAGAAAGTAAATTCGCTTGATGTCTTTTCAAATCATAGCAAGAACGCAGAAGAAGAACAGAAAAAAAATCGGGTTTACTAAAAACAAGCTCCATGCATTTTACATCACATCATATCTTAGCTGCAGAAGTCTTATTAAATCTACTTCATTTCTGTATGCAGAGACAAATTGTTCTATACATAGGTCAAAAATAATATAACGACATAACTATATCAAATACTGATCAGGTAAAACAACCTGAGATTACTAACCTCTTCACCAGGCAACTATATGGGTTAAATGCTTTACCAATGAAAAAAAGCCATTTCCATACAGAGCATAAGAGATGATAGTACTTAAACGAGTATCAAAAGGGCGATCAGATGGAATTCCGTTACTGTGCTGACATAATTACCAGCTAAATATCTCGTCTGCAAATTACAGAGTGAGTAAACACACCAATTTACATCTCGTCTACAAACTATGGACAGAGTAAATGCACCAGTTATAGAACTCATCTGCAAATTAAAGAATGAGCAAATACACCAATTTACATCTCGTCTGCAAATTAAATACTGTAAATACACCAGTCTGACATCTCGTCTGCAAATTACTTACAGAAAATACACCAGTTTGACATCTCGTTTGCAAATTACATACTGTAAATACACCAGTTTTAAATCTCGTCTGCAAATTATGGACATAGTAAATACACGAGTTTATATCTCGTCTGCAAATTACAGAAAGAGTAAATGCACCAGTTTTATATCTTGTCTTCAAATTACAGAAAGAGTAAATACACTAGTTATACATTGATAGGTTAATCGATTGAGCAGAACAATTATAAATGAAACCATTCCTTCCCGGTAGTATTATTAAATGGTGCAAAATAAAAAAATATATCATATATCCCAATGCGTTTAATTTATACAGTTGATTTTGTCATTGAAGATGAAAATATTAGATTAACTTTAGTAGAATTGATTGAATAGCTTAAAACAACTTTTCCTATGTTTAAATAATCCTTAAACATAACATTCAGTTTTTCAAAATATACTTAACTTCTGCCTTAGGAGTCTAGTTTAAGAATGCCACTCTAAATTTAACTGAGTAACAATGTATGAAATTGTGACTGAACAGCTAATAAACAAAGTATGAAATTTAATGCAATTTGTACACTTAATACTCGAAGGACTGTCTGTTTTCAGTTGCACTTTCATGAATTGATTAAAACTGCTTTTATGACGCCATTTTGAGCTAAGCTGCATAGTTTGCAAGCTATTGATATCTTAGGAATTTACTATCGACTAACCGTCAAGTTTGATGAGACAGTGTTTCATCTATCAGAAGTCTACACCAAAAATATCTCTCTGATATAAACAAAAGAAAACTTAAGTGCTTAAACCGAGACAGTTATATCAAAAATCTAAAACCACTTACAACAGACCAAGAAAATTACATGCCTGGTCGTTTAATTCACGACAAGAAATGAAAATAAACTTAAGAATGGATAATTTCTTTCCAGATTTTAAAGTTCCTATTAACAGAAATATCCGAGACAATATGCAATAATGCCGTTTATATAATTTTAAGAAAATTCTATATTTTGTCTAAGAGTATTCGTAGTCCTGAGTATTGTCGTATTTCTAGAGCAAAGAATAGAAACGTCTTCAGTTTATTTGCACTGATGTTTTTATAGCCATGTGTGTTAAGTGTGTTTTTCATTTGTGATTAAAGCCTGTAATTTTATGTTGATGTCTTATCAGTGTACGTCTATGTTACATTTAATATTCGGAAGCATCCAACCCTAAAAATAGTTCAACTTTGATTCTGAACAACAGTAAATAAATCAAAAAACGTCGTTTAATTACCACGTTAAGTAGATTTTAAGATTATTACTTTTCTTCAACCAGAAAAACACCTGGAAACTTAAGCCCAGAATGAAAGATTTAATTACTTTTTGTTCTTCACAAGAACAGTTACAGTCACATTATTCAGTTTAATTTGTCAGAGCAAATTCCATCGATCAAAAAATAACAATGTTAACAAGAAAAGAGCATTTAATTTAGAACGAAATAAAATGTAAAAAAATGCATGTAAAAATCACACGGATGAAGAGAAACCTAAGAGATACTTGGAGTTTTTGTAATAAGATTAAAAGTATAAGAATACAAATGTTATCAAATTATATTTTTGACAGCATTATATTTTATGTTTTATGCAAGGAATATAGCTGGGTGTTAGGATGTATCACTGTAAGCTTTATGTACAATGCTACTATGTTCTATAGCTCATATGCATTATAAAATGTAGAAACCAACTGAAATTTGAAATAAAACATACTTCAAACCATTCGTTAATACAATGATTAATTATAAGCTGGATGTGCATGCTTTTGGCAAGTTCCTATCATTGAAAGCTACACCATTGACTTTAAAAATCGTATTTTTGTCAAAACTTTGCAAGGCATGAACTCTAAGCATTGTGTGAATGTCCTCGACATATCATAAAGAAATTTAACGAATTATAACCCTTTTGTTGAACGTGAAATGCTTCTAATTTTCCAGAGTCAGCACTGTGATCAAAATACTATGATAATTGTCAAGTTCGTCTAGAAAGTATATGACAAGTAATTTTGCTAGGCATTAATACTCTTGTTGAAACAACAATGAACGATAGATGGCTAAAAGCGTGTCATTTCTCAAAAGCCTTATCATTTACTTCTAAAACTATAAACACGAACTATGCAAACTCCTTAGCACGTGTTCAGAACAAACATTAGCTTAAAGTTGCACCGTAACTTTCTTATTTCTGATGTATGACGAGTTTTGGAAGACGATTTGTATGGTTCTAGTTGATGTTTGCGTGACTAACTATATCAAGTCTGCTATAACAGACTTAATAATGGCACCAGATTTAATAATAATAGGATTTTACGATTTATCTAAACTCATTTCTAGACTCCGAATGAGTTAATTATACCACAGACGAATTGACCAACAAGAACTTATATAGAATATGTATTTAAGCAGAACTTCTGAATCTAGTGTCTGCCACCCTGTCACCCTGGATATTATATACACACGAAAGCCTTTCCTAGCAAGTAGTTGCAAAAGATTTTGTGCAGAGACGTTGTATTTTCTAATAAAGACATTATATTTAGTGTCAGTTCTCAATCGATACATGATTTTGGCGTATCTGTTTTTGCGCATAAATGTCTGAGTTATAACAGTATTTTGCACCGATCTTATTTGATTAAATTAGCATCCATGGTCGCCGTTTATTATTTTTTTAAAAAGATACATGAAAACCTTTCGTCCTGAGAGTTGACAGATGAACCAGCAGCAGGACATGATAGTCTGAAGCACTGATCTTACACAGTTAAATATAAAATTCTTGTCTTAGGTACCTGTGAGCCTGGACATGGCAGTATGAAATTCATATACAAAACTTGTCTTTTCAAGTTACAGGGAATATTCTCTAGTTAGCTGAAGTTTTGATGTAACCAGTAAGGCCCTGAAATGGTTGCTGGCGGTTTCTTTAAAACGACTTTTTAAAAGAACATGGTAAAAAGACACAGTCATAAGCATTGGTTCATTCATTAGATAGGGAACATGTGTGCGGTCTATTCATATTCAGAAATTTTACGAATTTTCTAATGATTGACCTTTACATTTCATAAAAAGTGCATTTTCCCAATGAGACAAGTTGTGCACCAATATGATAAACACAAGGTCGTTGATTGCTTTCGATACTTAACACAGTAAATGTCAGTTTAAATAGCCATTGATTTAAGTTTCAAAATATGGAAGCCAGTTACTTAAACAGATTAAGTCATTTCACTTGAATTTAATTAAGCACATGGAAACATGCTTGAGAAATTGAATGGTCTGTAAGGCGAAATGTATCCCCTGATAGTAATTAGGTAGCTGAAATTTATGTAACTGTACATCTGGGATACCAGGCGGCTTGATTATTCTTATCGCCAAATCAAGAAGTAACATCACGCCTTGCATGCTGCAGTAATGTAAAATATGTTCGAGTCATGCATTGGCTATTGTTCTGTTAAATTTTATTCTAAACACAGAAACTCTTGGCGCCAACATATTTTATCAGATTGTTTATATACTCAAATTAAAAATTTGTTCAAACGTTGAATTACGGTTCTATTTTGATAATAGGTTCTCTGTTGGAACTTACAAACACATTTACGATCCATACCTTTTCAGTTATGCATTTTATGTCATGTTTACATGTAATTGCAAGATAGATGATGGCAGAGTAATGAAATATTTAGCTGAACACTTCCGCGCCCAAAGCATTTACTATAGATTTGTTGACTAAATGCACCATAATGTAAGTTTAAGTTTTATTCTTTTACAGGATGACCGTTACATACAACATTTTTTGCCGAATATTTTGTTTTGGGGACGAAATCTGCCATATAGATAATTTTTTGTGTGTTTCAGGCTTTCAAAAGGCGATTAAAAGTTACAACTGTCATAAAATTTTGTCCCCACTCAATGTTTACATTTGTAAAGTGAACATTCCGTGAAGCAGATAGTCTCTGTATAATATTTTCTCATCCAAAATATTTTTCACATTTTGAGCAATTTAGGTACAATATATGATCACAAAAGTTTACTTTTGCTATCGACAATCCTCTTGAATGAAAAAGATTTTAGCTGAAACTTCTATATTTCACATCTTCTATGAAATATGCTCTGGCAACATACACAAATCCCGCTAGATTGCGGCTTCAGGGGCTTATAATAGTACTGTTCCAAAGTATGAAATGCGGAAAGTACTGTTACAAGGAAACGATGGCGGAACGTACTGTTTCAGACTTAGAAATACATAGAAAGAACTGTTCCAACAGATACTACTCCAAGGTATGGAATGCGAAATGAATTGGTCCAAAAAGGAATACGGAAAATATCGGTACGTAAAAAAAATACTGTATAAACTAAAAAACGTTGTTACGAAAAGTAAACGAATGTCTGATCTTTTTTGATTACGTAACCAAAACGTTATGTTCAAAAGAGATATTTTAAAGAAATGAAGTTTTATGTTTAATAAAAATGCGTTCGTAATGTCAACCAACAAGCTAGAACATGTTTAGTACAACACCTAAATCAGTCAGGCATTTGAAACGTAAACATTTACTTCCGATAAAAGGAAAGAGGTTCTGTGCATACGCTATAATTATATTGACAACCTCAAACCACTGGTTACAGAAGCAGAAAATTACATACTATAGTTTGATTCAAGAACAAAAAATAAAATGATTACTAAGACGTGTATTTTGTCTGGACATTAAGTCACCGTCCTCAGACGCTTAGGGTACCATGCAATAAGATACAGCGTATATCAAGTTAAAAAGAAAATTTATTAGTTTTCATTATGAATTTTTTTATGCCCCCGTCGAAGATGAGGGGACATACATGTTCGGTCGGTCGGTAAACATTTTGGTTTCCGATCAATATCTAATGAACCCTTCAATCCACCTTCCTCAGACTTGGTTTTTAGGTTGGCCATGCGGAGTAGATGACCAGTGCAATTTTCACATCACCAGGTCAGAGGTCAAGGTCACAGTGACCTTGAATAGCAAAACGGTTTTCTATCAATAAATGAAGTACTCTTTGTTTTAGCTTGTTCAGTCTTAGTATGTAGGCTGCTCATGACCAGCAGATGGCCCCTTTAGCTTTTCATGTGTCCAGATTAAAGGCCAAGGTCACAGTGACCTTGAAGAGCAAAACAGTTTCCGATCAATAAGTATAGAAGGCGTAATCACAGGTTCTTCATGCTTAGTGTGTAGGTTGGTCATGACCAGTAGATAATCTCCATAGTTTTTCACGTCACCAGATCAAAGGTCAAGGTCAGAGTGACCTTGAACAGCAAAACAGTTTCCAGTCAATAACTAAAAAAACCCTTGGTCCCATTCAAGCGTAGTGTGTAGGTTGTTCCTGACTAGTAAATGGCTCTTATAGTTTTTCAGGTCACCAGGTCACAGGGCAAAGTCACTGTGTCATATATGTTTTACGAACATCTCTTGTTTTTAAGTTTAACTTTTTAAAAAAGGTCAGTTGTGTTTTTCGCTTAATCGGTTTTAAAATAATTTTTGTGAACGTTTTACGATAGCTGCATAATTATATTAAAGGATTGCTCTTTGCTTTCTACATAAGAAGTATCTTTAGATAAATGACAATGTCTCAGCCGAAATAAACATGGGGCAATTAGAGTAAAAACTAATTGATTAAATTTAAATCTTGCTGAAAATGAACAGATGCTGGCACATATTTTGAAAGAAGTATTCAACGTTTCATAAGCATTGAATGAATAAAGACTGACAAAAAGTAGAACAATGAATTTCCAACACAAAGAGGAAAAAATAATCACTCTGAAAAGAGAGACTGGGTGAATTATTTATAAAACTTTACTTAATTTAATACGTTTGCCTGTAATCTTAATGCCTAAAGATGTACATAACACTTTTACAGACCAAAAGGCAAATTCTATGTGATAACATCTTTAAAATTAATGGGAGTGTTTCAGCAATTATAGCATTGAATGTTTCTAGTTTGTTAAGTAAAATTAAAGTGGAAATTCTTCAAAAGACCTGGGCAAGCTTCTAAGAGATACTTTCAATAGTTTAACAGCAAAACTTGTGTTGTAACTAGGTTTTGTAATGCAATTGTTAAGGGTTCTACTATCTTTGTTTAATAAAAACTGTATATGTAAGTTCAGAGGGGTTTCTATTTATAGAATAAAAGATACAAGGGATGACATTTATCGCTATTCCGTTGAGGTTACGATCAACATTAAAATTATTGTTAATCATGTGAATGAAAAAGTATTGACTGATAACATGATACTGTTCATGGCATGTGATATTGAAGATAAAACCAAGTTAATATGACACGTTTATTGCAACGTTATCAGGATATTAATCGACCAGTGTCAGTCACATTCATCTTCAGACTGGCATTTTTCAAATTATGTCATATAACAGCATTGATATCATTTTAATTTTCCCGAGAGTGCGTATTTGGTAGAATACATAGTCGTTCAGCGACTGAGTAACTAAGCATTAACAATATCTGTTTGTTCAAAGGAAAACAAACAAACAAACAAAACAAAAAAAGACATCGTCTATAAGTACGTATGCATTTTCATCGTTTAACAAAATTTCGAAAATATTGAACTTACTAAGCTAGTATGATAAAATAAGGTGTATGCATTGCATGCAGCCAGCAGTCAACGACAGAGCTGTATATTCCTAAATAATGTTCCACTGTCATTTTGGAAATGTTTTGGAACAAAATAAGTGGGTTCACTAAATGAAATTTGTCGTTCTTGTGTAGATAATTTGGTCACTAAAGTATAAAACATCTCTTTCAAATTTATGTTGCACGTGCAACTTTAAGACATGAGGGGTAAAACGCGGATTTTAACTTTGACTGAAATCATGGTAATTGTGACTTTACTTGGGCAAGACTTTCAGAATATTGTGTTGTGTAGATGTCAAATATAAATTCACAATCTAATTTGCAATTGAAATATGAGACGTTTAACGGAACGTCAACGTCAATGTTGGCGGGCTATTTCAATGTTTCACAGTTCGTTGTCTGTCGATTGTGGTCACACTAAGAAACAACTGGTGACGTGACTGATATCCAAAGAAGTGGACGTCCAAGATGTGCTGACGTCCGAGACGACCACTATGTTGTTAATCAAACTCTCTGTAATAGAGCTCTGGCGTACACAGACTTTTAACTTCGCCTTCAGCATGTCAGAAGGGTCAATATCTCGAGACATACAATCAGAAATCGCCTTCACTCAGACGGTCTTAGCGTAAGGCGCCCTCAGATGGTCTTGTCGTTCTTAGTAAGGTATCGTCATGAACGTTTGGCGTGGTGTAGACAGCGGCGTCGGTGGAATATTAACCAGTAGTCACATGTGATGTTCAGGGAAATTCAACCCAGATTTTCGTGATGGTCGAAGAGTACTTTGGCGTCGCCCAGGTGAACGTTTTACAGATGCTGCTAGGGTTTTCCACAACAGATATGGGGTTGGTCCGTTATGGTATGGGGTAGCATCACTATTACTGCCAGAACACAACGTGCCATAGAAGTGTGACTGGCCAGTACTACCGTGACAACATGTTGGTTCCGCATCTTGTTCCGTTCGCCAAGCATTCATCTTCAAGAGTGATAACGCTAGGGTCATACGTCAATACTTGTCAATGAGTTCCTGGAAGAGCAACATATCCGTATTTTACCATGGCCAGCGATGAGCCTAGACTTTTCACCCTATGGAACATGTGCGGGTTATTCTTGGACAATGTGTCCTAAGACGTGATTCTCCACCCAGGAAGTTACGTGAGTTCAGTGCAGCGCTGCAGGAAGAGTGGGACAGAATCTTCAGCACTCCATCAGTTATCTAATTGGGAATATGAGCTTACTGCGACAACAGATGTGGTCCAACACGTTACTGAGGGCGTGCAAAAAATGATGACGTTAACAAGATGACTTTGGACGCTGTATAAAGTATCAAAAGATGTCATGAACAAGTTAAATTTTCGATTAAACTGATTAAATGAATTTGTTTAATTGATTAAATAAAAATCAAAAGGTAAGGGTTTTCTTAATTACTCGCAATAATATTTTTACCTACAATATCCCCTACTTTCTGTGAACTGTATATACAAAAAACGACCAGGCAAACTGTAGATAAAAACTTCATTGTCTGAATACAAAAGAACAATTAATTTAATGGAATTGGTCCATTTCATGGTCATGGTCCAGACATAATAATGGACAGGTTATATTCAGCAGTTATGTATCGCTCACATACAGTTCTGTAAATGCATTAACATGGACAAGCTAGCTTTGCTTTTTGACAAAATTAACAAAAATGCATAAATCTTAACTCAAAGTGTTTATTGACGCTGGTTTTACCCCTTCAGCAAATCAATCGATCAGTCAATAAATCAATAATAATAAATCGAGAAGAATAGATTGGTTGAAGGGGTTTGAATGAATGAATGAATGAATGAATGAAAGCTCATCCTGGTAAAAAAAGGACTAAAGGGATTTTTTTCTAAAACATACAGGGAGAAGTTTTTATTTTGATATTGTTTAGAACTTTTCATCAGGCCTCCCGAGTTGTTTTGCTTTCTAAGAGTATGTAAAGTAGTTCTTTGGATGTGGAGCATTGCAACAGTTTTGGATGGTACATTGGATGTTACATTATATTTTGCTTGATTGCATTTTGCAAATTAATAATCGTGTAAGAGCAAGACTGACCCTTTACAAATTGTAAGGAATTAAAAGCAATTCAAGAGCTTTCACTGTTTGAACGACTTATGAAATTTGAAAAACGTTAATGCATTTTGTAATATGAGTTACCTTATAAAGTCTATGTTTGAAATCCTTTCATTTGTGATTCGAAATATCACATGGTTATGATTTTTTTTAAAAGATGACTTTTTGAAAGTACATTGGATTTTTATTAAACCAACATTTTTTCCATGAAAATAGTATTATGCAAAGCTAAAGTCAGAATGTCCTGATTTGAAAACACATACTTGGTGAAGTATTTCTTTTAACAAATGTAAGAAATCTTACTTGAAATTCAAATGAAATGATCTTATTTTTTTAGCAGTAACATAGAAAAAATGCAATTTTAAAGAGATGCTTTAGAAAAAAAGTCTACCGCGTAAGTTAATTTTCAAATTTTTAAGACGTGTGAAGTGGGGGTTTGTTTTATTGCATGCCAATCGAATCTCAGCCTTAAATTACATAATTTCAGATGATGCTTGGGTTGGGTCACCTAAGTCTCAAAACAAATGACAGACACAATCAATGAAATACTAATGAGATATACAGAGAAGACCTTCTTCTACTTGGTTGAAGATTTTTTTCATTGGCGTAACAAACCAGTGTTACAGATTTTAAAAGTAACTCTATCAAAGTATAGCGCTCCAAATAGAAAAAAAGAACGAAAATAGTCACATATGATGACGATCATTCATTTTCCTTAATCATAATTTTTTTTTTTCAAATTAGCAAAATTAGTATCTGTATGGTCAAGAAAGTTTATTTAGTGTTTTTTTTTTCTATTTGAAAGTAGAATTCACACTATCCTATATTTTCCATATAACACTCATCATTCTACAGGGTGAAAAATGAAATAACATTAGCTGCTTACAGTGTAAACTCAGGGTCGAAAATTTCCTATTCTAGTTTTAGCAATCTTATTAAAATATAATTTGCTAATGGCAGTATTAAAATTTCTAAAAAAATCAATATTCCATTAGACAGAAAATTGTATCTTGAATGTGATTTAATTACCAAAATTGAGATAATCATACCAACGGGATAAATGCTTTATTTCCTTTTTGGAAAATCTTAAAAAAATAACGCACGTTATGCATGTCAAAATATACTCCATGTTTCAGTCACGCGTTAATTAAAGCTCAAATTCAAATTCATGCCGAAATATGAAATATGTCGAGCCATTTTTCAACAAAGATAAAGATAAATATGGAGCCCTGGACAATCTGCACTTCTGTGTCCATATATATCCATTTTAACCATAATCCGAACGATTTTGTTCTGTATATTTGTATTCTGTGAAAAATAATGCCAGTTACTTAAAATGTTTGCATATGACTGTTTCAAAACATAAGGAAACTATAATGTCGAAATAAACAGTTGCATTAAAGGTTATATATTTACGTGTAGAGTCTAACAGTCGTAATTTGTTCCTTTAAGTACTATTTTTATTTAATGTTTACATTCGAAATTTAAGTATTAAGAAAAAGTGTATGTGTCGGTCTCGATATTTAAAGACGAAAAGATGTAAAGGTCAAAGGCCAATAATGCTACAAGTCTATAAAATTTCTTTTTCTTGGGCTGTCATCTTTCCAATGTTAAAATATGCACTTTTTCTTCTGACACATTTTTCAAAAGTTAAGAGTATCATAAAATCTTTTAATCAGACACAGATATTGTTAGACTATTTAGAATAGGATTTATGGTTTTTTTTTTACATTTACAAAATACCTGGCAATTCATTTTAAGTAATTACAAACTTCAGCTACATCAAATGTGCAATTTGTTTGTGAATCTTTCCTGCATAACCTTTATAGAGAGAGAATATTGAACGCATCTAGTTAAAAGCTTTCTAGTTTTCTCAGTTACTTTTTTCGAAAAGTAATGCAAGTGCAACAAGATATAAACAAGAAATTATTTTTGAAACATCTTAAATACTAGATTTGCATATTCCATTGCACAAATGATATTCAACAAGAGATTGAATATCAATTACACAATTAAGTAATTGGTCTAAATGACCTAAACACAAAAGATGGAAAGATTAAGATTATATGTAAATACTCTGCTGATAGTAAGCTGTCATTGAAATACACAAAGAAACGGTGCTTTGAACGTTTCAGAATACCGACGAATAAAAGTTGCTACTACTTTGAAAGCTTTACAGATTGCCCGAGAGTGTTGTCTTGTTGGAGTTTTGACGCTTTCTGACTTAATTTTAAGAAATAATAGCATATCCCGTTTTTTAGGTTTACACATTGCTTCTCTACTGTTTAACTAGAGCTGAAATAAATTCAACTTCTGTTCACTCTAGTATCTGATTACATTACAGGTATTAAAAATTTACTTTGAATGTATGAAATGAAATGTCTACCACTTAGAATGGAGAAAGACAGTATTCCTGTTTTACTGTTCAGTAATGAAATGTTTTTAGATGTGTAAAAGCAGCTCATTAACACTAAAAAATCTTTCTCAAAGACATATTTGAAATCACAAATGTATATTCAACTATAATTAACAAAACAATTGAAAGTCAAATAATTTTGAGAAAATCCGACCTGAATATACTTGAACTTGACCGGCACCGCAATGATCTAAGCTTGTTAAGCTAACGTCCTCACGCTTCTTCTGTGAATGAGCTGTTTTAAGCGCTGTTCAATCCTTGTTGAGTTCTTCTTAGAGCTTCACCGTTGTTAAATTAACTCCCTTAAAGTATAGTTTAAAAAAAATAACAAAAATGAATGTTTTGAAAACCTCATTTCCTCAACCGTTATTTCCTGTATCAATTCAATAGCCAATCGCTTTAAAATTATATTATCTAATGTAAGAAATGAGCTTCTACATGAATGAAATCACGGAATATGTTTTAAATTAAATTTTGATAAATAGATGAGATATAGGATATAGTAGTGAAAAGTGGGTGAATTAAAAAAAGGACACATCTTAAGTTTTAAGTTACTAAATTAAATGACAAGCGAATACAACATTCCGACACAGACTATGCGCGGAATCACTTACTATATACTATCGAATAGGAATTCAGTTCGCAAACAAAGATTACAGGACACAGCGGCCATTCACATAGTTCACTTATATAAATCGAACCGACACCGAATACCGTATTTGAAGAAAATACTTGTTAATGTTGTTCAAGGCACCATAGTTAATACCATTATATAGAATATAATAGAATATATATCAAAATAAAATACAAGCTTGCTCAAACAAACTTCAAACAATGCCAGGAAATAAAAGCATTTTATCAAAGAGAATATTTCCCTCTGGTTTGTATGTCAACTACTGAAAATATTTGATCGCGGATGCTTTTTGATATCATAACTTGATAACCTCTGTTGTTTAATATAATCGAAACAGGTTTCAGAGTTAAAGAGAAACAAGGTAGGTCATTAAAGACAATCCGTCGCTTTTAAGTCATTTCAACTTTGCGAGGAAATGTTTTATCATCGTATTATGTATTTAAGATATAGCTGGAATGTTTTCTCTCGAGTTTGTAAAATCTGTGTCCACGTAAATGAGTGATACATTTACCATTATTTTCATTTTCACATACTCCAATTTTCCATAGAGGGTCTGTTTAAAACATCGGGTATCATAAACCGCTCTCTATGTTTACAAAAAGTTTTGTTACTCTGTTAAGTTTTCTTTTTACAGGAAGTGAACAAAATGAGAATCATGAGCAAATTTTAAAAAAGCATAACAAGGAAAGAGATGTTATCTAGAAAATAATTAAATTTCAAAATATTGACTACCCTTGGGATACTGACTTGATTATTTTCAATGCCAAAGTTTAGAAAGAACAACAAACATTTTGCAAAATTTTCATTTCACGCATAAATTAAGATTCTATCAATTTCACTAATGAAAAAAAACTTATTTGCCTAATCAGACGATATTAGATTTTCTACATCAGATTTAGTTGTTGCTTTAAGTGGAGTATTTTCCAGTGCATTAACTTGCCTGGTTTATGAAGTAACATATTTTGCATTTATTTCTGTCATATTATGTGTGTTTAGCGCAGAGTTAATCGTTAAATTAGGTACAAATTATCACGGTCAAATATTAAATCTACGTTTCCCAAACATTTCATGAAGAACACTACAGATGTAACAAAAATACTTATGGTACATCGTTGTAACACACATTCTAAGTTCAACGACGTAAATTGATATCATTACAACTGCTTGTTGAATGTTCAATATCCACGCATTTACTGAGTATTAAATTTAGAAATACATGACAGTGTAAATAGTGTGATTACTACTTTAAACTAGAAAAGACATGCGAAAAGATTGAAAAATGAAATAGTGAAATGGCTTGATGTTTCATACCCTGCAGAAATGTTAAATTTGTATAAATTAATTTATATTCATATGGCTTTTTCAGACTTTTACAGGTTATTGAGCACTTTTGGTACAATGTTTAAAATTTAATTGCTGTTCCAAAATATACTGCATATGCATAGGTAATAATTAGGCTCGGAAATAACTTTGGTGATACCATCTTTCTAAGAACTTAAAAATATTCAAGTATGTAACGCTTTTGACTTTTAGCTTTATTTGTTTACCACACAAAGTAATAACAGAAATGCTATGTTCTACATCTGCCTCCACTAATAGTCATTTTGTATGAAAAGACAATTTAATGAAAAACAAAACCGAGTGTCTGTGCATTTTCCCGATGCTTAGTGTTTGTTCCGTCAGCCATAAACCACATGCTTTAAAAGAAACAAGGATTTAATGGAACATTTAATTTCCGGCCGAGAAATACGTAATTGATACAATAGAAACCTCAACATAACAAAGTAGCATTAGCAGTAAATGTTTAGTCAATTAGCTGTCTACACCATAGAATCACATCTTTGCTGAAACACAGGAAGCTCAAAGTGTATAAACCGTATCAGTGACTCTAGAGGTCTAAATCCCCTTCCAATAGACTCAGAAAATTATACGCGAAGCTCTAAATCCAGACCATTAAGAAAATAGTTACTAAGATTTATGTTTTTTTCCAGAGAACGAGTCTTTAGAGAAAGCTTAAAACAATTGGGATCAAATTCCAAATCAAGTATGTACATCTCTCTCTATCTCTCTCATATGTTTTGTACGAATAACATGTTTCAGTTGCGTTAAGTCACCCTATACTTTTGGCCTATGCAGGTCATTCCCTGCCTTTCTACGTGATATGAAATGTAAAAGAATGTCTGAATTTACTTAATCACATAACCAAAACATTTTTTTTTTGCTTGTTAACATGTTGTTGTTAAGATTGTTTACAACCAACAAGCTAAAAACATGTTTGCCACAGTATCTAAATAAGTCAGAGATTTGGCACGTAAATATTCAACGCTGATTAAAGAAAAGACGTTCTATGCATACCTTATATATTAAGAACCTGAAACCACTTGACACAGACACAGAAGCAGAAAACTGCATACCGTCCTGTGATTCATAAACACAAAAATAAAATGATTACACACTCGTGTACTTTGCCTGGTCCGCCGACGCTTAATATACAAAACATTAAGATACAGCGTATATCAAGTTAAAGTCGAAATTTATCATTTTTAATATGTATTTCTTTTTTTTTAAGTTTACCCTTAAACATGTTATCACTGAGAAAAAAGTCAATAGCATTTTTGCTTAAACGGTATTGAGAAAATTTCTGTAAATGTTTCACTAGAGCTGCATATAAATGATTTCTTTGCGCTTTCCACACAAGAAGTTTCTTTAGAAAAATGGCAATGTCTCGGCTGAAGAAGTATGTCGCAATTTGAGTCAAATACCTATTGATTAAATTTAAATTTTGCTTTGAAAATGAATAGATGTTGGCACATAAGAGGAAAAATAATGACTCCGAAAAGAGAGACTGGGTAATTTTTTTTAACCGAACTGAATGTAATAAGTTTGTTCTGTATCCTTTATGGTTAGAGGTGTATATAATCGTGTGGAACTAGTTATATTTGATAACATCTTAACTCGTAGTGACTTGTTGTCTTCTCAGGTAAAGTTAAAGTGAAAATTCTTAAATAGACATTGACAAGCTTCTAAGAGATACTTTTGATAGTTTATGGGGAATGTACGGATCAGAAGTGTTTCTATTTTGAGTATAAACGATAAGAAGGGATACTGATAATATAAATCACTATTCTGTTGAGTGGAAAATATTGTTACTATCAATTTTAAAATTATTGTTAATCATGCAAAGTAATTGATAACATGATACTGTTCATAAGATAAAACCAAAATTATGTGATACATTTATTCCAATGTTATCAGCTAACTCATCGACCAAAGCGTCAATCACCTTCATCAGATTTTAATTTTTCCATTTCTGTCATATACCAGCATTAATGTCGCTGTTATTTTCCCGAGTGTTCTTATTGTATGAATACAAAGTCCACAACTGAAAAAATAAGCATTTACAATTTCTTAATTTTTGTTTTCATTTTTTTCCCAAAACAAAAACAGTTAATCTTATCATAAAATTTCGACAAATATTGAACTTTCTGAAATAATAGTCGAATAAAAGTAGTGTACATTGCTTGCAGCCAGCAGTCAAAGATGGACCTTCGTGTTTCTAAATAATGCTCCACTGTCAAGTGGGAAAATGAAAGGCGATCATAACGGTAGTTTCTAATGAAGAAACGATATCTGATATATATTTGAAATAAAAACAGTACTTTTATGGGTGATGAAATCAGTTTAGAAAGACACACATCAAAAAAAATATGTGAATCTCATGTCGAAAACTTTTTATATCACTTGCAACAATTTACGGCGTAACTGTTCTCAGACTGAACGTTAATTCCTTTAAAATTTACTCCATGTAACTGAAAAGCAACTGTCTGATACCTAAAGGTTTACAGTAATAAGAAGAGTGTTCATGTGGCTTTCACATAAGTTAAATGTAGAGAAAATTAAATATTTTTATTTCATTTTTTTGTTAACAATCGTCGTTGTTAAATCATCAGTTTTTATTTATTAGGTTGATTTTATTATGTTGGAATTTGCAAAACTGAAACCAATAATTAAATTCATGTGAATAAGAAATTAAAAGCTGAAAAAAGAAGAATGCTATATTGTATAACCACCATTCGGCTTTGTCTTTTTGTCCGTTATAAGACATGTACATCTGTTGACAATTATACGATAATGCATTTATATTTGAATGTTTTAATACCTTCAATATAAATTCTTTGGACTAAAACAAATCTTTCAGCATAATAACATATTCTTGTTTTGTATATATTGTCTACTAGAACATACTGTTGCCATCCGATAAAATTATACAATTTAACACATTTAACTACACTCGTTTCTGGATAATTAGATGAGTTAATTAGATGAAAGGCAAACTGTCCGACTACAAATCTTACGTTAGCCACTATTTTTGAGAGAGACATAATTACCCCCATAACACAGAGAAGTAGACTTTATAATAACTGAATAAAGATATGATGAATTACGGAAAAAAGTGTACCATTTACCTTATTGAAGTCAACTGTGTGACCTTTTTCTGGAAATATATTATTTTGAATAACAACAATTCCAAATGAGATGGCTTATTTGTTCATAAGGTTCATTATGTTCATAAATTCGCCTCACCTTTTGTAAAATGCTTAGTTGCAGAGGACACTGGTGCCCTCACGTACATTTATCAGAAATAACCTATAGACAGAAAAAGTCACAGGCTAACAGACAAAGGCAAATCTTGTTTGCCGCATGCTGTAATAGGGTAGAGAGACATAACCACTGAATTGAAATCTTAAGATTTTTTTAAATGCCCATGTTTACTATTTAAAGGGACATAACTGTAGTCATACCTGGACATTCATGGAAGGTTTCATGACTTCAGGAGCTGTGTGCGAAACTTTTTTTCGGATGGACTCACGGACTAACGGACAATGGTTAAACTTAGTGCTCTCACTGGGGGTGGGTGCACAAAATTAGACTTAAATATTATTCAATAAAAACGACTACGTCTTTACATTCTTTTATCTTAACCAGACAGAATATAGATAAAGACTGCATTGCTTCAGTGTCTGAAATACAGAAGGACGATTGATTTAATGGAAGTTCTTTGTCAGTTTGGTCCAAATTTAATTTTGATGTATTTCATCAAGTCCTTCAAGTTGTAACGTTTCGCTTCCTACTAATGTATAAACAAGTTATATGTCTGTGGAATATTGACAACATACGTGGGTGTTGTGTAATATCTATTTTGCTTGATCTGCATATTAATGATCGAGTAAGGGTAAGACTGACACTTGACCTAATGTAAGGGAACTAAAACCAGTTTCGATTGAAGAGATTTCACTGTTTGTACGACTCAAAAAAATCTAAAAACGTTATTCTATTTTGTAATATGAATTACCTTATAAAGTCTGTGATTGAAATCATTTCATTTGTAATTCGAAATATCACATGGTTTTGATTGTTTAAGTTTTGAATGAAAACATGATGACCTTTTCGAAATACTTTATGAAACCAAAATTATTTACATTACAAAACCGTTATATAAAGCGCAAACCAGAAACACCCGATTCGAAAAACACTTTGTTAAATAGAGGTTATTAACATATGTAAAAAGTAAAACGACATTGAAACACCGTTGATATAATGTGAACGGTAACACAGAGAAGAATGCTATTAAAGAAAAGAAATCTATCTAATCTAAATTTTCAACGTTTCAAGACGTGTGAGATGAAGGTTTGTTTTATTGCATGCCACTCGGTTCTCAGCCATTAATTACATAAGTTTGGATGATGTACAGTTGCTTGCGCTGGGTCACCTAAATCTCAACAACTGACAGACAGACTGACACAATCAATGAATACTAATGAGATGTTGCCTTTCTTTATGCACGCCATTTCCGAGACTCTCACTCTGTTCTTGTCTTTTCACTTTAAATCTTGCAAATGTGATAGAAACACCTTTTTTTTAAAACTATATAACAAATTGACTATAGTTTAACTGTCACTTGCTTAAGTAAAAAAAAGGAAAGTCCACCGTGAGTGCTATAACTACTGCCTTATTGTGTGTCATTCCTGTTTATTGTTTTGATATTTATTTCAATTTCTGACAAAAATAGTATCTGGTAATTCATTCATTCATTGATTCCTTCGTTCATTCATTCGTTCATTTGTTCGTTCGTTCGTTCATTTGTTCAATGGGTAGTTTTTTTCGTTCTTTCATTTCTCAACTAGCTCACAAACTCATAACTCACAAACACGCTCTCACTCACCAACCCACTCGCTCGCTCGTTCACACATCCACTCAACACTCGCTCACTCGCTCGTTCACTCACTTTTTCTAGGTGAAAGAGTCGCATTGAAATTTTTAACAGAGAGAAATTGTTTTACCTGGTTGAAGGGTTTATTTTGTTTGTTTGTTTTTTTTCAAACGATTCACTGACAGATGATGACGATCATTTATCTCTCGCAAAAATAAATTTTATCATAAATGGCCATTTAAAAAAAAATTTTTTTCGCTTTCAAAAGCTTAGTGGAATTCAGACTTGCACAATGAAAACAAACTTACAAATCAAAGGAAGTAATCTGAGACAAATCGAAAGAATTCTACGTATTTTCAAGGGAGTCTAGTTAGACAATGTTAGATGCATTTCTTTTTCAAGGTAGAACTCACACAAACCTAGATTTTTCCAAACAGCACATATCTAAAGGTAGAAAAGTAAAATGAGATCATTTGTTTACAGTCTAAACCCAATGTCGAAAATTTCTTATACTACATCTAGCTATTTTATTCAAATCAAATTTGACTCATGGCAAGATTAAAATTAAGAAAAATCAATGCTCCCTTAGACAGAAAATGGTATCTTAAGTGTGAATTAATTACCAAAAATGAAATAATCATACCCATGGGATCAAAGTTTTATTTCTTTTATGGAATATCTAATAGAAATAACACGTTTTGCGTGTCAAAATGTACTCTATGTTTCAGTCACGCATTAAATAAAACTCAATCAAATTTCATGACGAAAATTGAAATATTTGGCGCCATTTTCTTACCGAAGATAAAGATAAATATGAAAACATGGGAAATCTGTACTTTTAGCTCATATATATCCCTTTTTACCATAATCCGAATGATTTTTTTCGACATATTTGTATTTTGTTAAAAAAAAATGCCAGTTACTTAAATGTTTGCATATAACTGTTTCAAAAGATATATGAAAAATATTATGTTCAAATAACCAGTTGCGTTAAAGGTTATATACTTACATATGAAGATAATCAGTTGCATTTAGTTCCTTTATGTACCAAATACAAATTTATCACATACTCTGTATTGCTCGATCCAAACTAGATTTATTCGATGTATTTCTACATACATGTATTGTAAGAAACCCGATGTCATAAGTTTTAGTTGCTTTTACTTTGCATAAGATGTGTGTGCATTTTTATATGTTGCAAAATTTTAAGTATTGACACAAAAATTGACAGATGTAAAGGTCAACGACCAATAATGCTCCATGTCTATCAAATTTCTTTTCTCGGGCTGTCATCTTTCCAATGTTTATATGTGCGCTTTTTCTTCTGACCGAACTTTCGATCGTTGCCAGAAATTGCCAGACGATTTAGAAGAGTTTTGTGTTACATTTATTTTACAAAATACCTAGCAATTCATTATCAGTTAATAAAGACCGCAGCTACATCAGATGTACAATTTGTTTGAGAATCTTTCCTGAATTATCTTCATAGAGAGAGAATATTGAACGCATCTGGATAAATGCTTCCTGGTTTTCTTAATTACTTTATTTCGAAAGGTATTGCATGTGCAACAAAATATCGACAAGAAGCGATATCTATCTTAAATTCTAGATTATGCATATTCCATTGCACAAACGATATTCCACAAGTGATGGAATATCAATTACACAATTAAGTAATTAATCTAAACGATCTAAACATGCAAGACGGAAATGATGAGATTATATGTAATCAACTAATCCTGCTGATAGTAACTTGGCATTTATTTCACAAAGAACGTTTCTGAATACCAACGAATATACGTTGCAACTGCTTTGAAAGAGCGGACTTTCCCTCTACAGATCGCCTGAGAGTGTTGTCTTGTAGCAGCTATGACGCTTACTTCATTTACCTTAAGAAATATAAAAGCTTTCCACGGACTATAGGATCTCCATCAGCAGCTGAGCCATATTAACAAGCAGTGCGTGAAACCTCGCGTACAAACAAATTCCAACTTTTCACGCAGTGCTTAAAACAACCGCTGAGCTGCTGATGGAGATTCTATATTCAGTGGAAAGCTTATATATTTCGCCTTGCACTGACACATGTCCCATAGTAATCGATGAGGAAATGAGATACTTACGGGTAAATTTCTGTTTTCAAGCGGAGCCAATGTTGACAGATTTGTCTTAGTTTTGATGCCTTTTGTGACGTCACGGTCACGTGGTACTGCCACAGTGTGAATATCGTAGAGAAAATTGCGTGAATTAAAATAGGAACACATCATTTTTGTCCGTTATTCAATGACAATCGATTACAATATCTCGCAGAAATGAGTGTCATCTAATATGTATTATCGGAAAGGAATTTAGTCCGCGAACAAAGAATTATTGGTCAAAGCCAGCGTTCACATGGTCCACATATGTAAATCGAACAGAATACCATATTTGAAGAAAGTATTTGTTAATTTTGTTCAAGGCACCATAGTTTTTTCTGTAGGAAATAAAGAAATACATATATTTCACAATAAAATCCAATCTTTCTCAAACAAACTTTAAAAATTGAAGAGAAATCAAAGCCATGTTATCATATAGAGCATATTTTCCAGTAGTCTCTCTGTCATCAACCTCGGATGTGTTTTTTTGTTTTCATGTCCTGATATCGTCTGCTGTTTAATATAATCGAAATATTTAACAAAGAGAAACAATGTATATCGTTAGAGACAATCTGTCGCGTTTAAATCATTTTAACTTTGCGAGAAAATCTTTTATCAACGCATTATTTATTAAAAGCAGAGCTTGAATATTTTCTCTCTAATTTGTAAGGTTTGTGTCTACGTAAATGAGGCATACATATACCATGATTTTCAATTTAGTTCTTTGTTCTTCCAATAATTAAAGCTAAATATCTACCTATAGCCCTATTTATAATGGACATTATTCAAATTTTCCAAAAAGTGTCCTTTTAAAAATCGGTAATTATAATCCATTCTCTATATCTACAATGCGTTTTAATTCTGTATTGGTTAAGTTCTGTTTGAATTCTAAGAAGTGAAAAAATGAAAATCTTGAGAAAATTGGCATAACAAGGAAAGAGATGCTATCTGGAAAATAATTATAAATATTAAATATTGAATACCATTGGGATACTGACTTGATTATTTTCATCGCTAAATTTTAGAAAGAACAACAAACAGTTTTCAATGTTTTCATGTCAGGCATAAATAAAGATTCTATCCAATTCAATTCTGAAAGAAAAAAAGAAAAAAGCTAAAACTTCCTGGCGCCATCGGACAGAATTAGATTTTTCTTACCTCAGCAATGGCTTATGTTGCTTTACATGGAATATTTTCCAGTGGTTTTTATTATTGTTTTTTGAATGTGTGTGTTTTTTCTAAAGATTTTTTTGGGACATAGTAATATTGTGTACGTATTAACTTAACTGGTTTATGAAGTAACATTTGTTTTGCATATATTTTTGTCGTATTATGTTTGTTAACCCCCAGAGTTAATCGTTAAATAAGTAACACATAATCATGGTCATATATTAAATCTAACTTACCCGAACATTTCCTGAAGAACACAACAGATGTTACAAAGGTCCACATGGTACATTGTTGTGATAAACATTCAAAATTCAAAGTTTATAAAATTTATATTATACCATTACAACGGCTTGTTCAATAACCATGCCTTGCATGTCTGACTCGTGTATATTTGTGATAACTTTCTAGTACTACTTTTGAAGTGAGTTGGGTCATACAATGAGGTATTGAAATGGCTTGATGTATATGCCCTACAGAATTTGATTTTTTTTAAATTTTTGTTCTTACGTTTTCTTTGTCAGACGTGTGCAAGTTATTGTTCGCTTCTGGTAAAATGTTTAAAGTTAATTGCTGTTACAAAATATGATTCATATGCATAGGTAATAATAAGGTTTGGAAATAACTTTAGCGATGTTATCTGTCTAGAAACTTAAAAAATAATCAACTGTTCGTATCTTGTAACGCTTTTGAAGGCATTTCAATTACGTCATTTAGAAGCTTACCTTAATTAGTTTACCACACAAGGTGATGACTGAGAGGCTGTTTCACATCCGCCCCCACTAATAGTCATGTTCTATCAAAAGACACTTTGATAAAAAGTAAAACCAAATGTCTATGCATTTTCCTGATGATTAGTATTTGTTGCGTCAACCATAAACCACATGCTTCGAAAGAAACAAGGATCAAATGGAACGTTTGATTTCCTGCTGAGAAATACGTTTGTAATACAATAGAAGTTTCAACTTAATTACCTAGGAAGTGATTAGACACAGTAGCATTATCAGTAAATGTTTTATCAATCAGCTATCTACCCATATATTTACACATCTGCTGAAACACAGGAAGCTCCATGTGTATAAACCGTATCGGTGTCAAGTCTCAATCTACTTGCTACAGGCACAGACAATTATACGCCAAGGTCTAATTCCAGACTAGAAGAGAAAGTAATTACTAAGATAAAAGAAATAAGTTTTTACCCTCAGAAAGTTTCAAAACAACTGGCATTAAATGCATCAAATGCAGTATTTACTTTTACCACTTTTAATTAAATACTCTTTAAAAAATCCGAATCAGTCTTCTATCAAATATCTTCAAAAGCTGCTCCCACCATTTGCGATTGTTTTAGTTTGTTTAGAAAGGCATAGCGTGTGTTTTGTACGAAAGGCATAGTTCAGCTGCATTAAGCCGCCCTATATTTTAACCTACGTAGGTCATTTCCAAGCGCTCTTATTCTGCATTTCTGATTGTTTTAGATTCCAATGAACCTGACAATGTATCGTACTGTTAAAGTACTATTCCACATGATATTCATAAATATTTAATTCGCTACCCGAAACATGCGCATACTTAAAGGATTTGCAATACATATCTAAGTATTTTTCAGCTTCAGTTTCCGAAAATTTATCATGCCGTAATATATATTCTTTTAGATATTAATTGTTATGAATGAATAACCTTTATTTAATTTTAGGACTGAAAATTCAAACACTTCGATCCGTAAAATAACTTCGCTCAAACGACATATAAATCATATGTGATTGCAAGAACATGCTGCTTACATTTCCCACACACAAATACAATTTGAAGAAATTCGCATTTCTCTTACCGAAATTCCCAGTGCAAATTAAATGCACGAGTTAAAATTCAATTAACATCTTGTTAAAAATTCAATTAACATCTTGTATTGGATGTGAAATTGTGGCGGCACGTAAGCCCGGAAGACGCGTTTTGCAATCACATAGAACAAATTACACTGATTGAAAGAATTAAAACAGACCCGAGATGAAATGAACAAAAACTGTTAAACTTGCAGGAAAATGTATCTGAGCATAGAATGCATGCTTATAGTAGGATAATTAAAGCATTGATACTGGAAACAAAGGTCGTAACTAATTAACAAACTGCCAAAATTTATATCCCCTGTCGTACCAGTAGACCTTTACTGTAATAGTCATAGGGAACGGTTCCGTAGTCTTTCATACGTTAAATATTAAATATGCAAAGTTGCCGTGTTTTTTTGTGGTCATCTGGATACAGTCTGGGATTGTCGATGGATTTTGTAAGGCAGATATCAAGTTGCTAAAATGACATTAAGATCCATTGAAAACGGGGTCAATAACTGTCTTATTTGTTTAAGTTTCAAGCCAACGTTGGCTTTGGAAAATTCTGCAAAAAAAAAGGCAACGTAAAGTTGTTTTAGACAGTGGGGGTCTCTTGAAGTAATTTAATTACAGAAATTTTACTATACCCTTTAGGTGCATATTTTATTAAACTCCATCAAAACACACATTTTGCATTTTGTGATGAACAAGCATTAAATAAGATTTGATTGAATTTTATCCTTTTATCTGAGACTTTTGGCGGCATTTCATAGCTTTACCAATGACACAAAGATTTTTCAGCTAAGTATAGCAAGTACCTATTGCTTTTAGAAAAAAAATCGCGACCTTTTACCGCTCACAATTTAAACAGTTTTATTTATGAAATGCATCATACAAACATAAATCAAAAGAGATTTGTCACGAAAAAGCCTTTTACTTCTACTACATTATTCATATATTCGACTTGAAACTTCATAAAACACACTTGGTCAGCTCTGATATTTTCAAGTTTCATTTTTTTTACGATGAACCCGACAAATATACACCTCCTTTCTCTCCCCACCCACCGGTATTGTATCAATCACTGACGTAAAGTTCCGACGTGTAATTAGATTTCAAATTGAAAGATATAAAACAGTGTGTCCAAATAAAAAAAAAAATACAGATACCTGTTTTATATCAAAGTTAATATCTTTGTTTCTTGCTTACAATAGTTAACATGGAAACTTTCACCTTTAATGAAATTAGGGGCGAAATATATTGATTTTTCCGTAGTAATTTGAATGTGAATTTTTGAATTCAATTTACCATTTGTAATCAAAAGTGATGTTTGGCGGCAAATTATGCTGATTGGTGTGTTTTTAGTCACGCGTAACAAATTACACCAACTGAATTGAATACACACAATTGAAATACGAGTTTAATTGTTGTTGCAGAGCAATAAAATATATTAAACAATGAGTCATGATAATAGAAACAAGTTGTATATTTTAGAAAAAAAGATACACGGCCGTGGTACAAAGACAAATGAAATTGGGTAAAGCATACCCTGACATTTTAAGTACAAGTGCTGCAGTACGAATATCAAATAAGCAATATGTAAAGTATTAAAGATGCTTGTGAACTTATTGAATTACATTTAGGTTCAGAGTCAGAAAGTCTGAGGCGCCATTTCCGAGAGTCCTTTCCTTTTAAGTGGCAAGTGACTACAGAAATTTCTATGTTTTATGTCCAGCAATGAGATTTAGCTGCGATTCTACTTTCCTTTTACAGTAAACCGGAAGTCAAAGTGTAATAAGACGGCCTACAGTCGAAAAACGGGAACTGTAAGAAGAAACTACATGTTAGAAGTATTAAAACATTGAGATAAAACAAATGATTAAAAGTAAAGACTGTGGCACTATTATTTAAAAAATGAATAGGCCTGTTTTATTTTTCAACAATAACCACAGTAAAATTTAGTAATAAATAAATGCCGCAGAACTGATTAGTCAGAAATTATTATTAATAGTTGCAAATACCTTAACATTAAACAAATGATTTTTCACAAAAATATTACAGAGTAAAATTGCTTGAAATAAAATTTGCCCGAGAGATCAATTATTCCTTTTCTACAATAACTAATAATTGGTCTATCATATGTAATTACTCTTAAAGGTGAAAAAGCCTTCCGACATCATTTTGGATATAGTCTAGAAAGGCGTTAGACAGAATAAAGATGATAATATGAATAACTGAGCAGACGGGTGCTATTACGTTAAAATCATTCGGGAACAATCAGCTTCATAATAGTTCAAAAAACGTTTATTTATAAAAATCAATCTTCTCATTGAGTACTGTTTGATTCAACTACAGGAGTAAAAAGCAGGCGTTTTACGGCTGCTTTAAACAACACCAGTGGACCAACAGAAGGAAATTGCTGGTGCTATAAAAGTAGAAATATTGTCTAACGCCGTTTAATCTGACAGCAATGAAACTGAACAGCTCAGTGTACTGTCTTTTAGGTTTTACGTTAAAATCGAGATATAATGAGACGAACTTTACTAAGTATCATACATTCTAATTGACTAAGGATACTTAAAATCCCTAGCTTCTCTTTTGTTTGATTTAATAATTCCTTTTGAATTATATTATCATATTACAGGGATTTAAACATTTCGTTTCCCTACAATCACTTCGTTAAAATGACATATACACAAAATGTGATTGAATTTCACACACACAAAGTGAAGGAATTAACATTTCTCTTGCCAGTATATCTTGTGCAAATTAGATGCATGAATTAAATTTCGATTAAGATCTTGAACAACATAGGGCAAATTACACTTTCTGAAAGAATGAAAACAGACTCGAAATTTAATGTGCAAAAAGCTGTAACCTAGCGGAACCTTAACTGAATATAGAATGATTTTAGAATGTTAGCATTTTAAAGAAAAGCTCACTTTTGACTGGTAAATACAAACCTTGAAAGCCTTTTAATTTTTGAAGCGTTACGCACTTAAAAAATACAACGTGATAATCATGACAGAGTAATCCACCCTTGTTAAAAATGGTGATTTGTTATTTACACTGGATTTATGGTTTTGTAAAATTTGATTTCAACATATCCATGAGTTAAAACGATAGATAAGTTCAATATCCTTATAAGAGAACTGAATCAGACAGAACATTTCGATAAAGACCGTGTTTGTCAGGTGATGTCCACCAAGTTTTATAAAGTAATAAGTCTGGCCTTTATGACAGCCAGATAATACGCGACGATGTTCACGTTCCTAAATATTTTTATTTATAACAGCGAGAAAACGAAAAAAGGTGACACAGTAATAAAAGTAACAGATAAAAAAGGTATAACAAAAAACTTTAATGCTTTTTTATCAGTATTTCATCGACGCAGGAACAGTCAGATTTTTCAAATGTAAACTTTTTATGACAGAATGTTTGCGTTAATTATATTTCAGACGAGTT
This sequence comes from Cyclina sinensis, assembly GCA_012932295.1. Taxonomy (NCBI): domain Eukaryota; kingdom Metazoa; phylum Mollusca; class Bivalvia; order Venerida; family Veneridae; genus Cyclina; species Cyclina sinensis. Next base: position 5,434,126 of record JAAONU010000017.1, read on the forward strand.
TAAATGGTCATGTAGGATTAGAAACAAGGTCACTAGGCCAAATGAAAGGAAAATTGTTTACACTTAACAGGACACATTTTTATTTCAGATTCATTATTTTTTGTCAAAGTGTTTGTCTTAGTGATTTCTAGGTCGGGTTCGATTATGGGTTATCTGGAGTCAAAAACTAGGTCACTGCTTTAAATCCAAGAAACATCTTTTTCCAGAGACCATATTTTGAAGTCAGTCATCATGATTTTCAGTCATATTGTTTCTGTTGATGGTCTAAAGGTCAAGTTTGAATATGAGTCACAAAGGACGTAAACTAGGTTACTGGTTTAAAACAAACTAAAATCTTGTTAACACCCTAGAAGTAACATTTAAAAGCCAGTCATCAAGATTCTTAGTGAAAATGTTTGTGTTGCTGATGTCCAGGTCAAATTTGAATCCTGTTCATCTAGGGTTAAAAACTAGACCAATGATTTAGAACATAGGAAAATCTTGTAAACACTCCTGAAGCCACATTTTGAATTTAATCACCATGATTTACATCGGTAATTTCTAAGTCAAGTTTGAATACATGTTATTTCTTTCAAAGAATAGGTCACTGGAATAAAACTTGGGAGCGCCATGTAGGGCAATCATGGCCCTCTTCTTAATACATTTTAGAACGTATTCTTGGAATATAATGTCCATTGAGAAATATGGCAACAGCTGTAAGTAATTAATTCCAAGATCAGTAAATCAGTTTAACGGTACAACTTTATTACTGTAATAAACAAACCAGAATCGTGTGTGATATCATTCTTTGAAAATATATCACTGACTTCGCGGTGGACTTTGTCATTTGTAAACATTAATAATTTATAAACCTAAATATTCAGAGGGATATACAATTACGGATATGCAGTATTTTTAAGTACCTTATCCGATGTTTGAGCAAGGATGCTGCTTTCCAACGGTATGTGCATGCTCGTATTTCTAAATTTACAGATTTTGGGAAGGCTGTTAAGTTGAAGAAAATCATTGTAAAATGTTGTTTTTTATCATTAGTGATAAAGTTTTTTTAAGTTTTGAGAATAGATACAAAACATGAATGTTCAGTTATCTAAAAAAGTAAATCCCTTTTTTTAAATAAAATTTTAATTAAAGGACTGTAGTCGAAATAAACTGTTCCTCTACTGCGCTGTTACCACCCCCATAATTTCTCAGAGAAACAGTCATTCAACCCACAATACGTCAAGTTTTAGTCTTCAGTTGATTTTAGAAGTCCTGATTACTTACTTAAATAACGTCAGATTAACGTTTGCTCTCCAAACATTGCTCAGATCTTAAATTTCAATAGTTTGTATTAACTATCAAGTCGATCCTGTAACAGACGTTCATAATTGCAACAGAATTCTAGCTGAGATTACATAAAGTGCATTTGAGAACTATTTATATCATTCTAAACTGTAGAACACAAAGCTTTCAATTTCTTGTGTGGTTTGTTTGGAATTCGAAAATATTACCATTTTTAGACTGTCGACTATCATAAAAAAATCTGTTCTCCAGGCAACGGATTGACCGGAACACTATGATGTAATGCAAAAAGTAGAAAAGGTCAAAACAACTTAAACTCTGTAGATTTCTTAAGCGTCTATGAAGTATAGTGTTATAACAGAAAGCAACGAACAAAAGTTTAACTTTGTTTCTTTTTCTTTCTGTCAAAAGGTTTTCGTTAATTTATCCTTATAATAATGATAATAATAATATCAGTATAATATATCGATAAGTGAGCAAAGCTGACAAATACATGGATGATTGTATTAATTTCATACCATTAATGCTAACACGTACAGCAAAATTTAACATCCCGTTGATTTGAGGACAATTTTTGATTCCAAATAGACGAATGATTACTCAAATAAAATGGAAGCCTCGGCATGAACCTTCGCCTCCTATATACAGCTGACACTCTTTCCGTGGTTTAAAGGCTTTGATTACAAATGTTAAGCCTCTGTAGGTCGACAATAAAATAGAATCAAGAAGGACAATTTAAACTCTGTCTTGTCTGTTGCTTGATAACCAGACAAATTGTATATCGTAGAGACATTTATAGCAACCGTCATAGAAATACGGGAACAGGAACGGTTTTTTCGGTTTTCATGGAACTTGAGTCATACGTTATAGGTACGGTTGTCCTGTTTTTCCTTGGTCATCTAAATAAGAACACTAAAAATAGTTTTATGCATGCATTTTGCATTAATGCGTCTAAAAGTGGCAGATAGTTCAGATAAAGTCGGGGCCAGTAGCCCGTACTTTTTTAGTTGATTTCAGCGATCGTTATTGAAAACCCGGTTTGTTTTCGGAAAAATGTCTGAGAAAACACGGAAAGAGTTGGGTTTTTTAGACAGAGGTCGGCTCTTGAAAGTAATTAGATTACAAAAAAGGAAAATACCTATACTCATGAGACAAGTATTTGATTATCCTCCAACCAAATCTAGAAATAACGACAGACGGTTTGCATTTTGTGATGGACTATGTATTTGAGTCACGCATTAAATAAGATTAAATCGAATTTTATCCTTGTATCAGAGACTGTTGGCGCCATTTAATGAGTTCACTACTTACACATATTGTTTAAGCATTGTTTCAGGAAATTCAGGACGTGGTACCATCATTAAATGTTAGTAAAACACATTTGGTGTGTTGACAGCCTTTTTACAAAAAAAAACTAAAGAACATTTGAAGTAAGTTTGATTTTCAATTTTATTGCTGCACTTCTCAAAAAAAAAGAACTGAAAAAAAAACATATTAATGGTGTTATTAGTAAAGGTTCTAGGATATTGCAAAATACTGAACAAACAATCTTCCTCTTTAGGTAGAATTTTAGTTACATTAGTAATTGCTTAACTAGGTGAAAGACAAACTGCAATAAGCTACTAACTGAACGAAATAATCAACTCCAATGCCTATCAGATATCGTTGAAGCAAAAAACAAGAAGATTGTTGAAAAATAATGGAAGGACCTGAAAAAATTGTAGTGATTTCAAATTAATTTATATCGATGGCATTACGGGCTTTTTCTGCAAATGGACGTTTGATGACAAATTTTTTTAAGGCGATACAATAATGTAAACACACTAATCACGTCCCCTTTTTAGCTCCGATTCTCGAAGAATAAAAGTGGAGCTATATTGTCATGACCCTCTCGTCGGCGTCGCTGTCGGCGTTGGTTAACCTTTTTGTTAAGGTCCATTCCTCAGAAACTGTCAAAGCTTAAGGGCAGATAACCTAACCTGCTTTACATTTTTTTGTTAATGTCCATTTCTCAAAAAGTGTCAGAGATATTCCCTTCAAACTTGGAATACTTATTATCAGCAAGACCTCTACAAATATTGTTGGACCCCATGTCCCTGGGGTTGAAAATTAACCCCACTCCAGGGGTCACTTTGATTTTGCTTAGACTTATATAAGAAAAAACTTCTTATGGCAAAGCACAGAGCCTAGAACTAAACTTCTTACATGGGATGGGTAGGTACTCCCCCCGCCCCTGCATGCGACCCCCACCACCGTTGTCCCCCACCCCTCCCCTGGATTTTTTTTCATTAATTTTTAAAACGTAGATACTTGACTCCCCCCATCCTGCATGGGACAACCCCCACCCCTTACCCCCAACCCCCAACCCGGGGATTTTTTGTTTTCATTATATTTTTTTAATACTTAGGTACTTAATTCCCCCACCACTACCTCTCCAAACCCCCGTAAAAAAGAGAGAAAACAAGTCCTGCATGAGTAACCCCCATCCCGTCCCCACCCACCTCCGCCAATTTTGTTTTCATTTGGGCCTCTTGTTTGACTTAGCTTATAATTTATTATCCAACACTGAGAAAAGTGGAGCGGGCTGTCCTCGGACAGATCTTGTCTCACAGCTATATTACACCTGTAAGGTTATTAAAAGTGTGAATTAGATACAATGTCATTTTCTTATGGTCTCTTTTATTACAGTTACTGCTTAGTTTATTGTTACCTGTTTTGCATTATGGAGAGATGAAACTGAAATTTTCTTATCTTAGTTTTAAGAAAATAAGGCAACAATATTGGCTAATTCTTTAGCTTATGAGCCACTCAGAATCAGCTCTGGTATTTTATAGGATGTTTCTAACCGTAAATTGTACCATTATAATAAAAGTAATATAAATTCGAAACTTTTCAGGAATGATGTTTGACCCTGTCACCGTATCTTTTCCCTCCATATAATGTTAATAAATGGCTCGTAATTTTCCACTTTTTCCAAGATTTACAAAAGGTGAGTTCATAGAAAAATTACAGGTGCTTTTCTCGTATAAATCATCTTTATTTCTTGTTTAAAAATGATATATGAAGCAATTTATTTCCCCGTTTTTTAAAATTATTGAAATAAAGGGAATTTAATTTATTTCTCTGTGGTAATACGAATGAATATTTTTAATTCAGTTAAAATGTTCTTTCTTCCTGTTGATTGTTTGCAGGCAAATTATCCATTTTGATGTAAATGCAAACTTGCAGAACAATTTCCTCGAGAGAATAAGATGCTGTATCCATTTTAATGCGAAATGAGTTTTAAATGTGCGTATTAATGACTTTATGTAAATACTGAACTGTCTGAAAATAATTAATTTGAACTACTTTCAACAGACAACTGTAAGACAAAAGCATTTAAAAGCCAGTGAAAATGTTTAGAATAAACATTAAATGTAAAACAAACTTATATTAGAAATGTGATAAATCTGGATGATTATTATTTTTCAAAAAAAATCTTGAGTTTAGTTCAAACACATTCCATTGCTCATTTATTTTTTTTTTCAAATTTTCATACATTTGGCAATAGAGTTGAAGTTCTCACAATCCTCCCCTTTTGATTATTTTAAAATTAACAATACATTATGCAATGTTGTTATAGTTAAAATATGATTACAGGCAGTATTATTTCTTAATCAATATCCTGGAATGGAAATATGTAAGAGATATTAAAGTTAGAAAGAAGAAGTAAATAGAATAGGGTAATCACATATTAAGTAGATGTTTAATTTGTTGACTAAGGAAGAAACTAGTTGAAACGCCTTACGGTTTTTGTTGTTGTTTTTTTATATAAATTTATGAACAACGTTATTTATAATATAGTTATGTTAAGAAATGGATTACAGTTCCCATAATCTTTATAGAACAGCAATTATTGATGCCTAAATATTTCATTTGCTTAAATGATTTTAGTTGTAATAAAAATTTCCAAGAATTAGTGTTTAAATGACTAATTCATTATTGTTTTAATTATTATTTTTAGTTCAGTAGAAATACGTTTTTTAAGATATTGTCACTTAAAGGTATGTTTTACCCGCAAGATAATTCTTCTCTTTCCACTGACGCTTATATTTCTCTACGGGTGTGTGAACATGTTAACTACTCTAAAGCATGTACATATAGTCTGGAAGGAGGTTGGACAGGACATGTAAACAAAGTCATGTTGTTATGTTTTATAAGAAGACAAACGTTCCTGTTTGTTCTATCAGTTTGGAGTAACAAGCAGTTTACAAAGCCCCAACATACTCCCCAAGACATCATTTTTATTCATCGCCGATTTAAAGTGATATTTGAGTGCCGTTTCCACTAAACTACAGAAGACAAATCGAGACGGTTTATGACTGCTTTAAACCACACCAGTAGACAATGTGAAAGAAATAACTGGTGCTATAAAAATGTAGGAAGAAAGTCTAACACCATTAAATCAGACGGTATTGGAACTTACTGAGCTCATTATTTTGTTTTGTAAATGATATATATGTATTAAAGACAAAAAATTATTTAAAAAAGCAACAGACAAACAAACCAGAAGAATCAACACAATATTAATAAAAGTTTATTCACTTAAATCCAATTGCCTGATGTCATTTTTTATTACCATTTTACATATTTACTTCTTTGTTACCTGTTGCTTCTAAAATTGTTCTTGTTTGGTTATTTTTATCTTGTTTTTCATTGGTTATAACGCTTCTATATCGGACAGAATAGTATGATTTAAAAACCATTCTCGAGACCTTCATATCACATACAATTTATTTAAAAATGCAACCATACTAAACCCACAGCACAACCATACAATCGGGAATACATAAATTCTAGTCTTTTGAATCAAACATGGCAACAGTGCAATTCTTCTCCATTGAAAGCATCACTAATGCAGTTATAATTTTTATATGAAATGTTTTCAAGTTGTTATATGCAAATGAAAATATTCTGAAATCAATTATGTGCATCAGTTTTAGTCCTTTGTTTAGAAAATCCTTAATTCTACAATTGTGTGGGTCATTTTGATGTGATTGTCAGCTTCTTGACGCAAGATTAAAAAGAAAATATTTTGAAAAAACTGCTCATACTTTCAGCTTTTGTCAGTGGAAATAGGTGTCTCAAAGAAAGGTTCTTATGTAAATATGACTCTGTAACTTAACAGTCAAACGTCAAAGACGTCAATTTTCTAAACAAAAATATGTCCTGGAAACTAGAATGCGAGAGATATAAATTCAGATATCTACTTGTACTGGAAATTGACGATGGTAGAAAGCACGAACAACGATAAAAGAATTTAATAAACAGATGAAAACGAAACACAAATGAAATAATAAGATTGCAGAAAAACAAAATTGACTATATGCTAAGTTAATTGAAAAGTTGCAGACTGATACAGGAGATAAATCATTAGATTTGTGTCAAATTAGGAAATAAGGGAATTTAACAGATTTCTAAAGTCTGTTTAGAATTGAAGGATTTTAGATGATTAACCTCAAAATCCTTTTTGCCCTCATCCTTGGATCGTAACCTGTTCTGAAAACTTGCATAGAGCCAAGGTAGTTTTGCATCCCGTCAAATCTTTGTCCCTGTCTGAATACAGCGATAATTTTACAAAAGTCGAAAAAAAGTTTCCAAACTTTTGAATGGATACACAGGCAAATAAATGCCCAAAAAATTAAAACTGATAACATTTGCTCAAATCATGTTCAATATGAAGAACTTTAAATTCCTAGTATTTTTATAGCAAAATGCGGGCTTGAACGTAAATATTTGAACGTTCTTTAACAGAGAGTAAAACGTGAACGAAATCACCGAGTTATAATATTTTTAAATAAGACACGCGAGTAATAAGTCATGCTAGAAGAAATCATATTCATTGTAATCAATACAATGTAAAGAAGTACTTTAAGATGAAGTCCACGACAACGCGATACGATATTCCAATAAATGTCGCGTCGCATTGTCTAGTGTCGCTTCGCATTTTAGAGCGTCGCGTTGCGTTGTCTAGTGTCGTTTGGCATTTTCGTGTGTCGCGGTAGAGGATCACACACGACGCGCGACAATGCGATACGACATGGTGAAAAGGTCGCGTCGCGTTGTCGCGCGTCGCTTCGCATTGTCGAGCGTCGTATCGCATTGTCGTGCGTCGAGACCTACACAAATGCAGAACGCGACGGACGACAACGCGACGCGACACCGCGACAATGCAATACGACGCACGACAATGCGATATTTCGCGCTTTCATAGCGCGACAATACGAAATGAAATTGCGATGTTTCGTTTGACATTGTCGCGCGTCGCTTCGCATTGACGAGCGTCGTATCGCATTTTCGCGATGTCGCGTCGCGTTGTCGAGCGTCTACCTCTAAGCGCGACGGCGACATTTTAATTGGCCTCAACGGGATTCCGTAAAAGGGGTATGTTCTCTGGATTTCTGTTCATTAATAGTTTATAGTTATAACTTAAACATGCTCTCATGCTCTCTAATTCCTTGTTTTACATGAAAAACAAATACATGTGTGTCTTAATAACCTGAGCAAAGACAGAAAGTGACAAACAATGACAAAAGCTGGTTGGATAATTGAAGTTTATTGATACATAAAAGCAATGAACACAAAATAATAACATTGTTCAATGGATCGGACTTGACCATCTTAAACCCAAAGCGGAATCATTTTGTAGTGATTGTTCAAGTATTACAAAGAATCTAGTCGCTCAAAAAGCCTTTTCAAATAATTAATTCAAAACAATGAAACCACTGTTATTATATTGCCGGCGTCCTTTAACTTTTTATTTATTGATAAGAAAACATTCTAGATGTCAAGTTGTCTTTAGAGTACACCTGTCTCCAGTTGTTTTTTCTGTCTTTGTATATGAATCAAACTTTGTGTATGTTTGGGTTGTTAAAATTTTAATAATTGCAGCAAATATCGTGAACATAAAACTTTCTGTACTTTTATTGTAAATGTGTTTCCAGTTGACGGCAGATAGAGTATGAAAGAAAGCAAAGAACAATCTAATTCGGACAGAAAATAAACAGGCACTAGAAAATTTTCATAACCTTGCTTTCTTTATTGCCAGAATAAGCCATTTGAATGGACAAAATTGTCCTGAAGACTAACATTTTACAGAAGTTCTAGACACAAACAAATGTCGCAGGGGAAATCGTGACAGACACTCTTGATTGATTTAGTTGCAACGTAACTTCATTTGGACATTTTGTATCAATATCAATTACATATTTACCACAGAATTACCAGTCACGCGGGGATTGTTTCTGTCAGAAGTTATTTACTTCGTTTTAGGCGTCTTCGTTTATGGCATAAATGGTATAAAATGAACGTTATTTTCTTGTCGAATCAGTAAGTTTTGCGTTTTTCTTGTCACAATGTTAAAAATCTGGAGATTTTGCTTGTACTTTCTAGAGGAGAACATGTGCAAACGGAATATATGTTAGCTATATTAATTTTGTAGAGTTTCTAATAGTTAAAACTTGTGTATTGTTAGTTAAACCTTGAAGTCGGGACGAGTTCTTGCAACTTAACATCAATCCCTCTCAACTTAGATACAGGCCTATGCAAAATACAACTGAGAAATTTTTGTTGTATGACCATTGCTCCTCTTAAACCCTACTGAACTATGTCAAATGCTAAATGCGTTATTTCAAAGTTCAATTTTGGAATTTTATTATGTGAATCAGTTATTTACGTCTGACGTTATACAGGAGAAACCAAGAATAACGTCAATAGAGGGAAGAAACTTTAAAATGTTGATGAGAAAATACGATAGAAGAGGGGTTTTAAATACAAGAAAACAGTCTGTAGATGTCTAGCTTTAATCAAACAATTGCCAATGACACGAGTAATTGAGACGAAATCAAATTTGTCTGATTAAATCTGCGTCAGAGGTGTGTTTAGGTATTCTATAAGGCATCTCGTGACTAAAAGAGGATCTCGGAGGCTGTCTTTAAACATATCTTTATGGGAATATTTGATAAATGGCTATTTACGTTAACAGCTGCTGCTATTTATTTATAAAATGTCCACGCATTTCCTTGATTTTGATACAGATCATATCGTGTTATATATAGACTTTATTACCTTGTTGAATTGTACATAATTACAACTGTGAGTATGAAGCTGGTATATTAAATCATGGAGCAAATGAAATAGAATTGATTGAACTTAGTTAGATGTCTTAGCAATTGTTAATCGTCGTTGTACTTTCACAAGAGTAGGACCCGTTATCAACAAAATCGTTGTTGATAAATGTACTGTGAGAATGATGAATTCTGATGTTTTTTTCCAGCTGTACGTGTGTGTGTGTTCAATTGTTTTATTGCTTTGTGTCTAAGAATAATGAGTTAAACAATAATTTGCCTAATGATAATGTAGAAATATGATGGAAGTGGTCTATGGAAATGTTTTGTCAGGTGTTTTTAATAAATGTCCGGTTCGTTTGCGACAATAATAGTAATGTGTTCTTCAGTACTTGTTACAAGGGTTAGGTACAGATATTTCAAAATTGTTACCAGGTGCTTTTTTCTTTGGTCACCTTGAAAACAGAAACAGGCGTTTGTTGTCTGACAGATCAGAGATATAGTATAAACTCCACGAGGAACTTGAAAAATATTGTTTTAAAATTTTTCAAATAAACTTTTTCGAGTCATGCATTTACTGACATTCAGTCAATGTATTTTTTATAAACTACAAAAATAAAGAAAAGAAACAAAGAAAACAAAAAACGTCACCATTTGACTACACTTGAATTGCTGAGAGTGGCAATCTACATAATTCAGCAAACGCACACATGTTCAAGCATTAGCATTACGAGAATAAGATCTCGTGGGCTTAGGTATAAAGTATAACCGGGGCTTTTTATTTAACTGAATTAAGGTTATTTCCTTTATTCAATTCCAAAGAAAATAAACTTAATTTCAGTTTTGCTGTAATACTGTCTTCTGAAAGGGATGAATAAATCAAATAAAATTTCAAATACTTGCAGCTTTACACTTTTAAACAGTAACTTAAAAACCTTGAATTACATTAAACTACATGGTAACTTCAGTGCAGAAAAACAAATTAATAACTTGTTTTTTAAATGTCTAGCTATACGCGTGTCGTTCTGAAAGTAAATAAAATATGTTAAAACAAGAGGAAAAGTAAAGCGCCTGTTTTCTTTCAATTTAGGTCAAAGCGAATAAAAAATCTATAATCCTGTAATTCATTAGAAATTGGTATGAGCTTAAAAGGTGAATATGTAACAGAGCAACACTAGATAAAAGCTAAATAACATGAAAACAATTCGTGACACTGAAGTGACGGGGAAATATTTTTATTTTTTTAAAAAAAAGCTTATTGTTGTTCCAACGTTTTACAATTGAACGAATTATTTATGAATGTTACAAAACAAGTTAATGTACTGTATTCTTAAACGAATTGCCATTTCCCCACGAATGGTCATTATTGAAATAAATTACAGAGCATTTACATAAAAACGTTTTCACTTACATTAGGAAGAAACTCTATTAACCCTTTTTTTCATGTTAGAACCAAAAATGAACATTCAATTTCAGAAGTATTACGCTAGAAAAATTGATATTTGTCCTTAGTTAAATCTTACAATAAACAGTAACGAGTATTTTTATATTGAAATTATTATCTTAAAATCTCTTAAGCTTTAGTTTTAATGAACTTTGGTCCATTTGAAAGAAGAAGTCTTTTTTAAACTGATCCTTAAATTTGTTGTTAAAACCCACCATATGTTCATATCTTGTTTATTTTTTGTCTAGACAAAATTTGCAGAATTTGAAAAAGTCATACAATTTGAATTTCAGAGAATTGTAAAAAGTTTCAAGAATAATTCTTCAATGTAGCAAATAGAATATTCAAGAGAGATAATTGCATCCCATCAAACGTAGGGTAAAAACAAAACACACAGAATCAAAACGGCGTCTAAATCTGTCAGAAGAAAAAGAAAAAATATAAGCGTCAAGCGTATGCACGTAATGTGTTTCTGAATACACGGGGTTTGCTTTTACAAATAATGAATGACAAGCATTCATTACGCGAGAAATAATTGCATGAAGAGATTTGCCATTAAGGCAATAAAACACCGTACAACTGAATATGATTGTCATGTCTATATTCATTTTAATATTGAAGTGTTTCATAAAAATTTAATGCGTGGTCACGTGGTGTCCTTTTCAATCAATAGGCAGCAGCTGTAAACGTAAACAACGTACGTCTTACCAAGAGAAGAATGATATTCTCGCAATTCCTCCTATTTTTTTTTCAAGGCAAATTCGTGTTAATCAGATCTGGTTTAATGGCATTGGTATTCCCTATTATTGATGAATCATTGGTGCATTAAATGTGTTTTTAACAATATATATTGAAGCTACACTTGACATTTTTTACACATAAATCTAGTTGTCTATCATTTGATTAATAGCATCTGAAGAGCCTTCCAAGGTGTGAAGATGATATTATTGAAAAAGTGCGTTAATGTTAAATACTTTTGCTGACAAAGTGCTAATTAAAATTAACAGATGGCTAGCCAGAAAGGAGTAAACGCAGGTCATCTTTCAAATGATTTTGTTAAACAATGATGTATAATCATATGCACCGCAGCTGCAACTTTTACAAGTTCCTTATATGTTTATAAAGTAATTAACGCTTAATATCATGCCTCAAGAATCCGAGAACTAACACATTTAACGAGTCAACGATCTCCTCTGCATGACCACAGAGACCGTCATTTTAGGCTTCAGATAGTCTAAGTTTGTAAAAGATATGATGAAATACTACGTTATAATGCTCTTAATTAGGATAATATTAAGGTTTGCGTTAGGTATCTTTAAGTATTAAACTTCATTAAAGTATTATATATAAGGGCAACAAATTAGATATTTAGACATATTTATTATATATTTATTCTATTTTGTATAATTTTTCATGATTAAAACGTTTTAATATTTGATTAACGGCTGTTTTAGTGTTATGATTGATGCACTAAATTCTCAGGTAAAAATTCTAACAATAACTAATACTGCCCAAAAATTTAATAAAAGAAACACGTTTAATTCCAATGGCAAACTTCCTTCTTCAGCTGAAGACTTAGGTAAAAAAAATAGGTTAAATTCGATTTTAATACAGTAACACTGAAAAAAACGCCCGTGACGTGCGTGTCATGATAAATCTAAACCAATGAATGAATATTTTCAGACAAAGTGCATGTTTCGTAATTGATTATGTCCGTAGCAATCACTTGATATGTATAGGTTAAAGTTTATTAGTACGTATTTACAAAATTAAATTGTACACTCTCTACATGTCTCCGCCCTCTTTCGTCACGCGACATTGATTGACACTCCGAAACACCAAAACTCAACTGCTTGGAATAAAAACCCAAGAACTTCTACATGCATGTGAATCGGGTGGCAGTACTGTCGGTAGGTGCTTCAGTTGTTGTTGTACTTTTACATTTTTGTTCTACTAAATAATATTTTGCGTTGTGAAACTGATTTAACACCATCTTTGACGATACATGTACACTTTAATTATCTTGACTTGCGTAATGGAATACTGTACTTTTCCGACGACATTTTCACGGAAAGCAGCGGGTCGAATATATTATTTACCGTGTACTGTGTGTATAATTTACATGTATGCATTACATAAAATGAGAGGATATTTTACTTTACTTGTGAAAGCCAAACATAATCATAAAAGATGAATTTAGTTCAATGTATTCTGTATTTTTGCCGCCCAAAGCGACGTACCAAAGCTGGGATTGACAAATATACATTTTATTTGGATTTTAAAGGCGTTTTGAGCTCCACACCCCAAGTGTCTGTGATTAAAAACTGGGATTAAAAAAACTGTTCACCATCAATTACATATATATATATATATTTTTGTTTCTGGAGAGAAAATGTGATTTAATAAATATGTTTGTTTTCACGGCTACTTTCTCTTTCATCCTATGTATTTTTATGAAAAAATGTCCTTGTTAGTTTCAACACGATATTATTAGAATAGCGTCTAAACTAACATATCGCATAAATGTAAACAAAAAACCAATATCCCTGTAGCTCCGCCTCCAAGGCACACATGCGGAATAACGTCGGTAAATCATTTCATTCGATTTACCTGGTTAGTAGCACTGGTTGTTTAAAGCTGATTTACTAAAATAAATTCTTTCAAAATTTGAAAAATGCTGCCATCTCACTGGACAAAAAATAATTTCAAACACTAAAAATCAGTTAAACGGTACTTCTATCTCCTATAAACTCTTGTTATCTTGTAGAGATTTAGTGTTTTTCATTATTTTTTTGTTATTGTAAATAACCTTATTTTTCCGTTAAAGAAGAAAGAATTATAATAATAATGATAATAATAATAATTATAATAATAATAAAGTAGTGCTTTATAAAAGATTATGATCCAAGATGAATGCGTCCTTCATAATTCGATGATAAACATTCTCATTAAAGAGGCTGTACTCCAGATTTGACATAAAAAAAAATCATAAATTATATATTTAGATGCCGTGAGATTATAACAACATAATATTTTACTTCAAAACTGATTATAAAAGTCAAAATAGAATAAAAAATTTTTTTCGCTCCAGCCTGATTTGAACTCTGGACCCCTCATGTTAACAAAATATTTCCAACGCTTTTACTGTCACCACCATCGCCGTATGTGATATTACAGATATTTACTTTAAATCTTATACGATATAGTTATACCGTCGCGTTACGGTATAGCACTTTGAAAGGGAAAAAATCAATTTATATAGAGGATATTTGTTTGTTTTTTGTAGAAGATGAGAATTTATTTCATCGAGTGAACACCATATGTGATATTTTCACGAGTGGCGCAGCCACGAGTGAAAATATCAACATATGGTGTTCACGAGATGAAATAAATTCCCATCTTCCACTAAAAAACAAACAAATTTTCTTTTTATTTTATGCCAACACGTCAAAAATGGGTATTTTATGACATTTTTAATCAGGGCCTTCAATAAATTCCCCATGGTGAGCCCCAAATCAGTTAATGCGTACTTTGGTTACTCCGCACAAAAAAAGTGCAGACAATCTCCAATACATATGATAACTTTACTTCTGCTGAAATAAACTGAATAGACTTTCATCAAATAACATTTATTTTTCTCTACACAGTTTATCAATATTTATTGAATTTTAGCCATACATACTTTAATTATAAAAGCGGATTAATACCGAGTAATATTCAATCAATTGAACTGAAAGTTGGCCATATTGGATATTGTCCATATGAGTTATGTAAACAAATCAGACATTTTAAATAATTTATGGCGAATTTCATCATTGTTCACAACTAGTTAGGCTCAGGAATTCAATATTGTAATTGGATTTAACAAGGTAAATAAATTTCACTCGCTGTCACAGTCTGAAATACAGCGGATTCTCTTGTGGTGGGGAAATTTCATCAAGCAGTAGTTCCGGCACAAACAGTGTATTATCAAAATGGTAATTTCACTGATTCAAAACAGTGGATTATCACTTTTATCTCACTGATATTTCCCTATATTTCATTGGTAGGCATAAAATAAAAAGTAATTATTTGACTTATTTTTTGTCAGTAAGTTATTTTTTAAGCATTTGTCATAAATATTACAAAAAATTTATAATACAAGAAAACTTTGTTTTCTTGTCATCTGGAGCACAGCCCGTTTAAGAGGATAAACACAAAGAGGAAGGAGCGAAGGGATCAATTTGGTATTCTATTTCGTTTAAATTTGTCTATTTAGCTTAAAGCCTATTATATATTTGTTGGAAATCTACACTGCATTTGCATTTACTCTTCCCGATCATGACAATGTCTGTCACTCTGTGATTTATATCTGATAAGAGCGTTTTAACGATTGTCGAAACATTTGAATTCATTGCCCTCCACATCAGATAAAAATGTAAAACAATCACTAACAGTCAGCCAAGAAGCCAATTAAAACACTTGCTTTAATTTCAAAAACTCGTTTTTATTATGCGGCTGAGAGGGTAAAATCTTATCTAATTAAACAGGTCAGGTTGACAGCTTTTGATGAAGCTATAAACGCTACAAACGCAGTAGTGTATTACACGATAAATGACAGAAAAACGGGAGGAAATATCATTTATGTCCTTTATAGCGACAGCAAGGAGTATATTCAGACAATAACGATTCGTACAGGAGTTATAAAACTGCTTGCAAATATGTAATTCTTATTGATAAAAATAGTTTAGATGAAGTTTACCCACAACTAAATTAATAAAGATTGTCTGTCACGAGCTCACTGTGACGTTTGTATGTGTCTGGAAATAATTTTGAATAAGTCGTCAGCACATAATCGTCCCAACGATTAGTTTGTTTGAGAGAACATCGCCCTGAAAATTTGCTAGATGATTATTTTTTTCATATTACAGGTTTTCTGCGTTCTCCTTATATTCGTTTTGTCATGGTAAAGGTATCTGTTAAAATATAATATAATTAAAATCGAGATATCATGTTCGTTGACTACATGATACGTATGTAACACACATTTTGACCTCGAAAAGAGGCTCGGGGACATTTGTCAATTAATTTTTATATCCCCACTCTGGGGCGGGGGGCATTTAGAATTGCCCTTGTCCATCAGTCCGTCCCAAAAAGTTGTGTCGCCTGTAGCTCTAAAAGCGCTGGAGTTAGAGTCAAGAAACTTTACAGGAATGTTGACCAGCATGTGAAGTTGCGCACCTGTGGTTACCCGTATAGATTTATTTGGAACTGTTAGAGTTATGGCCCCTTACATAGTCAATAATAGTAATTTTCAACTTGTGTCGCCTGTACCTGCAAAAGCGCTGCACCTACAGTCAAGAAACTTTACAGGAATGTTGATCAGCATGTGAAGTTGCGCACCTGGGGTTCCCGTATAGATTTATTTAGAACTGTTAGAGTTATGGCCCCTTACTTAGTCAAAAATAGTAATTTTCAACTTGTGTCGCCAGTACCTGCAAAAGCGTTGCACCTACAGTCAAGAAACTTTACAAGAATGTTAATCAGCATGTGAAGTTGTGAACCTGGGGTTCTGTCTGTCCGTCTGTCCGTCCTTCCGTCTGTCCCAAAAAGTTGTGTCGCCTGTAGCTCCAAAAGCGCTTGAGCTAGAGTCAAGAACCTTTACAGGAATGTTAATCAGCGTGTGAAGTTGTGCACCCGGGGTTTCCCTTATAGATTTATCTTTATTCTTTATTGTGGAGACAGTATTTTGAGTATTCACACCACAACAGGTTTCTTATAGTTGTCATTTTGTTAAACCAATCTTATTAATGATTCAGCGTGTATGATTATCTCGTGGCCATATTGCTAGCTATATTTTAGCCTCTGTGACCTTTAACCTAATCTAATAATTTGAAAAAGCTTGATCAAGCTTGTTTCATGCCAAATTTTGAAATTCCAGGCCTTGTGGTTTCAGAAAAGAAGATTTTTAAAGATTTTCCTCTATACTGCTATTTAAAACTTGTGACCCCTCGGGCAGGGCCAACAGTGACCCCAGGGACATTTTTATGTCCCCACTCTGGGGCTGAGTGGGGGCATCTGTGTCCTATGGATACATTTCTAGTTATTTTTATTTTGTGACTGTTTTCAATAATAATAATGATTGATAATAATAATACCAAAAAGAAGAAAAAGCAGAAGAAAAATAAGAACAACAACAAATATAATCTAGAATATACACATGCTATTGTTATAAAAAAAACAACATATGTTAACAAAATGAGAAAGATATAAAAGTATTAGGACAATATAACATTGTTTTGGAAAACTACTGAGTACATTTTTACATTTAACGATTATATGTCCATGTTTTGTTTTAAAATCTTTCTTACGAAAATTGTAAATAAAAGGAATTTGCTCGCTTCAACGACTGAAAAAGAACTTTAATCAGGACATGTAGTAGTGACTCTAACTTAATAACGCCAAGTTTAGATTAATTGTACTTGAATACAAATCAACTTTTCTTGATAACTGCCGACATGCTGTTTATTTATTTTTAAAGTCTTTTATAAAACAGATCAAAATAGTTCCCAGGACCTGTTGTTTTATAAATGATCAAACAACTGTCACTATTTTTACGGCTTGCAATGTTTTAAGCTGCATCTGTAAAAAAATATGGAACCAAACAAAAATTTAATAAAATATTTGCGACACATTTTTTCACATAATAACCACCATCTAGCAGAAGCGCGTTATGCACGTTTCGCAATATTCTTCGTAACATGCCAAGGCCTTACTCGAAATATGTTAAGATATAGCAGACGATAAATCTTAAAATAAAGTAGATGTTTTTTTTCTAATTGTTGCGCATCCCTTCTTCAGTGTAATTAATATACAGAACAGAACAAGTGTTTATTACGGTTTAAGCACAAAAGCTCATCGCCATCCATAATAACAAATACAATTCCATGCAATGAGACCATATAAAGATGACCTCTGGACAGTAATATAATAACATTAATATTTATGTTATTATTTTTTAACAAGTATGCCATATGTGTATATAATATAGTATAATAGAAAACTATCTATATGACTGTAGGTGGTTTTGTTTTCGGCGGAAAACAGGAGTGACATAAGGCTGGTACATTTGATTGAACTTGTGTATTCACTTACAGGCCATGAAAGAAACACGTTTTGTATACCATTAAATTTCACTTACAGGCCATGAAAGAAACACGTTTTGTATACCATTAAATTTCACTTACAGGCCATGAAAGAAACACGTTTTGTATACCATTAAATTTCACTTACAGGCCATGAAAGAAACACGTTTTGTATACCATTAAATTTCTACTTTCAAAGTTTATTTAAACCTAATTTATTTCATTATTTCTACCATGGCTACAATCAGTAACTTATATTCCGTTCTAAAATGTAAATTTCAATTTTTATACAGCATTTAGCGATAGATAAACTTTCATTTATTTCACTGACAAGCTATAAATACACAACACACAATGAATTTGTCCAACTGACTGAATGTAAGAACTGCAAACGAAAAAAGTTAATAACTGAGAAACTGTTCAAAATGTTCTATTCTCCTTAAAATTGAATAGCCACGCAAAAATATAAGAAAATGTAAGACAAAGGAAAAACCTTAACGTTAAAAACGTTAGATTTACATCAATTGTTCTTCAATAAACTGCCTACAAAGAGAATTTTTAATTTTATCTCTCTCATAATCATAACTTTCTTCTGAACATTGCATTGCCTTTAAACGTTCAATCATAGATTGAAGGTACGGTTGCAATAGAAAAACAGGTTCTGTGTCAAATACCATTTCAAAAAAGTACTGTTTTTCCTGTGGGTTATGGACGTCAACCCTGTTTGATTTAAAAGCGTCTATCTTATCAACCAATTTAGGAAAGCTGTCGATTTCGGGGTAAGAATTCATATCTCCGAGAATTTGTAAAACGCAGAGACCTAAACTTTTCTGGTCAGCGTTTGTACATACATAATGATGGCAGACCATCATAATTTTCATCCTGTATGATGAATAAAGTTTGTATGTTTTCATGCCTAAATGTTTATCATGGAGGTGATTTTTCAATGTTTCATCGTCCCCATGTCCGTTGATGAGGTGTTTTAGAATTCTGTACACCGCCACATGATTTTTTGATAAAACATTTCCCATAAACCGCACTTCTGTCTCGGTAAATGTAAAGTTTGCAGAAACAGAATTTATAAAGAGGAAACTTCCAGTTCGCAGTACTTCTTTCCGAAATTCTGGCAGACGACACATGAAGCTCACAGTTCTTTCAAGCGTCTCACCATGTTCTCTTACAGCCGGGACCAAGTCAACAAATATTTCTTTGCTTTGACCAGAATCACTTTCATAAATGAATCTTAATTTAGCCGCTGGACCCTTTGCATACATATACTTATCAAAGTAGATTTTTCTTGTACCGTCTGAAGATAAATAATGCAAGTAGTCTTTTTTCTTTTCAGTAACTTTATATAATCCTAGAATTGCATTCGTTAAAGGATTTTCTATTTTATCTGAATAGTTTGGTATACTTAGATTGTTTTCACCAAATTCGATGAAGTTCTTACTGCAGTAGAGAAGAAATATAAAATCAAATTCATCAGGATAATGATTCTTTGTTCCTTCATAGAAACTTCCAACTTTGATAATGTCACTGGAACAAATATCATCTCTGTACATTTGCATTGCCTCGTTTAAACTGTTTTGTGACTGTGGATCATTAAAACGTTCGAGAGCCGAGTCTACAATAGCTTGCACTAAATTTTCTATTCCTGTCCGAATAAATTGAACTTCACTTTCTTCTATTTTGAATAAACATTCTTTAGTATAAATATCATTCAAATAGAGTTCAAGTTTATCTTCCTCGAATTCAGTGTCTTTATCCATACGTCGTTCATCCATTTTTAAATATTTACAGAGACGACATCAAGAAGTTAATCTAGGAATTAATTCGAGCACTTTATGTCCTAGAAAATATTTATACACATAGGAAATTGTGTTTCCGAAATCTCCCTCTTTTATATATAATATGTGTCTTGATAATTAGCACATTTTCAGACTTCTATAGTTGTTTTTATACAGGTTTATCCATAGTTAATTTCAAATGATGTCCTAAAATACGGTTCGATAAAGATCTGTACAATAGAAAAAGTAATGTTTTCATTAAGTTTTCACTTCAACACTTTGCTGCAAAACCATATACATTTGTTAAACACTATCATGTATGGATCGTTCGTTAAGTGTTACTATAAGATATATAGAGCTTAACCTGTTATGTTTAAACTAGGTTTCAAGTTTGTATACCGTTAAAAACCACGTTATATTTGACCTTATGTTAAGCTAAGATCACTTAGATCATGCACTAGATCTACATAACAAACAGTACATCACTTTATTCCGCACTGCATGTAAACAAAAATGTAAACATCCACATTCTCGTAACACTTTATTCTGCATACATGTATACAGCATTTTAAAATAGATTCCCATTCTCATAACACGTTATTCCGCAAACATGTATACACAAGGGTTATTCCACATATGTGTACTGTATACAGTAGTAAAAAATAAAACCCCATTCTCATAACACTTTTTTTTCATTTTCAGACCTTAAAAATCGCACATGCTTTATGTTTGTGTACAAAATGAAACGTGTGTTTAATAATAATCGTATATGCAGGTGAAAGCTGATAAAACGAGTGTGTATTGATTCAAGGTTACACAGGTATTGATTGCATTGTGTATACGCTTTCATAAACACTGTTATCATTTTTCTGTAGCGTGTTTCAGTTCAATATACAACACAACTTTGTCCAAATGACCTTTGCACTTTAACTAAGACAGTGCAAATCCAAAATAGAATTTATTCCATCTGTATTGTAATTAATGCTGATTAACTGCTTTGGTTACTTTTATTGACCTGAACATTGAAAATACTCGAGTTTTGCCTCAATATCCATTGTTTCGGTTCACTTATAAATTTCTTGAATGTTTTAGTGTACATTGGTGTGTTAAAAGTTCTTCTCACAGTACATAAAACATCTACGCGCTTTTCTGTATGCATATTACTATATAAACATGTCGGAGTTCACGGCAAATAAATTTTGTATAATGTGATGCACAGTGTTTTAATATCTCAGTATATGAGTGAACGCGGTAGATTCAAAACAGTGCGATTAGACTGTAAGTAAAGTAACAAAGATTCGACTGTGACCTGATTAAGATTTACTCGTACGGAATATTTCGATTTAGTGTTACCATTTTTGCGTCATTCATACTGTTTAAAAAAAAGAAGAAAAAAAAAAACCTGAAAACAACACATTATTCATATTTGTAACTTAATGTAATGTTGTTGTTGTTTATTGTTGTTGTTGGTTTTCTTGAAAATACGACTTTAAAGCTGTATATTCCGATATGTGACGAAGACTGAAAATAGTTCGGTTAAGGTGTTGTTTTTGTTGATAAACAGATTCCGTTTCCGACGGTTATTTTGATTTAAGTTGTCTTAAAGCCCTGGGCACTTGATAATCGGATAGTAAATGATATCTTTGAGAGACGAATTTCAGAATCATTATGGTTTGAATCAGTTGAGTACAATACTATACAAAACATTTTTTTAGGAAATGTAACAGAACAATTTATACAAACAATGTTTTGCTACTATTGATGTGTCAATTTTGAAGCTTGTATACTTACTGCCTTCACGTAATGTACAAACTATTTAACATAACTTGATATAGAAATAACCGCCTTAAATTTCAGGGTATGTATTTTCATGTTCATAAAACGTTTATTTTATTTGAACTAAATAAAAAAATCATGCGCAGTTTTGATATCAGGATAAGTTATGTGTTAGCATGAAGATCCATTTAAAGTTGTTTGTTTGTTGTTGTTTTTTTAAATTATAAATAGAACTCCAACCTGACTTTGGATTAGAAAATCATTTATACCATTTTTCAGTCGACAAAGCCATAATATGTAATGTTAAGTATTATGCAGTTTCGAAAACTTCCGCTGGTTTATTGATCGAAGCAGAACAGACATAAGGGCGAGGAAGAAATTAATTTTGTAGTTTTGCAGACGCAGTGATATGAATTATTTCTCGAATGTCAAAATCCTATAAATATATGCAATAATTTATCTGCAGCTTTTCTATTCAGTATACACGACTAATGTTGAAATGGCAAAAAAACATACAAGGAAAAGAGCATGAGAGCATACAGATTCTGTGATAACGTTTGGCATACTTTAATATAGGCAATATTTTTGTGCAAATGAAAGAAAATAACAGCATTTCTCGTCTGAATGCTGAAAGCAAATAAAATTGAATCATAATGCAGTATCATCATCATCATCATCATCATCATTATTATTATTATTATTATTATTATTATTATTATTCATAATACCAAGAAATAATTATTCCCATGTAGAAGATGGAAATGAATATAAACGTAAATAGTATATAATATTTTGCAATTTACAGAAGAACATATCAGTATGGGCATTTACAGTGTTTTGAGCACAAACTGAGAAATAGATAGCCAAGAAATAAAATTACCTTATCTACAATAAAGTGTACAAGAATAAATATTTTAAATACTGATATGTCCACCAAATATGAGATTATCTAAGACGGTACATTATATGCGAAATCTACACGTAACTGATTAGGAAATTTCAATATTTCTATTTCTCTTTTTGTATGTGCTTGGCGAAATCCATAATTTTTCCATCAAATTTTGATATGAACGCAGAAATAAAGTTAAGTAACATTTTTTACTGTCATTTTTAATTTTCTGAAGTGTCTTGAAATTTGGAGTAAAAAAATCACAGAAAGCTAACAAAGCGGCACTGTCTATATTGTTTCATCCAGCAGTGTACACGGAAAGCAAGCACCACTCGTTCTTTTTTCTTTCTTTTGTTTTTTAGTGGGAGCAGAGACACATTATTGTATTGTCCTTATACACCGACATTACAAATGGTCATTCAAAGGTCTGATTTTTTTTACATTGGTCACTTTGACATGGAAACGCTATGATAAGACAACATTTGAGTGAAGCAGAGACGGGTGGTCCGGCACTACCCGCAGAGGGAAGGTATTTAGCGCCTTGACTGGCCAGCTTAATCACTCGACCTAAAACCAATTTGTATGTGCTTGGCGAAATCCATAATTTTTCCATCAAATTTTGATATGAACACAGAAATAAAGTTAAGTAACATTTTTTACTGTCATTTTTAATTTTCTGAAGTGTCTTGAAATTTGGAGTAAAAAAAATCACAGAAAGCTAACAAAGCGGCACTGTCTATATTGTTTCATCCAGCAGTGTACACGGAAAGCAAGCACCACTCGTTCTTTTTTCTTTCTTTTTTTTTAGTGGGAGCAGAGACACATTATTGTATTGTCCTTATACACCGACATTACAAATGGTCATTCAAAGGTCTGATTTTTTTTACATTGGTCACTTTGACATGCAAACGCTATGATAAGACGACATTTGAGTGAAGCAGAAACGGGTGGTCCGGCACTACCTGCAGAGGTAAGGTATTTAGCGCCTTGACTGGCCAGCTCAATCACCCGACCTAAAACCAATTGAGTACATGTAGAATGAGCTGCATGCAGGTACGGATATCAGCCCGCCAGGTGCAACCTAGAAGCCTGCAGGAGCTAGAGGCAACGTTGGTGCAAGACTGGGCCGCCATCCCCGCTAGGACTGTCAGAAACCTCATAGGGAGCATGAGAAGGTGTTGCCAAGCAGTTGTCGTTAGCAATGGGTCACAGACACGCTACTGAGTCTAAACTTGTAAACATAAATGGCGTTGTGACAATTTGAAAAACAAGTTGTGTGTCAATAAAATCCCTGATATAGGGGGTCTCCCTCTTCTCTTGCACATAACTAATGCAAAATCAGAAACAAATGTTAAATTTGTCCTTCAAACAAATCGATTAAACATGAAATTGAAATTGAAAATCATTGTACGACGGTAATCAAATCATTACTGAAAATATCCACACTTAAACATTAAAACTTGTAGTTCTTAGCAAAAGTTGAGTAGTATATATATATATATCCCTACTGTAAAGCAAAAGGAGGAAACATCCATTAATTATTGTTCATGCTGCGGTTTCGCAGGTATTTTAAAGAAATAATCATATCTTAAATTCTATCAGTAAATACACTATGGACGGTGTTAGGATGTGTTTTAATTGCATAGAGAGTGGGAAAAATAATACTAGCGGAAAAATGAAAAAGATAATGCTTGAAATAATTTAAAAGGGCTTTAAAATGTCTGGAATAATATTTCTGAGCTGAAGTAATTTTCATTGAATTTCTTTAGGGTTGCCTGATTTATTTCTAGTTGAGCACGTCTTTTCTTTTTAAGTTCGTTCATTAAAAGGGAGCTTCTAGTTTAAGTGACTTAAAGAAAAAGACCAACAATGTGTACGAATTAATACTATGTTCTTGGTCTCTACACAAAAAACAACAACATTCTAAACGCAGAAATGGCCAAAGAATTTACGTCTTACAAACGTTACAGACACAAAATTGTCTCATGGGAAATCGCGGATGACAGCCTAACTTAACAAAGTTAGGACTTAACGTCATTTTGACATTATGTATCAGTATCAATTACGTATTTACAACCCATACCTATAGTTCTGGTGGGTGTCATTACTGTCTACAGTGAGTAAATATATTTTGACGTCGAAGTAATTGACACAAATGAAACATGTTTTCTCATAATTGATGAGTTTAGTGGCGGTTGACATACCACGCCTGCTAAGGTAAAAATATACGTGTGTGTAGAACACTGCTGGTGAATGGCTGGTAATAGTAGCTGAACAACTGCCTTTGTTAGGAACATTTAGACAAAATTTAAGTGGTCTTGATTTGTTTCGTGTCAACAATAGTTTCCTTACACTTGCCTATAAAATGAGAATATTTTTCAAAAGATTATATAATTTCATGTTTATCAAAACACACCGCTTATAAAGGTTCGAACTGATAGTGATTTAAGCAATATATGAAAAGGCGAGAAAGAAATTAATTTTGTGACTTGTCATACAAAGTGTTGTAAAATATGCCTCGAATGTTATAACTATGTTGACATGTACAATAATTTAGCTGCAGCTGTTCTCTTCAAAACGCACGATAGTGGAGTGGTCGGGAAAAAAAAACAACAACCTAAAATGAATAATACGAACAGTTTCTATTTCATGTCTTGTACAAAACTGAGACAAATGAAAGTTTTTCATTTAATTCCACATTGAATGAGAATTGTTAAAGATATGCGGAGCCACAGTTTTCAGTATTGTATAATACTTCTTAAAATGAATACATATTGAAATCATTTTATATATATATAAATCAAGGAATCGTTTCATAGATATGCCAATGAATCGCTTTATAGATATACCAAGGGATCGCTTTATAGATATACCAAGGAATTGTTTTATAGATATACCAAAGAATCGTTTTATAAATATATCAAGGAATCGTTTTAAGGCCATCAGAATATACTTAGAGTTCAGAAATATCTTGACATTGAGAAAAAAACTAGAAATCAGATAATGTAGTTTACATTTTTAATTTCATTATATAGTTTTTCCTGTCTTTCTTCTACAAAATATGATTCCTTATGTATCGAGATTCAATTGAAACAACAGGTCGCACTCATAAATTTCTTATAAATTTCTGTCTAAGAATAATGTCCTTTTTCCACTAAGCCTTTCTGTTACTCTTTGGATGACTTTCCTCTTTTTACACCCAATTAAAGAGGATTTGTGTGAAGTGGATATTATGAGAATACTCTTTGCACTATGACAGGAAGGTGATGTTTTACCTTTACGCGTTTCCGTAGCCATATTTCCGACTAGTAGACCTTCAAATGGACAGTAATGTCCAGAACGCTTTTTTCTTAGGAAATGATCCTGACACAAACAAATGTCGTAGGGGAATCGTGACAGACAGTCTGAAATAAATGAATAAGTTATAAGTTATTTACTCCATAAATACATTGTGTGTTAATATCACCTACATATAAACCCTGTGTACTTGCAGTTCCAATGGTTAATGCTTCCTGTCGCTGTTACATCCGTTTGAGATACGTTTTCTTTCTTTTTGGTCTGGTTAGATAACAATGGCCATGTTGCAGTTTGTACTTTGAGAAGGTTTCGTAGATAACTTTAACGAAGTAATTCAGTTGACATCTGATCTTAGCATGTATTTGTCACTTGGTTTGCAGTACGTTGCTAATCTGAAAACGATAAATTATAATACATACATTACTTATGACATATTTAAAAGCTGAATTGTTTATCAAATTATTCTGATTCAAAACAGAATTAACTCCTTGCGTTAATAAATATGTATATGTAATTAAACCTTATTTTATGTTTGCCTTACAGGTCCAAATTAATGAAAGGTTTTACTGTGTATAAGGAAGTATGTATTAGCCATCATATTTTCATTCATATGTCATTGTTTATTTAGTTTCGTCTATCCACTTAATACCATATGTTAACTTCCATGTCATTTGTACTTTTCATGCCATTATATGTATCCTTGTACGTATGTTAATCACGAGAAACTTGTAGTTTCAGTGAAAAATAAACGTTCTTCTTCTTCTTCTTCATAAAAATACACAGTTAAAAAACGTTACTGCCAGGGTTTACACCTGGAACAGCTACGAGGGACAGATATTAGGTTAATACAAAATATTTTATGGTCAAATGCAGGTTATAAAGCAACAGTTGTTTTTGAAAGACACACAAATAACTTCATTTGCGAAAAGATCTTAGTAGGTTTTAGTTGTTTTGACTTTTACATTTTTTTTCTTCATTAGTACTATGTGGAAAGCGATTTAGTTTATAGCATTTTTACACACTTTCCTGCGACAAATAAAATTGTCATGTATAAGGGAAAACCCCTTTCATATGATTTGAACTTATGCTGGCTCTGCCATATGAAAATTAACGCAGTAGTCTACTGATTCCTTAACAAAATATTCAGAGGTTAAAGTTTATACACACACAGATTTGCCTGCTCTCGGCCATAAATATATAACTTTATTAAGTATATGTAAGTGACCGAATGTGAAAGAGACGTTCTTTCATTAACTATCAAAATATGCATTACGAGATTATCCACAAGATTGGATCTTTCTAATTCAGACTAGGTATTGTTGACTTGATGACATAGAATGATAGGAAATGTAAATACTGGTAAATAGTTTCTAAATCATTCGCTTATTTAAACGGTTGCCATTGACCCAAACTATTCAGATAAAATCAGATTTGTCTGGAAATTGAGTAGCCTAGCAGTAGTCTAGATTTAATGCAACAGAAATAGGAGCTAAACTATTGGCTTATTTTTGTCATATTAGTTGTTGTTAAGGAAACTTTTAGAAGTAGAAATGAACAATTTTATATGTTTACACAGTACTTTGAATAAGATATTGTTATTTGATTTACATGTCACTTAAACAGAATATGTAAAGTCGGGTAATGTTCTGAAAATGGTTATTAATTGGACCTCCTTATACGTAATATATAAATACATTATATTAGGCCAACTTGTTCTTTGATTTTTAAATAAAGAGATAAAAGTTATGGAAGATTGAGGAGAATCGGCATCAAATTCCTGCAAACATTTCAGACACAGCAATTTATATACTCTTAAACTATAATATAATTATGCATTTGATAATTAGTTGAACTATATAAAAGGAAATAAGATATTTCAATAAAGATTATTTGGCAGTCAGTACGTAAGCAGATTTTTGAATTATTGGGTTATTTGATCTACTCAGATGTTCTTTCTAATAAACCAGTGTTTTAATACAGACCCTCTTTCGTCTATTCTGGTAACCTGTTTTATATGGCATGCAACAAAAAGTTCAATGTCTTTCCGATCAACAGCGATATATTCAAATTTCAGGCAGTATTAGAATATAGAATAGATATCATTTTAGATTTAATGGGATATACATGCAAAAGTTTTATGCTTTCTTTCTCATTCCTTCTATGAATATACTATAAATGTGATCGAAATAAATAGAATGATCTTCCCCAGTAACAAAGATTTCCTCTTTTTAAATGAAAAACCGGGTGGTTTCCTAACTTGACCCAGTTCTTCATTTTGAACGTGATTTGAGCAAAATAATATCAGTTTTAATTTTTTGGGCACTCATTTGCCTGTATATCCCTTTAAAGTTCAGCTAAACTTTGGGATGGAAATCAAACCATTTTTATCGTTTTATGCAAAAACGATTTACAATTCTAACAATTGTTTGGCAAACATTGTCAGAATATGTATCAGAATAATTGTAAAACTTCTAGATTACGGTAAAATGCACATTTTTTTGGAAATCCTTTTAGCACACAAGAGCAGTAGACTCATGTTGAGCTATTAGGATAAGTCAGTCTCCGTCTTTCGTCGTCTGTCGTCCGTCCACACTTAGTTTGCTAACACTCTGATCGTCACATTTCTACCTCAATTTTGATGAAACTTGGTCAGGATGTCTGTCCAAGTATTATTGGGAATAGTTTGAATATGGATCATCTGCAATAAAAAAAACTAAGTCACAGGGCCCAAAAATAGAAAAATCTTGTTAACAATCCAGGGGCTACTTATCAGTCCAAATATCCTGGAAGTTTGTCAGGAAGGTTGTTTCGATGGTCTCTGGTTCAAGTTTAAATATGGGTCATCTGGGGTCAAACACTAGGTCACAGAGCCTAAATATGGATAAACTTTGTTAACACTCTAGCAGAAACATTTTCAGCCCAGATATCCTGAAAATTGGTCAGAAAGGTTTTTTCGATTATTTTTAGGTCAAGTTCGATTATAGGTCATATTGGGCCAATTAACTAGGCACGTAACAACTTTGTTAAAAGCAGTCATACTCAGGTGAGCGATATAGGGCCATCATTGCTCTCTTGTTTTATATAATCTTATGCTTAAATCTATTTTAAAAAATCGAAAAAATGTAAAACGAAGAATGGATTGTATATTTTCGTACAGCTTTCTGCTCTAATGTACTTCATTTTCAAAATAGTAAGTATCATTATATTGCACCGCAGTCACACATGTTTGAGTTTATTTTGACATTTATTTTAAATCGAAGATAATTCGTTTTATATATTGCAGCTATTATATTCAACCACACTCAACTAAAATGTCTGTTTCCGTGATTATATAATGTAATTGCTTGGAATCTTACAAGGCTTTATCTACTTATTTACTTTCCTTATGTTTTATAAAGAAGCTATAAAAAAGGTTTAAGATAAGGGTAATTGGAAGGAGCAGAAGAAGACAACATTAAAGACTTGTATAGTTACAAGGAAGGATCTATCAACTGGAAACTCGTGTATGTTACAAAAAGTATCTATCACTTTCAAACTCGTGTATGTTACAAAGACGTACCTATGAAGTATGTGCGTGAAGTTAGCTGCCAGTTGCCAGTTGCCAATGAAATCGTAACCAGAAGCCAGATCGCCAAAGAAGGCGAATTGTCAATTGGCAGCCAGGTGCCAATTCAAAAAGAAGCATGAATTCTGACCATTGAGTGAATTGGCAACTGGAAACTGGCAGCCAGATGCCAATTCGAAAAGAATCATGAAAACTGAACATTGAGTGAATTGGCAAATGGCAACTGCCAGTCAGGTACCAATTCGTCTAAGACGTGAATCGTCAATTGGCAACTGGCAGCAAGATGCCAGTTCGACAAGTATCATGAATTAGTGATATAAATTGAATTGGCAACTGGCAGCCAGATGCAAATTCGTTAACAATCGAGAATTGACAACTAGCAACTGGCAGCCAGATGCCAATTCGACGAATACCATAAATTATTGATATTAACTGAATTGGCAACTGGCAGCCAGACGCCAATTCCAGAAGTATCATGAATTATTGATATTTACTGAATTAGCAACTGACAACTGACAGCCTGATGCAAATCCGTCAAATATGGCGAATTGTCATTAGCATTTGGCAGTCACATGCCAATTCGACAAATACCATGACTTACTGATATTAACTGAATTGGCAACTGGCAACCAGATGCTAATTCGTCAAAAATCGCGAATTGTCAATTGGCAACTGGCAGCTAGATGCCAATTCCGAAGGTATCATGAATTATTGATATTAACTGAATTGGCAACTGGCATTTGGCAGCCATATGCCAATTCGTTAAAGATCGCGAGTTGGCAACTGGCAACTGGCAGCCAGATGCCAATTCGACAAATATTATGAATTGGTGACATTAACTGAATTGGAAACTAGCACCTGGCAGCCAGATGCCAATTCATTAAAGATCGCAAATTGGCAACTGGCAACCAGATACCAATTCGACAAATACCACTAATAATTGCTATTAACTGAATTGGTAACTGGCAACTGGCAGCCCGATGCCAATTCGACAAATATTATGAATTGGCGAATTAACTGAATTGGAAACTTGCAACTGGTAGCCAGATGCCCATTCAATAAAGATCGCGAATTGGCAACTTGCAGCTGGCAGCCAGAAGCCATTTCGACAAATATTACCAATTAGTGGCATTAACTGAATTGGCAACTAACAACTGGCAGCCAGATGCCAATTCCTTAAAGATCGTGAATTGGCAACTTGCAACTGGCAGCCAGATAGATGCCAGATCGACAAATACCATGAATCATTGATATTAACTGAATTGGCAAGTGGCAACTGGCAGCCAGATGCCAATTCGTCAAAAATCGCGAATTGTCAACTGGCAACTGGCAGCTAGATGCCAATTCAAGAAGCATCATGAAGTATTGATATTAACTGGATTAGCAACTGGAAATTGGCAGCCAAATGCCAATTCGTTTAAGATCGCAAATTGGCAACTGGCAGCCAGAAGACAATTCGACAAATATGATAAATTGGTGACATTAACTGAATTGGCAACTAGCAACTGGCAGACAGATGCCAATTCATTAAGGATCGCGAATTGGCAACTGGCAACTGGCAGCCAGATGCCAGTTCGACAAATACCATGAATTATTGATATTTACTGAATTGTTAACAGGCAACTGGCAGCCAGATGCCAATACCAGAAGCATCATGAATTATTCATATTAACTGAATTAGCAACTGAAAATTGGCAGTCATATGCCAATTCGTTTAAGATCGCGAATTGGCAACTGGCAACTGGCAGCTAAGTGCCAATTCAAGAAGCATCATGAAGTATTGATATTAACTGGATTAGCAACTGGAAATTGGCAGCCATATGCCAATTCTTTTAAGATCGCCAATTGGCAACTGGCAGCCAGAAGACTTTTCGACAAATATGATAAATTGGTGACATTAACTGAATTGGCAACTAGCAACTGGCAGACAGATGCCAATTCATTAAGGATCGCGAATTGGCAACTGGCAACTGGCGGCCAGATGCCAGTTCGACAAATACCATGAATTATTGATATTTACTGAATTTTTAACAGGCACCTGGCAGCCAGATGCCAATACCAGAAGTATCATGAATTATTGATATTAACTGAATTGGCATCTAGGAAATGGCAGCCATATGCCAATTCGTTTTAGATCGCGAATTGGCAACTGGCAACTGGCAGCCAGAAGCCAATTCGACAAATATGATAAATTGGTGACATTTACTAAATTGGTAACTGGCAGCCAGATGCCTTTACGTCAGAAAGCGTGAGTTGTCAATTGGCAACTGGCAGCTAGATGCCAATTCCAGTAGTATCATGAATTATTGATATAAATTGAATTGAAAACGTCTCATTGGCATCTGACTACAAATTGACAGTTGACTATTCGCAAATTTAAACGAACTGGCTTCTGGCTGGCAGTTGCCAATTCAATCGATGTCCAAAATTCATAATGCTTGTCGGACTGGCATCTAACTGCCGGTTACAAGTTGACTATTCGCAAGTCTTGACAAACTGGCATCTAGCTGCCAGTTGCCTATTCACTCATTGTCAAAAAGTAATAATGCTTGTCCGGATGGCATCTAGTGTTTCCAGTTGCTAGTTTCCGATCTGTAACGAATTGGCCTCTAGCTGCCATTTGCTAATTGCCAACTTTTAATACCAATAATTTATGATAAATGTCGAATGGGGGATTCGCAAGTTTTGACGAACTGGCATCTGGCTGCCAGTTGCCTGTTGCCAATTCACTCTATGTTCATTATTCATAATACTTGTCGAACTGGCATCTGTCTGCCAGTAGTGAGTTGCCAATTCGCGATTTATAACGAATTGGCATCTGGCTGCAAGCTGCCAGTTGCCAATACGGTTAATAGCAAATATTTATAAAACTGTCGAACTGGCATCTTGCTACCAATTGACAGTTGCCAGTTTGCAACTTCTGACGAACTGGCATCTAGCTGCAAATTGCCAGTTGCCAATTCGGTTAAAATCAATAATTTATGATAAATGTCGAATTGGCATCGGGCTAACAATTAACAGTTGGCGATTTGCAAGTTTTGACGAACTGGTAGCTGGCTGCCAGTTGCCAATTCACTCTGTGTTCCCAATTCATGATACTTGTAGAACTTGCATCTGGCTACCTGTTGCAAGTTGCCAATTCACGATCTGGCTCATGTTCATAACAGTTCATTGACAGTTGACAATTTGCAACTTCTGACGAACTGGCATCTGGCTGCAAGTTGCCAGTTGCCAATTTGGTTAAAATCAATAATTTATGGTAAATGTCGAATTGGCAATTGGCGATTCGCAAGTTTTGACGAACTGGCAGCTGGCTGCCAGTTTCCAATTCACTCTATGTTCTTAATTCATGATACTTGTCGAACTTGCATCTGGTTACCAGTTGCGAGTTGCCAATTCGCGATCTTTAACAAATTGGCATCTGGCTGCCATTTGCCAGTTGTCAATTCGGTTAAAAGCAATAATTTATGATAAATCTCGAATTGGTATTGGACTACCAATTAACAGTTGGCGATTCGCAAGTTTTGACAAACTGGCAGCTGGCTGCCAGTTGCCAATTCACTCTATGTTCATAATTCATGATACGATCTTTAACGAATTGGCATCTGGCTGCCAGTTTCCAGTTCGCTTGATAAAAATAATTTATGATAAATGTAGAATTGGCATCTTGCTACAAATTGACAGTTGTCAATTCGCAAGTTCTGACGAACTGGCATCTGGCTGCCAGTTGCCAGTTGCCAATTCACTCTATGTTCAAAATTCATGATACTTGTCAAACTGGCATCTGGCTACCAGTTGTCAGTTGCTTATTCGCGATTTATAACGAATTGGCATCTGGCCGCCAGTAACCATTTGCCAATTCGGTTAATATCAATAATTTATGATAAATGTAGAATGGCATCTGGCTAACAATTGACAGTTGATGATTCGCATGTCTTGACGAACTGGCATCTGGCTGCCAGTTGCCAGTTGCCATTTCACTCTATGTTCATAATTCATGATATTTGTTGAACTGGCATCTGGCTGCCAGTTGCGAGTTGCCATTTCGCGATTTTTAACAAAATGGCACCTAGCTTCCAGTTGCCAGTTGCTGATTCGGTTAATATTAATAATTTATGAAACATATTGAACTGGCATCTGGCTACCAATTAACGGTTGACGATTCGCAAATTTTGAGAACTGGCGGCTACTTACGATTTCAAATAAGTTTGAATTGGCAGCTGCACTATGAAGTTGGCTGCCAGTTGCCAATTGAATTGGCAACTGGCAACTGGCAGCTTACTTCACGCACATCTATGAAGTACAGTCTGGTATATGTTAAAGAGAAGTGTCTTTCAAATGCAAAACTCGTGAATGTGGCAAAAAAGTTATGTTGATAAGTGTCACGAAATGAGAGTTGTGTTAACACTGGGGTCATTTCAATATGTCGCTCAGTGAAGTCGTACAGACAATTAAAACGCAGATTTGTACAAAACGATTTTCTTTGTGATTTGTAAAATATTAGGTAATAAGCAAATTTTGGTAGTATTTTTTTAAATTAACTTTAGATCAAGAATTGCACACTTATATGTTTGGACAAACTAAGTTTTATGAACAGCTATGCATGACGCCATCAGTGAAATGTGACGTAATCATGTCCTTGATATTGGCAACGTGCATGTGAAATTGCGAATTGCAACACCGTATATAAACTGGATTGTTTACTATCAATGTTTTAACAGAAATCTTATGTCTCTTTGCTGACATTGGTGTATACATTTGAAGTTACAAACAATTTCAAATTCAATGTCAATGTAACATCAGTTCTTAAATAGTCTGTTACTATCAGAGCACAAATAAGTTAGTTTGCTTTGTTAGTTTGTTGAGTTCACCATACACAACTTCGACAATGAAATTTAAACCAGTTTTTCTATGTGTTTGACTGCATGTCTTATACTGCATACTTAGTGTGAAAAGCGTCTCTCTGCATCTTTAAACGAGACTATACATAGCAAAAATAATATCAATACTTCCTTCATTTAAAATGTTATTGTTGACCTTTAGAAGAATTATCAGTGCAAGCAAATCAGTCCAACTATAAAGAAACATTTGAGCACTGACAATTAAAACAAGGCAGTCTGAAGGACAGCCAAATCCCCTTCCGCAGCAGACATGAATATGTACTTCTTGACCTTTTACAAAGCATGACCTTGATGTTGTGTTATGCATATTATAAGCACATAGTCTCAATATAGTAATTATTTGTGCCAAGTTAGTTAAGATCTTCTATAAAGTCAAAAAGTTATGGAGAACATTTAAGCTTGACTTTGGGGGTAGCAACCTGTAAGTTGGGTTCTGCACATCGTGCAATAGTGGTGATCATTTGTGCAAAGTAATTAAAAAACTTTTCGTAAGCCAAGTTAGTAAGTAATAGAGCAGACTTGAAATGTAGATATTTGACTTTTAACTGTGACCTTGACCTTGTGAGTAGCAACCCAATTACTGTGCTCTGCACATCGTCTCATAATGGTGATCACTTGTGCCAAGTTATTTCAAAATTTTTTTAAGTTGTTTAAAAGTTATGGAGCGGTCACGAAATGTAGATTTTTAACACTTGACTTTTAAGTGTGACCTTGACCTTGGGGGTAGCAACCCAATTATTGTGCTCTGCACATCGCCTCATAATGGTGATCACTTGTGCCAAGCTATTTCCAAAAATTTTCAGCGGTTTAAAAGTTATTGAGTGGAAACGAAATGAAGACTTTTTAACGCTTGACCTTTATGTGTGACCTTGACCTTGGTGATACAACCCAATTATTGCGCTCTGCACATCGTCTCATATTTGTGATCACTTGTGCCAAGTTATTTCAAAGAATTTCCAGCAGTTTAAAAGTTATGAAGTGGACACGAAAGTGTTACGGACGGACAGATGGACGGACAGATGTTGGGTTCTAAACATTGTTTCATAGTGGTGATCACTTGTGCAAAGTAAGAAAAAAAACTTTTCATAAGTCAAGTTAGTTAAAAAAATTCAGCAGTTTAAAAATTATGGAGTGGAAATGGAAGTGTTACGGACGGACAGACGGACAGACAGACGGACAGATGTTTGGTTCTGCACATTGTGTCATAGTGGTGATCATTTGTGCAAAGTAATAATAAAACTTTTCGAATGCCAAGTTAGTAAGTTATAGAGAAGACGTGAAATGTGGATATTTGACCTTTAACTGTGACCTTGACCTTGTGGAAAGAAACCCAATATTTGCGCTCTGCACATCGACTCATAATGGTGATCACTTGTGTCAAGTAATTTCAAAAATTTTTCAGCGGTTTAAAAGTTATGGAGCGGACACGAAATGTAGACTTTTATTACTTGACCTCTAAGTGTGACCTTGACCTTGGGGGTAGCAACCCAATTATTGTGCTCTGCATATCGTCTTATAATGTTGATCACTTATGCCAAGTTATTTTAAAAAAAATTCAGCGGTTTAAAAGTTATGGAGCGGACAAGAAAGTGTTACTGACGGACAGACGGACGGAGGGACACAGGGACGGACGGACTGACAGACGGAGGCCATTCCTATAATCCCCTCCCCGCTTTGTGGTAGGTGATTAATAAATGTCTAGATATAATTAGAAGTGAAGAAATTGTTTGAAGAATTAAGGCAAAGAATTATTACCGGACGAATTATGCCGAGGTTTTTGAACGTGTAATTGCTAAAGTGACTTTTTGTTTCTGTACTTCTTTTTGTCATTAACTGTATACCGCCGTCGTATATCTTTTATATCTTGACATTAAGTATCCTACGTCTGAATGAAACTCTTTCGATTTTTAACTGAACGCTTAGCCATTTATTTTGTTTTAATGATTGCAGACATCTGAAGGTGTTAAATTCAATTAGTTTACACTGATAAAATTGTTATTATTGCACAACAAATTGTTCTATTACGTTCTCGTACAGAAATTATGACTGTAGGATTGGATAACGCTCAACTTTTTATATATGTGTCTGTCTTCAAACAGTAGTATTCTTTTATCTTTACATGATGTATTTAATAACAAGCGAAGAAGTATCTTACAGAGTTTAATAAAATACTGTCAGAATAGTGTACTTAAAAATATCTGCAGTATCTTAGCATTGTATACAGGTCAGTTTTAACACTCAGATAATAGAAATCAGGACGTGTGTAATTTTCACCATATTACTTGCCAAACTGATGCAAGTAATTTACTAGGAATGTCAACGAATATTCGAATTCCTTACGAATATACGAATCCGTTCTTTGCATTCGAACACTCGCATAAAAAATGATTATCAATATTTCCAGCATCATTTTTCTTAAAATTACCAGGTTTTGGAAAATGTAATTAAGTCACAGCTTATCTGTTTGTCTGCAAATTTGTCTGCATAACGTGCGTCAGTTTGCAATTTGAATGTACGAATTTGCACTCCGTTCGCATGTTTGTTGTTTTAACTGTTTACAGTACTGGTAATTGCCACTTTATTTTATAAAGGCGCAAAAAAAATTCTGTTTGATGTATTATTATTAACCCGTTTAAGACCCCAGATTTACAGACATTTAATAAAATTTGCATAAGACTTATTTTCACAATTACGTAGGAGGAGTCTGTCAATCGCATGTTCTTCACTCAAACCATTCACTCAAATAATTTACTCAAAATAAAATTCTTTAATTATGACAGTCTATTGATTTTTATATCTATTCTCAGTTCAAATGTTTGATTCGAGCAGCAGAAAGTTCATGCAAAATGCGTACTAAAAATATTCAAGAAAATTATGTTCTTAAACGGACCGGATGTAATCGACTGGACAAAGTCACGAAAGACAGAAAATTCAATTCAATTGTTAAATATAATTTGATTTACTGTGATAAAAGTTTGAACTTATGAAATTGGTATAAACAACGAATTTCGAAAACGATCTGATGTATGAAACAGAATAGTTTCGATAAAACAGGAGCAAGTGTGTCAATTTCGTAAGTGTAGGGGTGTTTGGATATCATAAGTTCGGACATTCAGAAACAGTTATATTTCTTATACAAATATTCGAATATATGCGAATATATTCGAATATAATATTATATACGAATATTCGAATACCCACATCAGTATTCGTTAACATCCCTAGTAATTACTCAATGCAGATAAAATAATGATAAAATAACAACTGTTTGCGGTAACATATACACAGTTTTTTAAATATAAAGAAAAACATATTTTCGCTAACTGTAGTTAGATAAAGTTGTGCAACTTGATTGTATAAGTTCATCACATCATCGAATAAGGAAGAGTAAAGAAATGATTAAGCCTTCCTCGGTCAATCAAGTCCGGTCTGACGGTCAATTTGACATAACCAATTTAAAATGTCTAGATTCAGGACTAAGTAATTTGATATACAGAATACGACTGGAACTCATTAATGGAGGATTACAATATGTCTAGTATAATTTGCGAAAAATTGCAAAGATAGTAACCATGCTAATCAAAAAAGAAACTAGAAATAATATCTGTAGAAATTGCACAAGAACAAAACAAGCAAGCTATTACTTAATGTATTGATGTAACTTAATGTATTCATATTTGATTGAAAGCTTTTGAATAGGATAAAACGGCGCTTCGTCTGTTTGAGGTTGATTTATTAATCATCATCCGTTTCAAATCTTATAGCAATTTTACTGCGGAATAATTAAAATGGCTTATCAATGCATTCAGTTAGCCGGTAAGTAACATGGTCTTAATATTCTTATTTCTGTTGATTTAAGAAAATATATATGCAAGTTTAAATTGCGACGTCATGTAGATGACTTTAAGAATTAGATTTCACAGAAGCCAGTGCATCTTTTGATCATTAAATTTTCATGAGTAATATATTTAGTGACATTAATCCTCGACTAAATACCTATTGTCGGTGCTATTTCAGACTAAATTTTATCGTTCTTTCATTCGATCAAGCCTCTACAGGAGAAGGCTAGGTCAATAAAAGACAGTAATGTAATACCCAGTAACTACATTCAATTTGACGTTTGGTAATTCTGACACCACACAGTTTTTAAACATTTAGAAATAATGTAAATGTTTTTATTTTATTTAACTCAATGAAATGTCTTAAAACAAATGCTCAATCTTGACAGGTTATTTCCATTATTCTACATTTACTGTTGCTTGGTATTAGAATAAAACATTTAGTTCCTATTCAACTACAAAACTGTAAAGAGAAAAAACTAACCAAAGTAGACAATAACGTATATTGGCAGATTTATTGTAGGTATATAATGGATTCTTTTTTCTTAATCATATTAAGTGAAATACGCAAAAAAATCTGCATAGATTGCACTATGTGAGGAATACCTCATAAATAGTTAACTTTATGTGTGCTTATGATTCTAGGTAAATAGGTCAACATATTCATAGGTAAAATTTGTACCGTTCGGAAATAACAAAAGGCATATATTGTACAGAACTCACTTATTTAAATAGAACCTCTTACCTATTTTTAATGTTGTAAATGGTTATGCAGTATCATATTTTAAAATATTAAAAGGCATAACTGTTTCTGAAATGGGGAAATATATTATACAGATAAAAGAATAAAAAAGAAATGCCAGTTACAAACCTGTAACATTTTTATAAAAAGTGTTCACTTGGTCTGATGGTTATAAGTTGATAATGAATTAAAACAACAACAAGGTTAAAAACTAGATAAAATATACACAAAAACCAGGGAACATTTTCTCGGTTAAGCGTCGTTATAACTACACTATAAGTCACAGTTATATTCTTTATAGAAGTAAATAAAGAGGTATCCAAAAAAAAGCAGACAGTGATACACTATTCATTGCATATGAACCTCAGTTGAACTACATACTGTGGAAAGACTTAGACATGGTAACCTTATACTGCTCTTTGCGTCTGTCACTGTAAATTTAAACTTTTTTCTGTATATGATAACAAGCGTCGTAGTTATTAAGATGCATAGACTGTAAGAAAACCCGTTATAGAAAAGAAGGAAATGGAAGAAAATAGGAAGGAATTATTTTACAAATATTTCTTTAATATGATTAAAAGATAATTTTTTTTTACGTCGGTGTATTACAACCCTCGTAATACTATATTCACAGAGCTTATAATGATATTCAGAAATTGTGAAACCTTTTTCGGTCAGTCAATCCCGGTACAGCCGTCGATTTGACACAACCAATTACAATTGTCTCTAGCAAAAGGCCAAGTCATTTGATATTCTAAATACAAATGGAACTCATTAATGGTTGATTTTAGGAAGCCAAAAAATGTTATAGAAATCATATTCGTATTATTGCCTTTATAAGTCTCTTAAACAGGATTTCTTTTTATATAATTACAGTATCAAAGATTTTTCTGCAAAGAAAACTTACAGGAGAAAGTTGACACGTTCTCACTTGTGTCAGAAGTAAAAGTACCAACCGTTAAAATCATTTGTTTTCAAAATGACAAACATGAAATGGCAGTCAAGATAAATGCTGATAGCACAGTGATTATTCTTAAACAGTAAATATGAGGTAACATAAACCTCTTTCATTTCTTAGATGGATATTAGTGAAAATAAACCTTCTAGTTTAGTTGTAAACTTAATTTTGACTTGGTTAGTTATGAAAGATTTTTGCCGTATTCTTCTTTACTCAGTGGAAGTAATTTCCCATCCAATAAAAATATTTAAGTTAAAGGTTGTTTTTGTTCGTTTTTCTAAGGCTACACTTTGTGCAAATTTAATACTTTATAATTTTTATGGACAACGATGCCACGTGATAAGACTGTAATATTCTTGTCTAAGAATACAAACCAGAAAGATTATAATCTTTTTTTCCTTGACAGATACAATTTACTATTTATGCCATTAATCCATTAGTGTATACAATTATTAATGAACAGCTGTATAAACTTGGAATGC
This sequence comes from Cyclina sinensis, assembly GCA_012932295.1. Taxonomy (NCBI): domain Eukaryota; kingdom Metazoa; phylum Mollusca; class Bivalvia; order Venerida; family Veneridae; genus Cyclina; species Cyclina sinensis. The sequence goes on from JAAONU010000017.1 coordinate 5,474,316, forward strand.
TGGTGAGTAAAATGCTGATGAGAGAAATTGGCAAAAGAAAGTTATACATGTAAATGAGCATCTCTGATGTTAGAAGTTGTGCCAATAGATGTCATTTTAGTCTCTGGACAAAATCGCTATATTTATTATTTATATAATTAGCAAAGTGAGCATAAGTGTTGAAAAAACGCTGCTTCTTGCCCTTAGAATAGCAAATTTTACACACAAAAAAACACGAAAACATGTTCTATCCCACTGAATAAAAAATATTTTAAGAACGGTCAGTCGATTTCCAACAATTCGGGAACGGAAGGTATACTTTCATTATTATATCACTTAAAAGTCAAATCACTTTTTTTATTCCTTCTATTTTACATGAATTCTGGGCACTCTCTATATTTCTAGCATTTATTTTCTTTTTGTCAGACATCTTGGTCATTTTAAACACTTACGCAACTTTAAAATGTTTTTTGACTAGTGTTGTAAAAGCCGACTGAAATGAAAGTCGATTAACGGATCGGAGATAACACTTCGATTTTCTATCGGAAAATATTCAAAATATTATAAACATAGAAACTGGAAACACTTCCAAAAGACGTGTATACTTGCAACCTGATGGGCCAGTATTATTAAAATAAATTCTGCTTGGATGCAAGATGAAACAAATTAGATATTACAGAATCACTGATTTATCCAGCTATTCAATGCATTTTACAATGTCAGTGTACTTCTGTTAATAAAGAGTAACTTCCAATAACACCTGGCAACATCGATTCTAGGGAATGAAAATCAATCGTTGCTGACATAACACGACCGCCAACGCTTATTTGATTAAAATTGATTATTGTTACATCACTAGTTTTGACACTGATTCAACATGAAAACAGTACACACGGTAACCGCTTTCATGTCTGATATCTTTAATGATATTATTTGTCTGCAGAAAACCCTTAATCAAATATTCTGAAAGATTAGACTTTTATATTTTTGTAACAAAACTTGAAACGGCTAGGCAATAAAACGTTTGCAAAATATGACATATACAATTCTATGAAATCCATTAAACGATGCAACTGTTATTGATTTTGCAGATATGCCTAAGTTGATTGTACTGATCTCAATAACAAAGTAATACACACTCTTTTAACAAAAATTACATTTTCCAGCAACGTGTATGTTTTGGATTCTTTGTCATGTTTATGTGAAACATTCAGACATCTATGCATATAAAGAACAAATATGGTGCGTGGAGATGAAAGTATTTGAACGCCAGTCTTACTATATATTATTTCTGTTCAATCATTTTTTTGTGTGTTTTATTCCTCTGTTCTAAATATTTCTATCACTTTTATTTGAATCCTTTAATGATCATTAATGAGTTCTTTACCTTTAACCCGGAATAAGTTGAACCGTAATTTCTACGTTTTCTTAAGGTAAGTGGCGTTCTGGGCCAATAGGAACCGAACCCATTGTTGTCTTATCTATATGCGTTGCGAAGAATTAAGTCAATGTTCACGATAATAATAAAAATAATTATAGTAGCAATAATAATAATGAGACTATATTGATATTAGAATAACATGCTTTAAAGTAAAAGCTCTCTCTACGTGTTAGTTAAAGAAAACAATATGGTAAATCACATTGTTAATCTTTTTCAGGGATTTTTACAGTTTTGTACAGCTTCAAGCATCGTAAAGATACTTGCTGATAATCTTATGGACTGATAATAAATAGAACACCAGCTCAAAGGTAAGGTTATGACATATTTTAGAAACATTTTAACAAGAATGACGATTCATTCCCTTTAGAAACGCCTGTTAAATTATTTAATTATGGTTATATTGCATGGCACGAAGGGCCTTTGTATATCTTAATTTTCAGAGCTTACTATGGTAAGCTAAACATTATTTTGATTAACTTGTCGTTTTCCTTTCAATGTAGATTATTGTTTTATAAATGTCGTCGATAATTTCAAAGCCACAATATTTGTTTGAATTAAATAAAATGAAATACAGTCATTTCCGTTTTCCCTTATATGAGAAAAAATAACATCATATTAAATGTAATCATTTCTGCATCAGAAACCATGTCCATACTGTACTCTTATAAGTTCTTGTAGTGCAATCATAGTGTCAAAATGCAAAATGTTACTTTTTATTTTAAGAAAGACACGAGTTGGGTAAAAACATGAATACTATTAGATGGTTTCTTTTGTACATTGTGGTTGAATCATGCTTATTTGTAGAACTGTCAAACACTGTTAGAAGCAACCCATTCCCCTGCAATCCCTGAAAGTAGGTCACAACACCAGAAGATGAAAACAGTAGAACAATTTCTCATACTTTTCATATTTCTGCACGAGATATTAATTAATGATTAAGAATTTATGGTATCTAAAGCACAGATTATTTTAATATTAACCGAAAAATTCTCTCTGCTTGCAAAACAAGTATGTGAAGTAGGTACTTAAGTTGCAATCAGTTTATTAAAGATGAAAATGAATAATCAATTTTCACTTTACAAAGTACAATTATCGACTCATGGGAAATAAATGGGTCTGTTTTATAGAAGCAAATTTTATTCGTGCATTATTCATGCCATTTTGTTTCATATTTTGGATCGTATATAAAGAATAGTATGTAACCTATCTTTGAAGGAGTTTATTCTTAAAACGATAGGTAAAATAGTTTAATTGTTTACGCTCAGAAATTTTGTTTGTCTTCAATGCAGGAATGATGTTAGATAGCTCTTTAATAACAATGCAATAACACAAGGACGTATTAAACACTGATTTAACAGTTACACATAATCTCATTTCTAGTAGATAAAACGTGAAAGACTTGTCTTAATGGTCTTTAATCTTGAATTGTCCGACAATATCAACTTTAGTTATGACTTTTTTGCATGATTCGTTTTCGGAAGTGTCGTATATATTACCTGCCGCGAGCAGTTCGTGGACTGTCGAGTTTAATGTCGTAGTTAGTCTGTAAACGCTAAATATAAGGAGATTATTAGCTCTCCTGGGGCGATAGGTATGATTTCCTGTCGTCCAGCGTCTGTCCATCCGCCAACAATTGCATTCAAACGACATCTCCTCAGAAACCATATAACATAGTTCATCCTAACTTTACTAGAATGATTGTTGGGTGGCCCTTTTCATATTTTTTCTTTTAATCTATTGCGTTCCGTGCAGATTTCTGTTTGCTATAGAAACAGAAAGGAAAAGAATTCAAAGCTCTTTTCTTAGCATCAAGTTTTTAGGTGACCATCCATATAAATTATGACTTTTTGCGAAGAAAAAATGACCGCTAGGGGCAGGGCTGTTTTTCTTAAAGGAAACATTAAAAATCTACTGGCTTGATTTTAAATGATTTTGAACAAATGTTCTTTATAAATTCTTTACAAATGTAGTTTGGACCATATTTACAGTTTTGTTTGCAGATTTCAACTTTAACATTTGATGAACTTTACGTTGACCTACTTCGCTGTTCTTTATTTTTTGATTCAGCAAGTTTATTTGAATTTCATGCATTATGTTATAACTTAAGGAACTTGCCATTAAGTGACTTGCCATTAAGTGACCATTATTTTTTATGTTTGTGTGTTTTCTGTTAAATGTCTTTCATTAGCCGTGCTGTTAAGAGAAATGGTACTTAGCTGCACGGTATAGGGTCATCATTTCAAATACATTGTATTAACATACTAACAGAATCATAAACCTATGGTTTCCATATTCTATCTCGTGGCATTAAAATAGATAGATTCAACTGGCCGCTTAAATGATGTAAAAGGTCACGTGAATCAAGTAGATTAATTCATTAGCAATCCTTCAAATCAAAAGACCAATGATTAAAAATGTATTTATATACAAAAACCTTTTTCACGTTTGCTGATTAACCAAAGATTTGAAAGTATTCTTCACATTGCAGGGCACAGAATGCTTTAGTTTAGACAAAGTTTCATGTTTTGTTATATATATATTTAGACCAATAGTAAAGTAAAAAAAAAACAGGGATAATAATTGTATGTATAGCTGCAAAAATAGGAAATCAATTACAAAGAATAAAGAGGAAATAAATTGTTAGATGTAATAAAGCGGTAATTACTTTTAGCTTCTATATTCTTATGCTGCTCACCAAGACATTTTTACATCTCGGATGGTTTATTGGCGACTATTGTATAAAACAAATAGATGAGGTTCTCACAAAAACATGACTGGCTTTTTTGGTTTAATATTGTTGCGACAACACAATGAGTAGTCATTATCTATCTACTTCATAGAAATAAATGTAGGGAGGGGGCGGAGAGTAACAAAGCAAGCAATTAATATATCTTGATTAAGATGGTTCCTTCACAAAATACTAAGTACATTTCTAGAGCGAAAAAAGTCTATTTTGACGAAACTATACTAATTATAAAGAAAAAAATGATATGAAAAGGCATGTAACTATGTATGTATTAATAAAGAAACATCGTTCCGAACAATATGAACAGTAGAAGACTGCTTGTGAAAAAGCACAATAAAGTTAGATTTATTATACATATTTTGCATAAACTGAATTAGAATAGTAACTGCTGAGTTATGTTTCAATAAAATTTAAAATTATATGATTCGATGATAACAAAAGCTTTTGTAGAGTTTCCTACTATTTTTGATTTGAATCTTCTTTATGCGCAACTCTTTGAAAACAGCATTTTGTTAGATGTTTTATTGTGCAAACAATAAATATTGTAACAGTTTTGATTGAAAAAAATGATAAGGTTGACTAAAAGAAAATTCAGTCAGAATTGCAACTTATATCAGTCTGCGCAACCATTATTTCAACTTTGTTTCCAGTAACAAAAAGATAATCCGACCAAAGAAGTGTCACTTTTAAAATCAATGTAACGTTTCACAATGTGTGGTATGCACTTTTTAATCAATTGCTAAATTGACGTAGCCTTATTTTCTTTGTAAAAATCATTACTTCCAATAACAACAAAAAAATCCTAAGTTGATTTTTTACAATGATATTAAAAGGAAAAAATGATTTTGAATATGATCTATATTTAATGTCTTTACACATTCTCAAATCGTTTGAAACTTAATTTTGATAAGTGAAACATACATCTCCTTTTATTTTTTAAACAACTGATGTTGCATTACAAAGCATTCTGATTGTTCCGTCCTATTACTTACTGACAATAAATTTAAGGTTTATTGTAAAAAAAATGCTATTTGTTTATTGGTTTTATGTGTATCAAAAAATTAATATGCCTACCAGGAACCATTAAGTTTACGGCTGCAGATTAATTATTGTATGATAGTCAGTAAATTATTTCATACCATTGTGTCTGGTAAGCTGAAATGTTTCCTTCTTTTTGTTTCGTTTTATTTCCTCATGTGCAATCCCTTTCAGGGTAGTTGTCAAAGAAGTATTTAAAATTTTAATATTGTTTGTCTTAAGGTACAGTAAGCCAATGAAGTAAACATTTTAACGAGTACTAATTCTTATCTTTGTGCGGTCAAACAAAATATCTCATTGGTCGTGCATTTTACTAGCTGTATATTTTCATAAACATAATTCATATTAACGACTTTATCATTAATGTTTATTTAAATTTTAAACAGTCAACTTAAATTTTTGATTTTGACGTTGCAGTGACTTCTGTCCACCGTCAAAAATATTTCTTTCTTCATATTTTCTTTTTAATCATCGCAGTCGGCCAGGTCAAACCGATTGAAGCATTCCTTTCCTTGCGATTCTAAGAAACAAGTTTTGATCTTTCAGTCGTCAGATAATTGTTAGATGTTATTTTGTCATTAAGCATTAGTTAAACTGAAAGTAGACGATTTTAACAAGAACCTTCACTGTAAGATGACAATGCCTACGAAGTGGTACCTTGACTTTTGAGCTGAGAACCAGTCATTCAGTGGTCAAGGTCAAGTAGTTATATGTCAATTAGACCATCTTGTCCAAAGTGGTTTTGTGTCCAAATATATAGTATATCCACTTACTAATAAGGAGGTTTTAGCCAATGTTTCAGTTATTGGACAAATGGATCTTCATGTGGAAGGTCATTCAGTAATTAGGTCAAATAAATAAACGTAAGTGGTAAGGTCTTGTTCAAGTATGAAATAAATCCAACTACTTATAAGGAAGTTATGGCCAATGTTAAAGTTTTCGGACCGAATGACTGACGGACTGACGACAGACAATTCATAAACTTTATGCCTCCCTTCGGGGGCATAATAAGATTAAACTTTTGTATCTCAATGTTAACAGCAGAAGATTAAAAGGAAAAGAAAAAGAAAGAAAGAATAAGGTTACATTATTAAAACTTAACCTGAAAAAAGAATCGATAGCTGTTTAAACAGTTTAAAATTTTCTTCGGTTCAAGAAAACATACAATTTCTATGATAACTAAGCAAGAGAACTAAGTTATAAAGAAAATTTAGCGGTTTGAAATAGAAATCATTTTGTTTCAAAGAATTATGAATTTTATTTATTCATCCCTAATGTTCTGATCTAAAGATCAAATTTGAAAGAATTATAATCAATAAAATCAAATTTAGAATTTTTTAACATTTTGACTTTCAAGAATCAAACTAGAAACTTTGAAAGATGAGAGGTGAACGCAACGTTTAGAAATTTTTATTCAAAAGCGTTTAAAACAACTACATTCAAACAATATTTTTCATCAATTATTTTTAGGATTAACAAAATATGTGTACATCAGTATCTGCGTTGTCTCTTGTAGAATATGACGGAATGTCATGTCTTTGGTCTTTGGCCTTTGATTTCTGTCCAAATTCGGTTTTCTTAGTACCGTACAAAACGTTAGTATGTTTTGGAAAATGCAAGCTTTTCAGTATCAGATGTGAGTATGTCAGTAGTGCTTGAGCTTAGGCCGCTTTAATACTTGAAATATCTAATGGTATCAAAAATACAGATAAATATTTTAAGGAAAAATAACAGACAAACGCTGTATTTTGAAATAAGTTATATTTGTGATTATTGTTAACAAATGACAGGCTTTTCTGTTGTGCACATTTTTTTCACCATAGTACCCTACCTCCAAAATTAAAACACATTACTAGTGTTTGAACTCAAAAGTTCAAAAATTATAGATGGATACTCTGTTCCTTATCATAGTATTTCAAAGTTTCAAAGTCATAGTAAGCAATGCAATTGATCCACATACAAAAGTTTTAGTCAGTTTATCAAATCAAGGCACTGTAATTTTTGTAAATATAAGTGGACTGCTGAAAACAGCATTCATCAGAGCTGCCTGCATAGTCACATGCCAGAGGTATGATAAATCGTAAATGTTAGATTAAATTATGTTCACCTGACCAATAACGATGCACCATAACCATAGATATATATATCTGCAGATTTGATCATCAAATATTTTAAGTATATAAGTGATACCCGCTTTGTCTGACAAAACACACACTTCATTATTGTCTATTTTATGCCTGAAGCAATAGGGCAATTTAGTCTACCTTCTAATTAACTGAAAAGTACATTAAAGAGGCATACCCTGAAAATGAGAGAGTTCAAGCAATGCAATTGATACAAATAAAAAAGTTTTAGTCAGTATATCAAATCAAGGCACTGTAATTTTTGTAAATATAAGTGGGCTGCTGAAAACAGCATTCATCAGAGCTGCCTGCATAGTCACATGCCAGAGGTATGATAAATCGTAAATGTTAGATTGAATTATGTTCACCTGACCAATAACGATGAACCATAACCATGGATATAACATCTGCAGATTTGTTCATCAAATATTTTAAGTATATAAGTGATACCCGCTTTGTCTGACAAATCACACACTTCTGTGTCTATTTTATGCCTGAAACAAAGGGACAATTTAGTATACCTTAGTATTAACTGAAATTACATTAAAGAGGCATACCCTGAAAATGAGAGAATTCCATTTCTCTCAGAATCATATAAAACTAAATGATATTTTGATATTCTAAATACAAATGGAACTCATTAGTGGTTGAATGTAGACAGCCACATTACCAAGACGTTATAGACATATTATTCTAATTATTTCCTTTCTGGTTCGATTAAATAGGATTTCATTTCCATAATTAGAGTATCACAGATTTTTCTGTTAAAAAAACTTAAAACTTACTAAAGGAGTAAGTTTACACGTTCTGACTTGTGTCAGAAGTAAAAGTACCAACCCTTAAAATCATTTTTTTTCAAAATGACAAACATGATTGACAGTCAGTATAAATACTGATAGCACAGTGTTTATTCTTAAACAAAAAATATCAACTAACATAACACTTCTTCATTTCTTAAATGGATGTTAATGAAAATATACCTTCTAGTTTAGTTGTAAACTTAATTTTTGACTTCGTTAGTTATCAAAGATTTTTCCCATTTTACTCAGTGGAAGTATTTTTTCCCAATCGATATATCTGAGTTAAAAGGTGGTTTATGTTTGTTTTTCTATGCTACACGTCGTGCAAATTGAATACTTTTAAACGATGCAACATGACAGATTATAATTTTAGGCTCTGGCTTATTAGTTAAATTTACTGTTCAAAATGAGCAAAAGTGTTGAAAAACTGCGCAATTTTTTTATTCCTAGAAAAGGTAAGGTATACTTTCATTTTTATCTTATTTTTTATCTTTATCTTAAAAGTACTTTTTGTTGATTCTTCTAATTTACATGAATTCTGAACATTCACTATATTCCCTATTTCTAGCATTTATTTTGTCAGGCATTCTTGGTCATTTGATAAACACTTATGTAGCTTTAAACACTTACAGAGAAGTCTTGTATACTTGCAACAAATTTTACTTGGATGCATGATAAAACAAATTAGATTCTACTGAATCACTAATTTTTCCAGTTCTTCGATGCATTTAAAATGGACATGTGCACATGGTTATCACTCCCATGTCTGATATCTTCAGTGATATAATTCGTCTGCAGAAAACCCTAAATCAAATATTCTGAAACATTAGACTTCATATTTTTGTAACAAGACTTATTGTTTATTGAAACGCCTAAGCGATAAATCATTTGCAAAATATGACATATCCAATTCTATGAAATTCATTAAATGGTGCGACTGTTATTGATTCTGCAAATGTGCCAAAGTTGTTTGTTGTGATCTCCATAACAAAGTAATGCACAATCTTTTATAAGATATGACATTTTCCAGCGCCGTGCCGTTTTGGACTCTTTGTCATGTTTATGTGAAACATTCAGACATCAATGCATATAAAGAACAGATCTTGTCTAATATGGTGCATGGAACTGAAAGCATTTGAATGCCAATTTCATTAAACAGTGATTGTTCCATTATGTTTTTCTGTTTAAAATATTTCTATCACTTTTATTCATACCCTTTCATAATCATTAACGAATTCTTTTGCTTTTACCCAGGATATGTTCTACAGTTAAATTCTGCGTTATTTTCAAGATAGGTGGCGTTCTGGGACAGTTGGATCCAAACCCATTGTTTTCGTATCTATATTTGTTGCAAAGAATTAAGACAATGTTCAGGATAATAATCATAATAATAATAATAAGACTATATTGATATGAAATCACATGCTATAAAGTAATAGCCCTTTCTACGTATCAAATAAAGACAGTAACAAGATAAATCACATTGCTTTTCTTTTTCAGGGATTTATACAGTCTGGTACAGCTTCAGGCACTTTAAAAAAACTTGCTGATAAACTAATAGGCGGATATTAAATGGAGTACTAGCTCATAGGTACGTTTATGACATATTTTATAATATTTTATAAACAAGAACGACGTTTTTGTACCCTATGAACTTCTTTTAAAATCATTTAATTATGGTTTATATTTCATGCTACTTTGTTTATCTGAATTTGCAGAGCTTTAAAAGGGTAGCACGCATATGATTGGATGTGTAAACATATACTGAACATTATTTTGATCACTTTGTTGTTTTCTTTTTTCTTAATGTATATATTTTTAAAGCCACAATAACTGTTTGAACTGAATAAAAATACAATCAGTTCCTATTTTATTTATACGGAGAAAAAAAAAGAGAATTGAACTATATTAAAGTAATCACTTCTGCATCAGACACCATGTCCATACTGTACTTTTATAAGTTCTTGTAACGCAATTATAGTGTCAAAATATGTGCAAAATTTTATTTTCACGAATTACATACAAACAACAACATTACATGGTTTCTTTTGTTCATTGTAACTGGATCATGCTTATTCGTAGAATTGTCAAACGCAGAAGAACCCATTTCCCTGGAATTCCTACAATTCCCTAAAATTAGGTCATAACAGAAAAGATGAAAACCTTCAAACAACTTCTCATAGTTTTACTTTTCGTACTTCTGCACGAGATATTAATTACTGATTAAGAATTAATGGTATGTAAAGCACAGTTTGTTTGCATTATCGTCTGATATTGTTTGAATATAAACCGAAAGATGTTTTTCTGACGCATAGTTCTTCCTGGCAAAACAAGTATATGAAGTAGGTACTTTAGTTGCAAGCAGTTTGTTAAAGATTTTAAATGAATAGTCATTCTTATTCACTTTGCAAAATACAATTATTGATTCATTATGGGAAATAAATGGGTCTGTTTTACTGAGCAAATTTTCTTCACGCATTATTCCTGCCATTTGTTTTCCATATTTTGTATCGTATATAAAGAATAGTACGTAACTTATCCTTGAAGGAATTAATTCTAAAAACGATATCTGAAATGAATTAATTTGTTTTTGCTTAAAAATTTGGATTATCTTCAGCGCAGGAATGATTGATGTTAGATAGTTTTTTATAACAATGCAGTAATAACACCATGAGGTATTAAACCACTTTTTAATTGTTTCAAGCATTTAGTTACAAATAATCTCACTTCTAGTAGACAAAACGTTGAATACTTGTCTTTATGACCTGTTACCAGAAATCCGAATCAAAAATTGAATTTTCCAACTATATCAACTTTATTTATGACCTTTTTGCATGACTATTGCGAGAGTGTCGAATATATAACATGCCACGAGCAATTCGTGGACTTTCTAGTTTAACCTCGTAATTGTCTGAGAAACTTAGCTCACCTGAGGCGATAGGCTCATGTGATTTAGTAGGATTTCCTGCCGCCTGGTGTCCGCCCATCCATCAACAATTTCATTCAAACGACACCTCAGAAACAACAGGGCATATTTTATTCGTGTTTTACTAAAGATGTCCATTTTTCATATTGTTTTTAAATATTGAGTTTGATGCAGATTTCTAGTTGTTATAGCAACAAAAAAACAACTTACAAGCTCTTCTCTTCAGTCCCGACCCTTGACTGATGTGGAAATAATTCTGCACCAAGTTTTATTGGTGACCTTTCATATAAATTGAGATTTTTTTGCGATCCGTGAAGACATGACCGCTAGAGGTAAGGCTTATTTGCCTTTAATTTCCTAAAGGAAATCTAAAGATTTGTTAATAAGTTGGAATAAATCTCCTTTATAAATTCTATACAAAAGTAGTTTGGACCATATTTACAGTTTTGTTTGCAGATTTTACCTGATACATTTGATGGACTTTACCTTTACTCACAGACTTGAAAGTATTATTCACATTGGATGGAACATAATGCTTAAGATTTTTAGACAATGTTTCCTGTTCTATAATGATATATGTTGACCAGTAGTCAAGTTTGTAAAAAAGATAATTTTATGTATAATTGCAAAAACAAGAAATCAATTACATAGAGATAAGAGGAAATAAATTGCTAGATGTAATAAAGCTGTAATTACTTGTAGCTTCTGTATCATTATGCTGCTCTCTAAGACATTTTTACATCTAAGATGGTTTACTGATGACTATTGTATAAAGAAAACAGATGAGTTTCTGACAAAAAATACGAGAGGCTTTCTTAGGTTTAATATTGTTGTGAAAACACAATGAGTATTCATTATCTACTTTATAGATATAAATGTATAGCGGGGGCGTGGGGAATTAATGTAGTTTCATTAAGATGGTTACTTTACTAAACACTTAAGTACAACTCGAGAGAGAGAAAAATATTTTCACGTAACTCATTCTAGTTATAAAGAAAGAAACTGAAATGAAAAAAATGTTTATAGTAATAAAGAAACATCGACCGAACAATGTAAACAGGAAACCTCTGGTTTTGAAAAAAGCACAAAAAGATGGCTATTTCATGTTGGGGCTATGATGCGTATTTTACTGAATTAGAATAGTAACTGATTTAATACGATTTGAAATTCCATGATTCTATAATAACAACAAGAAGCGCCGCAATGCGACGAAAACCAGGTTTTCAACGACCAAGTATTGATGTGACAGGAATTAGGAAGAAATATGGCAGTGAAGTAAAAATGGTGCTGTTATTTTGGTACCAACAATGATAGTTGGTTTCAATAGTTCAAAATAAAAATAAGTCAGATAACTGAGTAGCAATGCCAGGCTGTATTTTCATGTAAGCTACACACATGCAAGTTGAGTATCAATAGGTCAAAGTGTGCTGAAGTTATTGAGTAGAAGCTGAAAATTCTATTGTAAGCAAGTGACCTTGACCTTGCTCCAAGATATCATAATAGCAATCCCAAGCTACATCTTAATATAAGCTACCCACACAGCAATTTTTGTGTCAACAGGTCAACGCAAACTCAAGTTATTACGTGAAAACTGAATTTTTTTTAAAGCAACACTGACCTTGACCTTGTTTACAGACACCTGGGTAGCAATGTCAAGTTGCATCTTGATATCAGCTACCAAAATACTAAATTTGGTGTCAATAGGTCTAAGCAAACTAAAGTAATTGAGCGGAAACTTTATTTCTTTTTTTAGCTACAGTGACCTTGACCTTGACCACAGACACCTTGAAAGCAATCCCAAGCTGCCTCTTAATATAAGCTATCCATATACCAAGTTTAGCATCAATAGACCAAAGCAAACTAGAGTTATTGAGCTGAAACTGAATTTCTGTTTTTAAGCAACAGTGACCTTGACCTTGATCAAAGACACCTGGGTAGCAGTGCCAAGCTGCCCCTTGATATAAGCTACCCATACACTAAGTTTGGGGTCAATAGGTCAAAGCAAACTCAAGATATTGAGCAGACACTGAATTTCTATTTTTAGCAACAGTGACCTTGACCTTGATTACAGACATCTTGGTAGCAATGCCAAGCTGCCCCTTGAAATAAGCTACCAATATACCAAGTTTGGGGTCAATAGGTCAAAGCAAACTCAAGTTATTGAGCGGAAACTGAATTTCTATTTTTAGCAACAGTGACCTTGACATTAATCACTTACACCTTGGTAGCAATCCTAAGCTGCTTCTTGATATAAGCTACTCATATACCAATTTTGGGGTCAATAGGTCAAAGCAAACTCAAGTTATTGAGCGGAAACTGAATTTCTTTTTTAGCAACAGTGACCTTAACCTTGATCAGAGACACCTGGATAGCAATGCCAAGCTGCCTCTTGATATAAGCTACCCATACACCAAGTTTGGGTCAATAGGCCAAGTAAACTCAAGTTATTGAGCGGAAACCAAAAGTTGACGCTCGCCCGCGGGCCGCCCACCCGCCCGCCGCCGACTTCAGCATTACAATAACCAGGTTTTCGTTGAAAACCTGGTTTAAAACGTTTGACTTTTTCTTGTTATTTTTGAATACCCTTGTACATCTTCCTTAACTCACTGAAAATGGCATTTTGTGGGATTTTAATTATAGTGAAAACAATATATTTTGCAAAAGATTTTTCTGCTAAACTGGCAAAGATGACGAAAACAAAATCCATTCAGAATGGCAACCTAAATAATTATATGCAAGCATTGTTATAACATTGATCCGAGTATTGAAAAGAAAATGAAAATCCGATCAAAAAAGTGTCATATTTAAATCCAATGTAACGATAATACACTTTTCATTTAATCCTTAAATTATAATAACGCAAAATATTATCTCTGTTAAAACAATTACTTCTCATCACAGCAGTAAAAACCTTTGTGGATTTTTTTTTCAAATTACTTTTGAATATGAACTGTTTGTAACATTTTCAAACAAGTGGTTTGAAACGTTTTTGTTCTTTTTATATTAATTTTATTAGTGTAACATACATCCTCTTTCCTTTTTTTTTTTAAAAAATCTGACGTTGCATTACAAAGCTTTCCGGTTTATCCACAATATTACTTACAGATATGAATTCAAGGTTTATTGTAAGAAAATGCTATTTGTTTTATGTGTATCTAAAAATTAATATGCCTACCAGGAACCATAAAGTTTACAGTTGTGGATTTATTATTGTATAAAATAATGGAGTTATGATTTCATACCTCTGTGTCTGGTAAGCTGAAACGTTGACTGGTTACTCGGTTCATGTGTTTTCCTTCTTTTTGTTTCGTTTTATTTTCTGATGTGCAATTCTTTTCCGAGTAGTTGCAAAAGAACGATTTAGTTTTTTAGCTTACCTGTCACATAGTGACAGGGTGAGCTTTTGTGATTGCCTTTTGTCCGTCGTTCGTCCGTCGTCCGTTCACAATTGTTGTCCGCGCTCTAGCGGTCTTAATTTTGGTGCGATCTTATTTAAACTTGGTCAGAATGTTTATCTCAATGATATCTAGGTCAAGTTTATAACTGGGTGATCTCAACCTTAAAACTAGGTCACAAGGTCAAATTATAGAAAAAGCTTGTCCGCACTCTAGCGGTCTTAATTTTGGTCCGATCTTCTTCAAACTTGGTCAAAATGTTAATTTTAATGATACCTAGATCAAGTTCGAAATTGGGTCATGTGACCTTCAAAACTAGGTCACAAGGTCAAATTATAGAAAAAGCTTGTACGTACTCTAGCAGTCTTAATTTTGGTCAGATCTTCTTCAAGCTTGGTCAGATTGTTTATCTCAATGATATCTAGGTCAAGTTCGTAACTGGGTCATGTGACCTTGAACACAAGGTAGCTAGTTCGAATTTTAGAAAAAGCTTGTCCGCACTCTAGTGGTCTTAATTTTGGTCCCATCTTCTTCAAGCTTAGTCAGAATGTGTATCTCAATGATATCTAGGTCAAGTTCGAAACTGGGTTAAGTGACCTTGAAAACTAGGTCACTAGGTCAAATTATAGGAAAAGCTTGTCTGCACTGTAGTAGTCTTAATTTTGCTCCGATCTTCTTCAAGCTTTGTCAGAATGTTTATCTCGATAATATCTAGGTCAAGTTTGAAACTGGGTCATGTGACTTTGAAATTTAGGTCACTAGGTCAAGTTATGATAAAAGATTTTCTGCACTCTAGTGGTCTTAATTTTGGTCTGATCTTTACTTTCATTACCATAATATCTTCGTTCCTTTCTTCAAATTGCCATATTGCATTATTGGTTCCAGAGTTATGGCCCCTGAAAGTGCCAAAATTAACTAATTAGACCTTGTCTGCACAATAGCAGCATCATTTTTTATTTTAATTTAATCAGACTTGTACAATACCTTGAGTTAAGATCTTGCAGGGTTGCCAGGGGACTTGAAAAGTCAGGGAAATTTGATTTTTTTTTCAAGGTCAGGGAATTGTCAGGGAATTTTGAAAATTGGTCAGTGAAAAATAAAAATCCAGAAAAGTTAGTGAAAAGTCAGGGAAAAATAATTTTGAAGGGCTAATATTGTTCTATTTTATTAAAGATTGAATTTACACATTTTTTCCGTTATGAATCTGTTTCTTTATAATTGTGTACATTGTATTTTAATAAATGTTCTAGTATTATAGATAACATTACTTAAAGACTGAAAGTCTCTGCAACCCTTACAACCAAAAATTAAAGTAAGTATGTTTTACACTCGAAACCCATGTTCCTCCCTCCAAGATCCATGTCACAGCAACCCTCTGAACTTAGTAAGTTCTGCTATATAGGCCTTACTGCTGATAGTTTGTGTCTTGCCCATATATTTTTTGCATCTATGGTTAGATTTTAAAATAATTAGCAGAATTGGCAATAGAGTGAACATGTGTCATGTACATAATCCCTGTTTGGAACGGTGTTCCAACATTCAGTTCACAGCAACCTAGTTTTTTGTATAACGGCAGGATTTTTTAAAAAATATTGCGGCACAAACTTCAACATTTCTTCCTTTCTTCTTTTTTTAATCATCATCCATGCCAAACCGATTGAAGCGTTGATTACTTTGCGCTTCTAAGACATTTCTAAGTTTTGATCTTTCAGTTGTCAAAGAATTGTAAGATGTTCTTTTGTCATAAAGCATTAGTTAAACTGAAAGACGATTGAAATAAGATTTTTCTAATGTATCTCGGTGTAAACAGCTGAAGAGTGAAAGGAAAAGAAAAGAAAGAAAGAAAGAAAGAAAGAATAAGGTTATATTTTTCAAAACTAATCCTGAAAAAAAATCGACTGTATTTAATTGAATATTTTGTCTAGGTTTTACGCCATAACGCTATGTTAGCATCTTGAAATTATCCCAAGTTTTCTTTTATATATTAATTACTTCTGTTTAGAAATAAATATATCCCAGGCATGTAAGATGTGAAATACTTAAACATTCTAATGAACTTTAAAATTTCAAAGAAACAAAAACATTTAGTATTCAATATAAGATAATGAACCTTATTTATATGTATGAAGTATCAATAAAAGCTTTCATCAACACACAAAATTGAATTCATCAGCGGCCATTTTCTTAATTCATTTTCTGGCAATAAAATTTGTACAATGTAGCCAAATGTTTGGAAATATTCCGTGCACGGCGGTCGTAAATAAATGTTCTTTGAGCAACTGAGTTTGTTATAAATGTTGCATAGTTGTTTCAACAGTTTAAAAAAAATCAGTTCAAGAAAAAATACTTTTTCTATGATAACTACGCAGGAGAACTAAGTTATAAAGAAAATTTAGCGTTTTGGAAAAGAAATTATTTTGTTTCAAGGAATCATTAATTTAATTTATTCATCCCTAATGTTCTGATCTAAAGATCAAATTTAAAAGAATTATAATAAATGAAATCAAATTTAGATTTTTTCTGGAAAAGTTTGACTTTCAAGAATCAAACTAAAAACTTCGAAAGATGAGAGGTGAACGGAACATTCATAAACTTATATTCAAAGGCGTTTAGAACGACTTCTTCATTCAAACAATATTTTTCATCAATCATTAATAGAAATAGTTAAATATTTGTACATTGGTATCTGCGTTGTCTCTTGTAGAATATGGTGGCATGCCATGACATTGGTCTTTGGCATTTAATTTTTGTCCTAATGAGGTTTTCTTAGTACCGTTAAAAATATAAGTAGGTTTTGGAAATGCAGGCCCTTCAGTTTTAGGTGCAAGTACTTCAGTTGTACTTATGATAAGGGCCCCTTTCATACTTGAAATATCTGATGGTATCAAAAATAAAGATAAATGTTTTCTTAAGAAAAATTACAGGCAAACGCCTTATATTGAAAAAATAATATTTTTGATTATCATTTAGAAATGACAGTGTGTACATGATTTTCAATTATAGCACACAGCCTCTAAAATTAAATAACTTCTCCAGTGTTTTAACTCAACAGCTAAAAAATATAACAGACGGATACTCTGTTTCTTTTCATAGACAGAAATGCAATTGATCCACATGAAAAGGTTTTAGTAAGTTTATCAAATCATGGCAGTGTAATTTTTGTAAATATAAGTGGGCTGCTGAAAAACAGCATTCATCAGGGCTGCCTGCATAATCACATGCCAGAGGTATGATAAATTGCAAATGTTAGATTGAATTTATGTTCACCTGACCAATAACGATGAACCGTAACCATTGATATAGCATCTGCAGATTAGTAAATGTGTATTATAAATAAGTAGTAACTTTTATGCCGCCTTGTCTGACAAATCACACACTTTTATTAATACCTATTTTATGCCTGAAACAAGAAGGCAATTTGCTTTATATTCTGGCGTGCAATCTAGCCATCCTTAGTGTTAACTGAAAGTTACATTAAACATTACCTTGAAAGTGGGAGAATTCCATTTCTCTCAAAATCATACAGACCTGAGAGGTACTGAACGAATCATTACAGGAAGTCTAGGTGCCAGTCAAAAATACCAACTACAATCAATCAAACTTAATGCATGAATACAAGTTATTGTAAAGAGGGTTTCAAAACATATGATACACTCCGTTTGAACTTATACATTTAACCTCAATTGAGAAACAAATCTTCGCAGATAATGATCATTATAATCTTTCGTACTGACTACATTGTACTTCCTGTATTCGAACCAGTACTCACTGTGTGCAATACGGAAAGCCACTTGAGGATTACACCCCTCCTGGGATTTGATCCGGTGACCGTTGGATCGGGAGTCTGTCGCGCCATCCCATTCACAGCTTCTCGTCTTTGTTAGAAAATTGTGTCTACAGCTATGAAAAAAAGATAGGGTGTCCATTCGACTTTGTAGAAATATAAGCTTCTGCAAAGTAATAATGCTTTTAGTTTTGCAATGGTGTCCGAAAATTTTCAAATTTATTTGACAATGCTCGAAGATGCAATTGGCTTCTCTTTTATTCGGTGTGTGTCGTGGGGTTGAGTGGGGGGGGGGGTAGCCGTCAATTCTTCGGATATATATTTAGCGTTAGGGTTGTAGCATATTCCTTGACTTTGTTTTCAAAAGGTGTTTCCAACTCAATCATGCAATTTTCATTCTTATGAAAACAAGTTGTTTTTACGTGACAACTAATATCATATGAAAAATAACTTCAATTATTTAAATGAGTCGAATTTTAAGATTAACTATAATTGTTAGGAAGATGTCTAGAATGAGGCATTAGTATGTTTCCATGATAAAATAGTTAAACACTATTACACTGCCATATGACTAATATATTAACAAAACGTATCGTTAACAGACAAAACTGAAACCTGATATAACCATCGCTGGTCTTATGTTTCTCTGCATTCCATTTTAAGCGACCAAACATTTAGTTCAGTATAATCAAATTACAGAGAAATCGATTGATCATCAGCAAATGCCCCTCGATGGATTGTAATTAGTTCAATATAAAACCTTTTAACAAATTCAAACCTTAATTTAATAACTGTATGTAGCTGTGGTAATAAATACTTTAAGAAATTGTTTTATTGTTTTCATCTTCAGTTGGGCTTGAAATAAAAATATCATAATCAAAGAAACATATAACAAACAGTTTGTTCTCATACTTCAAACTCTATTTCAAAAGGTGAAAGATGAAAACCGTGCAATAATTGAGCACACACTGGAAAAATGTTCTTAACAGTTGTAAACGCTGGAATGTTTGAAATGTTTTGATAGAAAAATAAATGTAATTTTATGACAGTCAGCATAGTAGTCTTTACAATTTGTCATAAAAAATCAGTTACGGGATTAAAGAACTTAAAAAATCTCACTTTGAAGGTTTATCAGCCTGAAACCGTCGAAAATGGAGAAAAATAGAACAAGCGTATAAACGGTAGACATAGTTATTCTTTGTACTTTAACAGCAATATATTGAATGAAAGAAAACTTTGTACGTACAAACATCGATTAATTATACTTTTGATTCCCATGATACTTGTATAAAATATATAGAGGATATTACATGGGTGGTTATGAGATACGGGATTTATTACTTGGGTTATTTGAAAACGATAAAAACGCCGAGTTTTTATCGTTGTCTGATAACGAGTATAATAAATCCAATATTACATGACCACGAATCTAATGTTCTATTTATATCATAGACGTTTTGTTAGTGAATGGTAACAGAAAGGTACAGAAACTGTTTGTTTTGTCCGTATACGCCCGAACGTCATAAGTATATTGTTAAAGACAATGACCTGAAAGTGTTATTACATTAGTGTTAAATCAAAAATATAACACGGCTTTATTTATACAAGCTCACGATGCCGTCTATGATATAAAGTAATACCCTGCATACTGTTAAAATCCAATCTTCTTAGTGATTAAATACTTTCATGAATGACATATTCAATTAAGCTGGTATTCTTAAAATAGTGCAAAAAGCAAAGAGGCGTTGCTTTAGCATGATTCATGGTACACTCCACAGAATTATTCTAGATCGGCTGAAAATTGAAATACAGAGTTTGCTGTTTCTTATTTGTGGAAATATCTTTTTGTAGAACTATGAAAAACAGAAATTTAGTAATACAAAAAATGATAATTTATATTATGGGTCTGAACTAATACTTAAAACATTCTCTGATGTTCATGTACATGACATTGTACAAATCGTTTAAGTCTTGTTCGCAATCAGTATTTGTCCAGTAATTAGTTTCTCATGACTAATTTTTATTAACTTTACCAAACGTAGTGAATTGTCAATTCCTTCACAGCACAGAAGAAAAAGTTTCAGTAACTCAGCTTTTTTTCAAGATGCGTCTCTGAGTCTAAATGTCAAATAAAAGCATCAGTTGAAATGATAAAACAACGTTTGTCTAGCTCTTAAATTTATCGTATTGGTGTATTGCTAGTAATGAATGTCGTAAACACAATTGTAATTAAAACCCAACACTTATCTGAACGTCACTCATGTGTCATTCTCAAAACTGCTTGGAACAGTAAAGGACATTCTGTAATCATCTTCTGAATTAATTATTTATTCTCGAGCTCTTGTTTACTGTCGGCTTATGCCAACATTCAAGATTTCCTTCGGTATTTTTATTGCCGATTTGAAACAGTGTAAGTAAACGATTACATCTGGTTATAAGAGAGTTAACTGATTGGAGTTCTCAAAATGTTTATCTGTTCTTATTTCGCCCGCTTCCAAAAGCTGATGTTATATTTCAGTTCGATGTTTAATTAATAAATTTGCTAATTAAGCATAATCCTTCGTACGATATAAAACGTTTCTTTGGTTAAAATTATTTGATTGGCTTTCTTCAATTCTTATAGCTGATTGGCTAAAAGAAAAGTAACCAAAACATACTGTTTATTACTTCAAGTATTGTACAGTTTCTGTAATGCTTTAAATGGCATGATTTACACAATATTTATGTTTGTTCGTATAACACTTTCAACAAATCCAATTCTGAAGTTATTTTGTTTTCTATTCATTTCGTTTTCTCCGTTTTTTCTTTTGCCATTTATTCTAAAATAGAGAATATTCTATCCAACGTAGTTTATTAACAAAAAGCGAGAAGAAATGAAAGAGGGGCTCATATTTCATACATGATGTATAGTACGAGTTCACACTAGAACCTCAAAATCTTCTTTTTATAAATTTCTCAAATCCATCATAGTTTATCTCGAAACAACATCATTTCAATTATGATTAAAGAGAACATTCGAAATGTGTTTGATATATTGAGCTAAATCATTTGCCAAATACTTCACTAATCGTAAATATAAATGAATAATTTTCTCTTCTGAAATATGTAAGTAGGTCATTGCAATGTACTCGGAGATTAATTTCTTAACTTATGCCCAAAGCAGTTTGCATGCCTAAATACTAACATCTATATTTCTCCTCAAGCACGTTCTCACTCTGGGCGAGATTCTGACAGTGTCATATGGGCGTAGCCAATATGAAATGCGGTTTATTTAACGCCAAAGATTGCAAGTTATTTTCAACTACAATTTTTAACAGAAATTTAATTCAAAAACACGAGTTGGTTGTGCTGTCTATACACCCTGTATTTGCAAATTACCATATTTCGTCTGGTAGGCTTCTGTTTGAGATTCAGAAGACAGAAGTTTGCCTTGCTTACACTCAAATTGTGCTCAGTTTGACGGTAACACTGCTGTATGGTTTATTTTTACTCTCTTGTTGCATCAAAATACAGCCTTAATTATATTGATTATATTTTTTGTATTAGCAAAAACAAATATAAAGTAAAAAGTTGTTGGCAGGTCGTTTAAAGCATACATTAATTCAGTTTTCTAAAATCTAGAAAGGAAAAAACGAAATGACCATACGGAAATAGCGTTTTAGATACCGTAAACAAACGTCAATTTTCGGAAGGAATGAATACATATTTAAACCAGATATATTTACAGTTTATCTAATAAAGAATTTATGTCTAGTCTAGTATAAGGTGCGATGTTTCTACTTAAGATATCAAAATAGACCGATCGATCAAAATTCTAGAAAAAAAAGATATGCCATAAACTGCTTGTTAAGTTATGCGCTTACAATGGCTCTAAACCTTGATTTAAGTATTTAGAGTCAGATTAAATATTTTGTTTATACACAAAACATTTGCAATGAGTGATTTATGTCATTCAAATGTTTTAAATTAATTTCACAAACTTACAAACAAAACACTCATAGAATCATGTCTTTTGTCTCATTAGGTATTGTCAGTGTAAGCAACTATTTAAATTTTTAACTGAAAATCTTTTAAAAGAAACGCATAACCCAACATTTCTAATGAAAATATGCTTACAAATCGTTGGTTGTTTAAACATTCTTCTTCAGTAAATTCAGTAAAAACAGCATCATCAGAAAAAACCTTCGTGGAACTTAATGATTGCCGAAAATTTTAATGGTTTTCTCAAACTAACAAGCAACAAAAACTAAATTCATCAGTGGCCTATAAACTGGTTCAATTCATTTCTTAGCAACCATAAAAATGTACGCTGTAATTAAATAGAGAAATTTCGTGCAAACATATCGTAAACTGAATTCCCTCGACAGTTTGTTATCAATCCAGTTAAAACAGTTTAAACCAATTCAAATTTCTCTACAGTTTATGAACAAGAAGAAGTTTTTTTGGGTTTTTTTATGAATAGAAGTTTCAGACGAAATTTGGTGTGGTGAAGAATGCATTTCGAAGAAGTAACTTTTATAGTAATTCTTAGTTCTGTCAAATCGAAAAGAAAAATTAAAAATGAATTCTTTTTCCCTTAAAATTCCGCATACTTTAAACAAATTTTGCTCTATGACAAATGAGTAGTATTTATTAGAATACTGAAGTCAATACAGAGAGTTGAGTAGATAAGAGATGATATTTGTGACTGTGTTTAGGAAAGTAAAAAGATAGTTCGAAATCCAACTTTTAGAGCTTCTATAAAGACAATTTTAAGGATCACATAAAAAAGGGGCAGTATTTTCCAGATGTGCTATTAAGCCAGACCATGTTTCATCTCGATTTTATGAATATGCATCGCAGTGATTTTTACAGAAACATCACTTCGTGTAAGTTAAAAGTGAGTTAGTAATAACTATATAAATGTTGCTCAAAAGACAAACATCTTCTCTGATGCTCCCCTTGACCCTTGAGTAGGTTCAGACCTATTTCTAAATACTGTTCGAGTGTGCAGACATCCTGAGCCGTGCAGTCTCGAAGTTTTGTATCCTCTTACGAACCAGAAAGTCCGTAACAGAAAAATGCAAAGCATCTTAGAAAACACAACCCAGAGCGGGATTCGAACTCCGATCTTAGGGTTTCGAGGACCAACACCCTAACCACTAAGCCAAAGAATCGATTCTCCAACGCAATCGTCAGAGGTTGTATTCATACAATTATAGGAAGGTATGCACTTATGACCGTAACAATCTTTTTTGCGTTTTTTTTTTTTCCATTAAAATATGGCCAATTTATATAAATACCAAAGAACTTAAAAAGTGTTCCACTGAACTTGTATTTATTTTGCAATATAGTGAATATCATTCAACTGCTTTTTCTTTAAGTTGGTTACATGATTGCGATCAAATGGTAATAGTTTACTGTGTGAGACCGCTATTCAATTTTTTAAAAAGTAACAAATTGTATCTAATTGAAAACACTTAGTACAAAAACAGATCTCTAACAACACTGTTTTTATTAAATTTTACAAGTGTCACTTGAGAATAAATTCACTTTACACAGACCTTCAATAAATTTTCATTATGTCCCATTACGCGCGTCTGAAAATCAGCCCCAGACGTCTAAATTCTACTTTCTACTAAAATTACATAGGATGCTGCCTTACACCTTTATAATTTGTCAGACGTAATAACTACCATTAGTACTAAGTTTGCAGCAGACGGGCGTCCGACAGTATTCTTCAAATGATATGGTTGTAAGATTAATTCGGAACGTCTCTTCACTCTTCCGCCACTTAAAGTGTAAGAATAAGTACTCAGCTTATAACTTAATTCGCTTGTTAAAACATAAGTCTTGTTAATATTAGGTTATTTCACACTGTTCTGTACAATTCGGAGATATACATATATATTAGTTTGAGTACACAGCTGGAAAAATCATACTAGACGAGCTGAAGGGCGATTCCGATATAATATATTTTCAACTGTTTTATGCACGTAAAAACATAAACAAAGCTTCAATTCTCAATCTTTCCCATTAATATTTTATCTGAAAAATTATAGCAATTTTTGAAAAAGGCAATACAGAAGTCAAACAGCACTCGTGATAGATCTACCGTGTATTTTGAAAAAGGATGCAAAGCAAGTACATATGTATCAAAGAATCCAATGCAGGCATAACAAGTTTCTGCAGGCACGTGCGTACAAATACGGCAATAAATTGTACAGACACGTGGAACAAAACGAACCAAATGATTGGACAAATAGATTAGATAGAGAAAAGATGTTACAGTAATTAATATTAATTGATCTTGTTGAAAGAGTACAATTTAAGCAAGAGACTTTGTAAAAAAAATAGAAAAAGAAATCTACTTTTGTACGAAAGAGTTTTTGTGGAAACGTTTGGTACTTGGTGTTTCTTTAATTGAGTAGTTTTCAAGAAGGATTATAGCATCTTTCAACGTGGCTTTACATGGGAAATGGTCTTAATTATGTAATTAGCTACTTACAGTGTTTGCCATTTGATAAAACTGGTGTCACCCTTGGATGGTCCTCTATTTTGTCAGTGTTAATATAAGTCCATAATGTTTTCGTCCTTTGTCCATGTAGCGTACATGAAGATCCCTGTTTTCTACCTCTGACGATTTCAATCATTTATGTTAAAGCAATTTCTAACAACGGATTTGGGCTTTTCGGCGTAGCTGTATTTGAAATTGACTTTGACCTACATTTGTAACGAATGAAATTGTTAGATACAAAATCTTCAGCTGTTACACATCTATCTGACTCATGAAGACAGCTGTCAAATTATGTTGAATTCGCACTTGCATGCGTTCTTTACACAATGCTTAACCATTGTATCAACAGTTTCCTTTGAGTACATTTTCGACATAATGAGAAGGGTTACCAAATTTGACTAAATTAGATGGGGGAAAGGGATGTACATATTTATATCATTGTTTTTGTTTATGACCTGTACAAATAAATACATGATTAATATTTGTGAGCATGTGTTGTGGTGAAACATGTTTTGACTAATTTAGAAAAGTATCCGTTATAATAAAGATTTTGCACGCCAATATACAACTCCCGATGTTTAATCTTATTTATCAGGGCTTAAGATTATTTTTATAAAATAGCATAATTATTTCTCAAGAGCTTCACTGACTTTTATCGAAATTAATCAAGTTTGATTTCCCAAAATTATTTGTGCTGAATCCAGCCAGAGAGATTTTATTATACCATTTATAGCGCACAGCATGCAATTGTGCTGTAGACTTTCAGGAAACAATTACATTTGATTTTTCATGAGCCCAAAACACGTCAGGGTGCAGATGACGGCAGTGGTCAACAGGTTAGAGCTCCGGACTTCGGATCTAAAGGTCCCTAATTTGAATCCCACCAGGATTAACTTTTTTTAGTACACACCTACGACACAAGTACTATTTTCAGCACAAACAAAATCTGGTTGGATTCATTATGTTGCAGTCGTGAGTGCGTGAAGTTAAAATGTCCCAACAGATCGCAATATCAAATTGTTTTATGTTGTACAATGTTTATAAAATGGATGAAGTCCTTATGAAATATAGCATTAACCTAAAATATTTTCCAAGAGTTATAAAGTCATTTAGAGCAAAACTGCTTCGAATGACTTAATCCAATGTGCCATAACTGTATTAACCTTAGGAGCATCTGTGGTCTATAAACTGACTCAAATACATTATGAACAACCAAAAACATTGCATTCACTGTAATGATATAATGTAATCGCGTGTATGCTGGTCGTTAACAGTAGTCCCCTGAGAATTTAAAATCAGTCAAGAAAGACAGTTTGAAAGAAATTCTAACTTTTCTACGATTGAAGAATTATTGATTTGTTAAGCAATAACAGAAAGGCAGAGTGGTAAAGGGCAGATATGTTATTAAAAGAAAATAATTTACCTGCACAACTAAGTGCTGTATTGTTATTGCCCGAGATGAGATCTATCTATTTCTCAAATATTTAAGACACAGTCTGAATAAGTTTTACTATCGTTTACTCATTTGAGATATTAAACTGTTTAGTGTACATCAATACGAAAGACATTGATTCATCGAATTTGTCACCAGAGAAAATAAAACGAATGCTAAGATGTTAACATTTCATTTTGTAGAACACTTACCTGAATTAACAATGGTTACCAAATCAAGTTCAGAACGCAATCTGTCTAATAAACCAATCGTTCAGCACAAGATATCAAGGACTTTCAGCAAATTTCTGTTTCGTCCAAGCTGAAAATGTGTTCATGACGAGTACGTTTCTCTGCTAAACTGCTTACTCTAAATTAAACCTTTGTATTTAACCTGACGTAATGATAACTATAAATAGAACTAAATACGTCGTAGACAGGTGTCATTTAGAAATGTTTAAAGAGCGTTTGTAAGATTTATTTAAAACAGTACTTTATTCTTTTGAATCCTTAAGCGGAGGAATAAGATCATTTACCTGTAAAATTTCAAACGATTTAAACTGAACTGATATTTTGATAAGAACTATTGAAATACACATTGAGAAACAAAGATGTCACAGTATTAGATAGTCAAACAATGTTACAGTTTATAGTCAGAAAAGACTCCGAAATATACAAACTTGCATAAACAACTCGTGAAATGATTCGATAAGACTTGTCCAGTGACATGACCAAACAGGCATACACAGTATTTAATTTCTTACAAAACAGTTACGTGAAATGATCCTCTTCATTGTTTTTGTAAATAGTTTTTCCATGTACATTATCTTTCCAGCTAAGTTACCTTGTATATTTTAGTACAGATTTTCTAGGTCAGTAAAGTTTTTGTCTGCAACAGCGTGATATTACGGTTTTGTACTTCAAGAAGATGGCTTGAGTTATTGTGCTCGTCTGATTTTTCCACATCTGATGGCTGATAATGTTCTGTTAAATCATTTATAACGGTGCTTCCATGTGTTTTAATATGTGATGTTTGGGGTTATAGTGTTTTAAAGAAATTATCTCCGTTCGAATAAATGCTTCTGGCAATAGTTTGACTCCGTTTTCAAATTAATTGTGTACCTTTCTAAACCCTCTGTCAAAGGTAAAAGTAATTAGAACATCCTCTTTTAGTCTTCAGTATCACTCTAAATCTCTGTTCCCTATATTTTATCTGTTCTATAAGTAGAATTATCTAAAATGGTTTCATGAAAAGATATCATGCTTTTAAATTAAACATAAAATTGCAATTACCAGTTATTTTTTTTAAGTTTAAATATTTTAGTGATAATCTATTATTATGTATAAAACACACATAAAATCTTATTTACTCGAATATAAATAGTGTTTGTAAAGACAAGCATTAATGTTTCTCAGTAAGTCTTAATAAAATCACCATAATGACGCCTTTTTGTTGATCAAAAGCATGTAAAATCGCGTTATTATTTACAAGATTACATTGGTACAAGTGAATCATTAAAAATGCATTTATCAAAATATTATGGCGGCCATCAGTTTTCTATCTACGAGTACTTATATCATTTGTAAATCATTAATCATCATGCCGTCTTTTTTTATTCAGACTGACGGCGCGTCTGCAATTTAATAACGTCGTGGTTAATATTTAGAATATCTTAAAGGCGATAAAATTACCTGCAGTTTTCACGTATAGTGCTATGAAAATGTAATTTGAAGGTATTGCAAGCTGCCCTTTTCTCGCATAAAATTAACAAAACAGGACAGAAAAGAAATATTTTAGTTACAAGAATATAAACATTTATATCTGACATAATTAATCTCCACAGGTCAATGTTACAACATCATAAAGTAAACGATGTCTATTGTACTGCCGAGTGACAGTCTAAACACAAAGGAGAAAATTCTGTTTCTTCTATACCGACGTGAAGTGACATTGTAGTGTAACTTGTTAGAAATGAGCACTTGTAAAGGTGACAAAAGATACCGTGGCACAATTTGCCTCCCCTTACGCCAGTAAAATAATCGTGACAATCATGTGTTTCAGCTCTTAAAAAAGCATTTTTATGACAACAAAGAGAGAAAAGTATTGAATCAAAACCGAAAAACTAACGATATGTTCTCACAAGACTTCAAGTTAGAAAATTATGCAAGCGCTGTTGAAAATTCGTCAACTTCCTGAGAAGATTCATGACCAATTATTAATCAGTCGTGGAGTATTATTCATTATATTTACAGCAATATGCAAGACAAAAGAGATTGCATAACAAGACAACTGAAATGATAAGGGAAATGTGAATAAAGTAAATAAACTTGAAAAGGTCGCAATGACATTCAGTTCTCTTCATGAAACTGTGGGTGCTGGATCTATACCTTAAATTAAGAAACGAAAGCTAATGCTGATTTGAGCATTGTGAAACTTTCTTATTCTTTTTTATTATTCAATACAAAAGTGATAGATCGATGATGCAGAAATTTTAGTAGTATCTCAGAAATGCAACTTGATATTTTTACAATGTCAACATATTGTACTTTCCTAGGTAAAGTAAGTAAAAACAGGTATAAACAGATCAGTTTATAGCAGTTATTTTATTGCGAATTACACAGTTTAGCAATAAATTGACCTAACGTCTTCTGAATCTGATAACTCCATAGAAGTAAGAAAAATGGATAAAGATTTTTTTTCAAGGAAAGCTTTTTAAATATGCATGTTAACAATAATGCAAACGCAATCTCGTAATAATAGAGCCTCGGAAGGATAAAGAATATATAGATGAAAAACGTGTATACCATGACGATAAAGTGAGGAAAAATCAATAAATAAAACGCAACTTTAAAAGACAATAAAAAGAGAAAATTAATTGAAACCAATCGGTTTCAATTCCGGTTTAGATTTATTAATTTAGAAGATTATTTTTATCACAGTTGAAACAAACGCAAGCTTTTATTTCTCTTGTCTCGTTCATTTCTAGTTAAAAATTATTGTATTCCTATGTTAAGGTTTATTAAAAGAAGTTAATGTTTCACAAGATATTGAAACATTTCAGTGTATCATCCTGTATCTGAAGTGCGAAAAATTGTCAAAGACATTAAAAAGTTCATTATGTTTAAGTATGGTGAAGTAACCATACAAATGACTCGAACAATGAAATACAATCACTTCATAATGACACAAATACTTCAGAAAAAGCCGAACAATTATTCCAAAATCCAGTAAAAGTCTTTTCCAAGAAATAAGAAGATAAAAAAACAACTGGCTGTAACAATTCTCCGAGAGTAAATACAGCTTTGTCACAATAAACTCTGCACAATAGATCTGTAAAATGCACTGTTTAAAGACTAGGACGAGCACATCCAAGCTATATATATGTCAGCATTGGCGCCGAAGTGAAGACAAATAATCTAAGGAACGCCCTTAGAATAATGCATCTTGTTGATAGAAATCGGTTCAAACAAGCTACAGTGTAAACAATAGAATTGTGCTACTGAATCGGTATCGGTGCATAAAACTGTTTTTATGCATTTGGTAGCTGATACGTGTATCAGAAGATGCTAACTGGTTATTGCTTAAAGCAAAAACTACTTTTGCATTTACAAATATGATGTACACTTTAAAGCAGAATAATAGCAGGTTCAAAAAATGAAGAAATACAAATGTTTGCTTTGCGACTATGAATGTAATATGTTTCATAAAAAGAGTTTTAAATGTGATTCTTTTTAAACATGTATATTGCACATATTTTTGTGTTTCTGATCCGTGCTATCACCAGCAGTATTTAATGACTTACTATATGAAAGTGGATGCAGCTTCATTCCGACAGGTTTGGTATTTGATTTTATCTTCTCACAATCTGCGGTCAGATGACCTCGACCCTTGCAATCTGTATATACCAACATAAAGTGTAAAAGCTTCAGGTTTTTTTGCATTCCTATAACAAAACTAGGAAAATACTGAAGAAACCGTGTTGCTCTTACTTGTAATAACTGAAAGTGAAAATCTCTGTTTGAACAAGATGATTAACTTTCGTATCAAAATATATCGGTGTTATAGGCGTCAGTATGGTTCTGGCCTAGTTACAAGAAGTATATATCTATTATTTCCAGTAGCCCGACTGACGCTTAGTGTGTTAAAGACATCCAAATTAAGTCATGATTAATCAAACTTATCTTGTTTATTTACTTATCACTTACTTATTACCCCAATGGTCGATGGAAGTGATTTTTTTTAATTTTAAATTGTGTTTTCTTATACTAAGGGCCGCGTTTGCTAGTATGGAAACGTACAAATAAAAAAAGCTTTATAAAAAGAACTTTATTACGTACGATGTACGATTCTTTTTCCTAACCACGGCTTTAAAATTTAATAAGAAAGTATCAATTAAGAATATTTTCGAGTTTATTATGTTTACCATTTAGGACGGTTTTGAAAATGATATATAAATAAGAGTCGGGCAATCATTTTATTTGCATATCTTGTCCAATAGGCCAAATGATAAATGATAGGATTGGTAATACATTGGTGACACACTGACGAGTCGATTACAGACGGCATGCCATTGCATAACGCAATGACTAAGCATCTGAACCTTAGCTGAAATTCGAATAAGTGACTCAGCCTTGAGTCAAGTATCCACAAACTTGTTTAAAACCTTTGTTTTTCATCATAATCATTTGACAAAAAATGTTTCTGTAAACGAAATTAAATCAGCATGTAACAACAAAGTGTTGTTATGTAAAGGAGGGATAGTTAAATAAAACGTCATTGATGTGAGAACTGTGTTCCGTCTAACAGCAAAAAGTTTTACCAATAAATGTTATCAGTCATTTAGTTATCATGTTTCAAAACTGCTTATTTCGCTTTATTTTTTATTTGAATATTTTTCTTTGTCAGTCAAAATAAATTTAAAACAAAGCCAGACCTTTGACCTATGAACAGGTTGTTGTGATTGTTAAAACTCCTTGCAATATTTAAGTGTGTCACTTATCAGTTTCTGAATTTAAATTCCACGACATCAGAGACAAGATTGCACGATGCGTTTTGTCGCTTTACACCAAAGAGCTGCATACAGTCGTTGTATTTTGTTTCAGCCAATCAGAGGCTGTACAAAACATAAAAGCGTCGTCGAGCTAAATTATCAAGAATGGCGTCGTTATGTATGGTTAGGATTAGTGACAGGTAATCAGTGGATTGCAGGTAAATTACACCAAATGGGGTAGGGAAAAGTGTCGAGTTTAAGAGCAATTTGTCCTTTCTGCTGGACGTATGTTAGCCTTCCATCAAAGAAGGCGATGCTATCTCTCTTTAATCAAACAAGGCGTCATAAAAATAAATATAAATGTTCTCTGAAACGTACGATAGTGAATACTGCCAATATACCGACATCTTGTAATTCATTTATGTTTATATTTCTGCTTTATATTTCTGCCACTAGAATGAACAGCAGAAACCCTGAAAGTAAGAAATTATTTATATTTTTCTGTTATCACATAAAGCACATGTGCATTAATCAAAGCTATCATTTTGTTTTGATGCGTAAACATTGACTGAATATATTTATCAGAGTATGATATATGATGGCATTTTCAAAAAAAATAGTCTTAGTTTATACCATTATTTTGAACAATAAGATATTAAATTAATTTTCTTATAAGATAGTGTGGATAATTCTAATAATACGTTATCCATTCATTGTGGTAATTTCACAATTTTGATCATCTGTTATTGATGAGAAGTTTATTTATTTATTAATTAATTTATTTATTTATTATCTCCATTACATACATGTACATGACAGATCACTATGCAATACATTGATAACTTTATATAGAGTAAAAATACATGTATGCAACCATTTTAAGCTAGAATTGTTAGAGACTTTTAACATCAATACTTATCAATTTATCTGCATTGTAAAGGTAGATAATCATTGCTGGTCTGACATTAAAACTGCAATAAAATTAATTTAAGTTTACAAAACTGAAAATTTGTAAACCCATTAATAATCATCATTATATCCCCTCTGGTCACATCAGAAGAAACCTGATTAGCTTTGCTTTTCTACACCAAAGTAAGACATGCCACTTTATATTACAGCTAAACCAAATATATTAAAACCATATTTGTAGAGTTAGCTACCTGTATGTGAAACAAAGTGACCTCTAGAATTTGATAGCATGTCTTGACAGTTAAATGTACAATTTCTTCCTCATTTAACAAGATCTTTACTTTATACAACTAATTATATGTTTGTTTTTGTTGTTGTGGTTTTTTTCAATATCTTTTCTGCTTTACTAATATGTGGTTTTCTTAGTTCTGTGTACAAGGGACATTCAAGTGTCCTCGACAATATAGACACAACGTCTTCGATTAAAAGCTTACGTGTTAGGGACACGGGTTATCATGACTTCATTTGATAACCTATTCTGACTCTACAATCGATAACGACTTTGAAAACTTAAATATGAAAAAAAAAACGAAAATATTTAAAAAATGAATATCAAAATGATTTGAAAAGAACATTATCTCAGTTTTACATAGTCGGGACACACAATTGATCCATCTAAAGTTTAGAAACCCTTTTGTAGATTAACTTACTTAAAATGTTATATATAACGTTTGACAGAAATTATGTAGTCTAAATAACTTCTCATTAAGAAATCTAATTTTTTCGTTGTAGACCTGACATAAGCATATGTACAACATACAGATATAGAGCATTGTCTACTGATCTGAATCTTTACTTATCCTGTTAGAATCTTAATCTTTACTTATCCTGTTAGAATCTTAATCTTTACTTATCCTGTTAGAATCTTAATCTTTACTTATCCTGTTAGAATTTGGGAGGCCCTGTGTGCAGAGTGTTTTCATCTCTTAATGTACTTTCGACTAATTTATATAAATATCAAAAATGGTGGTCCTTCTCAGCCTAACTGCTTTTTAATTTACGCAAATAGTTTGAAATAAGTGGCTGCTTTGTTTATATGCTTTGAAGCCAATTCAGTATTCTGAAGTAGTTAATGAGTTTCTGTTACAGTATAATTCGACAGTCTGTGACGAAATTAACCACTAGGAAGGATTTAATGATCAAACACTTGCAGTAAGATTAAGGTTTGTAACAAATACATTAGTACAAATTGATCATTATAAATGCATAAATCAAATGTTATGGCATCCGTCGTAAGATGGTATTTTCCTATCTGTTTGAATACTTATATTATTTGTATATCATAAATCATTGTGCAGACTATTTATACAAATGATGGCGCGGCTGCAATTTGATGTTCAAGTTTTAAGACTTCAAATCATCTTTTCAAAAAGTTCTTTTAGATATATTCTGGAACGACAGAAGTCGCAGAAAATTCGTGATCACGGCCCGTTCAAGCTTCGTCTTTATACAAATTGACATCTGAGTACTTTTACAAAACGGTAAAATACAAAATACCGAGATGTCATTTATAATACAGACATTTAATGTGAACGCCCTCTTATCACTAAATACACTAAATATTGAACTAGATCCCGTTAAGAAATCATGGAACAAACACCTGACCATGCTATTTTTTTAAACAAACAGGTAATGCACCACCTGATTAAAGTTCCTACTTAGTAAGTATTTCACTTTTTGTACGTAAAATAATATAATTGTGAAACAGATACCTGTGTATGATTTAATTAACCGTTTCAAGCCGGTTGTACATCATGCCGAATAAATGATATTTCCTTCATTCCTGGATGACTTTTTGTAAAGAATGACAGGAATCTTTTAAGTGCTCTTATCTGCAAAGTGATGGATAATTGTATACATTATTATGGGTGAATCATCCATGCCGTTTATATGGTGCCATTTAGGAACGGTATAAGGCAGGTTTAAATAACTCCAACCTGTGTCTTTTAAAACGATCAAACTATTGCCTTACCTTATCGGCATGGTGACCTTGTATGAAGTATTGATAAACACTCATTTTCGACAAACATTGAATACATCAGTATCACATATCGACGTCTCTGAGTGAACAGCAGTGATGAAATCGAAACGTCATTCTCTGTTGTTTTTTTTAAAATTCAATTGTGTAATATGTTTTCGAATCGCATGCAAAGCATCTTCACCCTGAGTATGCAACGAAATCTCCACTTAAAGGTCGTAAACAAACATGTTCTAAAAGCTGTGATAATGACCAAACGAAAACCGAAAATACCCTATCAAAAGCTGGTGGACAGAAAACAATTATTAAGTGTCTTTTGTTCTGAATGTTGCGAAAACGTCTTTAGGGATATGGATATTACCAATATCCTTTATCATAGACTGGCATTTTTGTAACATAGATTGGCATTTTTGTATCACTCATAAACGAAAAAATCTAGTGACATTTTTGTTTCTATTTTTTTAATGCAGCACATTTGTTGGTATTTAGTTTTCGCTACTTTAAAAAGTGATTGACTACGCAAACTGTTTTTCTGTGCTTTTCCAAAATCAACGACGTAATGTTCAAGAAAATATCGGCGTTTTGAATAATTTAATTTTAGTTTAAATAGTGTTGCTAATAGAAACTTTTGTAAATTTTGTTGGAGGATCTGATACAAAAACATCGATTTTCTCAAGATAAACCTTTCTTTACTTTACAAAAATGTCTAAAAGGTGGAAAATTAATACTCATATACACTAGATTGATTCAGAAAAGAGTTAAGATTGTGTGATTTTTTTAACACAAATTGAATAAACAGAGCGGCACTAATAAACTTCCGTCAAGTGTCAAGAAAAGTTTATCGTTTTTCCTTCTCTTTTTGTGTTTGAAGAAATGTTCTCTAGATTTTATGTTTTCAACCTGGTCAAAGATTAAGGTCAATCATGATTATCTTGTTTAAGCCTTCAGTCATTTTTCATTGACTGCTTGAAAAGATATTTTAACTAATCTAGCTTAAAGACACGATCTAACTACGGTTAGATTTAAAGGGAACCCATTCAGTTCTATCTGCTTGATAATCTGGATTTCCAATATTGTTATTTTTATCCCAATCAATGAGACTTCATCCTAAGATAGTCTTTACGGTTTACCAGTAACACAACTCGGTTTGCAATAATTTAAACATTTTCCGGTAAATTATTGCAAAATTGTGGCCTGCCGGTGATCAAAAAATACATTTGAAAACACCCTGTGACAATATAACAGTTATATTTTAAATGCAGCTGACATGTCATTGTGTAACATCATAAAGCAGCAATTTAGTCAAATGAAATTCTATTCAAAGAAAGCCACCCGAGACCTTGAGTAAACAAATTTGCATAAGCCTTATTCAAAGACAAATTATCGGCATGTAAATTGCTTAACAATTCGTTTTATAGACACGAGCACTATTTGAAAATTAACATTTCAAAGATTGATGTCATGAGGCTAGAAAATATACTACCAATAATCGATGGCTATAAATATGCATGTAAATGTATATACATTTGTACATGTAGATGTATATACACGTACATGTATGTGTAATTTTGAATATTTAGAGAGACGTTTTAAAATTAAGTAAATTTCTCTTTTTAAATATATTATCTTACCAGTAAAAGTCATAGATACTATACAGAAATGAATAAAAACATGTTTTCTAATAAACGTCTGAAACTGAAAAAATATTTGCTAACAGGTATTTTCAAATTTTTATAGAGACCGACTCAGGCACATTACTTGTTTTTGAATAGTTTCAGTTCTTCCAATTGAGCAGACTCCGGTCACAGAATGATTGGTTATCTGCAACTGTGAGTGTCCAACAGATCATAACATTTTTGGAATGCTCATGAAAAGTTTAAGTTAAGAGTTTGCTAAAAAAATAGTGTTCTATTTATTGTTTTTTTTTGTAATACATGCCGTGAATACAGTAATATGTGAACATGTGTACGTATTTACTGCATTAATCATACTTTGTCTAGTAGATAACAAAGAAATAATTATGTTTAATATCTTAAGTATATTTTCATATTAATTTTTATGCATTTACTGATATGTTTGAGTCGCTAAAACTGTTTGTTGTTCATGGAAATGTTGCATTATATTATTATAGAGTATTATTTTTTGCATTATGCAAATAAATTTGTATTTTTATTTTTCATTTTAAATACCTTCTTTTAAAAGAATATTTCTATGAAAATTCTATTAAAAACATTTGTCTTTTGCTTGTTAATCTTAACAAGATACACCTGACGAATCTTGCAAAGTAGACCATGTATAATATATCTTGCAATGTCGGAACATCCGCTAATTAAATGTCAGCAGTGGCGACAAAGTCAAGACAGATCATCTGAGTTACGCTTTCAGTATAAAATGTCTCATTGATAGGGCAAGTTACATGAGAAACGTAACATTATTCTACTAAATCGGTATTGGTGTATCATTTAAGTGTATTGTATCTGACGTTTTGTAAACCAAGGATTCATGAGCTCTTGGTGCCTTTTTAAAGTGCATAAGAGATATTTTCAGAAAATTTCTATTATTGTTCATCTTTTTTATTCTGCTTAAACTGCGAATTTCAAAATGTTTGGTCCACGGTTTGTATTTGAGTGTTGCCTATTTATCGTTCATCAATATACACTTCCACTTACAATTATTTGGTATACAATAACATTATAAAACCAAATGCTTATTTCAAAATTTTTTGTTTAAGTAAAAACGCTTTCTGGGAAAAAACGGTCAAAGATATTGTCCGTCGAGAAACAAAAAACTGTCGGAATACCTCAGTTTGAAATACACACAAAACAAGCTCTGAAAATGTGCTGCCGTTAATTTAAAGTGGAAATCTGTGTAAGACAAGATTATTCATTTTCATATCATGTTGTGTACTTCTCTTGGCGTCAACCTGATTTTGTCATTCTTAAGAGAAGTACAGTCTATTATTCAATGTAGCCAGAACGGCAACAGTGAACACTAATATTTTCAAATAAACTATCAATTGATTGGAACCCAAGAATGATTCAAACTTATGCTGATTTTTGTTGTTGTTGTTATTTTTATTGTTGTTTTTGTTACCCAGAGAACTTTGACTCTCGACTCGACATTGAGAAGACGAAACATCATTGAAATACGTATGCTGAGCTTAATATCGATTGCCTATCTCAGAGCCAAACTTCGCAGTTGTGCACCTCTTCGTCTGATTTGCAATGTCAAGTAAATTAACGCATGATTGAACAAGTGTTGGACTTATTACACTTCAGGTCCAAAAACGTTTTAAAGCATTTAAATACCAATTCTTTATACAGGTTCGCCTAACCTTTGTTGTGTGAAAAAACATTGTGTAACGTTCGAGGAAAGAAGCAATATTAAAAACATTACACCCCAATTCACTTCTGTAATTTTTATAACAATATGTCGAAGTTTCCGGTATATTTTCGGAATAAAAATAGTCTGACAACCTTATGCCTGTTTTCAATTTGCCATACAATTTAGGATTTGTTTTTAAGTAAAATGAATTTTCAGAACAACCTTTCCGTTTTTAATCAATCAGACAGCTTTGTCAAATAATAGTTCCGCACAACCCCTAGACAAGGTGGTTGCCGACCTCACTGATTTAATGATGTTTAACCTTCTTAACCGACTAAAATTCCAACAAAAGTGTTTGTTTTGGTTATAGGTTTCAACTTTCATGAATCAGGATGACAATAAGACGATTGCTACAACAGAAATTATTACAGAAATTATTAGAGAAATCGCCGATTATTATTCAACCAGTAACAATTTCACGGAGGGATTGGTTAAAATCTCATTATAGTCATACATGGAATATTGACTGAATTTAATTAAAAGAAACATTGCTGGTATCTCAGCATGGTTAACTGAATAGCTTTAGAAGATTTATTCATAATTACTGACAGTGAAAGCGTGTACGCCACAGGAGGTTATCCTGACATTGAGTGAATTCTCTTAATTCATTAAACAGATATTCTGGTCAGTGATAATTGTCATGATGACGGCAATCATTCCGTTTTTGACAGTGAATGTTATTCAGCGTTATGATTTGACCTTATATAGAAAACAGTTGTAAACTTGTTTTGTATTACTGCAAATCAATAGACTTTCAGGAAGTATGCAACAAGATGAGTTGTGAACAACTTATTTTCTGAAGTTTAAAATATTTGCTCTATATAAATTGAGAAAGAAGTTCCTGCAACTTATATTTAACCTGCTCAATGACTGGTTCCAGTATTTATACATGTACTCGTGCCGTTAGTGTGGAATCCAGAATGTCACTTGAGAACCTCAGCCATGTGGAATTCGAACTGTCGGTTTAGCCCCTGCTCCTTTTCGAATGTACATAATTGCTAAATGATAAACTTACTGTCTTAAAGGGACGAAAATGTGCACAATATTGCAACACTTATAAAAGTTATAAGACAGAGATAATTCAGGTTTCCTACGCAGTTCAATGATGATAACATGAATATCAAAATCATAGAATCAAAAAAATATGAATAAAATATAAACAGGTGATATTGTGTTCAAAAGGTAATAATAAATCTGCCTTTCGTGTATAAATTTACATTCAATAAGTAATTCTCATCATGTAAAGCAAATGTCTGCCAGGTAAACAGTATTTCTTTTCATTTATCTTTTAAGCTGTATTGATCTTAACATCATCATAATGTGAAAGTTTTGCGTTTCAAATTTTCTGACATTGATCTGACCTCCATTTTTTGCAGGAAAATTTATCTTTACCAAACTATAAACAAATAGATTGATTGCTAAAAGTATGTGAAAGCTACAGTAGTAAATTATATATGTAATGTCATTCTGTACCAAGTTTGATATCAAAACAAACATATTCCAGTTTTTGAAGTTCACAATCCGAATTATTGAAGTTTTCTGAGACATCGTTCGTGTCTTCTAAAAGCTAAGTTAAACGCAGTAATCCCATAAATAGAGCTATAAATCTATAATATTAAATAACTATTTTTTTTCTTCCAAAGAAGAAATTCGTTTAAGCTTTGTGCTCAAACTTTTCTTTCGTTCAGGTAGGACAAAGTTTTATGAGAAAACCTTTGACTGTTTTTATTTTAACATTATAAAATATCATTAAAGTGACAAATACAAATGTTTTATATTTATTGAACTGGCAAAAGATCGGTATAAATTCATGAAACAAAGAACAAAATACCAGCTTCTGTACAAATAACAAAATTAAATAGTATTAAAGGATAAGCTTTTGTCTTTTATCGTTTTACCATTTGGCCTAAGGCTTAGGGCTTAAGCTTTCCCAACGAATACAAAGTTTTATTAACCTTATTTTAATTGTGTATAGGAAAAAATCTATAATTTTGTTGTCTGTTTTTTCTGTCATTTATACCAGTACGAGTACTTAATTCGTACTGTTTGGCCTGATAGAACTTTTAGGTTCTTAAATGAGCCAGAACAGTACAGAAGACTTCAAAGTTAAATAATACTTATACTAGAGATGTGTAGGAAATGTACATTTGACTTAACTTCATGAAGATATAAATTAACCTTGATAACATTCAAAAGAAACAACATCATTGTTGTAATTTAATGAAGGAATCCGTTCAAAGCTTCGTAAATGCAAGAGGAGTAACATTAAATGGTTCAGAAGGCGTTTGATTGAAATATTGCATTTCAGTTTATATTAAGGACGGTAGTTCCAGAGCGACCCTGAATGAGACACCGGAACAAATACGTCAGCAGGGGGTTTATCTTAGCCCGCCCTTAACCTACGCAAACGATGATTTTGTTAAACAAACCTACAAAAATAACTGTTGTTTCCGACATTTTTCATTCATTAAATAAATTTGCAAGGAATTGAAAACAGTTCCCATTATTTGTTATTTCATCGTTAGTCAGTAAGTCTGCAGGAGGTAAAACATTTAAGTAATGAAAAAAGTAAGATGAATGCAACAAGCATATTACAAGCTAGATTCTTAATACTTGTTCTGGTGTTGATAGGATGCAATGGTGATTCATTTGTTTTGGGATGCAGCTAGATTTTTTTATAACTATCATTTTTGGCAATATTTCTGTCTGTTGACAGCATGATGCAAAACTCCTCTTAGATATTTGTATATAAGAATATCTGATAACTGGATAATTTTGAAAATTGACTCTTGACGTATTCGTCATGGTTAGTATATATTCGGGGTTTTACCGCACAGGTTGCAATAAAAACCTCTAGAAGTATCCTGTTACACGGCATTCTTTTCTCATCCAGTTTAATATAAATAGTAAAAGAATAATTGCTTGTAGAAATTCTAAAACGCTTATAAAAAACGCTTTTAGTCATCCTGAAAGATTTTAAAATGATAGCATACTTTTACATAAACAGGCCCGTTTACTTAAATATGTTCGTCACCATGCTCATACGCTAAATAACGTCATTTAGTAAATACAAACCGAAACTTTAATAACTTATAATAATCGAAGAAGAATTCATTTATCTTACGAAACAGAAAATATTTTCAAAATATTCAAGATAATTTAAACACGCTATAGAAGTTAACACACTCAACATAAACACGCCATGTATACAGGGCCATAAAGACGCATCACAAGATGCAGTCTAATTGGCAGGAATATATATAACAACAATGGAAATCCGGATTATCCAGAAGATAGAAATAAATACACCAGCCAATCTTTGGTGCATAACATGATTTTTTTAACTCTACAGATTTCTTATTGAAAAAGACCATTTTACCTTTCAAGCGACGGATTGTTGACAAAAAAATAGTCCGCGGGAGAGCATAAAACAGGTGCGTAATGACGTAGTATCCTACCATTGATTTGTAGTACTGCGAGAAATGTCAATTTATTTTATTAACTCGTAAGAATAATTAATCTTTATCTTAACGAGCGTGCTTTAGCCAAATCAATTATTTATTTAGTTATGACAAAGTTATTTTAAAATGAATAACTTATTAATTCCTATCGATCATAAGACATTATAGTTATTTCTAGATGATAGAGAAATTTTCAAATGAACCGGAAAATGACATCCTATTCTATTGAGAAATAGTTAAAACTGCTGGTGGCTCAGCATGTTTTTGCTTCATGTAAAGCTCTGTTGGTATCATGCATTCATTACCATAGTATCATTTATTTCATGGTTCTTATTTGTTTTATTTGCCTTGAGTAGAGTCAATACAGTCTACAAAACTTTTTTTTTTAATTTTACAGACTATTTGTTTAAGTTTTAAAAAGTACGTAGCCTAAAACGTCAGTTAAACAAAAATAGCAAGATTCATTGTTTTGCCGGACAGAGCGATAAACACAAAAATGTGAAGTATATTGGTAAGGGTGTGTGAAAAAAATCAATTACTAATTGTTGCATTTTAAGTGGAGAACACTTAACATTTTACCCGTTAAATTGCTGCAATGCATACGCAATTTTTGCATTGCAATGCTATCATTCGTTTTTTATTCATTTAAATATGAATTCAAAAGGCAGCCTTTTAACATCAATTTACATTTAGAAGCGGATGCCGCACGGAACGAAGTGATTTATACGTAAAATATGCAAAGGTATGACTCAAGTTTTACAATTTTTAGCATATGAATAAACAGTTTAGTATTATGGTTTCATTCTGTGGCGAAGTCATAATAGAATGTCGATTAAAAACGATGTGTCATTATGTTACAATGAATCAGCATTGAGTCAAATGAAATTTAATACAATCTATCGACCTCTGACAAAAAACAAAAGCAAGACAAACAAAGGAATATTTGAAAGATTGAAAGACTTATTTTATGGCAAACCTCTTCCATCAAGATTTTGATTGTTATCTCTAAAAGCTGTCATACAAAGTGAAAACCTTTCTGTGTTCTTGCTTGGAAACTTTGACTATTTCCTGAACGTTTATTAACGCAAATCAAGTTGTGAAAAATTCTTTAAGGAAAAGTTGTATCTTGGTATTTCAGTAACGTGAACAAATATAGATTTATAACAGTGCTTAAGATTAATTACATTGATTGTAATTTGTGTTGCACTAAAAAGAAAATAGAAAAACTTTGACAGAATAAAATAGCCTGTTTATCGCATTTTAAAACTGTTAGTAATAACTTTTTACGGAGTCATACAAACTGTGAATTTGTAAAAAAAAATCTTATCGTAAGTTCAAATTATGTAAAACTTCCATTCTCATGTTAACAAAAGCAATGCGGGATATGCCAAAGAATTTACAAAGGTTACAAAAATTCTTTGGGTTTTTGTGGTAAAATAAAAGGTGTCTTAAAGCTGTTTTGGGATGATTATTTACCCGCCTTATTATATAATTAACACACATCAGCGAGGGTGATAGAGGATATTGACAACCCAAAAAAACAATAACACCCGAGATGACAGCCGAGGGTGTTATTGTTTTTTGAAGGTTGTCAGTATCCTCTATCATCCTCTCTGATGTGTGTTATTTATTTTATTATACCGAACCATACATGTGATCATGTTATATATACCTTAGGACTGTTTTCGTTTGGTAACGAGTCGAATCAAACTGAGCTAAACGCTTACAGTCAATATATTCAATAAGCGCCTTCGACGTCATCAGACGCTTGGATTTTCTGCAGGGTGTGCAAAAACAATAACACCCGGAGGGTTTTTGAAAAAAAAATGTTACCCTCTGAGCTGATGCAAAATGTAACATTAGTTTTAAAAGCCCGATCGCCTATGGGAATTTAGTATTGGCAGTTTACGTGAGGTATAATAAAATAGATTAGCATTCATGTCATTGTTTGTTGTTTTTTAATCAACATATTCAATATATTTCCTTACCCTAAATTTCTGCACAGATG
Organism: Cyclina sinensis; assembly: GCA_012932295.1. Taxonomy (NCBI): domain Eukaryota; kingdom Metazoa; phylum Mollusca; class Bivalvia; order Venerida; family Veneridae; genus Cyclina; species Cyclina sinensis. Next base: position 5,517,266 of record JAAONU010000017.1, read on the forward strand.
TCCTTGTCAGAAAAAAACTTTAAAAGATAATTTCAATATGTAACGCCAGCACGTGTACATCCTAGCTCGCTTAAATCTATGCATATAGCGCATAAAGCATATGCCACTAAACAGGACAGAAAAAATATCTACTTCCGAACATTTTGCTAAATTCAGTTGACAACAGAAAACAATATATGTAATATATTATTTAGTTAGTTTGTCATTAAGTCTGCAAGATGTGAAAAGTACAGAGACTAAAAACAAGATGCTGAATATAGACATTGTGTCATTTAATTAACAGATGCGTGAAAATGTTTACATTTTATGTTTGTTGCATTCAAACAATATTTGAAATAGTGCTTGGTACTCTATAAAAATGCAAGCAGTTATTTTCTTTTAAAATAGCATGTTTTCAAGTGAATGGAGAACAAAAATAAATTATCTTTTATAAAGAATTACTGAATTGTATTTAGTATTAAACTTCATGAAAAAAATCAAATAGCAAGCATTTTTCTAATATGGCGTTTTTTTGTTTTTTGTTTTTTTGTGTTTTTTTTGTTGTTGTTTTTTTTAAAGAAATAAGTGACAAATAAAGTCACATACTTTCTTAATTGTATTGTTTTTCGTTTCATGGTATCTTTAAAAAACAAAAACAAACAAACAAACAAAAACAAAACAAAAACCAAACAAAAAAAAACATATTTCAGTGCCTGTTGAATTAATTTTAACCTCAATGACAGCATACGTTTGAAACTTGTGCATAAAATGTATGTAGTGTTAGCAACTATTCGTGGCAGATTTTTTTATCAGCTTACTTGATCCAGAGAAAATTGAAAAAGATTTTTTGGTAATTTATAATTCAATTAAACTTTCTGTGCATATGCAGGAGATCAAATGTAAAGGTAATGTTTAGATAAAAACAACTTTTATTTATTCTGAAAAGAGATGCAAAAGACCACAGTGCTTAAGATTAATTACATTGATAGAACAGTTTTGGAATTTGTTCAAAGAAGATCATTCGAGTTTCAGGACTTTCTTCAAACAAAATTTTTTTCAATCTTGTGATGCAGGAAGAGGCATCTCCCTGATCTTTGATCATAATATCAGATGTCTCGGCAAACTTCTAAAAATCGTACTGCTTTTAATGTAATCGTAATGAATGGGCATCATTCCAAATACATGTACTTGACAATATTGTTGTGAAAATGTGCATACTCTGATATAAACAGACTTAGTAACACCGGTTGATATAATGCTATTTAAAGAGGTGAAACTTTAATATAAATTATATCATATACATCGAGGGTTGGGTTGGAATCTATTGTCACCGTATATAGATAAAGAAGGCAACGCTCTGCGCTCGAAATGTCCTGCGAATGAACATTTGGGCAAATATTACATATAAGGAAACGGCATTTAAACAAGTAAGAAATCCACCAGTCACCATTGACAGATCGACAGAATAGGCATACAACAGCTTGAAGTTAAATGTTGGATTCTCATTCCGAGAAAAATTGAACAGTTAAGAAAAGTTAGTGAAGGAATGCTAATGTGTCTTAAGAGCTAACGAACCCTCCACACAGCAATAGATTTCGATGTCACAGTGCATGTTTCTAGGGTCCGACGCAAACCAAATGCAATAGACCACAGTAAGACTATGTCGATGGCTGCAAAAACGTTACAGAAAATCGAAACCAAAACACAAATGTGCAAACAAACAGTATTATAAGAATAACGATGCAGTAGTACCTTTTGTAGTGTGTGTGGTTTTTTTCTATTCAGTAATTTGGTTTTCGGTATACACCCCTCGCTGTTAACATTGCTTATTTGTTCAGAATAGTATATGAATAAAAATAATTGTAGCTAAAAGGAATCCCCGAAGATTTATGTTGAAGTTTACGTTGATAACATCCCCTCATAATGAAGTGGGTAAGGTAAATTCATGTCATGTTTATAACCATATTTCGTTTCTTCTCACTTTCGGCTTTTCATTTTTCTTCGTTTTTGTCAGCAGTCAGTAAGGTCTTCATAATGTGAATGATTACATACCAAGTGACACTTGTTTTAATGGTCAGTCATAGAAAAACATTGTGCTTCTCTATACCGTATAATTCCATTAAGTCGGTGAGGTTTGAAGTTAAAATAAGTCATTTCTTGAAACTCCCATGATAAAAGTGTCTAATGGTCTATATTTTGCCCAAGGATAGTATATTTCTTAAAAAACTCAATTAAATGAGGCTGATGTAATGTTTATTAGTATTCTAATACATTAACCTTCTAATCAAAACATAATATTAACAAAAACTATGCGGGGTAAAAAGTAATGGTATCTGTTTAGAGTCTTGACGCCTTTATGTGTTTATTTTAAAACGCCGTACTTTAAAACGCCGTAAACTTGTTTAAGGATTGTCGTGTCTCTATAATAATGTTTCAGTGTCTTAAAAGTTCTTTCATGACTAAAATAGAACAGAGACATTAATTTTTATTTACTTTTTTATTTCTCTTCTGGGTAACAGCTTTTTTCACATGATTTCATATTTTAAAACTTAGTGGTATTTGCCATGAAATGAGTTTATTGGCAAAATAAAGTTACATGTATGTTATTTCTTGAATGAAAATTAACATTTCTACGAGGTTGTAAAAAACACTATTTACAATAACTTATACGAGTGTTTATGATACTTAAATTCGTGAAAAATGAAAAGCTAATGTACAACTTGAAGTAAATTGCCAATTTTCAGAATTGACACTTTAACAAATGCAGATAACAAGGTGTGCACTGTAAAATTTAAAATCCAAATTCTTGCCTTAAATCTTAAAGTAGCTTAATTCAACGCTTCATTTTAAAACACTCCGGCTTAAGTCCCGAGAGAAAAATTCATTGTTGTTAATACTGCAGACACCACTGTTTTCTAACTAAACAACTCACTTAGCAATATTCGTGCACATTATTTTGTGGTTTTAATTCTACCACGCCCGTCCCGTGCAATTTCCTGTCATCTGGTTATTATCATTTCAAATTACTTGACAATGTTTACTGCTTAGGAAAATTCAGGATTGTTTTGATCAACAGAATAGTATTAGAATTAGAAATAGATTTTTTAATATTATTTTAAACTAAATATTCAGCAAAACAAAACAAAAAACGCCGACACCTATATTTACAAAACACTATATACACTGTGCAAAGCTAGAACGAAAAACGTTCACACTGTAGAAAAAAATTCTGGAGAAAGGTAAAACTATGACAACTTTGAAGGTCTAAATCCGTTTGACTCAGAACTAGGACTAGACTTCTAGAAATGTTGTTTAAAATCTAATCATCCAGTTTTAATAAGCCCAGACCTCTTTTAACCCGCAGTACAATTATGTTCACATTAAAAAATGTAATTTTGTGCACAATTATGGCTGAAAGATGAATTATTAGAAATTAGCTATCAAAAAAGTGCGCATTTCAGCAAAAGTGCTTTCTGAAATATGCCGCTAAGGAATGTACTAGCCAAAGAAAAAAAATAAGGGTACAGTAAAATCGAGTTAAAAGAGAAAGATAAATTCTGGAGGTTTTAACTAAATACTTAGTATAATATGTTTGCTGTACTTGTTTTTAATGCGTACCACATTAGAAGTAAATTATACCATAATGCCTTGATTTCGAATTAAGAAGATATATATGGCCTCAGCTTGCCTGAGGCAAACTGAATTTCATTTCTGTGCAGGAGTTCATGTTTTTGCCATTACAATACGTTTTTGTTTCTACTTTTCTTAAAGTGTAAATGCACTAAATGCATCTTGTCTTAAAAATAGTACCTGCATACTGTTCTATAAAAAAATACATTGCCTTTTTAGTGGTAGGAGTTAGTACTGTAAAATACTCTTCTAAAATGCTCTTTTAAAATTAGAAGAATTTGGATGTTTTTCTACAATTCCTTAAGAAAAGCAAAGCTAACCTTTCAGACGTATAACAAGGGTCTATAAAACAAACTTTGCCAAATTTGACGAAAGTTGTTGAATTATTTATAACAGGCAAAATTTCTAGATTATTCTGTTTGTCCTTGAATTAACCTAAAGAAACATACAAACTAGAAAGATCTTTACAGAGACGCCTGATTTACATATTTCAACCATACCCTCGTCAGCAGCTGTTCATTCTAGCCCACCTAAATTCTAAGTAAAAAGAAAGAGAATATGCCACTTAACAGACCTGCAAAAATAGCTGTTTCCGTCATCTTTCGGTAATTCAACTAATTTGCAAACGGAAGAAAGCAGTGTCCGTAATTTGTTATTCAATTAGTCTGTCAGTACGTCTGCAAGATGCTTCACGTATAGAAATAGAAATTAAACAAGAAGATAAATACAGCAGTTGTTTCATTTGAATAAACAAATGTTTTAATACGTACAAGGCTTTTTGCATTAATTAAAGAATTATTTAGAGTTTTCGGCATCCTTCAAAGAATTTCTTTCAGTATCCACAAGCTTTTTTGTAAACAAAAGTTCTGTAATGAAAACCCACGTTGTGTGTTCTTACATTAAAAAATATCTGGACAGATTAAGAAAGCTGTGATGAATAGTTACGTGATTCTAATTCATATATTTTACGTGATTTCGTAGTAGCATTTTGTAAACAATAGTGGCTCGTGGTTTGGAGATATATGTTATCTGCAATTATTTACAAATTAAACACTTCAATTGCTCTATTGTTTTCTAAATAGGATTAAATTATACCTCGACCGTAAGCAATAATGCAATGTGGTTTCTTTATCAAAACTTTTTTTGGTTAGCTGTTGACCAACCACCTACATACGGAGAATACAGTAATCAATTTTACTGTCATCAGAAAACCCAAAACCATCCTTAGTTTATAGAGAAATATTAAAATGATCTGTGGAAGTGAATCCCAGTTTTAGAACTGTTTTTCACTCAGCATGTTATGTTTTAGTTTATCACTGGTGAGAGATAAATTTATAATTTTGTATAAAAAAAGCGTGAACGCTGCTGGAAAAAGTTCACAAGTGAAGTTAGGTATTTATCAAGCAATAATTCTTGTTTGCAACTAAATGATGGCAGTCGCTCATTTTTTTTTTTTGTACTTGTGTACTTTCCAAACTTTTTTTCTGTTTTATGACATATTGGTTTTTTAAGTAAAAACTCTGAAAAAAAAAACACGACACTGTTACGATATGAAGTTGCACAAATGCAAAATGTTTTATGGTACTTACAGAGGCAAATTACATTTGTTGTTGTTGTTGTTGTTGTTGTCAGAATATTATACGTGGAATTTGCTTAAGATTAAACGACCTTGTGGCACTTCAGATTCACGAGCTTTTTTAAGTTTCAAAAGCAAGGGGAATCGTTTGAACTTAAGACTTGGTTGCTATAAATCTCACAAAAATTATACGTTTTTAGATCATGAAGGTTGATTAACAAAGTAAAGAAACCTGACTGAATGTATGTTCTTATCTATTTCATAATGTATTACATAAAAGAAATAAATACTTTGAAAATAAAACCAGAGTTTTTGCAAATAGATATTTGTGTACCATTTTTTATTGTGATAAGATTTTTGCAGATATTAATAACTTATAGTAACTTTTACCAATGTCTCCATTAGACTGTTTTTCTTCTTTTTTTTCTTCTTTTTTTTATCTAAGTCTAATTTTAATGCAATAGTCGATAAACCTTTTCTATCTCATCTTTTTCAGACATTATTAACTCAGGTTTTAGAGTGATGGTGTGGATAAAGGTATAATTTATGGTGATTGCATAATACGGCGCCGTTTCTAATGACATCTTGCAAAGGTAATTTTTAATAATATACAGTGAAGGAATTATCAAAATTAGCAAGTAGACTGGCGAGTAATAAAGGGAAATTTTTAAGAAATATGTTATCACATGCGATAATTACGAAAGTAGGGGTAGAAAATATCAACTAAGGGGTCGTTTTAGTTCAATGTTAAAGATTGTAATGTTATGTTATCTATCTTCTTGATCTACCCTACCCCTTCGTTTGTCTTTGTGCTGAATTTCACTATTTCGATAGGTTTTCCTCTTTCATCATGTTGGAAATACTATATTGTGCAGACACTGATTAATATTGCACTACCAAGGGCGCTTCTTCACTATTTCTTGACATTTAAGTCCCGTAAAAAACAGCAGTACAACTTGGCTCCTTTATGCAAATGCATTGTCATTAATAAGGCAGATGCCCCGTCAACCACTTCTTGGGCGACATTAACATATTTTGACTGGTTTTAGAATTTTGTCCCTGAAACTTTTAATAGATAAGCCGGGACAACTGGGTATTTTCTTAAAGAGCCTTTGCAATTGAAGCAAATTGTTTTAAAAAAATGCTCATTTTCTCTTCGGTCAAAGATTGGGTACCCACCTTGCACAAATTAAGGATAATTTCAAGTGTTTTATGAGCAGTTTAGAAACACATTGCAATGGAATCTCTAATGCAACTGTATTGAAAACTGTTAATCTCAAGTCTTCTGCTTAAATGGCTGCTACAGCAGCAACGTTATGGGAGAATGCTGACGTTTTAGGTCGCCCTAGGAGGAAGATATTTGATATTTTAGATTCTCCCTTATTTAAAAAATCCGTTTCCAACCTATAAACAGTGACTTTTAACGAGAAAGAATCACCGTAACGGTTTAAAATTAGTGCAGAATCTGCATGGCTATTTTACTTAGAGATAAGCGCATCTTTATGTAGGTTCTTATTTCCTTCCTACCTGGAACTTCCATGCCTATGATGAAGTGTGGTATACTGAAACGTTTGCAACACAGCTGTAACAATATAAAAGTTGTTGAAACTTTATTGAAATGAAACTACCAATACGTCCTTGAAAAACTGATGCTAATGCCTGTTAAGATTTTTATGAAAATGTCTTCATCTCAGAACTTTTGTAATGCCCCTCGAAATAAAAACATTTAGATCTAAGAAATGTTACCATATCAAAATTTCTTTTTGAAGTCTTCAAATTGTTTCTTTACTTCTTTTTTATAAAATATTGAAATGTGATCAGAATGGATATCAGAATAAATATCTCTATAGATTAAATCAGTTTGTAAGATGGAAGATGGTTAGAGATATTGATATACGAATCTTCATTCTTGTGATATTTGAGGTAACTGTTTCTTTTAAATTTTCAAAGAACTTTTATAATGTGTCTTTATGCAAAGCAATATCTCTTTGAAAACTCTATAACCTAAACTGATTGCATCTGACGTCCTGCATCTTGTGTAAGATAGTATACTAAATACATGCGTAAGATCATAGATTTGTCATATCCAAAATTTTAACAACAATTTCAGTTGTTTCCTGAACAAGAACTAAACTTTTCTATAACTGCTTCAGTAAATCATGTAGGTGCAATCTGTAAATTGGTTCAAAGGCAGTGTTATACGGTTCCTAATAACATATGAACGTATTTTGTGTATTTAAAATGAACCGAAATCCAACCAAAATATATTCCCCCCTCCCCACCCAATTCTTTGTTGTATATAAATTTATTTACAATGCATATGTTCTTAACCACCGATTCTTCCTGTCCTTTAAATGTCGGCGTCTGTCATTCTAAATGCTGTGTCTTCTCTTTTTATCATGGCTAAGTATCTTAATCTGGGGGCATGTCAGCAATCCATTTTGTACGTCTTTAAATAGCAAGGCTCTTATGCTGTAGAATGTCGCCGTTATCAGAAGCCAGTTTGTCAATATATTGTCTAGACAACTTAAACGGTGTATTCCTTCGTCGTCTATATCAGTAGTTAAGTCTACTTAATAATACATGTTCTTTTCATTATTTACCAGACTATCGCTTATGTAATATGGAAGGTGTAAGTGGCAAAGACAGATATACCGTAAAGTGAAAAGGAAATTATTACAAACATTAAAGTATTACATACCAGGATGACTGCATAATGAAAACATAAATTCACTGGAGGTCGTAATTCTCTCCAGCGGAGTTCAAGCGTATGCTATTCATAATTAAGAATGTATCTTTTATGGCAACACTGAAACTGTAAGTCAATAAAATACATGCTGAGTTGCAAGTAGCGCTTAGCAGAAATGAAATCATTCAATGTATCTCAATTAAGTTAGTGATTGTGTTGTTTTTTTTATATGAATGAGCGATGAATTTTGTTTGTCGCCACAATTAAGTATCTGTATTATCAGATGGTGAAAGCAAGGGTCAACAGCTAAAAATTTATATATTATGGCGAAATAAAAATTTGTATACATTTTTTAAAGGAAAAGAATCTGTTCTATTAAAGTTTTCAGGAATAATACAATTTTTTCCTGAACATGATCCATTTCCAAGAACGTTTTAAATAGTTTGCTCTTAGTACAAGGAAAATTCCTTTAACAATGCATATAATCTGCTTATTCTGTTTTCAAAAAGAAGCCAAAGATTTTGATAAAACATAATGACTGGATTCAAAATTTGGTTTTTAGTACGTTTTCAATGTTCTCTTTTGATCTTAGCCAAACAATTTGACAAAAATCAAATTGACTGTTAATAAAATATGTTCTTAGTAATGTTAAAGTTTTCCTTTCACTTAATGACCTACTTTTTACCCAAAAAAACCCATATTCAAATTTAATGTAGAAGTCACATTAACAAATATTACCAAAAGTCATGATGACTGAATTCAAATGTTGGCCTGTAGAGCGTAAACAAGAATTCCCTTTGATACAAATCTGTGACCTATTTTTAACCCAGACAGACACATGATTGACATCAAGCGATCAGAATAACTCATCGTAAACACTTCTTGCTTAGATGCTCATATATGTTATTTCTGCACGTTCAGTAATTAAACTGCATGCTGTTTACATCAATCATACTAAGGTCAGACACCCACAATTCTCAATGTAATTAGAATAAAAGGCAAAACCTATGTTAAAAAAGCAAGAACCCTCAGAGACTTATTCGACTAAAATGAAATATGCATGTCTTGTGTGTGTTTTATAAAGTTTAGAACACTATAATATTGTTATGTTTTTGAAACCATGTTTTCAAGCATGAGAATTATTCCTCCAACTTGCCACTCTCACTTTGTTTAAATGAATTTGTTACACAGTACAGAACGAAGAAAATTTCGTGGAATCGTCAGTTGCATGTGAGAACTTGGGTCTTTCAGAAGTGTCTGATGTGTGTGCATAAGAGCTTACGAATTAGTGTCTTTAACTTTTGCGGCGATATTAAATAGCTTTGTCATTGTATTAGATGTATTTCCATTTTGGAAACAAACACCTGTATTTTAATGAAGATTTAACGTTATGCCTGTTGGATTAATACATTCACCAAACATCGAGATGGTTCGTTTTCAATCAGAATCATATTCCCTTTGTAGCTTTTTAGTTTGAATAAATTTGTTGTGATTGGTAAGTTTTCCTGGAGCAAGGAAGTTAAAAACTCCACAAGGTAGAAAACATTATATACTTTTAAGAATAAGGAGGGATAAAAAATGTCTAGTGATTCCATTTAAGACCAAGGACAGATGAGTGCAGAGTTACTGAATGTCTTAATCAAACTATATTTGTCCTTGGCTATAGATTTTAAGGATATTAACTGGCGTAGAGAAGCTTTGAGATTTAAATGACTGAATGAGGGATTTAATTATGTCATTTATACGGCGTTTTATGTAATGAATGAGAAACATTCATTGCACGCACACTATTGCTGCGATGAACACGTTAATAGTTAATCTGTAATCCTTCTATAGCTTAAAACATTAACGTGAAGTGTTCAGTTTTTTGTCATATTATGGCTGATATTGCTGAATGCAGTCAAAATCAGTATATAATGAGGACTTTCTATTAAAATAAAGAGTTTTTCTGTTAGTAAATATGAAACACGAGTAGAGAGATAAGAACAAAAAAGGAAACTGTAGTATCAAAACTAATAACAGGGAGAACAGGAAGAAATACCCTAACATTCATTTCATTCATACGACTGTAAAGGCAACACAAAGTGTTAACTTCTTAATAACCTATTTAGGTTTTTTGGTATACACAAAGAGAAATTTAGAAGCCTTTTTTCAAGCCATGTTTTTTATCGCTTGCATGTTTTGAAAAGTATTTTGTTGGTTTTCCAGCGAAGATGCAATGATAGAATATATGTCCAATTTATATATGGTTATTGCCTTTTGACCTTTTCCTGTGATACAAGAGTAAGTGCAGAATATTTCATTAATATTTACTTGATTTATATTTGAGCGTACTGCATTCTTTATCATCAACATCCGAGCATGCTTCACTTATTTTCTTAATAATAGTATCGCTTTGCATTACCAGACATTATTTTGTAGAAGATTTGGATTTCTTTTGCTTTCCTTACACACACGATTATTATACTAAACGGTCGCCCACAATCAGTATATGGTACTAACAATCGCCCGCAATCATTATATTATAAAATTGTTGCCTATAATCAATATATTTTATTAAAAGTACGTATATTTAGTAGGTAGATAAATCGAGAATCATCTGAGCTGTAGAATGCAATTTTGATAAAAGACTAGGAATGACATTTGTAAAAGTACGTGATCTTAATTCACTTTTATATCCGATTCAATGAAATTTTCCTTCAGCTTAGATTTAAGGCGCTTTTCTGGTTCTTCCTTAAGGATAAATTTGGAAACATTTAAAGAACTGGTTATTTTGATAACTGAAAATTTCAAGAATAAGACCCTTTCCCTAAAAACGTCTCTGCCTAAATGTAAAGTCATTGAATTTGCTACCATATATAGAAGCTGAAATGATGATTGCATGTAATCGTGCATAGAGTGTTAATTACACTATGGAAAAATGTCAAATTGACTGTAAGAGATCAAAAATACTTTCTACATTTGAACAAGTCTAGTTCTTGTGTTCTTTATCATTACCTTACATTAGCTGTGAGTTTTCAAATGTTGAAGACTAAACGCTTCCTAAATATATTAAACGGTATTGTACCGTCATGTTATTAAGTTTTTACTGTTGTATCGACCATAAGAATGAAACATAATTAAATTCCGTTCTATTTCTATGATTTTTTATCAGTTCTTTTTTCTTAATACTGTATCAAAAGAAAACAAACAACTAAATAAATAAACTTAAGTCAGTATATAAGATTAAAAACACCACTATGGCATTTATACTTTATTTCGAGTAAACTCATGGCTTATTTTCAAGTACATATATTTTTTTTCAAGTACATATATATATTATTGAAAAAGTTTGACATACCCTTTTATCACTACAATAAGTAGTAAGAAAAGCAGTTATAACTACTACAAAGAAGCATTTGGGCTTCTACAAACGGTGGTTAAAAATTGACGTTTTATTGCAACACTGAACTGAGGACCTTGTAATATAAGCCATCATAAGCAGAAATGAGAAAATTGCACATTTCTCGGTACGTTGTATCAGAGTTTTTATAATTGTTCATCATAAAGTCAGAATGCACCACCATCTGAAATCTCATTATGTGAAAGCTAAGTGTTAAAATCTAACAAACGTCAGATTTGCGATATTAGAAATGGTTGAAGCGTATTCTTTCTTAATCTTTTTAGAAATATATATAATACAAAAAAATATTCGGAGACAAAATGCATGGCATTATTTTCACAAAAACGAATCTTACGATTTTAGATAAACTTAAAACAAGTCTATAATTGAAATTTATTGTTTAAGACATTCAGTATATTTTTTGTCTAAACCTTTTTTCATACGGATTAATTTATATGTTAAATGTTCTTTGAATCATAAGATAATAAGAAAACGATTGTTTATATATCGGAGACTTACCTTGGGAGAGAAAAACATCTCTGAAATGCATTTGAAGTAAATTTGTTTTTTCAGATATTAAATTCTTCAGTGCAATTTATTGTTTACCATATACTTGTATACCAAATACCAATTCAAAATAAATTCGAGTGAAAAATATCAAAAACTGACTTCAAGTCTCTCCAAATGAACTGTTTTTGCAAACATGACGGAAACAGTTGCTTACTTGGTAGACTTTTTGCTATAATTCAAGTATTTCCGTCGTTTTGGAATTTGAAAATACTGTAGTAAGATTTCAAGAGCTAACTTTTTAGAGCTATTGGACACATAGATATAAAATTTTAAACAATATTTTTGCAATGGTAAGTCTTCAATGGTATACTTTCGCACACTTACACTCGTCTATAGTACAGAAATACAAGTCCAAAACGAATGAATTTCTCTGTTTTGTTTTCAGACGTCATAGAATTGTTTAGCAACAACAACAACAACAAAAAAACAACGATAAAGAGCTCGAGAGTAAAACAAGATATGTTACCTTACTTATTGTTTTGAAAAAAAGTTAATCGCAGAAGTACTCATGAGATGGTTCAAGAAAGACCAAGAAACAATGAAATTTAATTATATGTGGCTATAGAAATTATAAAGTTGTAATTGGAGCGCTGTTGTTTAAGACCGTAAACAATTTGTTTTAAGATTAAGTAGTTGTTTGCAGATTTTTTTATAATTTTAAATGCTAGATTTGCTGAGGGATTTTTAGGAAGTTTCATAATTCTTTACGTAGTTCTTTTCGAGACAATAGTGTATCATCTAATAAGCATTTTTTGAGTTGTGCACATAAAAGATATTTATTTGATGTTATGTCTTGAAAACAGACAGAGAAATGCCTGTTATGTATGTTTGAGAAGTAAATGACGAGACAGAACCTTGATATAGAATGTTTATTTAGTCACTCAGTAATACTTTGCATTTTCTGAAACGTTAATTTGTAAAACAACGTTTATATTTAGATGATCTTATTTATTCAGTGGTTTATTTCTGCATTCTTAATTTCGGAAAACTAAGATCTAAGAAAGTGTTAACATCATATGGTTTGTAGCTGTATTGTTTATTGATAGAGGTAACTCTGTTTCTTAAAGAGTTTTCTTTGAACAAAATCCAAACACTATGTCTGTAAAACTTTATGAATCAGTCTAAAAGAAATCTCAGCTTTTGAAGCCTAACATGTATCGTACCGATGAAAAATATTTGGTACTGTACCCTTGCTGACAGGTCCTATTTAATATTTTGCTGACTAGTGATACAATATAAAGAATGTCAGTTTAAGAATATTTTACCATATTATCAGGTGTCTACAGGTTAACTGCATTCTTTAAATATGGACTTTGACGGGCAAAGAGAACGACATTGTGGTAAAAAATGTATAAGGCGCTGAAAATTTGTAAATCATATTCCTTTTTTTAAAGGTCTGAATATATAACGACGGACCAAGATTAAACCCCTGCTATGCTTTCCATAAATATTGCCAAAGGTCGTAAAGGTTAAACCAAACTACCATAAAGAACAAGAAAAGTTATGATTGCCTTCATATTAGCAAACGTTATCAACTAGGATAACTACATAATTAATGCATAAATTTGTTAGTGGTTGTAATTCTTTCAAGCAGTGTTCTCGCTTTCACCAGTAGTAATTATGTATAAATCTTTACTGTAATGCAGAAGTGGGAAGTCGATTCATTACATGCTGTGACGCAATACGTTATTGGCAGAAAGGGTAACTATCATTCCCTACTTTAAATGAAATTTCGATTGATTTTTCCGAATCACTTCAGTAATTCTAAACAGGCATGTAATAGGTTTAATCACTCTTGTGAAAGCTTGGGTCAGTATCTGAAGTTTGTTGTTTCTTATTCTTGTATGCGTTTTTCACTTGGAATAAACATTTTGGGTGTTTTATGACTGAACTTAAACACCTCTTGCCTTGCTGTTGCCTCACGCTACAAACGACGCAGAGGTGATTGAGTGACAGAGTAATTGTGAAAGGAAATTAAAAGGAGCCTTATATATGCTATATGAATGATACAGTAAATGGATTCAATAGGTTATTGTAAAGGAAAGGCTTCCTGTAAGTTAATCTTAAGCAAACACAGTTGAGAATCTGAGCCTCTGAACTAAAAACATTGTTGCGTGAGCTTAACAGAAACTTAACATTAAAAGAAATTTCGATATTTGAATGTATATTTATTGTTGTCATTCGTATATACTAAATAAGAGTAGATCTTCCCGTAACTATGTCTTTGGTAAATGATATCCGTAATTGAGGAGGGCTCATTTCTGTGATTGAATCTGTTTAAAACTCATTAACATAAATGATACAGTTGTATCTTTGTCTGTCAATAATGATTTGACAATGTTCTTCGGAGCCTCAAATGCCCATCATACAGGGACCCTGCGGCTTTATTGTACATTTATACAATCATTTTGCAATTATACACAAAGTTGTCCTATAGTCTTTTCGTTATGATTTATTATAATCAGTAGGTCATCATTCATGTTTGCGTTAATCAAATTACATGCACGCATTTAAGTCGCCAATTGTTTCTTAAATTGCGTAATTTATTCCCTAAGAAATGCAGGGTATTTGTAGATGCATTGTTTTTATTAGTCTAACAATGTTGTCCTATAATATGTTGGTTTATGTTGGGAGTAAAGTAGAATATATACATTGGATATAAAGATTTGATTTCAGAGTCTCTCGCGATCTTTTCGACAGCTAGCGGCAAAAATAGAAATCTTGACTTTTATAAGATCCCTTTGGGATTTTTTAGTGTTTAAACGTGCCATTTGTCAACGCAGTCTGAATTTGCAAAATACGTTTTAATCAAATTGTTTCACTGATTCTTCGTAGTTTTGATGGAACATTTACTCAATTGTCCTCGAAAGGTCTTGTCTTCTTCGAATCACTGTTCGATGTTTGTTTCTTTCGGAGGTATACGAGAGACAATGTGCAACGTTTGACATTTCTCTCGGATATTAAAAAGCAAACCACATAAATAGTCTATCTGACATTTTTTTCAGAAAATAAATGGTATAAATGTCGATTTTCACATTCATTATTAGAGAAGTAATGCAATCATTGTTTCGGTTTTTCCAGACATCACTGATTCGAGAATATATGAGAAGCTCTCTCATCATGCATTCACCTTTATCTAGATTGAGTTGAGAAAAAAATAAGAATAGTTGTGATTTTCTTAGAATCTGCTGCCAGTGAGTCATGTGTTTTGACCATTGAACATTACTTAACTAGCAAACGGGTATGTGCTAGTTGTAAGGGGAAACATGTTTTTCAGAGGTCACTTTGCTTGGAGCTTTTGATAGAAAATTCAAACTAGTTGACCCATGTATCAGTTTAAATATGTAAATTAGCTTCATTAAGTTCGTTGTTTCAAATAAAAGTTCTGTCGACTGCCAGCTTCAAAATCAATGTTGTTTTAATTTCCAGTTTTCAGTGTCTTTGAAATGCTTTCATGTACTTTTTTCCAGTAACATTTGTTTCATGTAAGAAGAAGTGGACAAACGAAACGATTAGTCTATAAGCTAGACACCAGCCATTTCTATGTAAATTTCTGAAAGACAATACAACTATTACAACACACTATACATACCTAATAAGGCCAATTTGTATGCTTTCCTTAGGTGACCTGATAATGTAATAGCTATATTAACCGACTCTAAATTGGCTTTGAATGGCATACTAAAAATAACAACACACAAAAATAACAAACGAAACAGATCTTCCTTACAGTGATGTTTTACAAGTAACAGATATCATACTGCAAGTAAGAAATGATTAAGTGCAAGAAAGGCAACAGAATAACTGAAAACCTGCATGTAGTTTACATCTGACAAACGAAGACCAGATATTTATTGCGTTTGTGCTAAAGGTAATTACAATAATGGACAAAACCTAAACTGTAGAATTTTTATGCACGCGATAGTTTTAGAACTACATTTGCCATTCTTTCACGAAAGAGGTCATTTACTTTCAAGAAATTCTGTAAAAAATTAAAGTTATTTTAACATAAAAAAATATAGGTTTCCTTAAATTAAGTTGTCGTTTGTTGCTTATTGGATGTTTTATATAGATGAGTATAAGTAAATGTTTTCATTTAGCGGAACGAGTTATTTAAAGATATAAAGACATGAACCGGCGTTGTAGTTTGACCTTTAAATATAATGCTTACTTTGACTCTGATTTTGAACAAGTCCGTCTGTCATCTTGTATCTTAATAGACAATGACGTTTATAAAACGTCAGCAAGTCGATATCACGTGTCGGTAGCATATCAATCCTCATTGACTTTTACATACTCTTAAAGTCAGGTATTAGTTTTGCAAAACAGTAAACCTGAAGCTGTCTTTTCTCTTTCAAAAGAATTTAGCCCTAGTGTTTATACTTGTCTGCAAGGCAATATAAATTTGAAAAGGACAACGCTATTTTAAGATAATGACATTCAATAAACACAAAGTCTGAGGGTCCAAAAGACTAGAGCAGACGATTTTGTCGTGATAAAAACATCCACTCCTCATTGTGTGATCATTAACATGTATAACAGGAATTTGTCTTGCGATTCAAAATAAAGTACGAGCGACAGCTAATGTTTCGTGATGGAATACATTTCTGAAGTTTATGCCAAAATTACTATTATATTTGTCTTCTGCCGTGGATTAGTGTAATTTTAGCATTCTCAGCAGATTTTACGACAAATTTCAGTTAAACATGCATTTTTCATTGAGTCATTAATTTGAATGTTTTGTGAACTTGAGCTGTAATGCGCAATTATTAATACTCCATCAATCTTCATTTTGTCATTTAGCTTTTAATATGTGATGTTGCATTAACTAGTTTAGATTCACAGTTTCACAGTAGTTGATGACAGTTTTTTTTCTTGTACGCGTCAAAGGAGTTTACGGCATTGCTCAGAAGACAGCCGATTCTATTACATTCCGAATTAATTTTGTTAAATGCACTAGGCTTAGAATTAACTCTTTTTGTTAGAACAGAACTTGAGACATGAATTGTTAATTTTGAAATGTACAAAACTTGTTCATAACAAACCAAACATATACTTAACTATACAACGTTTCAAATTTAAGGAAAGGCTACATAGTAAATGTTTAAATGTAATTTTGAGCATATTTGTGTTGGAGCACCAGCTTTGTTTGATAAAGCCGATAGAAAACGGGGATAGGCATTTTTCCAGAGATAACAGTTGTTGTTGTAGTGGCTGTGTATGTCTTGAATATAATTGGGGTAGTGTTCTGATGCTGCCAATATGTTTACTTAAATATGTTTGTGTCACAGTAAGAAGGTTACTTCGTTTCGCAAAGGTCGAGTTATATCCACACTGGTGTTGCTGCCATTTACTAGTAGTTCTTAATTATTTTACTCAGTCCACTGCACATATATATATTATATTGAGACGTTGACTTCAATTTCATTATTAAATTGTTATATTTAAGACTGTATAAAAACTAAATGTGATTTTTAAAGTAAGACAACCACATAAATTCAAAAAAGTAAACGTAATTATTTCTACATAACAAAATTCATTAGCAAGGCTATTGCAAGGAGAGATGCCTTGCATTTCGTGAGGGAATCTATCAACTTATTGGCTATCAGCATGATAACATCTCTGTATGTCTATCATAGTTTCTTAATGTCATTTTTTCGTGCTTTCCTTGGGTTTTAGGCATACTGCATAAAAACCATACTGCTTTATTGTACCTTTATGTAGTCTCCGTGATAGTTCTATGACTATTTTATGTCATTTGATTACAATCAATTAGTCATCATCCGTTATCACAGGAACCAAATTACATGCACGCATGGCGAAACCAAATGGGCTCTTAAAGCCGTGGTATAAAATATCTTCACTTGTACGGTTTAGTTTGTTTTATATTTTTCAATACCATGATCACGAAACATGATTTGCATCAGTTTTATTCTGAAGTGTTTCCTTTGAACAAACTTTAAAACCCTATCTTTTTGATCTCATTAGAAAATCTTTCAAGTTTGTATGGTTAGAGAACTTTGTTTTTTTAGACAAAACAATCACATACATCTTATTGTTTCTGTTTCTTTAGTAAGATCAAAAGGAAATGTAATTCCTCTGACAATTATCCATTACCACATCATATATTTTGTCTCTGTCAGGTTACTGGAATTAGTTTTGTCTGTAAAATTAATTGAATCCATAAAATATCTCAAAAAGGTAGTTGCATTCTGTGCACTTCTGTTTATTGGCATCAAATTTATGCGTGGTTCAAAGTTGGAAAAGAATTAAAAAAAAACCAACTCACTTGATAGATACTAATGAGCCGCCACTGCAAAATGTGTTTGACGGGAATAGCAATAGATATCAGATGATATGTTTAAAATCAGGCGTCGCTTAAGAATAGTAACTGGTAGGCATTGTGTCATTAAAGGTATATCTAAAGGCAAAGACGATTGAAATATAAAAAATGGATACTTGGTTATAAATTTCTGGCTTTTCTTACAAATGCCTGCTCAAGAGTACACACTTTAGGATACCTGCACACAAGGGTTGATTATTTCTAGTGATCAGTTCACTTTATATCTAGAACCGAGCCGAAACGTTATCATATAAACCTATATGTAAAAACGAAATGAGAAGTTTATGCCTTGAGTTTCACTAATATTTATGTAACAATCTGTTGCAGTCTTTTAAAAGGGGATCTATTCAGATTACTTTTATTGACTGCCTGACAGTTTGGGCAAAATTTAGACATTAAGTCTGACGTATTTTTTGAAACTGAATCAAGCTATAGAAAATACATATATGCTTACAAAATGCTTAAAAAGAGGTAACTAGGAACCATGATAAATATAATTCACAATTCAGACATCATATAATGCAAGTTAAAAGAATTGTAAGCGGAGAACAGATATGTGCTGCTCTGAAAGTAATTTCAGTAAAGAGCAAATCATGATCCATCCGATTATTAGAAACAAGAGGGTTTTTTTCTGCTGTGGGATTTTGCGATGACTGTAATAAAAGAGACATAAATAGTACGTGTTTTGTGAAAGATTCAAAAACAATGTAAAAGTTTGCTTTGCAAGCAGTTCATGACTACAAAACTGAGATTCATTTCTCAGAAAGATCTCCACTTGAAGTAAAGTTGATTTTTTTTATTTGATATAAAAGCTGAAATGTTGATTGGATTGACAGTTGAATTAAGTCTGAAGATAAGGTCTAGATTTGAAGTTGAACTGGCTTACATGGTTTTCTTTCCTTTTTAAAGAAATTAGCATGTAATCGGTACCTCTGTCAAACGTTGTCTTAAATTCAAAGATATTTTTTATTTATTTATTTATTTATTTATTTATTTATTTATTATTAATATTATTATTATTATTATTAAAAGCTTGTGACATCCGAGTTATAAGTATTATTTTAAATTTTCTGTTAGTACCATACTCGGACATTAATGATGCTCTGGTTCTATTGAACTGACCAATGGTATGATTTAAATAGATAAATAAGAACATCTCTCACGCCTTTTCCTTAACAGCCTCATGCATTGTGCCTTTTAAATAAAATGAGACAAAATTCGAGTCTTAAAAAGCATTACCAGGTCGTAATGATTAAGACCAACTGCTATAAACAGGAATAGAGAAGATTGCCTTGCAGATAACAAATACTGCCAACTAGGATAACCGCTTGATGACAACATAAATTATCTGGCAGAATCAAGTCTTTCAAGAAGCGTGAACGCCCTCGCAAGCAGTTATTATAAATAAATCTTTCATACTGATACAGAAATGTTAGTGCCGTTTATTTCGTGCTGTTCTGAACAACGGATGTGACCAGGGAATTATCACTTCGCGTTTACATACATACAAAATGTAATAGGTTTGTCTATTCAGTATTTCTACAGAGTTTTACAACGACCAATGTAAACAAGTTGAAACAAAAAGATAAAAACCATCATGTGTATATATTATCAGATTAATATCGTTTTCCATTGAATTATATAGATTATTTTCCGATTACTTCTGATTCAAATTGTTACCTTTATCCTTATTCTAGCTCAAATATAAATGAAAAAGAAAACTATATTTGTGTTTGTTATTGTGAATAGGAATCATTTGTTTACGACGTATGAAGGAAGAACCAGAATTATAAAGCGAGGGTTACCATTTATTTTCGCATTAAGCAAACAAAAGGCACGCATAATTTGCCAGTGGGTTTCCAGATAGCATCAAACCAGGTGGATATCCTGTTCTTAGAAATTTTTGCGCAACTGAGATAGAAAATTAATAATTTAGTCATAGAAATTTAAACAACATTTCTTGATGTTTCAGTCAATTATTTCATTGCGTTTACTGCGTACCTTCTAACAATTTTAAACTTATTTATTTTACATCGATTCAGAAGCAAGTTCTTACAACTTGTATTAATCCCTTTCGATGACTGCCTCCTGGTTTCAAACCAGTACTCGCGCCGAAAGTGAGGAATGTGGAATGTCACTGGAGACTCTCACCCTTGGTGGGATTCGAACCAGCAATTTCCGGATCGGTAGTTCTGAATACAGTCAAGTAGAAATGTTGTTCACGCTGCTGACCAAATCTGGAGATAATATTTACTGATGCAGTGAACACTGACTCTTCTAACAGTTTAGTTGATTAATTCTACATCAAGAGCTCTTTTGCTCTTACGGTACTACATAACAATCAGTATTTGGTTTCATGCCAAAAGCTTTCTAAATAGCAGTCAATATATATTTTTTATTCGAGCCAAACGTTTTCTAAATAGTAGTCAAGAGATAAATTACTTTTTAAAAGATGACTTGAGGTTTCTCTAATGATCCCAATAAGGCTTTTCTGTTGTACGTCTGGAATCTTAACAATAAACAGTAAGTGCATATTAGTGTATTCAACTGAAATTAGCCTTTAAATCCAATGCAGTCACATTCACATCTTGCATTTAGTTAAAAAAAAAAGAGATTGCGTAATACTCAGTTAATTTAATTGATGACATTTTGCATCTTAAGGCGTCAGCCTATTGTCCGCACGATTTAACAAATGCTGACGATTGGAAAGAAAAACAAATTTCACAGAAATGTTTGAAAAATTTATATGACTGCAGTGTGTATATATATAAAGGACTTCACAATGCAAACTGACTCAGTTTCAACAAACTCTGTTTTGAGTGGAAAAGATTAGATACTGCAAGTTAGCATGATTTAGGATCAAGTATATGAACTACGCTCCCAATACCTCTGGCAAGCTAAAACCAGATATCCATTGGGCTAAATTTAATTATATTAATAGGAACTGTCTGTAACATCAGCAATTCGAAGCATACAATCTACTGGGACATCTTTTTTGTCAATGACATTTATGCTAGCGTATGAGTAGTTTTCGCTTCAAGAAATTTGGAGTAGCATTTCAAGCTTTTGTTTGCAGTAAATCGTCGCTTCCGTTTTTGTTTCTTATTCTGTATACATTTGCCTTCGAATACAGAAACTATAATTTTTCAAGTAAGCTTAATACAGACATTCTTTTATATAATTCAACGTTTTTAACTAAGTTTCCCCTGATAATATTGCTCTGAAAAGTATGTCGTAAATAATATTGTACATGTATTTGTCTTTTTATTCCCCGCCGAACAGGCGCCGGGGGATATGGTAATAGTCTCGGTCCGTCTGTCCTTCCGTTCCACTTTTTTGTCCGGAGCATAACTGGACAAATATTTGAGGTATCATCTTGAAATTTCATACGTCGATAGATCTCATTAAGGATGATTGCAGTGCCCAAGCATAAATAACTCTATTCTCCATAATTTTTGACTTATTGTTTTTTGTTATTCTTCTGTTTGAGATATCAACTTGAAGCTTTATAGGTTGATATATCTTATTTAGGAGGAGTGCAGAGCACAAGAATGATAACTCTACCTTTCATAATTTTAGTTATTGCCCTTTGTTATTTTTCATGCTGAATTTTTGTTCGGACAATAACTTAAATGTGTTTGAGATATCAACTTGAAACTTCATAGGTTGATAGAGCTCATTGGGGAGAAGTGCTGTGCATAACAATGATAACTAACCAAACACATTCGACGGCGATGGTTATGTCAACATGACTTGTTCATTTCAGATTTCAAATGCCACAACTTTCGAACACCGGTGTCGTAATTAGGTCTTTGAAATAACATTTGCTTTTACCTGAGAATGCAGGCGTTTTGCGCTTAGTTATCAAAGTAAATAGAATTCTCAAATGATAATATTTTAGGCAAGCTTATTGAATTGTAACAAGTCTGTGAAATATGCACACGAATCATTACATTAACTACAGCATACAGATGCAAAACTGTTTCCATTTTGTATATATGAAGAAGTATTATAGGAATTTGTCTCACAACTCAAAATAACTAATGAGAATAAGTAAATTCTTCGGATAAAATACATTTTTCACATTAATACAAACATATTGGCTAAAGAATGGCGGTAATACAGCAAGTTAAACAGACTTTGCAGTTTTTGGATAGTTCACAATACAGTTTTTATCATACCATTATTCAGTTTTATTTTTGCAGCCGTAAATACAACTGTGTAGAAAAACACTTTCTGTGTGATTTGCAATTTGGAAACATTCCGTTATTTATCATTTTATCATTTTATCGTAATGTCATTAGCATGCACTAATTCATACTGAAAATGAAAAGATGCCATTCTGTTTTTAAAGCAAATTGTTGACATTTTATCTGGTCTTCTTTATGCATTGGAAGACGGGTGTGCATTGTAAAACAGTACTAAATGAAAAAAAACTCCATGACAGTAGAGCATGAACTAGTGTTTTTTAGACAATGATGCTATAATCCACGTTTGATAAAGCAAATTATGAACTAGTCTTGCAGAGAATGATGAAGAAGAGGATATCTATAGACCCGTTATGAATGAGGTGTCTGCAAAACAATAAGATATCTGTAGCAATGTTATGGTACCCTTAATGAACTAAAATATTGAAAGAGGCGTTAATAGACATTACCTGAGATATTATGAGATAGGACCTTCCGTTTTCTTTAAAAACATTACACATTTCCCGATGATATGGTTTCAGTAAAAAAGAATATATCAGGCAAATAGTATGCATTTATTTCTTCATATAGAGAGAGTTGTTGTCAATTTTTGTAATACAAACGGTTTTTGAATAGTACAGTTTACTTGGATTTTTTGTCCAAGAGATACTACCTATGGAAACACTTCTTTTAGTGTGTACCATTGAGGTTTCAACCAAAGGTCAGAGCATTTTTATAGATTAAGATCTAATTAATTGTTTATATGTTTTTGTAATTGCTGTTCTAGTGGACAGATTACATTGTTAGACTGCTGACTGTAGTCTTAAAGATGTTTGCCATGTCCATGATTGGATTATTACAGGAATTAAAGCTTACAGAAAGTTTGATGGCATTTAATTAGAAAAATAAAGTGTGTAATATCATATATGATGTCCACTATTCGAGTGATATTTAAAATCCTAATAATTGATGGAACATTATGATAGCACCACTAACATCCTGAAAATTATCTCAGAAGATTTATTCGGTGAGAAAATGTAGAAATGATTTCCACTAAGTTATAAGATCAATATTATCATTTAGAAGAATGCCGATACTGTCGGATATGGATAAAACACAACTATATCGACACACGCAGGCGAGGTAAAAATGCTCAGACTTAAGGTGTACGCTCCACCTAACATAAAACGATGATATAACATAACCTTTCAGTGTCACATTTAAATATTTCGATACAACTGACAGGAACTTGAATGGCTTTGATAGTACATGTACTTATTTGACAATAAATTTGAATTTGATTTTATTTAACGGCATAGTGAAAAAAAAATCTCATTTCAGAATTCAGATTGCCTGAACCTTTACTTTTGTTTTAAAAAAAAAGAAATTGTATTTTACTTCAAAAGGAAGAACTACATCACTAAGAAGGCGTTTCCGTAGAAAATCGTGGCAGTTTTAAGTACAAAACAATTTGTAACTAAAAATAAAGAAAATGTTTAAAATCGTCAGGAGACTTTTCAAGCAATCCTAAAATTGAAAAAAAAATACTTTCAGAAGTTAAAAAATCATGTCTCAAATGAATAATTTTACCCTAAATAATTACAAAATGCTTTGAACTAATTATAAACGTAAAAATTAAAATACAGTACACGAATCAAAAATCTTAATGAATACTGCATGAATTGATAGGCGAAATGTGCTGAAAAGTGCAAGTGATAAATTTACATCAAGGAGACAAAATTATTAATGAAGTCTTTATGAAAACAAGAGAACTATGTGGTTTTGCACTGAGGCAAGTATTTTAACAATCCTATTATTTTAGGGCTTTTTACTGAAGTCTTTTAATTACTCTTATAAATCTTTGTCAATGTTTTTCAGTTTGAACATCTCTGTCGAGGAAGTATTTGCCATAAAAAGGCAGTATCATTTAACTAGCTTTCTTTCTTTTTTGTAAGTCCGCATATGTTTTACACATACATACTTTACAACTGATGAAAAGTGATGCAGCTTTCCGTGAACCATGATCGACATATTGTAAACCTTTGCAGAATACCTAAAATTTTCAACTTTGTTATGAAACTCCTCGACAAAAAAGTACTATAAATGCAATACCAATGCAAATTGCATATACATTGCATTGTGTAACCTATGTTTACACACGGTTCGCTTGAAATTAGAAAAATGAGACATCAAACGTTTTTTAATTCCTAAGGATGCTGGAAAGTGTATGAAAATAATATCAAATCGTTGTAAAAGATTTCTTACTACATACACTTAATAAATAACACTTCATTTTATTATCTGAAATAGACGACATTTGATTAGACGAGGAGGCATTTCCGCTGTGGGAACATATTCATGGTAGAAAATATAAGGCGCTATTTTTAGAAATGTTATTTATAGATAAACATTATTAAGAGAACCTCAATTCTTTTGACTTCGACGTTGACGACCAGAAGAAGTTAAGTGAATTAAAAAGTCATTCAGGTATCTTTTCAAAATGACAGAAAGGCGATAGATATATTGTTACATTTTGTTGGCTCGGTCAGTATTTATATTATCACATCATATTAAATGCCTCATAAATCAATAATTTAAATTATTTTCTAAGAGAATATAGAACGACAACAGCAAAAAGAAAAACAGAAAAACAAACAACAACAAAAATGTAACCTTTGAATTGCAATAAAGTTTCGAATTATTAAACCGATTCTTTGGTAGATGTTGCACAATGACAGATTATCGTTTCTTAACGTAGGCTCAATAACGAGGCGTTACTGGGTGTCATGCTGGCGCACACACTATTGACATTGTCTATACCTCAAAGTGAATTTAAGTACCTTTCTTAGGGGTTAGAAAAGTTTTGTTGACATAATGATTATTGAATGTGTTTCACTCCCTTCAAGCAAACTTGACTTCCATAAAACTGTAAAAGAAGGAAACGAATAATAACATGCAGTGGATAAAAAAACATTATATGCCTGTTTACCACTTAAATAGTCTATCTAACATTTTCTCAGTAATTATAAATCAGGACAGAAAATAAATGGTGTTGACTTGTTATAAATGTCGACTTTCACGTTCATTACTGGAGAAGATTTTTTCGTTACAATTATCCCTAAGGTTTATCTAGAGATCTACTGATTCAAGAATATATGAGAAGTTCTGTCATCATGCATTCGCCTTTATCTAGGTTGAGTTGAGAAAAATTAAGAATATTGGTGATTTTCTAAGAATATGCTGCCAGTGATTCTACTGTGTTTAGACCATTGAACAATACTTAACTAGCAAACGGGAACGCGTTAGTTGTAAGTGGAATTATTTTTCTCAGAGGTCACTTTCATCGGAGTTTTCGATCAGAAAATTCGTAATAGTTGACCACAGTATCAGTGTTCTCGAATTATGTAAATTTGCTTTATCAGTGTAGCAATACCACGCGACCGTGACATCACTAAAGGCACCAAAACTGACACAAAATTGTTATCATTGGCTCTGCTTGAAAATGAAAATAACCTGTAATTATTTCATTTCTTCCTCGCATACAAACAAATTCCAAGGTTCCACGTGGTGCTTGAAAAAATCCTATACGTTTCAAATTTAAAGAAAATCTACATAGACACCTATCTTTTGTACGCACAGTACAATGCCTTCTTTTTTTTTACCGGGCGCCTGGCTGAGATGGGCCTACGGGAATCATTATTTTTTTAGTTGTCAGTTCATCAACCGACCGCTCCTCAGTTCTTACCCAGCCTCCACTTGGATTCGAACCTCCGATCTCCGGCTTCGTAGGCGGATGACCTGACAACACGGCCACGGTTGCGGTACATGGTATTGTAAGGTAACATTGCACAAGTTCTCAATTATAACACCTGTATGATATCTCAGTCACATACAGTGTTATGTATTACATTTACA
The DNA here is from genome assembly GCA_012932295.1 of Cyclina sinensis. Classification (NCBI taxonomy): domain Eukaryota; kingdom Metazoa; phylum Mollusca; class Bivalvia; order Venerida; family Veneridae; genus Cyclina; species Cyclina sinensis. The sequence continues at coordinate 5,543,537 of JAAONU010000017.1, forward strand.
GACATGAGTCTCGTGTGTGAGTTCTAGTGATTTTATAACTACAGATATCTTTTCTTACTATTAATTTCGGATTAAAATTGAAAAATGGAAAATGAATAGAATCAACTGTGATAAAAGAAAGGTAGAAAAGAGATATGACGAATTCAAATAGTTATTTTTATCTCCAGAAACAATAACCATTGAATAAAATGGGAAGGTAAATTTGCTGCTGGTCGTGATTCCGTTAAGCTGCTTTTTAACTCTCACCCTCTAAAGCATCAGTTTAGACGCGGTACGTCCATACTTTATGACATGAAAAGGACAGACTTTCAACACCATAACAAATATTTTAACTAGGATTACAGTTTGAAAGACAAATCATAGTTCTTTCGAGAAGCATTCATACTTTTGCCTTCCATATTGTTGTTTCAGTTTTACAGCATCATGTTAATTCCATACACCTCATGTTAAGTTAAAGCATAACTGACCATAAATGATCTCATATAATATATAGATCAATTCATAGTTGGCTTTAATGACACTTTGAATCGAGGCAAAGCAAGTGCCCTGTCTTATTAAAATGGCGTGGCTAGTTTTTAGATTGCTTCTTTTATAATCTGTTTGTTAAAGACAACACTATTTTTATTACAGATATCCAGGCAGACGTCTGCCACTTATAAGTAGTTTTTAAGTTGTTTTTATATATATATATAATTAAGCCAGTATAAACAAATTTTGCAAACAAAGATTGTAACGTTGCAGCTGTCTGAAAAAAAAGCTAACACATAACTGTAATGGCCATAACTCTTTGCACTGACTTCAATCTTACCATAAAAATGTTATCCTGAAGACTGAATGAAAACTGTGAATTGAAAATACAATAGGACAACCACATAAAGTTAAAAATGTAAACATTATTTGTACATCACAATATTTATCAGCAAAGATATCGCAAAAAGAGATGTCTTGCATTTCGTGAGGGAATCTATCAACTTACTGGCTATCAACATGATAACATCTCTGTATGTCTATCATAGAATCTTGATGCCATTGTTTCGTGCTTTTCTTGGGTTCAGGGCATACTGCATAGAAACCATACTGCTTTATTGTACATTTATGTAGTCTCCAAGATAGCTGTATAGCTATTACATGTCATCTGATTACAATCAATTAGTCATCATCCTTTATCACATGAACCAAATTACATGCACGCATGGCGAAGCCAATGGGCTCCCAGAAACATGGTACAACATATCTTCACTCGAACGGTTTAGCTTCTTTTATGTTTTTTCAGAACCATGATCACGGAACATGATTTGCATCAGTTTTATTCTGAAGTGTTTCCTTTGAACACACTTTAAAACCCTACATTTTTGTATCTCTCTAGAAATAATTTTCAAGTCAATATGGTTGGAAAACTTTTTTTTGTATAAGTAAAACAGTCAAATTCATCTTACTGTTTCTGTTTCTTTAGTAAGATCAAAAGGCAATGCAATTCGTCTGACAATTAACCATTACCACATCACATATTTAGTCTAAGGCAGGTTACTGATGTTACTTTTACTTGTCTGTAAAATTAATTGAATTAATTAAATATGTCAAATATGATAGTCGCGTTATGTGCAACTCTGTTTGATGGCATCAATTTTATGCGTGGTTCAAGGAAAGAAAGGAAGCTCCTTTAGTGTTTGCAATTCACTTGATAGATACTAATCAGCCATCACTGTAGAAATGTGTTTGACGAGAAAATCATTTGATGTCAGATGATATGTATTAATCAGGCGTCTCTTTAGAATAGTATTTGAAGCAACATAAGTGTCATTAAATGTAAACGCAGAGATGAAAAACATATCAAAGTGGAAACTTAGATATCTGGCAGTAAAACCTTCGCTTTTGTAACAAATACCTGTTCAAAGTACAGACGTTCAAAGACCCATACACAGCAGTTGATAAGTGCTGATTTTCAGTTCACTTTGTTCTCAGAACCCAGCCGAAACGTTGTGAAACGAACACAATACATAAAATGAAAGCGAAAGATTTCTGCTTTAGGTTTTACGGATATTTATTAACAGCTTATGTATTAAGATCTGTTGTAGTCTTTTAAAAGGGTATACAGTAAGTTTACTTCTTAATTGTACCTTTTGATGGCTGCGTGTCAGTTTTTAACTAAATATATAATACAGTAAGTCTACGTACTTGACAAAATGTAAAAAATAATAAAAATACACATATAACTAGGAAACGTAATAAATACAAATTACAATTCAAACATCACATGAGGCACGTAAAAAGAATTGTAAGCGGATACAAGACATCTACAGCGCTGAAAGTAATTCAGTTAAGGGTAAATCATGATCCATCCGTTTATTAGAAACAAGAGTTTTTTTTCTTTTGGGATTTTGCGATGACTGTAATAAAAGAGTCATAAATAGTGCGTGTTTTGTGAAAGAGTCAAAACAATTTAAAAGTTATGGCTTTGCAAGCAGTTCATGATTACAAAACTGAGATTCATTTCTTAGAAAGATCTCCACCTGCAGTGAAGTTAAGTGATTTTGTTATTTGATATAGAGGCTGAAATGTTGACAGGATTGACAGTTGAATTTTAGTCTGAAAGAAAGGTCTAAATTGAAGCCGAATGGGTTTACATTTTATTTTAATTTCTATTATTTTTTAAAGGTGACCCAGCTCGGATATTTATGATGCACTGCTTCAAGGGTATGATTTAAATAGATAAATAAGAACATCTCTCACGCCTTTCCTTAACAAACTCATGTATGTGCCTTTTCAGTAAAATGGAGACAAACTTCTTGTGAGTTTGCTTAGGCTTATCTTTAACCTCCATATAAAATCATTTATATTGCATAAGGTCGTAATGATAAAGACGTACTACCATAAACAGGAGTAGAGATGATTGCCTTGCAAATAACAAATATTGCCAACTAGGATAACTGCTTGATGAAAACATTAATTATCTGGCAAAATCAAGTCTTTCAAGAAGCGTGAACGCCCTCGCAAGCAGTTATTATAAATAAATCTTTCATACTGATAGAGAAGTGTTAGTGTTGTTTATTTCGTACTGTGCTGCAAAACTGATTTGACAAAAGAAGAATTAGTTGGCGTTTACACACACACATACAAAATGTAATGGGTTTTTCTATTCAGTATTTCTACTCAGATTTACAACGACCAATGCAAATCGTTGAGAAAAAGGGAAAGCATGGTGTATATGTTATCAGATCAATATTCATTTTCATTGAATTGTATGGATTCTTTTCCGATTGTCTTTGATTTAAATGGCTACATTTATCCATATTTGGGCTCAAATACAAATGAAAAATATATCAGTGTTTGTTAAAGTGAACACAGATCATTTGTTTACGATATGTGAAGGAGAAACCTGAATTACAGAGGAAGGGTTACCATTCATATGCCTTTATATTTGTTTTCAAAAGACTCCACTTTCGAACTCCGGTGTCGTAATTAGGTCTTTGAGATAACATTTGTTTCTATCTAAGAATGCAGACGTTTTGTGCTTAATTATCAAAGCAAATAAAATTGTGTGGCTGTGAAACGACAATGAAAACTACAACATATAGATGTAAACCTATTTTTATTTTGTAGGCATTAATTATTATTACAGGAATTTGTCTCACAATTCAAAATAAATTATGAGAATAAGTAAACTATTCGGATGGAATACATGTCGCACGTAAATGCAAACATTACATTTCATTTTTTCTTTGGTTAATAATGGCGGTAATAAAGCAAGCTTAACAGACTTTGCTGTTTTGATAGTTAACAAAGCAGTTTTTATTGTACCATTATTCAGTTTTATTTTTGCAGCCCTGAAAAACAACTGTTCTGAAAAGCACTTTCTGTGTGATTTGCAATTTGGAAACATTCCGTTACTTATCATTTTATCATTTTATCTTAATGTCATTAGCATGTACTAATTCTTACTGAAAATGAAAAGATGCCGTTCTATTTTTAAAGCAAATTGTTGACATTTTATCTGGTCTTCGTAATAAATTAGAAGACGGATGTGTATTGAGTGCCACTGCTAATTTTACCGAAAAAAACGTAGCTAATTTACATAATACAACATGAGTTTTCAATATTTCCTTTTAATAAATTTTATTTTTCTATCATTCAAACCATGTCCTTATGTGCCTTGCTTAAAGTTTCCTTGTTTGTAACAGAGCGAACGATGACATTGAATATTTGTGTCTCCATCCTACACTCAAAAAAACGCCATGTAATAAAACTGGAACTCGCCCACGAAAGATGTAAAAAGAGTACTAAATGCAAGAAACCAGTTATAATGTACATTCATGACAGTAGAGCATGAAATACTTTTTTTCAGGGAATGATGCTATAATCCACGTTAGAGAAAGCGAATTATGAACTAGTCTTGTAGAGAATGATGAAGAAGAGGAAATGTACAATGCAATATTTATAGACCCGTTATGAATGAGGTGTCTGCAAAACAATAAGATAACTGTAGCAGAGTTATGGTACCCTTAATAAACACAAATATTGGAAGAGGCGTGAATAGACTTTACCTAGGAGTTAGGGCCTTCCATTTTCTTTAAAACAGTACACATTGCCCGATGATAAGGCTTCAGTAAAATAGAATGTATCAGGCAAAAGGTATACATTTATTTCTTTATAGAGAGAGAGAGCTGTGGTCAATTTTTGTAATACTAATGGTTATCGAATAGTACAATTTACTTGGATTTTTTTGTCCAAGATGGTTGGATAAAATGAAGAAATACTTCATATGGAGAAACCTCTTTTACTGGTACCAGTTAAATTTCAACCTAAAGTCAGAGCATTTTAATATTATTATCTAATTAAATTATTATATGTTTTGCAATTGCTGTTCCGGTGGATGGTATTACATTTTAAGTCTGCTGACAGACATCTAAAAGATGTTTGCCATGTCCATGGTTGGATTATTACAGGTATTAAAGCTTACAGAAAGTTTGATGTCAATAAGAAAAATAAAGGGTGAAATATCATTTATGATTTCCAGTCTTCGAGTGATATTTAAAAGCTCAATAATTGTTGTTAATTATGATAGCACCACTAACATCCCGACAATTATCTGGAGAGATTTATTCGGTATTACAACTGACAGGAACCTGAATGGCTTTGATAGTACATGTACTTATTTGAAAATAAATTTGAATTCGATTGTATTTAACGGCATGGTGAAATACTCTCATTTGAGAATTCAGATTGCTTGAATCTTCGATGTTTTTTTTAAAAAAGAAACTAATTTTGACTTAAAAAGAACTACATCACTAAGAAGGCGTTTCCATGAAAATCTTGGTAGTTTTAAGCACAAAAAAAATTTTAACACTGAAAGTAATTTTAATGTTACTCGAACATAGAGGCTGGGGCCGCTAGGGCCCCGGCGGGTCCAGTGGGTCGGAGTGGGGAAGAAGGTCCCCGGAAGCTCCTGCATTATTATATAATTTTTATTTTTGTTCATTACTTGAACGAGTATTCGAGTATGTTGCGCTACGGGCCTGGTCTGGAGACGTTTCAAGTAATTCTACAATTGAAAGAAAGATGTTCTTTCAAAAGTTAAAAAACCATGTTCCAAATGAATAATGTTACTCTAAATAATAACTAAATGCTTTTATGTAATTATAAACGTAAAATATAAAACACAGTAACACGGAATAGAAATCTTAATGAATACTGCATGAATTGAAACGCCAAATGTGCTGAAAAGTGCAAGTGATAAATTTACATCAGAATTATTAATGAAGTCTTTATGAAAACAAGAAAACAATCATGTGATTTTGCACTGACGCAAATTTGAAGTCACTTAAATACTCTTCTAAATCTTTATCACTGATTTTAGTTTTCAGAACATCTCTGTCAAACAAGTGTTTGCCATAAAAAGGCAATATCATTTTACTTTCTTTTTTAAGTCCGCATATGTTTTACACATACATACTTTACAGTTGGCGAGAAGTGATGCAGCTTTCCCTGAACCATGACCGACATATTGAAAACGTTTAGAAACTTTGTTATGTAAACCCTCGACAAAGTAAGTACTATTAATGCAATATTTATATTTCATCACCAATTAAAATTGCATATATATTGCATTTTGTCACCTATGTTAAATACTCGGTTTGTTTGAAATTAAAAAATGAGACATCAAACGTTCTTAAATTCTTAAGGAATGCTGGAACATGTATGAAAATATATCAAATCGTTGTAAAAGATTTCTTACTACATCCACTTCATGATATAATCTAAAAATAGACGACATTTGACTTGACGAGGAGGCATTCCCGCTGAAAGAACATATTGAATTTCTTGGTTGAGAATATAAAGCGCTATTTTTAGAAATTTTAATTATGAACCTCAATTCTTTTGACATCGACGTTTACGACCAGAAGAAGTAAAGTGAATTAAAAAGTCATTCAAGTATCTTTTCAAAATGACAGAAAGGCGATGGATATATAGTTACATGTTATTGGCTCAGTCAGTATTTATATTATCACATCATATCAAATGCTTCATAAGTCAATAATGTAAACTATTTTCTAAGAGAAGATGAAACGACAACAAAAACAAACACAGAAAAACAAACAATTTACAGTAAAAATGTAATCGTTGAGTTGCAAAAAATTTCGGGTTATGAAACAGACTCTTTTTTGGACGTGTTTCACATTGACATATTATCGTTTATAAACGTAGGCTCAGCAGCGAGGCGTTACTGGGTGTCATGCTGGCACACTCATTATTTACATTGTCTATACCTAACAGTGAATTTAAACACCTTTTTTGAGGTTTTAAAAGTTTTATTGACAGAGTGATTATTAAGCGTGTTTCATTCCCTGCAAGCAAACTCCACCTCCATTAAACTGTAAAAGAAGGAAACGAATTACAATATGCAGTGATTAAAAATGTATGCGTGCTATCACTATTACAAATGTAATGCTTTAACAGAGAGATGGCGTAAGGTTAAACTATATCTGTTCTATTCTGTTCTAAATTCAGACTTACTGACTTACTTTTACATATTTGTGTCTGACAGCCAAAGGGATGAATACTGAAACACTAAAAGTACATTTTTCTTAACTCTAAAGTAAATGTTCAATATCGCTTTATCAGTCCACTCATAACAACAGACCTAGAAAAAAACATCAGCATGTTTAAGATATATGTTAACCTGCGATAAAAGCGAATACTGGGTAAGTCTTTTTGCTTTAACAAAGCTGTGGATATTCAAACAATAGCGAGTATCTGGAACATAATTGTCTTAAAGATCAAAACAAAACTTACCAACCACCGCCATATATATATATGTGTGTGCGTGTGTGTGTGTGTGTGTGTGTTGCGTACGTGCGTGCGTGCGTACGTGTGTTTGTGTGTGTGTGTTTTCTATAGTGTCTGAAACAGATTGATGTTTGCTCCACTGATAAATATACATGTATTCAGATAACACAACAACGGAAAATGAGTGTTCCAGTTAAAGAAAAGATACAGCATAACTGCAGTCAAAAATCAGGACTTGAAGTGCAACAATAGTGTAATGACACAGACTTTGGTTTGAAAATAGTTTATCTTGTCGGATGTTTTCAAAGATGTATGATAAACTTCATTCGAAAGAATCTGCTTCGCCTTTAAACAATGTTAGTTATATTTTTAAGATAACCCGTAAATGTTTAAACATATTTCGAAAAAATTTATTAAAAACAGCCTGTATTAATTTTATATGTACGTCGAAGTTGCTTTCTAGCTAAAACATTCATGAATTTATAAGCTGTGACACGAAAATTTCGCGAAGTTGACAATCGGTTCAAAGGAAAGTACGGGAGATGACTTACTTTTTGTGATTGAACACATTTCATAGCTTGATGGCGACATTAATTTCTGATTTCTGTTTACCAGAAGAGAAGTGGTTTTAAGCATACTTGGCAAACATTATTGCGGTTAATTATCGTTTACCGGCAGTTAAATTGTGCTATTCATAAAATTTTTGTAGTCATAAGCAAAACTGTTCAGAAAAGCACTCTAACTGCGATAAGCAATCTGTTTAATTCCCATCAGTTATTATTCTAATATCATAACACTCACCAGTTATTGCTGAAAACAAAGTGTCTTTCCTTTCACTAAAGGAATTGCTGACTACTTTATTATAAAGTCCATTTATTTTTTTCTTATTTGACAGTAGAGATTTTGTGTGTGTATTTTTCCAAAGAGATGGAATATGAATCAATCTGTTAGGCATACAATTTGTTAGGTATACTTTACAAATATAAATAATGCGGTTTGCTTTGATATTGAATAAGTTGGATGTGTTGTTAGAAAAACAAAAGAATCTTTTAACATATCAATGACTTTGTTTGATTTTAGAGGTTGTGTCATACCAGACATTTTGAGTTAACTTTTCTTTGTTGCTCGAACTTCAGATATGGTTTGAAAGTTTTGATTTCACAAAGCGTATACATTTTACTAAATGTTTGTTATATTGATGCCTTTAGTAAAATAATTTCAGTTTGTTTGGAAACGCTAGATCTTGTGGGCGTCAGTGGTATAATGTTGATGAAAGATCTTTAAATAGCAATAATACACACTCGTTACTCAAAATAAAATTATAAAACAACTGTAGTTTTTAATATTTCTTTTGAAGAGCGGATCAAATTTAACATCTTTTGAATACTCTTTAACTTGTCTGGAGGCCGTTTGCACCACTACATAAACTTTAGCATTTAAACTAAGTGTGCTTTCTTTAATATATTCGGTCTTCATCGCATATTTGGTCAATTGCCAAGTTTCTAAAATATAACCCACCCACGAATGGTATAAAACTGTATGATGTATATGAAAAAAGATTCTAAATCAGATTTTTGTAGAGGAATAAAGCAGATACCAGCTTTGCAGAAAACAAATGACAGAAATGAAATGTACCATACGTCGTTTCTTAAGATCACAACACCGATCACATATTGCTGAATTTTGTAAAAATGTTTTCCGAAAGTATTTGAAATTTTACGACACATGTTTGGCTGTTTGCGCAGTGATGAAAGGAGTTATAGGCCTGTCAATAGCAACCGATCTTAATCAGATTGATGTAAGTATTATGTTAACGGTATCGGATAAATTAATTTGCAATATTTGTATCTTCAATTACCTGATTCTAGTTGGATTCGAAAAAAATGACTGCGGACAACAATCGGATTTAAATAATACATTCGTTATTGCAGTAAATCGATGCTTCAACTTAAAAAGTCAATGCAGTTGAAATGTTAACCCCCGGTGTAGCTTTTTCATGCTCTACAGTTGAATTATGAGATACAATATTCCTTAAGTTAAGGTCTAAGGTAAATGCATTTATATGAATTTGATTCGCTTCTATTAAAAACGTACAACATCGAACTAAGAAAGTGGAATATTTCCAGTAAATATCCGCAAATGCAGCATGGACTTATTTAGATATATTTAGCACATTCTGGACAATAAAACAAGCTTCTAACATAGCCTTTTCCGTCAATTACAGGACAAATTATTATCATACGATAACCTTAATATATATTATTTGAACTTGAACTTACTGCACTTTGTTCACTAGTATATTTAACCCATGCAGCTAGTGATAATGACTTCAGTCAATATGCAGAGCTGACCGAATCATGTAAAGGTATGACCTTTAGCAGTGCATTGACTAGTGAGTTGTATTGTTCATAGAACTAAAATGTTGCATCTGTTTTATTAAAACCTTGAATAAAATCTTAGAGTATGACTTTATAGCCTGCAGCTTGTAGGAACATTGTCTGTTACATGTGTAGTATTGATTGCTTCCCGTGCAGTTATGTGTATTTCCCGTGCAGTAATGTCTTAACCCCTTCCCGTTAACATTTATATTTGCCTCGATTATTGAAGGCTGGATATGTACCGGTACATTATGGTTCATCTAGAAACATTAATTCCTTGCAATTTATCAGTTGTCAGCTCAACTGAATCCATTTGAATGTTTTCCAACTTTCTTACTTACTTAATACTGACATAAAAATCACTTATTTCATTTTTTTAGGATAATATATACAAAGCTTCTTACTGTTAGAAAGTCTTGAAAATCTTTGAGCTTAAAATGTATGATCACTTTAAGTCTAAACTACTAACTAAATTTCACAATAGCTTTTCATTCCACATCGTTGCAGTAGTAGTGCAGAAAAGTAATTAATTCTTGTTTAAATTCCTTGGTCTTACTACAACATTATTTTTAGGGTTATTATTTCTTTTAATTTCTAAATTTCTATTAAAAGCCTGTAAACATATAACACAGCTGATGCAACATAACATTCCGCTAAAAATATTTTTTCCTGGAAGTGCTTCTGGTGTTATACAAAGCTTTGGTCAATCACTAGGTTAATACATTTGAATTGTAATTATATTGGACCCCCTTTTTAACAGCATTCTAGCACTTGATATGGTAGTCAGATTTCTAATAGGCTAAATGATTCCCATAACATCTCAAATAAACCCATTTTGAGATGCAAAATGATTATTAAGTGTGATTTGTTTATTCAAGAAATACGAGTACAAAATAATAAGGTTAAATAGGAGACTGACAGAAGACAAAAATGAAAAAATATTAATATCCAAGGATGTATGAAGAGAATGTTCATCATTAGCCAGTTTGGCGCCTGAAAGGCAAAACAAAGACAAGGAGTATGATATAACTTTGCAAAGACTGACTGACACTGATCAAACGCAAAACGCATACTACAAAGTAGAAATACGTTCTCTTAATGAAGATAGAAAGAGATAATTGCATTATTTTGTTGTTACACGTATCACATTAACTTAATGAGATAAAATGATAAAAACGCGGTCTTTGTATCAAAAAGTAAAAAAAAAATTGAATCTCCGACGCGTAGCTCAAGGGTAATATTTTCAGGTAGAAAATATTTTCAAGAAAATATTTTTATAAAAAAACTATAGAATCCATTGTTTATTACATGTATATCTATTCAGGCTACAGAAACACCTAATTCAAAATTGCATTAATTAGTGTATATGGTAATGAGTATGAAAATATTTTTCTTATAATTACGGGACTAATGTATACTTAAATTAAGCCGGTTTATCACACTGCCGCATTTTGTATCCATTCATGCACATAAACAGAAACCTACACCGATTTTTAGTTCACCTGAGCGAATGCTCAGGGTGAGCTATTGTGATCGCTGGATGTCTGTCGTCTGTCCTCTGTCTGTTCACATTTGCCTTGTGTATGCGATAGAGGCTGTATTTTTCATTGGATCTTTATGAAAATTGTCAGAATGTTTGTCTTGATGAAATCTAGGTTGGGATTGTATATGGGTCATCTGGGGTCAAAAACTAGGTCACGGGGTCAAATCTTAGAAAAACCTCGTGTATGCGATAGAAGCTGTAATTTTCATTCGACTATCCTAATATTTGGTAAGAATAATTGCCTTGATAAAATCTAGGTTGGGATTGTATATGGGTCATCTGGGGTCAAAAACTAGGTCACGGGGTCCAATCTAAGAAAAACCTTGTGTATGCGATAGAAGCTGTATTTTTCATCCGACTTTCCTAATATTTGGTCAGAATGTTTGTCTTGATGAAATCTAGGTTGGGATTGTATATAGGTCAATTGGGGTCAAAACCTAGGTCACAGGGTCAAATCTTAGAAAAACCTTGTGTATGCGACAGAAGCTGTATTTTTCATCCGATTTTCCTAATATATAGTCAGAATGTTTGCCTCTATGGTATCTAGGTTGGAATTGTATATGGGTCATCTGGGGTCAAAAACTAGGTCACGGGATCAAATCTTAGAAAAACTTTGTGTATGCGATAGAAACTGTATTTTACATTCGATTTTCCTAATATTTTGTCAGGATGTTTGTCTTGATGAGTTCTAGGTTAGGATTGAATATGGGTAATCTGGGTTCAAAAGCTAGGTCATGGGGTTAAATCTTAGATAAACCTTTTGTATGCGATAGAGGCTGTATTTTCCATTGGATCTTTATGAAACTTGGTCAGAATGTTTGTCTTGATGAAATCTAGGTTGAAGCTGATATGAATCATCTAGGGTCAAAAACTAGGTCACGGGGTCAAATCTTAGAAAAAGCTTGTGTATGCGATAGAAGCTGTATTTATCTTCCGATTTGGTCAGAATGTTTGTCTTGATAAAATCTAGGATGGGATTGTATATGGGTCATCCAGGGTCAAAAAAAAGGTCACAGGGCCTATCCTTAGAAGACGTCCTGTTCAGCTACAACAATGAAACATTAGATAATTTTGCATGCAGATTAAATCTTTGACCGTGGATGATCTTAGCCTTGACCTATTAACTTACATCCTGATTTTTTATGTTTCTGTGCAATGATTCTCAGGTGAGCGATATAGGGCCATCTTGGCCCTCTTGTTAAATTCATATCATAAATAAACCAGTAATATCAGCTTCTGTGGGTAAATAGTATTCAAATATTATTCAGTGATATTGATATATGTATCCAGTTAGCACAGAATACTAATAGAAAGAGCTGTTTAAAGTGTATAGCATTTGAAACACAGTTTCTTTGAAGATGAAAGGAATACCTGACACACATCGCGTTTATATTCTCAAAGGTGCAATTTTCTAATAATTGCTAAATAATCAACCAAGTTAATTGAAATAGTTCACAAAATATTTTTTGTTCTGTTTCATTCCATCACGACTTTCGAAATTAAGAATTGTTATAAGTTTGCAGATATCTATACAAAGGGACTTCATAAGTTAATGGTTTACTTTGAAATGTGAATTCTAGAACAAGGGATGCAACGATTTAGTCAATGGCTATACTGTTTAATAATAAACCATGATGCTCTTTTTGCATAGAAATCTCTTTTCTTATCTTGATCCTTGTCATTTAAAGCTCAGTGCATCAACACACATCAGAATGGTTCTGTCTTACATATCTTTAATGAAAACAAAGAAGTTTTTATAGAAACATTTTGTCCTTGTCATTTACCAAACAGTCACAAAGGTAGAGATTCTCTTATATATACTTTTTTCATAAAAATGTCTTGTCTAGCAACTGAAAGTGTAGGTGTATCGGCTCACTGGGCCAAAGATTAAACTCACAGGTGTTTAAACATAAACAAGAGGGCCATGATGGCCCTGGATCGCTCACCTGAGTACTTTGGCTGTAGGTTTGCTGTTAAGCAGTATTTCATTTTTTAATTCAAAATATGTAAGTGCCTACAAACCAAATATGTAAAATATCAGTCAATTAATTAAGACTCTATGACAGAAAGTAGAAATATCTATTATAAGCTATGATGACCTTGACCTTGACCCAGTGACCTCAAACCCTACCCATGGGTAGAGGTCCATGCAAGGAACCTCTATACTGAATATCAAAGATATTGGTCTATAAATGAAGGCTCTATGAGGTACAGTAGATAAATCTACTTTTAGCCTCCGTGACCTTTAACCTAATCCAATAATTTGAAAAAGCTTGATAAAGCTTGCTTCATGCAAAATTTTAAAATTCTAGGTCTTGTGGTTTCAGACAAGAAGATTTTTAAAGATTTTCTTCTATATTGTTATTTAAAACTTGTGACCCCTCGGGCGGGGCCAATAGTGACCCCAGGGACATTTTCCTAACGAACTTGGTAGAGGTCCACTAGACAATGCTACACACCAAATATCTAAGCTCTATAACTTACGGTTTCTGACAAGAAGATTTTTTTAGATTTTCTTATATAACTCTATGTAAAAGTAGTGGCCCCTGGGGCGGGGCCATTTTTGACCCAGAGGCCAGGATTTGAACAAACTTGGTAGAGGTCCACTAGACAATGCTACATACCAAATATCTTAACTGTAAGCCTTCTTGTTTCTGACAAGAAGATTTTTTAGTTTTTCCTATATAACTCTATGTAAAAGAAGTGACCCCCGGGGCGGGGCCATTTTTGACCCAGAGGCCAGGATTTGAACAAACTTGGTAGAGGTGCACTAGACAATGCTACACACCAAATATCTAAGCTCATTAACTTACGGTTTCTGACAAGAAGATTTTTTAAGATTTTACTATGTAACTCTATGTAAAACCACTGGCCCCTGGGGCGGGGTCATTTTTGACCCAGAGGCCAGCATTTGAACAAACATCATAGAGGTCTACTAGACAATGCTACACACCAAATATCTAAGCTCTATAACTTACGGTTTCTGACAAGAAGATTTTTTAAGATTTTCCTATATAACTCCGTGTAAAACTAGTGGCCCCTGGGGCGGGGTCATTTTTGACCCAGAGGCCAGCATTTGAACAAACTTGGTAGAGGTCCACTAGACAATGCTACACACCAAATATCTAAGCTCTATAACTTACGGTTTCTGACAAGAAGATTTTTAAGATTTTCTTATATAACTCTATGTAAAACTAGTGGCCCCTGGGGCGGGGCCATTTTTGACCCAGAGGCCAGGATTTGAACAAACTTGGTAGAGGTCCACTAGACAATGCTACACACCAAATATCTAAGCTCTATAACTTACGGTTTCTGATTAGAAGATTTTTTTAAGATTTTCCTATATAACTCTATGTAAAACAAGTGACCCCCGGGGCGGGGCCATTTTTGACCCAGAGGCCAGGATTTGAACAAACTTGGTAGAGGTCCACTAGATGATGCTTCATACCAAATATCAAAGCTCCAGGCCTTGTGGTTTCGGAGAAGAAGATTTTTAAAGATCCAACTTATAAAATCTATTTTTAGCTCCAGTGAACCAGAAATGCAATGGACCAGAACCATTTGAACAATCTTGGTAGAGCTTCATGCAAGGAACATCCCAGGCAAGTTTCATTAAATTTGCCCCATTGGTTTCAGAGGAGATGTCGTTTGAATGAAAAGTTGACGACGGACGGACGGACGACGGACAAAGACCAATCAGAAAAGCTCACCCTGAGCACTTTGTGCTCAGGTGAGCTAAAAAGGGGTTTCATCACTCAAGAATTACAGTTATCTGAACCCAGGACGCTCAGACTGTAGACATGTTAATTAGATAAACATAATTGATTTTTTTGTCCCACTGGGTTAAAGTTCAAACTCACATGGACCGGTTCATTAAAAACAATGCCTGCACAGTAAACCAAAAGCAACTGAACATAAAACTTCAAAACTTTACTTGATGATTTTGTTTGAGGAGTTTAGGAAACTTTTGTTTGGGGACTGGGTCAAAAGTCAAATTCAAAAGGAACTACTTTTCGGAAATGATTTACTATAAATAACACGAGGGAAAACTAAATTTACACTTTTAAAGTTAACATGATGTTTGGTCATGATATCCTCTTGATTTTGTGCCCACTGATTCGAAAGTCGAGTTCACAAAGGCTTGTGCTTCAGAAACGTTTTTAGATATCTATTGCAAATTCCCTTGTTATATACAGCGAACCTGTATGATAAATGAAGAAAATACTTTTACTGAACATGCAGCTAAGCGAAAACACCCTAATTATAGTTAATGCTGTGTTATATTCAGAACATATGTACCTTAAAGGGTCATTATTATCAATTTTTAAAAAATGATCACGATGCAAAAAAAAAGGTTTTAATTAACCTAATGCGAACTTCTCACATTAAAACATAATGCAAATCATTGTCATATCAAATAAGCGGTGTGGTTCACATGACCAACCATTAAGCTGAAGGTCTTATTTCGTAAAATCTTTTTGGCTTACATCCTAAATAGTCATTTAATATCAAATTTGCACAGTATCTGACGTTAAACTAATTTGAAATTCAAATGGTCTTCAATCATCTTAAACCGTGTAATGATTTAGCTTATTCTGACATCTTTAATCCTTAAGTTTAAATTCTCGAACTAGGGATTTGTATGATCAGACACTGGATGAAATATATGTATCATAGTTTGAAACAAATAATGTTTGAATTTTGAATTCCATCGCAGCTCTTATGTCAATCTTAAAAAGCTAGCAATTTTCAGGAAAGCTGTCAGTTACCAGTTTAGTAGTGTTTGTTTGCATGCAGTCTTGACTGTTTCTGTTATGACTATATCCCCTGTGTCTGCAGATGTTATGGGAAGATGAATAAGTGTTGGAACATTAAATAACGACGACCAGCATTAATGATAATATTATTATCGTTCAATTTTTAACGTTTTAAGCGCTTAAAACTGTTCTTACCTACATATTTACTCATTATTGTGTCAAAACTTTTTTATTTTAACGAAAACGAAAATACGTATGGAATAATTTCCCGATAAAAAAAGTTGAAATTAACTAAGGTTTCTATTTATCAGATTTTGGAGAGGCCAGTTACAAGTGGATTTTATGAAAAGTCCTAGAGGCATTTCCATATCTCTTTAGATATGTTAGGATACTAAATTTGACTTTACTTTCGAATTTGATGATTAGGCGTCTAGGATTTTTTAAATATTTCCCAACTTAATTAACTACAAATTTTGAGGGCACAAGTACAAATGATCACTGAATTAGTTTATGACTATCCGCTGCAGACAAATATCATCTACCAGAGCCTTTGTCATTTTATTGTATTACCTAAAGCTTCGAGAAACTGATTGGAAGGCTTATAGAACAACAAAAAATATGACAATAAAAACGTAAGGAAGATAAGTAACATCATAACAGGATATTCAATGCAGAGAAGTTACCTTTTATAGGAAATCGCTTGTTTCTTAAAAAAGTTATTTGAGAACCTCAGCAGAAAGTATATCGTAATGAAGCATTCTTGGTTATTACGATTTTTTTTCATTGAGCAATACTTTAAACGACTCGCGAAAAACAATGAATGGAGCGGACTGTATATAAACCGTCGAGCGAAGTTCCGATAATGTCTAGAAAAAAATATAATTCAGAAAAAAACTACTTACTTCCCCAAGCTAATTGATAAAGTCCTTTGGTTAATGCAAATAATAACATATATCTATAAACAAAGAAAGCTTGAGATAATAGCTGTGTAATGTTATAATGCGATTAGTAACGCAAGTAGTATTGGGCCAAACATGTTTTCTTACAGTTGAGAGCGTAGCCGATACGAAGCAGACAATCATATATTCATACATCATACTCTACATGAATTGGTTCCTTCTTTACTTTTTTTTACGCATATAACAAACAGCGGCCCCCAAATCAGTGTGATCAATATGCATTGTCTCAGCTCAGCCAGCCCAAAACATTGTTTGTTGGTCACAATAAATTCAGAAAATTGTATATAATTTCTTAAATACATATGACAGCGTTATTTCATGGAAAAAGGTGCGAGATTTTATAGTATTTCAGTTCAGCTGTTTCAAAAACAAGTGTTCCGTTCTTTGTAAACAACATTAATTTTCTTTTAACTTCAGTATGTGGGTTTAAGTTAGGACAAAAAAGTGAAACTTTACTTGTGCATTGTAAAATAAAAATAGTACATATTTTTGTCAAATTTCAGCGTTTGCATCATGATATCATCTTTTAGAATATGCAAAATTTACCTATTATGACATTAACATAACATTAATTTGCACATGCCTAAAAATATTTAAATTGCATGGATGTAATATCATTCATCGTTTATCATGGGTGTTTATGTCTTTACGCCGTCCTGAATGTTACAGCGTTGCTTTTCAGATGATTCTTTTATGACCGTGTCGAATAAAAAACTATGAGCCAATATGCATTGAATGTTCTTAATTACATCAGCACTTACATTTACAACTCTAAGCGTATAATTCATATAAAAATGACTCAGAGATCAAAGGGTGACTTGCAACACACCCGCATAATTTCTCTTGATAATTATTGAAAATATAAGAATGTTAATATGCACATTATCAAATAGATTTTCTGCAGTTCCGATTATGTAACTATATCCAAAATATGGTATCGTTATCATTCGAATGAAATATGTTACGTAATTATTAATCTAGATATCTAGTACACAATAGGGCATAGCAGTTGTAAATTAGCTCTTAAAACGCAGGATAAAAGCCGTGTAACGTCCGGAAAATCTGGACTTTAAGTGCGACAATTACGTTAATGGCTTAACATTATTATAATAAACCACGGAGCGATGACGTTGAGGAATGACTTGTGTCTGAAAGCCTTGTTATTTTTCGAATTATCTTTGTTACGTTAAACATTTCCCATTGTTTGCCTTTCTGTGAAAAGCTGTTGTTGTATTCACTGGCCTGGAATGAATGTTGAAATTACCTTTATGTTTCAAACACGTGTAAGCTGTTACATGATTCATGAAGATATTGTAAAATATCAAATTTTAAGACCATAAAATGATTAAGGTCTCGTCTGATATTTTAGTGATCTAGTGATCGATTCGTCAGTCATGTGCATTATTTAGATAAATTTCCCGGAAGTTATTTCTGATGTTTAAGTGCATTATTCTGAAGTTTTGACAGTTTCAATCAAAATGCATAGAACATACACAAAGGCCAAATTACTTTGTGCATGGAATCAATTCTTGTCTAAATTTTAATTACAAAATGTCAGACATATTTCAGTGAATAAGTACAACCTCTTTCTAGAAAAAAAACCACATATCATGTAGAGATTAACTTTCATCGAATTATATGCAAGATTGCCAAGTTATTCAAATGATTTGCAAAATTTGGAAGAGAAAGGAAGGAAACTGTCTTGTTCAACTTGAAAGTTTGAAACTGTAAGCGTTTTACATTCGAATACTTTCTATTACAATCGTATTATAATTGTAATTTCAATTACTCTACTCTTTGAGAAAAGCGATAGTCGCGATCTTTGTTATATTTCTGTAAACAATGTTTCCAGATCTGTATAGTACTTTATAAAGGCAGCATACCAAGAAGTCATGGCTGTCTGATACAGTTGTTTGTAATTAATTTAAACGTTTTAGTAATATATCAGTTCATTTCAACCATATATAAATTGAAAAGCGCATTTTGTTTTCAATTTATACATGTCAAAAACGAAGAGTCAGATCAATATATATACAGTTCGTTTAATATATGACAAAACTGGTACCATTCAATGATGTTTCTATTACAAACACAGTACTAAGACTGGATCTAAATAAGCTTAAGGTACATTGGTTCCATACTCTGACGATTCTGTTCAATATGTCACAATTGTAAATAAAATTAATGAATTTCGGTTCGACATAAACGTGTTTTTCGAAAAGAACTGATACAATTACACAAAAGGATAAACAAATTGAAAATGACAATATAAGACAATCATGGTTTTACCTACTGTAAGCCTTCATTATCATGTTTTAATATTAGTGATACGAGAAAGTGGCAATGCACAAGTTTGAACTTATTTTTCGTGAAGAGCTTCAATTAAACGTCAAAATTCCATCTAAAATTTGTTTTTATGACAGATTACAGTCATGTCAGCATGTTTGAAATACTCCTTCTGTTTATAGCAGTTATTCATGCCTCATTCATCAGAGAAAGAATGAGCAGTACTGTTAATGAAAACACTCTCGCTGCGATTAGCAATCTGTGTATAAGCTTTCAGTTATTACTGTGCCAAAATATCGCAGTGTTAAATATGAAAACTTATTATGTCTTGTTAACGATAAAAGCAAGTCATCAACTGTTTTGTTTATTTTAAACTCTATGTTACATCTGTTGTCTTTTTTGACCTGTGTTAGGAAGAAATGAAATTAAAATAACGTGCTTATTTAAATGTTTTTAGATTTTACTTAGCTTTTGTTTTGAGGAGCATAAAGTAAGCTATCTGTTTTTAATTTGAGTTCATTTAAGCTCTTAGATACCACATACGCTTAAATCACACACACACGCACACACACACACCCTAATGAAAAAAAGAAGAAACACATCAAATCATTGATTAAATAAGTTAAGCAAATTGTCTTATTATTAATCAACCGAGACATGAATGCACTACACCAGCTTTCACGAGCAGACTTTTTCTTATAATTGCTTAGCTGTAAAATTTCCAACCTGCCCACAAAATAAATAAAGATGCTATAATTTGCAAGGAAAAAGACAGCTTAATTTCGCGTTCTCGAAAGGCCATAAACAATAACAAAATTGGAAGGTGTTAACAAGGTAAAAGAAACATCGTACATTATTGATAAAGCTTCAAAATAAAGAGCAAAAACTGCAGTAAAAGACAAATGGATACTAAATTTAAATCAGGCTTCCAAACTGTTCCCATGGTAAAGGTGTGTTTCAGTGCAGAAGTGGGGACCGTTACTAGTCTACTGCAACCGATTAGAACGGATGGGTTAAGATGTTGAGTCACAATTTTCCTTAAAAATGCCATTACATCTGCATATGATATTTCTGTACTTACGTATCAGTCACTGAGCAAATTACTGCTTAATTGTGTTTAAAATCAGATGATTTTCATGAAAATGTAATTTTAATGTGATTTACGCTAAAATTATTTAAGACATTTAAGGTAAAAAAAAATTAAAAATACAACAGACGATTTCACATGATTTGCAAATCTGGATTTTATTGCAATAATGGCTGTCATCTAAAGACAGAAATGATTGAATATAATGTTCCTGAGTCAATATTAAGAACACAAACGAATTTAAGTCAGTCATTAATGCACCGAAAAGCTTATCCTGAAAAAAATATGCTGATAACAAGTGAACGAATTCTTCGCAATTGGTGAAATTAAATAATATTTGAATCTTTTTGTTTGACAAGTAAATCGATCGTAGAAGTATACAGCAAGTCATGTTGAACAAACCTATGAACACAGGTTTGGCCAACTATCTACCTGTTATCACTTGGACTTGGCGTTAAACTCTGCTAAATCGTACTGAATGATGTGCTAAGTTGAGTGTAATGTTAAACATTAATATTGCAACAAATATAATATTGCAACCTAAACATTTGATAGCATTTAATATACGAGTCAAAGTTATCAGGATGTAAATACAATACCAATGATTATAATGAACTTGTTAGATCCTATTCCATTCATATATGTAAATACTTTGGTCATAAGCCGCATATCTTTTGGCGTAATTTTAATGTCATTTATTGCTGAATGTGCTCCGTATCTGAAGTTAAACGAATTCAAAATTTAAATCGCTTCTAATCTTCTTTCACCGCATAATGCTTTGCCCTGGATTGATTTCCCTAATCCATAACATAAAATATTTAAACTTGGTATTTGAATGCTCGCTAAGTAATAGAGTATGAACTATTTGAAACAAAACCTTATAGATTGTCAAATGTGATGACGGATTGTATGCAGTATAGAGAACACAAGAACAGTTTCGATTCAACAGTACGATAATGTTTCTTTTATGACGCCCCCAGTAATGTCTGCCAGCCACCTTATCACGTGATAATCATTTGTAGATAAATCTGCAATACTTTAACTTGTTAATTCAGTGTTCAAAATGACCATTTTGCATACAGGTGAAGGTAAATGCTGAAAACACAGTGAATATTCAGAAATTGTTTAAATTATCAAAGACATCTTTCATTTCGTAGAGAGATCATATAAATGAAAATGTACCTTTCAGTGATGTTATCAATTAATTTATAACAAAGCATTGAAGAATTATGCCTCAGTTACACGACTCAAAAAGATTGGTAGTTTTAACTAAGGAAACATAATCAATTACAAAAAAGATGATGGATACATATCAGGTCAGGTTAGTGTTTTAAATATTCATGGTCACATCGACAACCTTCATAACTTAAACGAAACCTTAAACAAAACCTTTTTTGTATTGTTTCCTCATCTACAGAAATTTATGTTAACTGCTTAATAATGTCAAAAATAAATAACTTGGAGATAAATCAGCTACTATTTGATTTATAATCGAACTGTGTGCACTTGCTGCTAAATTATCGCTTGTCTGGTAACATCAGCATTTGCAGTTATCAGCGTTGTGAATATAATAAGCAATTTAGAAATGATCCAACTCACATTTACCTGTAATAATAGTGTCAAAACACTAAAAACACAACAGAAATGAATTCACATTCCACCCAGAGACATCTGCGATATTCAACGCTTCGCATCAAAATAATTTTATGTTGTAAAGTGAGCGAGTAAAACTTGAACAGTGACATTTTAGGTTATTCAGGGAGTATAAAGGATTGCCTTAAAAACAATTATTTGCTTAATGCAAAGTGCTTAGGAATGTATCAGCCATTGTCTGCATTTAACTTTTATTTGCGTAACAAAACACTTATTATAGAAAACTCTATCAGTGAATTGATTGCTGCATTAGTGTTTATTATTCTAATGCCATGAAGAGCAAGGAATCACATTTACATCAGCGTAGAGACATGCCAAAATCATTGAAACTGAATATGCACTTTAATAGTTTTTTGTTGGTTTTTTTTTGGGGTGGGGGATCCTCTTTAAAACTTTTATAACTTTTCTCGGTGGTGAAAAGGAAACATCGGCGAGTTGAAAGGAAGTAAGCACAAATATTTAAGAATTAAGTTAATAATGAGAAAAAATGCATAGATAAATTGTACTCAAATAACAGGATTAAATTATCACATGTTACAAGTATTCTACTAACGAGTATCTTAATTCATAACAGACATTGGACACTCGTTGTATTTGTAATGAAATAAGATCTGCTTATGGTCTCGTAGCTAATTAACATTTCACTGTTGTATCATCAAGTTAGTGAAACTACTGGTGTTTCCTGCAGTTGTGTAGTTCTATTTAGCTGTTTGGATAATTGGAATGTTAGAAGCATAGTTGTAACACATATTGTAAATACTGTTATTAAAGTGTATTTTATCTTTGTGATACTGCGCTGTTATACATTGACATTATCAAAATAACCTGTGTTATTGATACAATATTATGAAAGCAAATTAGAATACTTAGTAAATTGTTGTTTTCTGAAATCAGGACTGACTGTTAGATACTGACAATTTAATTACAGCGGCACAGCTCCTTTTACTGTGGAGAACCACGAGCCTAGCTAAGTTGCTACAGCTACATACACGCGTTTCATCTGGAAAAAATACAAAGAAATGAAAAAGTGTTAAATTGCAGTCGAAGACAAAAAGAGAAATTATTTGCCCACTAAACTGAGAAGTGCTTTACATAAAATTTTAAAACCGTTTTTTATAATTATAAAAGTTTATAAAAACGATATTTTGAGCAAATACGACCACTTTTGTTCATTTCTTATTCGGCTTTGACATGTAGACTGGCGTTTAATTAATTATGAAGGTGTTACTTTTAAAGCTAATGAAACAGCCTGAGACTTTTGAAGCAGAATTCTTAATATATTGAACAAATGAAAGTTTTCATGATTGTGGTAGATTAAAAAAGTTATGTGCTTTCATTATCAGCCTCGCCTGTGTTATAAGGGTTTCATATTGCATGCTATTCCCTAACGTTGTGTTAAACAAATATATACTGAAGGAGTCAAGAAACACTGGGTGACATTATTTGCAATATATTGCGAACGCGTTGTTAAAAAAAACAATGAAAATTGGTGAAACAACTCTCTAGGTTACAATGCACGTGGCCCTGTCTCGACTGTCGCATAACGGGGTTGTGTAACGATGTCTCCCAGGGAAAGCATCAAATGAGAAAACTCGTGCACAGCAGTGTTGTGACATTGTGTTACACAGCTCGTCATACCGCTAGGTAGTCTTTATAGAGGCACATCATTTTCCGATATTTTGATTATTTGTTATAGCAATAAACAATGGCACGGCTGACGCAAGTTCAGAAGAGTCAGGCCGTTGCGATGATTATCCAAGTTAAAAGACAATTACAGGTTGCCAGACATTTCGGTGTCCATGTTTGCACTACAGAACGTCTTGTTAGACGTCTACGTGAAACTGGGCGGGTCGCTGACAGACCTAGGTCTGAGCGTCCGCGCGTGACGTCACAACGTCAGGACAGGTTTATTCGCCTCGCGCATTTGCGCAATCGTCACCTTACTGCCACTGAATCTGCCCTTTATACCATAGGTACCCATAACCGTCCTATCCATAGGCGTGAAGTTGGACTGCGGGCACGTCACCCGTACGTAGGTCTGCCTGTTACCGCTGCCCGTTGCCAGCCTCGTTCGGCCGACATACAGCCCCGATCTATCTCCATTTGTGGGACCAACTGGATAGACAGGTTCGACGACGCCAGCTTCCCCCTGTTACTCTGAACCAACTGAGAGCAGCCCTCTTGGAAGAGTGGGACAACATCCAAATGAGGAAGATTAACTCACTCATGAACTCCATGCCTAGACGAATCAGGACTGTGGAGAGAGCGAATGGGGGACATACCCACAATCAGCCAGTTCCCACAATCAGTCCATTTCGATTTCAGGTTACAGAGGTCTCTTTCAATTCCCTTCAGTTACTCCTAATCACTAACCAGATACAAGTAATTGATTTTGCAGTTTGTTCTGTATGAATTGATCTTCATCTTTACTTAAAAATATTGAACATTATACTCGACGTCTTACCTATAATCATCTTCAAAGTTTACCCTGCGTTTATTTATCCTTTGAGTATATTTAAAGTTGTATCAAGTCTTACTACAATTTGAAATTGTACAAGCTAGCATATACTAGAGAACAAACAACAGATGCTAGTATATGACTTAAATGTTTTTAAGTTTGGCAATCGAATCACGAACATTTCATCTTTATATCTTCAACATTTAAAAATATCCCCCCAAAAACATGACAGAGCAGTGATTTACAGTGAAAATGCTATAGTAATCTGACAAGCATATTTAAACGTCCCTGTTCATTGAAGACTTTATGCATTTAACCGAGAAACTAAGTTATCATATCTTATTGTTTATGAATCTGTAATTTTGCCAAGTTATTCGATCAAAGGCTAAGGTCAAGCCATATAAACACGAGACATTAAGTCTAAAATCCAATATGGCCAAGCTTTTTTTAAAATTGCTCAAGTTAAATATTATAGAAGCAATGATAGGAATATCGCTTTATTTGTAATATCTGATTAAAAGTTAAGTTCAGGCCATATAAACTGGAGACGTTAAGTCCTTAATCAACTTAATTACTAAAATGACATTTTTCTTAACTCTAAAGTAAATGTTCAGTATCGCTTTATCAGTCCACTCATAACAACATATAAATGTACATAAAAAAAAACAATCATCAGTATGTTTAAGATACAGTGGAACTTCCGAAAACCGGACCTTCTCAAAACCGGAAACTTCTGAAAACTGAACGATTTTCTCAGTCCCGAAATTTCTCCTTCTGTTTTCTATGTAAATCATACTTCTGAAATCTGGAACTTCAGAATTCTGAATTCCGGACGATTTTTTCGTAAAATTTAGTTTAAATCAATGCAATTTTACTTCCAAATACCGGAAAAATAAAAAAAGTGCAAAAGACACACAGATCTAAGATCGCAATCCCTGCGGCAAAAATTTCACGTCTCTATCTATTGTTTACCAATTAGCGGTGATTGTTTATTTTGACATTCGTTAGAATAACAAGTTGTCAATTTGAAATTAACATGCAGAGATATAGAAACGTGTTTGCACATAATTTAGTATACAAGTATATGTATTTGAAAACATGTGACATTTTTTTCTAATAAAATGTACATGTTTTGAATGTTTTCATTAATTTTAATTATGCATTATGTTTCCCATGTTACAAATGCTGTTACGCTAAAAAATACTGACTGCATTCACTATCATAAAGAACCACTGGTGTTTGGCACCAGTACTTGTCCAGATCATTCATACTTCTGAATTCCGGAAACTTCCAAAATCCGAACTTTTTGTCCGGTCCCATGGGTTTTCGGTTTTCGGAAGTTCCACTGTATATGTAAACCTGCGATAAAGGCGAATACTGGATGAGTTTTTTTGTCTTTAAAATGTATGGATATTCAAACAGCATCGAATATCTGGAACACAACTGTCCTAAAGATCAAAACAAAACTTACCAAACACGGCCATAATCTTTCTTTTATTTCCTGATAATGGAAAACGTCCACGTGCGGTAGTGCACTTTATCAAAAAGTTTCTTTCCTATAATATCTGAAACAGATTGATGTTTGTTCGACTGAACTTGGATAAATACTTTCAGATAACACATCAATGGAACATTGTTGATTTAATTAAAGAAAAGCTACAGGATAACTGCAGTCAAAAATCTGGACTTCAAGTGCAACAATTATGTAATGACATAGACTTTGGTCTGGAAATGGTTTAACTTGCCGGGTGCTTTCAAAGTTGTATGATAACTCCATTCAAAAGAAGCTGCCTCTTGTCTTCAACAATCTTAGTTCTATTTTTAAGATAACCCGTTATTCGAAAAATTGTCTTTTAAACAGTCTGTATTCATTTTTATATACATGTACGTCAAGTGAGTTGCTTTTTAGCTAAAACATTCATGGATTTATTAGCTGTGACACGAAAATTTCGCAAAGTTTACAATCAATTCAAAGAAAATACGGGAGATGACTTATTTTTTGTGATTGAACACATTTCATAGTTGGATGGCGACATTACTTTCCGATTTCTTTTTACCAGAAGAGAAGTGGTTTTAAGCATACTTGGCAGACATTATTGCGGTTAATTATCGTTTACCGGCAGTTAAGTTGTGCTATTCATTAAATTTTTGTAGTCATAAGCAAAACTGCTCAGACAAGCACTCTCACTGCAATGAGCAATCTGTTTAATTTCCATCAGTTATCATTCTAATACCATTACACTCACCAATTATTGCTAAAAACAAAATGCCTTTTCTTTCACTAAAGGGAATTGCTGACTATTTTATCATTGAAAAGTCCATTTATTTTTTTTCAAATTTGACAGTAGAGATTATGTGCGCGTATTCTTTACCACAGAGATCTGATATGATTAAATATTAGGCATAAAATTGTCTTTTTTGTGCATATATTAATGATGTGGTTTGCTTTGATATTGGGTGATGTGATGATAGAAAAAAAATAAAAGAGCCATTTAACACACCGGTGACTTTGTTTGATTTTAGAGGTTGTTTTATACTAGCTAATATCAGTTACTTTTCATAATTTGTTTGGACATCAGATAGGGTTTGAAAGTTTGTAAAGTTAACAAGTCGTATGCATTTCATTTTTTTGCTTTTAAAATTTGATGCGTTCAATGAAACAAATTCGGCTTGATCGTGGCCTTCAGTGGTATAATTTTGAGGGCGGATGAGCATTTTTTTCAGACTATCTGGAATACCACACTTAAAATATGACACTTAAAGAGTTTTCGATAGTTGTTTTGAAGAGCGGATTAAGATTAATTTTAACATCTTTTGAATACTCTTTAACTTATCTGCAAGCCGTTTGCACCATTATATGAACTTTGTGCATTGTAATTAAGTCTGCTTTATCTGTAACATTTTCGGTTTTCATCGCATACAATCATGGTAAATTTCCAAGTTTCAAAATATAACCTACCCACAGATGATATAAAACTGTATGTATACCTAAAAAAGGGTCTCTTAATCAGACATTTCGTAGAAGAGTTCATCAAACACTAGTTTTGCAGAAAATAATGACCGAAATGAAATGTACCATACATTGATTCATAAACTCCCAGGGGCATTTGTGAAACAGCACTGATCACCTATTGCTGAATTTTGCAGAAAATAGTTTTCCTATATTATTTGAATTTTGCTGTTTGACCGAGAGTGTTATAGGCTTGCCATAAGCAGCCGAGCTGAAACAGATGGTTTGTATTTTGCAAACTGTCGTCAGATAAATGTTATTTGAATAATTTGTATTGGCAATGAGCTGATTCGAGTTGGATTCGTAAAAATATGGCTCAGATAGCTACTGCATTACTGTAGTAAATCGTTTAGTAACAGTGTCTATGTTTGAATGACTTTAAAATTGAAATCGCCTTTAATCTTTTAAACCACGTAATGATTTGGTGTAGATACATCCCTGTAATCCGAAAAATATATTATTTAAACTTGAAGTTTGAATGCACGCATAGTAAATGAGAAAGGCATCTTGTATATTAAATTATGAATATTTATGACACATTACTTTATTGCCTGCACTTTGTTTGCTTGTACATTAACCTATACAGCTAGTGTAAATTACTTCAGTCAATGCAGAACTGGCCGACTAGTGTGCAGGTATGAACTTAATCAATCCAATGACTAGTGAGTTATACTTGCTTTTAAACCCATAATGTAGGGTCTGTTTTTATTAAAACCTTGATCAAAATTTTTCAGTGTGATTAAATAGCCTGCAGTTTATAGGAACATTGTCTATTACTGATGTAGCATTGATTGCTTCCCAGGCACTTATGTGTGTTTCCCGTGCAGTAATGTCTTAATCCTGTGCCGTTAACATTTATATTTGCCTCAATAATTGAAAACATCATATGTATTAGTACATTATAGTTCATCAAGAAACATTAATTCCTTGCAATTTATCAGTTTTCAGCTCATCTGAATCCATTGGAACGTTTTCCGGCTTAAATCTTTACTTAATACTAACATAAAATTCATTTATTTCGATTTTTCAGGATACAAAATACAGTTTATGACTATTATAAAATCTTGAAAATCTTTGAGCTTAAAATAATGAAAACTTAAAGTCTTAGTTACTAACTAAATTTCATAAAAGCTTTTTTAGTCCACATAATTGCAACAGTGGTGCAGAAAATCAATGAATTGTTTGTTTTAATTCGTTGGTCTGACTACAATATTATCTTTTAGGTGATAATTTCGTTTAATTTTTCTAAACGTCTTAAGACTTTCTAAAAAAAGGTGTTGCCTGTAAGCAGATAACACAGTTGATGCAACATACATTCCTCTACAAATCGATTTTTTCCTGAAAGTGCTTGTGATGTAGTTCAAAGCGTTTGCCAATCACTAGGTATAACAAGAAATCGGTAGAACCGATGAATGCTCCCCGAATAAATGCCAATTCCAAAAGGGCTATTGTTTAATATGTATATTTTTTTAAAGTATGAAAAATAACAAAGGGCAATAACTCCTAAATTATGCAGAAATAGAGTTACGGTTCTTGCACGCGCTGCACTTCTCAAAGAGATCTTTCTACCAATAAAATTTCATGTTAATATATCTTATACTTTGTGAGATATGTCCGGACAAAAAATAAGTATGAGAAATTTCAAAAAGCAATAACTCAAAAATTAATAAAGCAAAAGTTATGGTTCTTATGCATTGCACTGCTTCTTAATGAGATCTATCTACTTATAAAGTTTCAAGTTGATAACTTTTATACTTTGTGAGATATGCCCCGGACAAAAAATAAGTATGAGAAATTTCAAAGGGCAATAACTCAAAAATTAATAAAGCAAGAGTTATGGTCTTTGTGCACTGCACTCCTCCTTAATGAGATCTAGCTACCTACGAAATTTGGTCTTGATATCTCTCAAAGTTTTTGTATTATGCTCCAGACAAAATTATGACGGACGGACGAACGAACGGACAGACAAAGCGGCAACTACATGCTCGCCCTTCGGGGAGCATAATTAATGGGAACTGAACTTACATTTGACCACTTTTAAACAGTATTCTAGCATTTAACGTGGTAGTCAGCCCTTTAATGGGTTCAATGATTTCCAAAACATCTCAAATAATCTCATTTTGAGACGTAAAATGATTATTATGTGACTTGTCTATTCAAGAAATACGAGTACAAAAGCTTAAGGTTCAATTGGAGACTAACAAAAATATGATAAAAGAAGAAAACAAAGAAAAAATATTAATATGCAGGGATGTTTGAAGAGTATGTCCAAATTAACCCGTGAGGCGCCTGAAAGGCAAAACAAAGACAAGGAGTATGATATAACTTTGCAAAGACTGACTGACACTGATCAAAGGCAAAACGCATACTACAAAGTAGAAATACGTTCTTTAAATGAAGATAGAAAGAGATAATTGCATTATTTTGTGCACGTATCACGTTAACTTAATGAGGTAAAATGAAAAGAATGCGGTGTTTGTATCAAAAAGTAAAAAGTTCATCACCGACAGCTAGCGCAAGGAAAATATTTTCAGGTATTAAACATGACATGATTATATAAAGAAAATACTTCCATATAAAAAAATTTAAAACCAATATTTTGTAACAAATATTAGATTTCTGTTCAGGCTACAGAAACGTTTATTCAATCTTCTTCTAATTTACATGCTTATGAGTAAAAAAAAATATTGTTTCTTATCACGGGAACAGTGTATTCTTGTTTAAGCAAACTCGTCACACTGCCACCTTTTCGATACATCCAATTATTAATTCCTTATTTTAAATAAACCTGCACTTTCTGCTACAGTAATAAATGCAGTTAACACAGAATACTAATAGAAAGACCTGCTTAAAGTGTAAAGCAGTTGGAAGAAAAAAATTTGAAGATGTAAGAAATACCTGATAAATACCGCGTTTATATACTCAAAGGTGCAATATTCTGATAATTACTGAATAATCAACCAAGGTAATTGAAATAGTTCATCAAAAAGTTTTTCTCCTGTTTCATTCCATCACAATTTTCGAAATTGAGAATTGTTATAAGTTAGCAGATATCTATACAAAGGAATTTCATTAGTTTAGGTTAACTTTGAAATGTGAATTCTGGAACCAAGGGATGCAATGATTTAGCCAATGGCTATACTGTTTAAATAATAAATCATGACGCTGTTTTTGCATAGAAATCTCTTTATTATCTTTGATCCTTGTCATTTAAAGCGCAGTACATCAGCACAAACCATCAGAATGGTTCTTTCTTATATATATTTAATAAAAAGAAAGAAGATTTTCAAGGAAACATTCTGTCCTTGACATTTATCTAACAGTCAAAAAGGTAGAGATTCTCTTGTATTTGTATTGCCTTGCAACTGAACTGTGTAAGTGTAGAAGTATCGGCTTACTGGTCAAAAGATTAAAACATACAGGGGTTTGAATATAAAACGGGTATCAGTCAATAACTCAATAACAACAGTTAACTGAAACCAGAATGCTCAAACTTAAGACATGATATTTAGATAAACTGTTTGGATTTTGGTCCCACTGGGTTAAAGGTCAAGTTACTTGAGTCAGTTCTCTGATAACATTGCTTGCTCAGTAAATCAAGAACAGCTGAACAAAAAACTTAAATGGTGTAGGGAGTTGAGACAACTTATGTTTCGGTGCTAGGTCAAAAGTCAAACTCACAAGGAACTGCTTTTCAAAAATGATTTACTGTCAATAACTCCAAGAAAAACTGAATCCAGGACTGTTAAGGTATTAGATTCCTGTTACCCTAAATCTGTTCTGAAGAGGATTAAAATATTTTCACTGAAGGGCATGGGTTCAAACCACATTCAAGCAAAAACAAATTCTCAAGTTTTTGGCAGTTTTACATTGTTGTGGTTTTACAACACTAACTTTTATAGAATCTTAATTCACTTTCTTTCATTTTAAATATATTTCAATTGTAACAAATCTTTTCAACGTGGTAAATCGATGAACATTGGGCATCTGTGATTTCAGATATTAAATTCTCCTTAACTAGACGGTAAAATATTTGATATTTTGCCGATTTGTTCAGAATACTACATGACTAAAAATAGTTGTAGATAATTTGAAACCCCGAAGATTTATGTTAAGTTTACATTGATAACACCCCCTCATAATGAAGTTGGTTTGGTAAAGTCATGCCATGTTTATAATCATATTTCGTTTCTTCTCACTTTCGGCTTTTCATTTTGTTTGCTTTTTGTCAGCAGTCAGTAGGTCTTCATAATGTGAATGATTACATACCAAGTAACAGTTGTTTTTATGGTCAGTCTTAGAAAAAAAACATTGTGTTTCTCTATACCTTTTAAGCCCATAAAGTCGGGTGAGGTTTGAAGTGAATATTAATCATCTCTTGAAACTCCAATGGTAAAAGTGCTTTGTCTTATATTGTCTATATATTGTCCTAGGATAGTATAATTCTTGAAAAAGCCCAATTTAATGAGGGTTGACAAAATGTTTATTAGTATTTTAATACCTTAAAATTTACAGGATGGTTGTTCATAATGACTAGAAGAATCCTCTTGAATTTTTGGCCCACTGAATTGAAGGTCATGTTCACAAAAGCCAGTAGTTCGGAACCGTTTGCTGAGATAATATTGCATAATTTCTTGACATTGATAGCGGATGATTTGCTGTTTCCCTGTATAATTAATGAAGAAAATACTTATCAAACATGGAGATAAGCGAAATCACCCTGATAATGGTAAAGTCTGTATTCAGAATATGTTACCTTAAAGGGTCATTCTAACAATTTAAAAACAATAATCACGACAAAAAAAGGTTTAAATTAACCAAATACGAACTAGTCACATTGAAACTTAATACAAATCATTGTCAAATCAAATCAGCAATGTGGTTCACACGACCCCGCAAACAATAGCTTAGAATAACTTGAATAAGTTTGCAATAAGTTTGAAGGTTCTGGGAATAATGGTACTCCAGCTACTGAGCAGAAATATTTTTCACTCTACAGGTCCCTGTGACCCTGACTTTTGACCTACTGACAAAAAAATGTTAGGGTTCTTTTACTAATTAAGGGCAATCATCTTACGAAGTTTGAAGGCTCTGGGTAAAATAGTACTCCAGTTACTGAGCAGAAACAGTTTTCACTCTAGAGGTCCCTGAGTACTTGACCTTTGATTTACTGTCCCCTGACCCCAAAAACAATATGGTTCTATAATTTAGTAAATGCAATCATCCTATGAAGTTTAAAGGTTCTGTGTGAAATGGTACTCCTGTTATTGCGTGGAAACGGTTTTCACTCTAGAGGTCCCTCTGACCTTGAACTTTGACTACTGACCAAAAAAAAACCAAAAGGTCTTTTTACCCAATAAGGGCGATAACCCTGAGAAGATTGAAGGCTCTGGGTCAACTGGTACTCAAGTTATTGAACGGAATTGAAGTGTGACAG
This sequence comes from Cyclina sinensis, assembly GCA_012932295.1. Lineage (NCBI taxonomy): Eukaryota > Metazoa > Mollusca > Bivalvia > Venerida > Veneridae > Cyclina > Cyclina sinensis. Next base: position 5,576,389 of record JAAONU010000017.1, read on the forward strand.
ACAGACAGACGAACAGACACCCATGGGCAGGGCAAAAACAGTATGTCTTCACCAGAAGAGCAGGGTAGGGGACGAGACATAACAGCGAACAATTGAAGGTCTAGCCCTTGGTGTTTCAGAGCAGCAGATTTTTGAAGTTTTCCCTGTATAAGTCTTTGTGTAAAATAAAATGACCCCCGGGTGGGACCAAATTTTGCACACCAAGTATCTTAACTCTAGGCCTTGTGGTTTCTGACAAAAAGATTTTAAAAGTTGTTCGTATATAACTCTATGTAAAACATGTGACTACTGGGGTGGGGCCACTTTTTGTGTCGCCTGCTACAAAGTAGCCGCTACATGTAGGGATCACTTCTCCAACGTCTGTCTGTCCGTCTGTCCGTCCGTCACAAAATTTGCACGGACTACTCCTCAAAAACCACTGGTGCAATTTCATCCAAACTTTACAGGAATGATCAGTCTAGTACTGATACCAAGTCTGGTTGTGCATATGTCGGCATTTTCCAAATTTTCCAGTTCAATGATTTTGTCAGAGTTATTTCCCTTTAATGATTTTTATTTTTAAAGTTTGTCCGGACTACTTCTCTTATACTAAAGCAATTTGAATGAAATCTTACAGGACTGATCGGTACGTAAAGTAGTTGCGCATTTTAACGGGTTTTTCGGTTGAATGAATTATGGCTGAGTTATGGCCCTTGGATAAAAAAAGCGTTTTAGCAACTGTCCAATCACTTCTCAATACAACTGCTTAATTGGCTATCACCTAGCGACACATGTGATCACTGATCGCCTTTGTTAACCCAGGTGCCATGATTTGAACAAACTTAATAGAGGTCCTCCTGACAGTGCTATATACCAAATATCTAAGCTCTATGCCTTTTGGTTTCTGATTGAAGATTTTTAAACTTTTCCTTAATAACTCTATGTTAACAAGTGACCCCGGGGCAGGGCTTATTTTGACCCAGTGGTTATGATTTGAACAAACTAAGTAGAGGTCCACCAGACAATGCTACACACCAAGTATCAAGATTCTACGCCTTGCGGTTTCTGACAAGATGATTTTTTCCCCTAAATAACTCTATGTAAAATATGTGACTCCTGGGGACTTGTGGATTCTGACAAGAAGATTTTTAAGTTTTCCCTATATAAATCAGTGTAAAATCAACTGAGCCCTGGGGTTGGGTCAGTTTTGACCCCAGGGTCAAAGTTTGAACAAACTTGGTAGAGATCCACTAGATGATGCTTCATACAAAATATCTAAGCTTCAGGCCTTGAGGTTTCGGAAAAGAAGATTTTTAAAGATCCAACTTTTAAAATTTATTTTTAGCTCCAGTGACCCAGAAATGCAATGGACCCGAACCATTTGAAGAATTTTGATAGATTTTTATGCAAGGAACATTCCAGGCAAGCTTCATTAAATTTGGCCCATTGGTTTCAGAGGAGATGTAGTTTGAATGAAAGTTGACGACGGACGGACGGACGGACAAAGACCGATCACAATAGCTCACCTTGAGCACCTTGCGCTCAGGTGAGCATAAAATCAACAAATGTTGGAATTTTGAAATTCATGACTGTCGCAGCCCTTCTGTTAAACTTAAAAGCTGTCAGTTACCAGTTTTGTAGTGTTTATTTGCATACAGTTTTGACTGTTTCTGTTTTATGATTATTTCCCCTTGTCTGCGGATGATATAGGACGATGTATTGGAACACTGAATTACGTCGACCAACATTTATATTAATATTATTATCTTTCGATCTTTAACGTTTTAATCACTTAAAAATGTTCTTAACTACATCTTGATTCATTTTGCTGTCAAAACTACTTTATTTTTACGAAAACTAAAATTTGTATGGAATAATTTCCCGACAATTAATTTTTGAAATTAACTAAGGTTTCTATTTATTACAAAGAGGTTTTTAGAGGCTGGAGACAAATTCATTTATGAAAAGTCCTGGAGGCATTTCCATATCTCTTTAGTAAAGATACTAAATTTGACTGTGCTTTTAATTATTCGGGTTTTTTTAATCTTTTCCCAACTTAACATCATAACAGGATATTCGATGCAGAGAAGTCACTTTTATAAGAAATAGTGCGTTTCATTAAAAAAGGTGATTGGAGAACCTCAGCAGAAAGTATATCGTTATAAAGCATTTTAGGTTATAATGGAACAAGTTTTTATTGAGCAAGAGCTGTCACTGGAAATTGACATATGCCTCCGAAATGTAGCTTTGAAATGAAACTGGTGTAAATATATAATTGAATATAAATGTGGAAAAGAGATCAGACAAAAATAGAGCATGAACTGAAGGTAAATGGTAAAGTAATGTTTTTCTGCTTCAGATTCTTATATAAAGGTTAAAGACATAATTATTAAGTGATAAAAAAGCTGTGAGTTGGGCCTTGAATAAGAACAATATTGTTTTATTTCCAACCCCTACTGATGTTTTATATATAATGAAATTCCCCAAGCATGTTTGGAAATGTAGCTTGGACAAGATTTTAATATAGAAGTTATAGTAAAAAATGACTAAGTGCCCATAACTCTGCCAAAAATAATGCGAGCAGAAACTCCTGACGATATGCACAACTAGGCTTGGTGACAAACATTCCTGTGAAGTTTCAATGAAATCCCTCAAGTGGTTTTGGAGACGAAGCGAGGACAACATTTTACTGGACAGACGGACGGACAGATGGACGGACGGACGGACGGAAAGATAGTGCGATTACTTTATGCTTCCCTTCGGGGGCATAAAAGTACTCAAAACGACTCGCGAATAGAAATATGAATGAAACAGACTGTATATAAGCCGTCCAGAGACGTTCCGGTAATGTCTAGAAAATGAAAAACATTGTAATTCAGAAAAAACTGCTAACTTCCCCAAGCTAATTGATAAAGTACTTTGGCTAATGTAAATAAGAACATATTTCTGTAAACAAAGAAAGGTCAAGATAATAGCCGTGTTACGTAAAACTAGCACGCAATCATTATTGGGTCAAACATGATTGTTTTGTTTTTAGCTCACCTGAGCACAAAGTGCTCAGGGTGAGCTTTTCTGATCAGTCTTTGTCCGTCGTCCGTCGTCCGTCCGTCCGTCCGTCGTCAACTTTTCATTCAAATGACATCTCCTCTGAAACCAAAAGGCCAAATTAAATAAAACTTGCCTGGGATGTTCCTTGCATGAAGCTCTTCCAAAGTTGTTTAAAGAATTTAATTCCATCAAGAACTCTGGTTGCTATGGCAACTTAAAGGAAAAACTTTGAAAATTTTCTTGTCTGAAACCACAAGGCCTAGAGCTTAGATATTTGGCATTTAGCACCCTCTAATGGAACTCTACAAAAATTGTTCAAATTATTTCCCTGGGGTCAAAATTGGCCCCGCCCCAGGGGTCACTTCATTTTACATAGACTTATATAGGAAATCTTTAAAAATCTTCTCAGAAACCACAATGCCTACAGCTTAGATATTTGGTATGTAGCATTGTCTAGTGGATGTCTACCAAGTTTGTTCAAATTATGTTTCCTGTGTTAAAATTGACCACGCCCCAGGGTTCTCTTGGTTTACATATAGTTATATAGGAAAAACATGAAAAATCATTTTTCTCCAAAACTAATAGGACTAGACCTTAGATATTTAGTATGGAGTATTGTGAAGAGAACCTTTACCAGTATTGTTCAAATGTTGGCCCAGGGGTCAAAATTGGCCCCGCCCCGGGGGCCCTTAATATGTAAAAAAAGAAATCTTTAAAAATCTTCTTCTCAGAAACCACAATGCCTACATCTTTGATATTTGGTATGTAGCATTGTCTAGTCGGATGTCTACCAAGTTTGTTCAAATTATGTCCCCTGGGTCAAAATTGGCCAGGCCCCAGGGTTCTCTTGGTTTACATATAGTTATATAGGAAAAACATGAAACATCATTTTTCTCCAAAACTAATAGGACTAGACTTTAGATATTTGGTGTGGAGTATTGTGTAGAGAACCTTTACCAGTATTGTTTAAATGTTGGCCCTGGGGTCAAAATTGGCCCCGCCCCGGGGTCCCTCAATATTTTAAGAAGGAAATCTTTAAAAATCTTCTTCTCAGAAACCACAAAGCCTACAGCTTTGATATTTGGTGTGTAGCATTGTCTAGTGGATGTCTACCAAGTTTGTTCAAATTATATCCCCTGGGTCAAAATTGGCCACACACCAGGGTTCTCTTGGTTAACATATAGTTATATAGGAAAAACATGAAAAATCATTTTTCTCCAAAACTAATAGGACTAGACCTTAGATATTTGGTGTAGAGTATTGTGTAGAGAACCTTTACCAGTGTTGTTTATATGTTAGCCCTGGGGTCAAAATTGGCCCCGCCCCGGGGGCCCTTAATATGTAAAAAAGGAAATCTTCAAAAACTTCTTCTCAGAAACCACAATGCCTACAGCTTTGATATTTGGTATGTAGCATTGTCTAGTGGATGTCTACCAAGTTTGTTCAAATTATGTCCCCTGGGTCAAAATTGGCCACGCCCTAGGGTTCTCTTGGTTTACATATAGTTATATAGGAAAAATGTTAAAAGTCATTTTTGTCCGAAACTAATAGGACTTGACCTAAGATATTTGGTGTGGAGTATTGTGTAGAGAACCTTTACTAGTATTGTTTATATGTTGGCCCTGGGGTCAAAATTGGCCCCACCCCGGGGGCCCTTAATATGTAAAAATGGAAATCTTTAAAAATCTTCTTCTCAGAAACCACAATGCCTGTAGCTTTGATATTTGGTATGTAGCATTGTCTAGTGGATGTCTACCATTTTTGTTCAGATTATGTCCCCTGGGTCAAAATTGGCCACGCCCCAGGGTTCTCTTGGTTTACATATAGTTATATAGGAAAAACATGAAAAATCATTTTTCTCCAAAACTAATAGGACTAGACCTTAAATATTTGGTGTAGAGTATTGTGTAGAGAACCTTTACCAGTATTGTTTATATGTTGGCCCTGGGGTCAAAATTGGCCCCGCCCTGGGGGCCCTTAATATATAAAAAAGGAAATCTTTAAAAATCTTCTCAGAAACCACAAGGCCTAGAATTTTAAAATTTGGCATGAAGCAAGCTTTATCACATTATTAGATTAGGTTAAAGGTCACGGAGGCTAAAAATAGATTTATCTACTGTACCGCATAAAGCCTTCATTTATAGACCAATATCTTTGATATTCAATAGGTTTCTTGCATGGACCTCTTCCTATGGGTAGGGTTTGAGGTCACTGGGTCAAGGTCAAGGTCACCATAACTTATAATAGATATTTCTACTTTCTGTCATAGAGCCTATATTTATTGACTGATATTTTACATATTTGGTTTGTAGGCACTTATATATTTTCAATTAAAAAATGAAATACTGCTTAACAGCAAACCTACAGCCAAAGTACTCATGTGAGCGATCCAGGGCCATCATGGCCCTCTTGTTTTACAGTTACACACGTTCTAGGACGGGTAACTAGCCGAAACAAAGCAGACGGTAAATATCTTCATATATCATACTTTACCTAAATTTTCCTTCTTTACTTCTTTTCACATGTAAGGAACAGCGGTCCCCGAATCAGTGTGGTCAATAGGCTATATCTGATCGACCCGCTAATCCAGTCACTATTTCAAGAACATGCGATTCGTTCTCTGTAAGGTACTTTTGTTTCGACTTCAGTATTCAGAAAAATACATTCTTGGTTAAGTTATGGCAGACAGAAGTAATGCATTAGTTGTGAATTGTAAAAGAATATACATCAAATTTCGGTTTTTTTATCATGTGTTATCTCCTGTAATGGCATTATTATAACGTTCATTTGTACATGCTTAAAAACACTTAACTTGCATGTTTATGCATGGACATAATAACAGTCATAGTTTATCATCAAGTGTGTTTAATGTCCTTATGCCGACTTGAATGTTAGAACGTTGCTTTTTAGATTCTTTTATGACCATGTCGAATTAAAATCATTGAGCATTGAGACGTTTTCATTTTATGTTCTTAATTACATTAGCGCTTACAGTAACTCTAATGTAACTACCCTAAGCGTATAATTCATACAAAAATTACCCCGAGATCAAACGGTGACTTGCAACACACCCGCATAATTTCTCTTTTAATATGCAATACTCTGATAATTATTGAAAATATAAGAATGTTAATGTGCACATTATCAAACGGTTTTTTTGCATTTCCGATTATGTAATTATATCCAAGATATTGTATCGTTATTATTCGAATGAAATATGTTACGTAATTATTAATCTAAATATCTAGTAGACAATGGGGCATAGCAGTTGTAAATTAGCTCTTAAAACGCAGGATAAAAGCCGTGTAACGTCCGGAAAATCTGGACTTAAGTGCAACAATTAAGCACGGAGCAATGACATTGAGAAATGACTTGTGTCTGAAAGCCTTGTTATTTCTCGAATTATCTTTGTTACATTAAACATTTCCCATTGTTTGCCTTTCTATGGAAAGCTGTTGTTGCATTCATTCGCTTGGAATGAATGTTCAGATAGCCTTTTTATGTTTCAAACACGTATAAGCTATTACGTATTTTTTGTTCAGTGTGAATTTCAAAGATTTTTTTAAATATCAAATTGTAAAGACCATAAAATGATTAAGTTCTCGTCTAATATTTTTAATGATCTAGTGAACAATTCGTCATTCATGAGTTTTATTGAGATAAATTTCCCGGAAGTTATTTTTGATGTCGAAATGCATTATTCTGAATTTTCAATCAAAATGCATACAACATACACAGAGGTCAATTTGTTCTGTCCATGGAATCAATTTTTGTCTCTATATAAGTTGCACAAGAACGTCCTCCAAAATGTCAGACATTTAAGTGAGTAAGTACAACCTCTTTTTAGAAACAAGACAAGACAGTCTGAAGGACAGCTAAATCCCCTTTCGCAGCGGACAGAAATGTGTACTTCTTGACCTTTAACCAACCATGACCTTAATGTTGTGCCATGCATATTATAAGCACATAGTCTCATGATAGTAATTATTTGTGCCTAGTTGTTTAAAATCTTCCATAAAGTCAAAAAGTTATGGAGAACATTTAACCTTGACCTTGGGGGTAGCAACCTGGATGTTGGGTTCTGCACATCGTGTCATAGTGGTGATCATTTATGCGAACTAATTAAAAACTTTTCGTAAGCCAAGTTAGTAAGTTATAGAGCAGATGTGAAATGTGGATATTTGACCTTTAACTATGACCTTGACCTTGTGTGTAGCAACCCAATTATGGCGCTCTGCACATCGTCTCATAATGGTGATCACTTGTGCCAAGTTATTTCAAAAAACTTTCAGCGGTTTAAAAGTTATGGAGCGGACACGAAATGTAAACTTTTAATACTTGACATTTAAGTGTGACCTTGGCCTTGGGGGTAGCAACATAATTATTGTGCTCTGCACATCGTCTTATAATGGTGATCACTTGTGCCAAGTTATTTCAATAAATTTTCAGCGGTTTAAAAGTTATGGAGCGGACACGAAATGTAGACTATTTAACACTTGACCATTAAGTGTGATCTTGACCTTGGGGGTAGCAACATAATTATTGCGCTCTGCACATCGTCTCGTAATGGTGTTCACTTGTGCCAAGTTATTTCAAAATATTTTCAGCAGTTTGAAAGTTATAGAGCGGACACGAAAGTGTTACGGACGGACAGTAACAACCCAATTATTGCGCTCTGCACATCGTCTCATAATGGTGATCACTTGTGCCAAGTTATTTCAATAATTTTCAGTGGTTTGAAAGTTATGGAACGGACACGAAATGTAGACTTTTTAACACTTGACCTTTAAGTGTGATCTTGACCTTGGGGTTAGCAACCCAATTATTGCGCTCTGCACATCGTATCATAATGGTGATCACTTGTGCCAAGTTATTTCAAAATACTTTCAGCAATTTGACAGTTATAGAGCGGACACGAAAGTGTTACGGACGGACGGACAGTAGCAACCCAATTATTGCGCTCTGCAAATCGTCTCATAATGGTGATCACTTGCGCAGAGTTATTTCAAAAAAATTTCAGCAGTTTAAAAGTTATGGAGCGGACACGTAAGTGTTACGGACGGACGGACGGACTGACAGACGGAGGCCATTCCTATTATCCCCTGCCGCTTTGCGGAAGGGGAATTAAAAAAGCCACATGTAATGTAAAGATTAGCCTTCATCTAATTACACGCAGATTGCCCAGTTACTTAAATTATTTGCATAACTTTGTACCTGTCTTGTTCAGGTTGAATTCTTCCTTACATAAAGCAATATGGAAAGCCATGGCTGTCTTATACCGTTGTTTTGTAATCAATTCAACCGTTTTAGTAATATATCAGTTCATTTCAACCATATATTAATTGAAAAACGCATTTTTTTCAATTTGTACATTTCAAAAACAAACGAACTTAAATAGTAGTGAGGCAGATCAATACAAAGAAGGTTCGTTTAATATCTTGAGATGCGAAAAAATATATGACAAAACTGGTTCCATTCAATGATGTTTCTGTTACAAACATAGTACCAAGACTGGATCTAAATAAGCTTAAGCTTAAGGTACATTGGTTCCATTCATCAACGATTCTGTTCAATATATCATGATTGTGCATTCCTGTTATGATTTTCGGTTCGACATAAACATGTTTTCAATTAATATATTTTCGAAAAGAACTGATATAATTACACAAAAGGATAAACAAAATAAAAAAAAAACAACAATATAAGACAATCATGGTTTTAAATACTGCAAGCCTTCATTGTTATGTTTCAATATTAGTATTACAAGAATGTGGCAATTTTTCGTTAGGGGTTATATTCATCAATTAAACGTCAATATTCCATCTCAAAATTGTTTTTATGACGGATTACAGTCATGTCAGCATGTTTGAAATACTCCTACTGTTTATAGCAGTTATTCATGCCTCATTCATCAGAGAAAGAATGAGCGTCATTGTTAATGAAAACACTCTCGCTGCGATTTGCAATTTGTGTATGATCCTTCAGTGATTATATGTGCCAAAATATCGCAGTGTAAAATATGAAAACTTATTATGTCATGTTAAAGATAAAAGCAAGTCATAATTTTTTGGTTTATTTTAATACTCTGTATTATATGTGTTGTCTTTTTTGTCCTGCGCTAGGAAGAAATGAAATTAAAATAACGTGCTTTTTCAAAAGTTTTTAACTTTTCCAAGCTGCTTTTGTTCTAAGGAACTGAAAGTAAGCTATTTGTTTGCAAAGTGAGTTGTTCTGAATTTGAGTTATGTTAATCTCTAACACACAAGCTTAAATCACACACACACACGCACACACACACACACAACAACAACAACAACAACAAACATCAAATCATGGATTGAATGGGTTCAGCAAACTTGTCTTCTTATTATTCAACGGACTTTTATCACTTTAAAAAGAACCAAGACTTGACTTGAGACATAAAACGCACCATTCCAGCTTTCATGAGCGAACTTGTCTCGTCGCGTGCATGGAAAATTGCTTAGTTGTAAAATTTCCAACCTGCCCACAAATAAAATGAAGATGCTATAACTTGCAAGAAAAAAGACAGCTTAATTTCGCTTTCTTGAAAGGCCATAAACAATAACAAATTTAGAAGATGTTAACAAAGTAAAAGAAATATCGTACATTATTTATAAAGCTCCAAAATAAAAAGCAATTACTGCAGTAAAAAGACAAATGAATACTAAATTTAACCCTGAACATGCTGAAATTTTGTAATGGATTTGCCCAGCTTTGAATTTGGAACAGTCCATTCAAAGTTTAAGGGATTTCAATATCAAAATACAAAAATGGAGCTACCAACAGTATAGAGCCTGGTCAGACTGCACGGATGTGCAGGCTGGCCTGGCTCTATACTAGTGGCAAAGGCTAATCACTTTCGGTTCCAGCAGGTTAAGGTTAATGGTTAAATCAGGCTTCCAAACTGTTCACATCGTAAAGGTGTGTTTCAGTGCAGAAGTGGGGACCGTAACTAGCGTAATGTAACCGATTAGAACGGATGAGTTTAGATGTTGAGTCACAATGTTCGTATAAATGTCATTATCTCTGCATATGATATTTGTGTGCCTACGTATCAGTTACGGAGCAAATTACTAGCTATGTTAAGAATCAGATGATTTGCATTTAAACGTCTTTTTAATGTGATTTAAAACTAAAGTTATTTAAAGTCATTTAAGGGTAAAATATTAAAAGTAATCTGCAAAGACCTTTAAGATATTTGAATATACTTGTTTGACATGTCAGTTGATCGAAGAAGTGTACAGAAAGTCATATGAATCAAACCCAGGAACTCTAATTTTCCAACTATCCATCTGTTGTCACTTGGTCTTGCCGTTAAACTCTGCTAAATCGTTATTGGAGGATGTGCTAAGTTGAGCGTAATTGTTAAATATTAATATTGTAACAAAAATTGTATTGTGATCTAACCACATGATAGCATTTAATATATGAGTCGAAGTTATCAGGATTTAAATTATCATAAAAAGCTTGTGTCAGATCCTATTATATTTATGTAAAATTATGTAAATACTTTGGTCATAAGCTGCATATCTTTTGGCGCCAATTTAATGTCATTTATTGCAAAATGTGTTCCGTATCTGAAGTTAAAGGAATTCAAAATTTAAATCGCGTCTAATCTCTTTTACCGCATAAAAATTGCCCTGGATTGATTTCCCTAATCCGTAACATGAAATATTTAACCCATTTATGCCCAATGGATTATGTCATCCTCGTGAGTTGGACGAGTCTATTGTCAGTTTAAAGTTGTTTCTGGTATAAATTTTCAACTTCATTCTATCCATGAAAGTCCTTTAGTAGGGTATTAAAAGTAGTATTTGCAACGAAATTTTATAGATTGTCAAATGTGATAACGGATTGCCTGCAATATAGAAAACAAGAACATTTTCCTTTTAACAGTACCATTATTGTAATGTTTCCTTTATGTCACGTTCAGTAATGTCTGCCAACAGCCTTATCACGAGATAATCATTTGCAGATAAATCTGCAATACTTTAACTTGTTAATTCAGTGTTCGAGATAAATCTGCAATACTTTAACTTGTTAATTCAGTGTTCGAGATAAATCTGCAATACTTTAACTTGTTAATTCAGTGTTCAAAATTACCTTTTTACATACAGGTCAAGATAAATGCTGAAAACACAGTGAGTGTTTAGAAATCGTTTAAATTCGAAGTAACAAAGACATCTTTCATTTCTTAGAGAGATCATATTTTATAAGTGAAAATGTACCTTTCAGTGATGTTATAAATTAATCTATGACAAAGCATTGAAGAAAAATGCCTCAGTTACTCGACTCAAAAAGAGTGATAGTTTTAACTAAGAAAACATAATTACAGAAAAAAGGTAATGGATACATATGAGGTCAAACTGATTTTTCAAATATTCCTGGTCACTTTGACCACCGTTATAACTTCAACGACATCTATATCGAACTGTTTCTGCATCTGCAGAAATGTCTGTTAGCTTAGTAATGTAAAAGATAAATCTTTTGGAAATAAATCTGCTACTTTTTGATTTATAAGCGAACAGTGTGCACTTGTTGCTAAGTTATCGCTTGTCTGGTAACATCAGCATTCGCAGTTATCAGCGTTGAGGATATTATAAGCAATTTAGAGCTGATCCAATTTACATTTACCTGTAATAATAGTGTCAAAACACTAAAACCTCTTTCTCATTTTGAATTAATAATAAGTGGTTCCTTTTCATTTGTAAATGTAGAGAATTACTGAATTTATTGTTGTTGTTGTAATATTATGACGTTTTACAGGAAAAGAAAGTTCTGGAGTTAAATCACTTTCAACACGTCTGGAATCCATGAAGCACACTAGGTACTTGTTTTAGATTGACTTAATAGAACTGGTGAATAAATGCTCTAAAGTCTAAAGAATCTATCTTGAACGCTCTCTCTCTCCCTCTCTCTCCCTCTCTCTCTCTCATGGCACTGATTTTACAAATATCTACAGCTAAAACCTGCAAAAAAATCATTACGACCATTTAAAAACTAATTATACTTATTATTTACTGTCGTCATCCACACACACACACACACACTAGCAACAAAACTGTTGGTAGACATTGTCAAATTATTGAGTCTCCTTTCTTGTTTTTAATTGAATTTGTTCCAGGAAGGTGCATTTAACGAGAGGGTCTATATGTCGTTAAGGACATATTAGGTCAAGCTCGACAGTTTTCAGTTCAAGGAAAAGAAAACGTGTATGTTTCAACTGTAAATAATAGGGTAAAACACAACAGAAATGAATTCACATTCCACCCTGAGACATCCGCGATATTCAAAGCTTCGCATAAAAATAAATTTTAACTCAGACAGTCAAGTTTGTTGTAAAGTGAGAGAGTAAAACTTGAACAGTAACATTCTAGTTATCCAGAGAGTAAACGGGATTGCTTTAAAAACAATAATTTACTAAATGAATAGCGCTTTGAAATGGGTCAGCCACTATCTTCACTAAACCTTTATATGAGTAGCAAAAACACTCTTATAATAGAAAACTCTATCAATGAATTGATTGTTGCATTAGAGTTTATTATTCTAATGCTATGAAGAGCAAGTAATCACATTTACATCAGCGTATAGACTTGCCAAAATCATTGAAACTGAATATGCACTTAAGTAGTTTTTTTGTTTTTCGGGTTTCCTCTTTTAAGGTTTTATAACTTTTGTTCATCACAAGAAATATCAAAGCAGAAAGTTTTTGTCGAAACATTTTCTAAGTGGTGAAAAGGAAACATTTGCGAGATAAAAGGAAGTAAGCTCAAATATTTTAGTTTTACGGTAACAATGAGAGAAAAAAACTTGAAATAAAAGCCCTGTTTTACTTGCATAGATAAATTGTACTTAACAGTATTTACATTATTATTATGTTATAACTAATCCACTCATCTAAATTTATTACAGACGTTGGACATTCGTTGTGTTTGTGATAATTTTAGATCTGCCTTTGGTCTCGTGACTACCCACATGACCGTAGCTAATTTGCATTTAGTTGTTGTATCACCAGGTTCAGCTGTTCCGCTATCACCAAAGGATCGTGCACTTCAGTCAGATTGTTGAAACCATTGGTGATTCCTGCAGATTGGTAATTGTATCAATCTGTTTGAGTAATTGGAATGTTCGTTGAAAGCACAGTTGTAACACATTCTGTAAATCCTTTTATTGAAGTTTAGTTTATCTTTATAAGTGAAACTGGGCCTTTAAAAATTGACATGATCAAAATTACCTAGTGTTGTTGATGTAATATCACGACGACAAATTTTAATGATTTTTTGCGAACAACGGCCTTTGTCATATGCAAAGTCGTTATACTTGCAAATGTTTCTACTGGTTTCTAAAGTCAGGACCGATTACAAATGTTAAACTGTTTGGACACTCTAATGACCGCTGCACAGCTGCTGTTACTGTAGATAGGTAGAACAACGAGGCTAGTCAAGTTGCTTCAGCTTCATACACGGATCTAATCTGGAAAGAAAATAAATGAAAAATACAAAACTAATCCTATTAAATTGCAGCCGAAGACAAATAGAGAAATAGATTTCTCACTAAATTGAGAAATGCATTTTGTTACTTAGAAATTCGGCTAATAACCGTGTGTGCGTTTGCCCTACAGTTTTCGTATTTATAATTTTGAATACCGTCCTTAAAAAAATGAAACTCTTTTTCTTCAGGTATAAAAGCTTATAAAAACGATATTTTGAGGAAGTACGACTATTCTTTTTTGTTTCTAGTTAAGCTTTTATTTACTTACGAGCGTGTTGCTTCCAAAGCTCCTAAAAGCAACAAGAAGGGAATAGAATATTATTTAAAGACTTGGAGCAGGTTTCTTTTTCAGTAAATAAACGAGTGTTTAGATGGTTTCAGTATGTATTAGAAAAAAAAATCATTGCTTTCATATTTCGGCCAGTTGGAAACAGACTGGACTGCGTTATTACGGTTTCAGATTGCTATTTCAAACGAAAGTGTTAAAGTAATATATTTAAAGTTGTAACATGTCTTACTACAATCTGAATTTGTGTAAAGCAAAAAGTTACAAGTGAGCCAACAGCAGATTTTTGGAAAATAGGATATGTATTTAAATTTGGCAGTAAGGTCTGAAATGATCGTATCAAGAATATTGCATCTTTTTTATCTTCAACATTAAAAACGATATCAAAAACTATTGCATTGTAGTGATTTACAGTGAGAATTCTATAGTAATCTTACAAGCATTTAAACGTCATATTTCATTGAAGTCTTTATGCATTTAACCGAAAAAGTAAGTTGTTAAAATTGAGTGTTTATGAATCTGTAATTTTGCTAAGTAATTAGATTAAAGGTTAAGGTCAAGCCATATAAACATAAGACATTAAGTCCAAAATCCGTTATGGTCAAATTTAAAAAAAGTTTGATCCAGTTAAATATTATGAACACAATGCTTTATTTGGAATATCTTATTTAAAATATAAACAGGAGACGACGGACCAAGATTAAAATAACACGCCATAGCTCCAGTAAAATATTATAAAAGCGCTAATAGCAATATAGCCTTATTTGTAAAAGCATTTTGCAATAAATCTGAAATGCCTGTACCTTAATGGCATGCTCAAACACGATTAACGCATGGCACAAAAATTGACGGCGTTACCAGAGCGATATCTATGCTGAAATAAAACTAACGCATGGCGCAAAACTGACGGCGTTACCAAAGCGAGATCTATGCTGAAATAAAACTAACGCATGGCACAAAAACTGACGGCGTTACCAAAGCGAGATCTATGCTGAAATGAAACTAACGCATGGCGCAAAAACTGACGTCGTTACCAAAGCGAGATCTATGCTGAAATGAAACTAACGCATGGCACAGAAACTGAAGGCGTTACCAAAGCGAGATCTATGCTGAAATGAAACAAACGCATGGCACAAAAACTGACGGCGTTACCAAAGCGAGATCTATGCTGAAATGAAACTTACGCATGGCACAAAAACGGACGGCGTTACCAAAGCGAGATCTATGCTGAAATGAAACTAACGCATGGCACAAAAACTGACGGCGTTACCCAAGTGAGATCTATGCTGAAATGAAACTAACGCATGGCACAAAAACTGACGGCGTTACCCAAGTGAAATCTATGCTGAAATGAAACTTAGTCACAGTGAACACCTACAGTAACAAAATTCATAACAACATTAATTTGTTTAAACGAGTGCATTAGAAACTGAAAGCTTATCAGGACCGAAACACAGTGTTGGTTATTGTGAGGTTAGTTAATATGGTTTAAGTTGTATTTAATATAGATTCACGTAGTATTCAATATAGATTCAAATGTCGTTATATTTGTGGTAAGTTGCATATCATTTGGCATAGAGTTTGATTGTTATTCATTCTTTATTTTACATAGTAACTTAAATTAAACTATTTTAAATCTAAACTAGCATTTTTTTCAATCCGAATAAATGTTTTGATCTGGATTGTATTCTGTCCACCTTTACTTAAAATTTTGAGTCACTGGATCAGTATTGAATGTTCGTATAGTGGCTTTCTGAGTTTTAAAAATTAACAGTTATAAGAGAAATGTTAAATTATGACAACATAAAGTATATATCATTTTTATCACCTACGGTTTTTAGTAATACTGGCTGTTACAGTTGGGTTATGTTTGCTCTCCGTGCAATTACGCTTATAACCCGTGCGGTTTTGTCATATTATGGTGCCTAAGTGTCTGTTAACAGTGCAGTAGTGATTCCGTGTCTATTTTTTTGTTGGTTGGTTATAACGTCTCTGGTATAATGTACCAGTAGCAATTTATCAGTCTTCAGAATTTTATCAGACATTTGAAAATTTTTGAGCTCATACTATTAAATCACAAAACCCAAGTCTCATTCATTTTTATTTTCAGTTAAGCTATAATTATGTAAAGTAAGTTTTATCCATTAAAAAATGCAAAGCTTGAAGGTTTACGTTTGACGTACTGGTTCTCCGTCAAAAATGTTGATACCGTATCTAAAATTATGCTAAAGAGGAAAAAATCGATATGACCTTTAGGTCTCTTTCTGCGACAAATTAATACTGTCAATCTAGAATCTATTTTCCTCTTCAAATATCAACAAATATTTCATGTTCTCTCCTGCGTTACACAAACGATGCTTTAAATAAGAGACAGGTAGTAAACATCAAAGGTTTTATTTAATCCATTTGTAATACAAAGGAATGTTTCTTTGCGGCAGCGGTAAATATCAAAACGCTTAATTTACAAAAGTGGTTGTATAATGGTTATCACCCTGTTAACAACGCATCATTTAGCCGAAAAAGATATTTTCGACCCACTAAGTAAACAATGTTACTATCGTTTGCATGATAAAAAAGAAGGTTTAGCTAAATGAACATGATCGGGAATACCTCATCTCCATCTGCGATATTTAGATAATACAGTTTTTATTTTTGTCTTGCAAATTACATGTTATTTTTATGCCCCCCATCGAAGATGAGGGGGCATATAGTTTTGCAAATGTCGGTTGGTCGGTCGGTCTGTCGGTCGGTCCGTCGGTAGACACTTTGTTTCCGATCAATAACTAGAGAACGCTTCGAACTACGTTCACTAAACTTGGTATGCTGGTTGGTCTTCACCAGTAGATGACCCCTATTGATTTTGAGGTCATTAGGTCAAAAGTCAAGCTAACAGGGACCTTCATTCTTAAAACGGTTTCCGATCAATAACTAGAGAACGCTTTGACCTGGGTTCACCAAACTTGGTATGCTGGTTGGTCTTCACCAGTAGATGACCCCTATTGATTTTGAGGTCATTAGGTCAAAGGTCAAGCTCACAGAGACCTTCATCCTGAAAACGGTTTCCGATCAATAACTAGAGAACACTTTGACCTAGGTTCACCAAAATTGGTATGCTGGTTGGCCATCACCAGAAGATAACCCCTATTGATGTTATGGTCATTAGGTCAGAGGTCAAGCTCACAGGGACCTTCATCCTAAAAACGATTTCCGATCAATAACTAGAGAAGGCTTTGACCTAGGTTCACCAATCTTGGTGTTCTGGTTGGTTATCACCAGTAGATAAACTCTATTGATTTTGTGGTCATTAGGTCAAAGGTCAAGCTCACAAGGACCTTCATCCTAAAAACGGTTTCTGATCAATAACTAGAGAATGCTTTGACCTAGGTTCACCCAATCTTGGTATGCTGGTTGGTCATCACCAGTAGATGACCCCTATTGATGTTATGGTCATTAGGTCAAAGTTCAAGCTCACAGGCACCTTCATCCTAAAAACGGTTTCCGATCAATAACTAGAGAAGGCTTTGACCTAGGTTCACCAAACTTGTTATGCTGGTTGGTCATCACCAGTAGATGAGGTCATTAGGTCAAAGGTCAAGGCCACAGGGACCTTGATCCTAAAAAAAGTTTCTGATCAATAACTTGAGAACGCTTGGCCCATCCACCAGCAATTAGGTGCTGCTGGGGGGCATTTATGTTTTACAAACATTTCTTGTTAATATCTAGAATTAAATACAAACAGCATTCGCATGCATGCATTGGTCTTGGCCAGCATTGCTCGTGTAGCTGTGTAATGTTTATAATGTATGATTTGAATTCGATTTTCTGTAACTTTTTGTATACTTATCTTAAGTTCAAATGCAATTAACTTTGTGCTTGCCACTTAAACTCCACTGTCATCACTATCATCACTGCCATCCGGACATTCTTCCAAGAACGTGCTGGCTTTAATTTTGGGTAAGGAAGCGTTCCTCTCCACACACATCGGTATCCGAATATGCTTAAATGGTTCACCATCTGCTACAATAAGATGGCCTATTTGTCTATTAGTGTTCCTCTGTGAAATAAGCCGGGTACCTTTGATTCATTGTGGACAAGGTTACAATGATCTATGGGAATAGTAACATACAGTGGTGCTTAGAGAAGTAATTAGAATATGTCATATGTGTCTTTTAGCCTGAAAGAGTAAAAACTTCATAACTTCTGCGTTTTACATTTGTCAAGACTTTTAGATACTGATTAAAGACCAAATAAAATCCATGTTAAAACCTAGAAGTAAGAACACATTCATCTACGAAAAAGAGGGTTAATTACAATGTTCTGTTATTATGACATGCAATTAATAAAAGAAAAGGCAAACATACGTTCCTTGTAACAGAATCCACATTCCACGGAAAATGTATGACCCACACGTTATATACAGATAATAGCTTCATGTATACATGTTCTTTCTTACATGTCTTCGGTAATATACGTTTGTTTGTTGTTGTCTATTTTTCAAATCATTATGTATTTGTTCTCATTTCTGATCTAAGGGGAGAAGCTTTCGATCTTATGGAAATGTGCATCTGAATATGCTATATGAGAACATGCACGAGGTTTGCAGTGGTCAAATATCAAAAAAAAAAAAAAACGTTTAGCTTCACATGTAGGTTATGCACATTTTCTGCAAAATAAATATTAAAATATTATTCTATATGAATTTACCACAGATATATTTTAATCAACATCAGTTGAAAAATGGTTCTGAAGTCTCGTGTGTACATTAATGTCATGACATTATATTTAGTTTATTATTTATACTGGTAGTACTTTCTTATAACAGCTTGAATGTTTGATGTCCCCTGCTCAGTAACATTAGCATTAACTGCAGGAATCACTTCCAGTTTAATTCATGCATCAAAATTGCCCTACATATCAAAGTAAGAAACTGTCACACACCTGCGTAATCTTCTGTTTGTAACAAGCAATATTCTTATAATTTATAACAGCAAAAAACAGGATTCTAATATCCGTATGCAATTCGTTGGCTCTAACATTTTCTGAAATTAGGTTTAATAAGATATAACTGCATTCTGTAATCATGACCTCACCTATCACTACAGTAGGATATAATCATTGTAAACTTCTACAATAACCAGTACCGAAGCCGCACACGTTTTGCGTTGCTTGAATACTGCACATGACTGAAGTCGCTCTTTGTGTAAGTTCAGTACTGTTTTACCCAAATCATTTAGTAGTTTCATTTCAAACTTCTAACTATGAATGCTCCAAGACTTGTTTTGAGGACTTACGCGCCAGCAATTTATTTGTCACAACCCTTGGTTTTGTCTTCAATGCGTACATCGAAAATTCCATTGCAGTAAATAAATGCTCTAACCCACCAACGAAATATATAACAAAGGCATAATATGCAATTATTCGCTTTCTTGAAAGACCGTAAAATACAAACTGGCTTGGTAGGTAATAATAAAGAAAAGAAAATTTACCATTTTTGATACATATAGATTATTTATAACGCCAGAGAAGCTGAACCAACTACAAAGGAATGGCATAATTTTTTAAAAAAAGGTTTCTTATAAAAGAAGTGGATTGTAGAAGTTTCTGTCACGTTCTATACGCATGGTGATTAGGGCGTGGTCAGAAACAGAAATGGCATAAAGATTTACTTCAGAGATTAAACCAAAGTTTTTAAAAGAATCATATTGGATAAAGAAATATACAATTTTAAATAAGGGCAATTATTGACTTGCAATTAGTTCAGAATTGACAAGAACCGTCGCTTTTCTTGTATCAGGCAGCTATCATGTATATGTTTTATATTGTATATTTTATGTTGTATATGTTTCATATTGTATATGTTTTATACTGTATATGTTTAATATTGTTTCAAGACACTCCGACGAATCAATATTCAAGATCATCTTCCTCATAATAAGTGAATAATAACCTTTTGCGTTTTGTTTTATTGCAGTTTCTAACGAAAGCTAATGTTGGTGTATAGCTCTAAGTACCAATAAATCTGTGGCATGTTTGACTTGTGAACACCCGGATGTTATGAGTCTGGTTGTAATTATGCCGAATATATTCTTATATCTGCATTTTTTCTCAAGACAATTTGCAGTCAGTTTGATTTACAAGGGACAAAATTCTAATTAAGAACTAAATCATACTTAAACATGATACTGAAAATACTAAAGCATCATGTTTCGTGTAAACGGTATAAAATTTCTTTAGAAAAACGAAATTTATTTCGTAATTACGAATTAATATTTCTTTACTATGTAATACTGTTTCATAATTTCGAAATAAAAAGAATAAATGCGTCACCCCTAAACGTCATTGTTGTCTTGCCGTTCAATTACGAGGTTATTTAATCGAGTTCGACTTATTAAGATTAAGACTGTATGGCATACTAGGCCGACTTCGTGTCGTATCAAGTTTAGAGTCGATTAGGTTAACCCTCTTGTCCTTAGTCGAAGTATCAGTTGGCATACATTTGAGGTCATAGGACTTTAAATGATGAAAAGAATTTCAAGCTTATGACGTCTTCAATCTTTTTAAACCATGTTATGATTTGCTTAAAATTGAATACCGTTATATTTAATATGAAATAGTCGATCATAGCATTTGCATTACAGCTGAGCTGAACGTAAATT
Organism: Cyclina sinensis; assembly: GCA_012932295.1. Taxonomy (NCBI): domain Eukaryota; kingdom Metazoa; phylum Mollusca; class Bivalvia; order Venerida; family Veneridae; genus Cyclina; species Cyclina sinensis. The sequence continues at coordinate 5,596,870 of JAAONU010000017.1, forward strand.
TGTTGAATTTGTTACAATGCATGCTAGATAACTATTTGTCGTTTGTAGGAACATTGTCGGCTGCCCATAAAGCAACATGAGCTTCCTGACGGCAACGTCTCTCACCAGTGCAGTAATGCAATAGTGCCTGCTTTCCGAGCAGACAGTATTGTTACCTTTGCAGTGGTAATAGAGGTGTGTCATTTTGTGTGCAAAATGAGCGTACGTTTGCCAGTGTTCAGAGCAACTGAGTCATATTCCGTCTCTCATCTGAATTCACAAGTGTTACAAAAATGATTTATTGTTATCACTAAAGATTATATGATTATATGATTTGGATCGCGACAAAATGCCGTTTTTCCAACTTACTCGAAAGCGAACATGAAACACTACTCCCTGTTTTAAGTTTAACAGTTTGCGTAGAAAGAACTTGTATTGCATTGTATTTATTTTTTAAGTAACATTAGAATCTCACACAAAACACAAAAAGGTATCAAATCAATCAACTCAATTCAAAGCTTTTAACCAAAATGAAAATAATTTGATTAAATGTATGGTATAAAACTCGTTATGAGACGTTCCGGGAATCCGGTAAATCGAAAGCAAGGAGCTAGTGCCTTGATTGTAATGGCAGTCGTAAAGTAGGATTTTTACAGGATACTGGATCACAAAATGCTTTTATCTGATGAATTTAAACACACACGAATAACCGACAGTTTTACAGAAATCTCCATTAATAAAATTACAAGCTACATTTGATTTTTATTGTTCCAAATTTCCTACAGAGAGCTTGCAAATATGTTTATACCAGCATTAAAAGTAATTGCCAAGAAGGTCGTTGAAATAAATAAAATATGATGAAGCATTTGAAGAAAGCGTGGCTTTTTGAGATTCCAATTCATGCACTTTTGTTATCATCTCTAAACCTTATAAGATTTCAAATGTTATGTCCCAAAATTTCATATGTTGAAAAATGATAACCATTTTTAGACACTTTGTTAGGGCGGGGGTTACTCACACGTTACTTTTTACAACAGCGGATAGAATAGTCTTTCTTTAATTCTATCAGAATGAATAAAGACCTACCTATACAACTAAAAAGTGTTTTCTTGTAAATTTACAAAATATTTTAAGCACTCAATGTAGCCCGGAGACAAGGCTAATACCACTTATTTAATACCTACCTTTTTTCGCCAATATCTTCAAATAAATATTACTTTTCTGTCACCTACGTTACATTAACTATGCTTAAGATTTGAGAAATTACGAGACATCAAACGTTTTGTTAATCTCTTAGGAATGCTAAAATGTTTCCTTCCACAAAAAGTAATGCTAAAATGCTTATTACGTTAAAAAGGAAAATTGTATAGAAATTGTCACATTATTGAAAGCGAATCAGAGTCCGCAAAGGGATTACGGACCCCCTAAGTAAACAGCGTGTTTGTCGTCTGCGTGATAAAAAGAATGTGACGTGAAAATATTTTGGCTAAATAAACACAGGCTGGAAGAGTTAATCCTCGTCAGCCAGATAAACTTCATTAAGATTATCTTTAATGAAAATATGTCAGACGAATTATATAGTTGAGGGCTGTCATTGTGTATACTGTCAAAATAATGTTGTTGTTGTTTTTTTTCAAATTACATTTTATCAAGTAGTTATTCATTCATTTTCCTCATCATTATTATAACTATCTTATATTATTGTTGTTTTTGTTGTTGATGATGATGATGATGGTGATGATTACATAATTATAATTGTTGTTGTTGTTATTATTGTTGAAAAAACAAACAGTAGAAGTGGCAGCGGCAACATTTACTTCTTTCATGCGCGTTTAACATAATACGTGTCTTTGACTCATAGTGATTAGATCATTCAGCTCAGTTTCCTCGTTCTAGAACTGTTCAGAGAAAACGTCTGGATTATTTTATAGTAGTAATGGTTTTCTTTTTAACGTTAAACTACCACTGACCTGGTCCTACTTCTAGTACAAGTATCTATCATTTTTGTGGTAAGGTGGCAATCCTCTAAACACAATAGAAATGGGGAAAATAATCCAAAGGACTTAAACCTCATTGTGGTTGATCAAATGATTATTGAGTGTGTAACTATTCCTTCTCCAGGACTTCAGATTACATTTGGGCCTCGGTTAAAAAACAGAAAATAACAAACGGTGTATTTATGTCGCAGTTCACGAGTGCTTTGTTTAGTGTTGTCAGACTGTTGGTTTTTACACAAAGAAAGTGATATGTTCCAAATGTAAAACATATTTGACCAGTTTTCCTAAACTGGTCTCAAAATTTGCACGGTTCTGACCTGTAATTACATACTTGAAAGGTCCATTTGTTTCGAAATGGATGGCGCTATGTCAAATGACCGAAATACAGAACAGAACAGAACAGAATTTTATTTACATAAGACTTGAACTCATAAGAGTTCCTCGTCTGTAACTGACTATTCACAACATGCGCTACTAATAGCGGGAATAAAACATTTCCAATATAAAACATAGAAATGTAAACACAGGAACATGTACACATATTTACAAAAGAAAAGGATAAGAAAACACAAATACATGAATGAAAATACAGCTACATACAGCTAGAGTATCGGTATGACCTGTCTCAACCAGTCCAGTGACGCATATATTCATATTTGAAACTTTTGTCTGCCGCGAGATTTTATGAGATTTGAACAAGGAGCAAGTATTTTGCATTTTAAGTATTTGAGTTCTACAGATGTCAAGACTGTTTGGTCGAATGCAGGAACCAGATACTTTAACTAAAAAACTTCTCTGTTCGTAAGAAAATTGAGATAATAACCGACTTCTGTTATTATGACAGGCAATTAATTACAGAAAGGCAAATGTGTGTTCTGTTCAGAAATGCACGTGGCGGAAAAGTTCGGCCGACACTTAGCAAACGGATATCTGCGAGTTTTTTAATGGCAGAAAAGTGCAGAAATGAATGACTTTTCTTCTAAATATGCGTTCTTCAGTGTCATTTCAGAGGGAAAACAATGACAGCGTTATATAACTTATTTTTGAACTTAAAAACCAGAAACTTCTGCATTAATTTTTGTTGTTGTTGTTTTTTAACAATGAAGCAAAAGAAACTTAACTTTAGTATTGATGTTCAATTGATGATGGTAGATTTGTGCGTCATACATGCCGACACAATATCTTTTACAGTTCTACGTGTAACAAAATCCGCAATCTTTTTATAAATGCAAGTTAAGTAATAAACAGTTTCATATTTTTTCAATTGATTTTGCTTAGTTATATTAATTACAGCCAGCATGATCCACATACAGCGTTTGCCACGATCAAAGAAAAACTTGCCACACACTGGTCTAATTTCTGTTTTAATATGCAATTTCCCTATAATTCATAAAACCACAAGAATGTTAATACATTGAAATAGTTCATTTTCCCCCTTTCCGTTTCTTTATAATAATTTCCGAAATGGGCCATTATTGTATGAATGAACTGCATTATGTAATCGTGTATCTAGATAGCTGCACTGTAATGCATTATCACTCTTGAAATATTGGATAAACGCCGTGAAACATCCGGAAAATCCGGACTGAATGCAACGATAATGTCAATGGCAATAGAGCCAACGTGATAAACCGCGGAATATTGGTATAGAAAAAAATGGCTTCTATCTTGTAAACTTGTTATTTCTAGATATCTCATCAAGCACAAGAGTTTCTAATTTTTCTTTTCAGTTTGCTTTCTAAGGCTTTGCGATATTTATTAATAATAAATAAACCACCATTTTTGTTGTTGTTGTTTTGGGGTTTTTTGTTGTTATTGATGTTATGGTTGTTTTTGTTTTTTGTCGCGTGTTATGTTTCGATTAAACAAAAGTAAAATTGGCCTTTCTGACAGCACATGCATACGAGTTATGACCTTGAATTAAAATACTGCACTATCTACATATTGTTCAAAAGACGTCCGTTATTTTCAGCTGGACCTCACTGATAAAGAGCCGTTTGTTCGAAAACCCGCTACAGATATTTCATTTTAAATGTATAAATTGACATCATTTACTATCTTAGCCTTGTTTTTCCTTCGAAGAAAAAGAACAATGGTTAGATTTTTTCCTCAGTTTGTTTTAAATAAATTATAGCCATAGTTATATATAAACAAAGTAAAAACAAAAAATAAACTCATTTATTAAAGGTGATATGTAACATTGTTGACCGCTGCCCAGTCGTGCTTTGACGACTAACATCTTCAGAATAATCTATTTGAGTTCATTCATCGGCGGTACAGGTTGCTCAAATGACCGACGCCCCCTGTAGTGTTTAGTTTTTAGCTCGACTGTACGAGGTATACGGAGAGCTGTCCTACTCATCTCTGCGTCGGCGAATCCGCGTCCAGATTTCTGAATAAAGTGTTTGTGCAGTAAAATATTTTTTACTTTAACTTCTTTATTTGTAGAGGGATTTACTTCAACCTTTGAATATATGTTCCTTATCATCACTTATATCATATGTGGTATAGTTCAAAACTCTAGCAACCATATTTCCTATATTATCTTCCCTTTAAATGTAGAATTTTCCTGAAAAATTGTAATATTTTACTGTAACTGCTTTATCTATTGAGGGATTTTCAGTGATAAAATGATGAATATTATATGATATTTCATCTACCATGGAGAAGATTCTTGTTATCTACAGATCTTGAATTAAGTTGATTTTTTAATAGTTATCCCTTTCTTAACTATCCAGTACTTAAATTGTCGAGCGTGCTGCCTCCACTGACAGCTCTTGTTTCAGATACTCCGGATAGAGCAAGGTACAGATACACCAACCATAGACACCCGTGGTTCAATTACATGCTCGGTGTACAGCTCATCCGAAAGTCAATTAGTAATGTTAGCGAAGGAGCGAGGGATCGATCTCTCAACCCCTTGATTACCAGTCTAGCGCGTATCTACTAGACCTCGTTAAGACGGTCGGTTTAAAGCACTTAAAAGGAAGCATTAAGTTAATTTAAGTCACAATAGCCGGTAACTCTTTATCATCCCGCTGTTTATCCTTTGTCCGCAGGGCTGTTGTTGTTACATACCGTGTACAAAGGTGTTGCAAATAACCTCTCAAGGCTACAATTACTCAGCACTATTGTGGCATTTATATAAAGGACCAACTTTTTGTTTGCGTTGAGGGTGTTATCATTTAATTTTAAGTAAAATGGGTAATTTAGAACAGACTAGCCACCGTATTTTGTCAAGTATTTAAGTGGTTTACGTTAAATTGAATCAATTGCTGAAGTGGGAGACAAAAATGTGTAAAATGTCAGACCACTTTCACCAAATAATTGGGAATCGTTGAATGACGTCATATTGAAAGAAGGCGTGGTCGTGACCGCGGAAAGAATGGAAGTGTTTAATGAAAAGAGTTCCCTGTAATCAAATGTAAAATAGTTTTTATTTTTTCTGACTGTAAAAGGTAATTTACCATTTAGAAGTCATTCTTCCTTCCTTCCTTCTTCCCTCCCCCCCTCCCTCCCTTCCTTCCTTCCTTCCTTCCTTCCTTCCTTTCTTTCTTTCTTTCTTTCTCTTTTTTTCTTCCTTTCTTTTTTCTTTCTTTCTTTCTTCCTTCATTCCTTTCTTACTTAACGTAAACTATTTCCTTCATTCCTGCTTTCCTTCCTTCCATTCTTCTTTTTATACTTTTTGTATTGTTTTCCTTTGTTTATTTCAATTTTCTTTCTTTCGTTTCTACTCATTTTCAATCTTTACCATATTTTCACCTAAGCTTCAGTCTTAATCTCTGTATCGACGGAAGCTGTTGGCATTAAGACACATTTCCTTTTTATAATGAGACACCTTGCAGTTTTCAGTCGAATTTTGATCCCTATCTCGAAATATCTTGAAATCTTAATGTTTCACTCATTCAGTTTTTCTTACTCTATGGTTAATTAAGAATCTAGACCAGGTCTGACTTATTAATGAGATCGCGCTCATTGTGGTAAGAAATGTACGTTATCGAATGCAGTGCCTGTACATGTATGATTTATAACTGATTTGTTGCTAATCAAATATATATATATTTCTCCCGGCTGTAAAGAAAACACGTGCCGTCATTAATTCTCGTTTTTTTTTTCTGGCGGAACTAGTCAAAACAACAATACACGTTAGCCTGTATTGCGAATAACTTTGTTTTTCTTTCTACCCTCTGTTGTCTTGTTTTATCTAACACAGAAAGCATTTTTCTGCTACCTGGTTTCAATAAGAGTCGCATATATCATTTAAGATCTTGGCTGATCAATGAATATTTATGTCTTTTGACTATATATCAAGTAAATTCCACCCTTTCTCATATATAAAAGCTGCAAAAGAAATGCATATGTTCTGTATCAAAAGTATGAGAATCAATTTATGTCATTATTATATTCATACGAAGCTCTAACAAATATCTATAGACATAGTTAATCAGCGAAAAATTCCTCTGTATGTGTCTATTTCGTATTGGGTTTTTTTTTGTATTCTATTATCGTATCACAAAGACGGCTTCAGATAGCCTGGATCCAAAAACCACTGACTTATTTTCCCCAAATTCCAAGATTCGTCACTCATCAGTATATCATTAAAGCATTTAACAATTCTAAGTGATATATTGTAGATGGGAATTCTTGTGTAGTGAGGACGCGCTAACATACTTATTTGTGTAAGTTTTGAAGCATATTTTGCCGTTTTTATGCTGTGTAATATCTGGTGTGTTCAGCGTTCCTTGATATATAGCCGGGTAGTTGTTCGTTTAATTTAAAAATGTTGCTGTTTATTTGTTTCCATAATTTATAGCGTGTTTCAAAATTAATGTTTACTCTGTCGAGCTATTTTCGTAGATAAAAATGTGGCATATTTTGTGTCACCTCTATGCTTAAAATATTTTAGCGCGCGAACTTTTTCTCCACAGACGATAATTCATCGTCTTAAGTTATTGACCCTCTGACCTTATCAATCACGTCAGCATATCTGATATTACAGATAATCAATTTTCTTAAGTGGACACCTAGATACTTTCATATTCATTCAGTTATCTTTGCCTGTAATTTATCAGTGATTTTGACATGTATTTTCGCGACACCGAGGATCTAAAATTTGTCATTTGGCAATTCTACAATTACACTTAAGTCTCAGCGTTGAGTTACCTAAGGCTTACTCTATCGGCATTCAAGTGAAATATTATGAGACAAAAGCACAAATAATCTCATTAAAATCTTACTTAATGTCAAATTGATAAAGAGCAGAGAATAGTCGCAACTGTTTTTCAAGGGCCCTTTACTTTTTAACAAAAAATGTCCCAAAAATCATACACACACCACTTGTATAGTTTTAACAATGTCGTATTGATAATCGAAGGCTAAATCCCGGCTTGTTTCGCCGTCTTAAGTGTTTTCACTTAATGGTACTTGAGTAGTATTGAAGACGCGGTTTTATTATATTTTATAGGAACAAATATTTATTTATGTCAAAGTAATGTAATTTTGTTTCATATTTAATAAGTATGGTACGAGAATATAAACTCTATAGGTACATAAGGAGATGAAAGTTAAGAGCCTCTCGTAGTTTTTATGGCCACAATTCCTTGTTTACATCTTTAGTAGCAGACGAGATAACTAATATTTTACTGAAGTACGTGTTTTATCAAATGTTTTAACGGAAATTAATTTTGGTTCCCCCACGTTTTGGTTCCTGCGAAAAACTGATGATGGCCTCAAGATTGAGAAAGGAAAACGGAACGAAGGAAAATGAAAGAATCAAGCAAACACACAAGCAAAGAAGACGGAGTGAAGAAAGAAAACGAACAAACGAACAAAACAAAAATCTGTTCAGACCAACAGAAATCAACGTTTCAGTGACGTAGTTAACTCACCGAGGTGTCAAGACAGTCAGTTAGGCCCGCATTGTAATTTTTCATTACGAGCCTACTTAATTTTACATGAATGCATTATCTAATTATAATAGTTATAAATTCAGTGTCGACTGTTTTTTTTCTTCGAGGTAATTCAATTTTTGCTGAGCACCCATATTCCCATCCAGTCTCTTTTGTCAAATCAATTTGTAATTAAATTACATGATACCTAAAATATAAACAATTAAATAATGATAATGAACTATTTCAACAGTGATTTAGTAACACGTGTTTTTGTCGATGAGTACTTCCTGTCTGGTTCCACTTTTACCTAATTAGTGATGATGACGTAAGACAATGCCGAATGAATAATTACTCGATTTCTATTGGTAGATATTTCTAAACTTAGTCCAAAAAAGTTACGCACCACTGTTGAGATGACAAATAGCTGAAATATATGCTTTCTATTCACGAAGTTTTGAAAAAAAGTATCCTGACATAATTAGTTTCTTTGATAACTATACCGGTGTGTCACCAAACACATTTTAGTAGATGCACGTTGAAATTCTGTTTCGGAACGAACGTTTTTTTCAATAACTGTACAAAATAATTGATAGATGTAAAACATTCTCTATTTCTTTAATCCCAATCAACTGTGTTTCTCTTTAGAAACTAACCTAATGAAATCTATTGGAAATATTAAACCTGCATTTTGGAATGTTTGATAACCTATGATGTTTTTCTGTGCAAGTTTATAAACAAATAATCAGATATTTACATACACCCCTTGCTTACAGAGGGTTTAAACTGATAACATGTCGAATACAAAATATTTTTGTAATTACAAAAAAGTTATAAACTCAGAGTGATTTTGTTTATAAATACAGAAATAATTACGAAATATTCGCTTATCTTTGTTGTTTTTCTTCCAGATAAAAGGAAAGGGATGAAAATAGAGAGATAAAGAAAAAAGAAAAAAACTCGCCATATATTGACTGTATCAGTTAGCCACTGGTATAATAGAGAAGCTAAAAAATATCGATGCGGTACCGCTCCGATACTCGGCTAACTCTTGCCTATTCACCACCGAACTAATAATATTTAACTTCCCGCCGTTGAATACAATCCATTCGACTATCACCGATACACGTGAAAAGGTGTATTTAATTTTTTGCATTATATGAAGCGACGCTGATATAAATTGAAATTACTCCACATTGAGAAGGGAACTACTTTTTTTACGTGGATTTTATTTTCGAGGTGCATAAAAGGGAGGGGGAAAAAGTGTATCGACGGATATTGAATTAACAGCGATAATTACTTTTGAATATTTATTAAAAACGCAGAGAGTCTGGGTGCGTTTTACCCCATACAAATAGATTTTTGTGATGTTATTTTAAAATCTCCGAGACAACGCCGAAGTGGATAAATTTCATGACAATTTGTGTAAAGGAATTACATTTATTCTTCTCGAGAAAAAAAGAGATAATTTATTGTAAATAAACCGTAGTAAATGGACTGATTTAAGGATTAAACCGGGAGATTTTAAAGGTTGGTAGCATATTTTGTCTTTGATGTTTTTGCATCATAACAGTTTCATGCAATTATTGATGCAAAATGCCCAAGGTTGTAGAATGAAGCATCCACCCTTGATATAAGTGATAAAGCGATATAACTTATTATGTGGTTTGAATCAGTCATGATAAAGCAAGTTGAATGATGCAAAAAGGAAAACTGAAAAGTGGACATAAATTTTGCACTCTATTCGTTTATCAGTGTTCAAAATTTTGGCTCGAGACGGCTTTATAATGTATTTTCTTCAACACCTGTTAAAGAATTATCGGCAATACGATGTATTGGGTAAAAAAGGCACTTTCAAGAAATGCACGTGAAAAGGGACAACACAAAGTTATCTTTTAATATAAAGCTGATAAAATCATGCTTTAACCCGGCATTCAGGTGTTTTAAAATTTTAAAATTATGAAAGTGCGTCTTGTCTGAAAAATAAATTCACGTATATTTCATGGTAGTTAAGTTTAAACAGTATTTTATGAAGTTCAAGTTTACACAATTGAAGTGATACAAAGAAAAAAGAAAGTTACAAACGTCAAAGTTTAATTTGATAACATATTCTGTTAAGACAAAAAAAATGTTTAAAAAAACTCATATATATACATTTTACCATATTCTGTTAAGTGTAAAAAGTTGGGTCAGAAACTATTCCAGCAGGTTGACTCTCGCAGATAAGTAAAACATATAACAAATGTTTGATATTTAACCAGATTAATCACGTTAGATAAGCCTTTACATCAATCATTAATCACCCCTTTTAACTTTCTAACTAAACGCTTGTTGTTAAAAAGTTTACGGTGCTCTGTAACGTCTGTTTATCAAATGTATACAAATTTAATATTAATCGCTTTAAATCTTATTTATGGGACAACTTTTCCTGATAATTGGCTGTTTTCAAGATAAGCGCGTTGACAACTTTGCGGGATTCGAACCATTTCAAAATAATCCTCGCGTGATTTGCGCATATTTTGATAGGGTGAATAATTTCCTCTCGCTATATTCTTTAGCCCTGTATGTTTCCAAATGCTATATTTAAATGAAATAAGTTGGTTCTCTAGTTTGAATATAAATTTAAAAAATATATGCTATAGATGTCAAAACCAGTGTTGGTAAATACTGTTAAATACTGTATCATTATTATACATGTTCTAGCAATGTGTACAATTTTCGATCTTTTAACAGCCTTGCATATCTAAAATTAAGATTTCAGTTTGACTTTCAGCTAAAAACCATTTTATATCCTAACCGTGGACAACTTCCAAAATTCCTCACTGCTTAAATAGGATTAACAAAATCTGTCCCTCAAGCATTTGCAATGTATTCATTATAACAGATTTAAAAAATACACATTTTAATTTCTTTTGAATTCGTAACAAAGCTTTGATTAAGGTGAATAATATATAGGTTCTGTTCTGTTTTGTTATGTTTTGGTATACTTGCTAAAAATAAAGTTTTATTGATACAGAAGTGGAATAGGTAAGAGTTTCCAGAAATGAATCAGAACTTAAAATGCATTTCATTAAATTTTGTTTATGACTCTTCAAGACATTTACAATTGCTTTCCGTAACTTAATGCATTTGTGAGGTTATAAATTTTATGATTATTCGAGAGACGTTGCCAAAATGAAATAGACAGACAATAGAACTGGTATTTTTACGATCATCCCGCAATAGTCAAGATTTTATTCTTTTCTTTTTTTGTCTCTATCTCGTGAATATGTTTACCTGCGCGATGTTTGTTTGGGGTTTAGAATAGATTACTTGATGTAATATACAATTTATAATAGACAGTTTTATAGCGCTGCATCCCGTTGGTTTTATGTCCATTGGCCAGCAGGCTTGGCATATTAAGATAATCTATCAGAAATAAACACAACTGTTTCAACAGATATCATGGGTAGTTTCTTTTTTACTGTTTCTTAATTTGACTCTCTCAGACCTAGCATCTTGTATAATTGGATCCAATCTTTTTTTTTTTCTTTCTTATTTTTCTTTTTAGCCGTAGTGAATTAGTTATTTAGATGTAAGCTCCGGATTAAAATAATTTTAATCTGATATACCTTGACAGAAAAACAGTTAAGAACAAGAACGTTTAAATTCCGGTTTTTCATCAGAACTTTTATCAAAATGAGGAATTTGATAAATAAAATCAAAAATATGATTATGAATTTGCTGATTTTGCAATTCCCGAATATTTTATCTTGATGTTATAAGCATTTTATGAAATCTTTTACTTTTAACTTTAGCTAAATCTATTTTTGCTAACATTATATGCAAACATATGCACACCATTTATGCAAAGTTTATGCTAAGTTAGTTATTTCTTGCTGCAACAGCTGTGCAGCAGAACAAACATAACTTTATCATGCTCAACGATTTCAGTTTTATGAATGACAATAAGAATTGATAGAAGTACATTAATGCATGAAGCCAAAGAAATAATATTTCCATACTTCTGTCGGAAATTATGTCTGTCGTAAAATGTAATAAATTCATTGATTTCTTCGTAATTAATTCTATAATTATGTTACCAGAGCTATAAACAAAATAGATCCAGACTAAACATGATTTTTTTTTTACGACAGGGAGTGATAAAATGTTGGACCCTGTTCTGTGACTTTGTATCTACTTCGAAGTGGCCCTTTCGATATAGAAGAGATAAAAAGCGTTACAAACAAGCGAATACTATGCGTAAAGACATTAAGCGAAACAGATATTAAAAAAACTTTTAGCTCATATGTTATATCGTATGTTCTATATGCATTACAAAATATCAAAGAATTTATCTCTCACAACTTTGATATTATCCCCTTTCATCTTTTTTAACCTACAAGCATAAATATTATATAAATCGTGCATATTAATCAGTCTAGTTAGCTCGAAGATAGATTGAGTTACTGTAAATTTATGACAGATTTTCAAATGCAAGTTGCATATACATAGCGAAATATCTTCTCATCCGCCACAAGTTTTAGAATAAACATCAGTTAATCTTACATTCCTCTGTTTAGGTTAAATTTTTTTTCTTTAGATAAGATTCTTTCTTTTGCCCGATTTTTTTTCTTTAGGTTAAATCTCGGGTCCTCTTTGTTGAAAGGAATTATGATTTATTGCCCTAGTCAAATTAGATTGCGGATTTTCGGAAAACAGACAGGCAAATATGATTACTAATCCACTGCAAATTTCATGGCACTATTAAACGTTTCTTCTGCTACGCAAACTTGATTGCTTTTCTGATATTCTGTTATGCTCTTCTTGAATATTTTAAAGAAGTTGTCTCATGGCGTTAGTAAATAGTTGAACGGTTTCGTTTCAGTGTATACAGAATAGAGCGCTTAAATGAAAAAAAGTCAAAATGCAGGCAATGTCAACAGAAATTATTAATTTATTTTTGGTTTTAAACGAACGTCTAAAAATAAACTGACAATTGTGTATAAAATAAAGAGTTTGCCTAGATTCTGTTGATAATTTTTATATAAATTGTCAAAATTTACACTAAGATTTGTCCTCAAATGTCCAAGTTTAAAACTGAGAATCTTAGTAATGCACCACATAATCTTAACGAAAGTCTGCGAGCCAGCCGCTTTAACGTAGCTAAAAATTGCTACGCAATCGATTCACACTTTTCTCGAAGACAAAATGTTCTAGGTTTTGTTTACTGAAGACATGTAGTATAAATCAACTGGATGAGATAAACGCTTTCTTCTACTATTAAATCTTCGATTTTACTGTTTCTGTCATTTCTAGACCCAAACTGGTGAAAATAAGATATCTCTTCTGCCTCTTTTCCCGACAAATCTTCAGCATCAAGTAATATATTTTGGCGGAACAAAACCACGTGACTAAAAATAAATCTCTAAACCAAAGCGAAGTTTTGTAGATCTTGTGTAAATTTCGCATGTATTCCGCCAAGAATGTGGAAAAAAATATTTCAAGAAACTTGATTAAAACAGCCTGTTTTGCAAATTAAGAGTGTCATGTGTTCGAAAATGCAGATAGTATTTCAATAACTACACTAACCTTGTATTTTTTCGGCGTTTCATATTTTTGCTTTGGTTCAAAGAGTATTTAAACCATGTGATTTTCAACATTGGGAGAATGAATAATTCTGCCACAGAAAATGAAAGAAAACAACTAGATTTTGAGGTCATCTATGGACAGACATTGCTGTTCTCTATTATTATCTGTATTTCTATCAGTTGCAGACGATAAGTCGAGGGGGGTAAGAGAATTGATTAGAAATGTAAGACAATAAACAATCTGATGGAGCCATTGAGGGAAACGGATGTGGCTCCACGATCTTGATTGGTTTTAAATTTTTAATATTGCCTTGGAGCAGACGAGGCTGCAATTGTTGCTGAGTCGCTGAATTTGTGTGTTCGTTCACAAAGTTACAATTTCCAAAAAGATTCGTTCTTTAACTGTACTGAAATCAAATAAATGCTTTTACTGTTACTTAGGATGTATTTATTGCCAGTGACAGTAACGTAAATATCTGATTTTGTTAATTTGTTCTGTATGTTGAATTTGGCAATATATAGAGAATAACAGGTTACTGTCTTTTGAGAAAGGGTTTCTCAGACGAGGTTAGATATGGTCCTGGAAGGGGCGAGGCTTGCCGAGCCCCTTCCTGACCATATCTAGCCGAGTCTGAGAAATCCATTTCTCAAAAGACAGTAACCTGTTATTCTTTTTATCATGCCACTATTATGATATTGCATCTCATTATTTTAATTCTAGAACTGTTTCTTTGCTTACACGCGTATGAATACATGATCGTGAAACTCAAATTCAATACACAGTCCGCCATCTTGAATTATACATGACACCTAGAAACATGTCGCATTCTAACGATTTATTTAGTCTACACCTAATCACCAAACAAATCATAGAAATAAATAAAGATCTACCTGCATATTCTTCTTCATTTTCCTTCTTTTACTATCAACATTTGCTGCTTACAGGGCATTCATATAAAATATGGCCTGTGCAATGACGAATCAAAATTCAGCGCCAATGCAGAGGTTCATCCTAAATAAATGCCCTTACAAGATCTAAATTCTTCCATAGGTTGATCAAGAAGCAATACACGTCATCATATTTTCAAATAGCATAAATCATGTGTATTCAATTTAAGTTTTCACTTAAAGTGCCATCCTGTGTTTATGTCTTGGGAAATAAATTGTTCGCCTACGTCAGTATTCTGAAGTATGTGACGTATAATTAACGAAATGGCATAGGATTCTCGAAATGGATCGGTCTGTTGTATACATACAATGACTCCTTAAAAGTCGGACTCTGGATTTTATGTTAGAATTTATTTTTATATCTTTTTTATTACTTGTAAAATTTCAAATTGTGGTTACTGAAAAGTAGTTCCGCACAGTGACTGATATGGAATATATTTCACTGATAGAACTTGGTATTTCGTTGGTTGGCATAAAATAAATATGTTTTATTTAGGCTGTTTTATCTGTTATTTTTTGCAATGCTTTAAGCTATTTACATTGTGAAAGTAGTCCGGCAAAAAGTGGGAGGTGCTTGAAAAATCTGATGTACTCTGACTTTTCCATAGGTTTAAGCATGGAAAAGTGTTCTCAAGTCACTGACTGAGAAAGGTTGCTGTTCTCAGACAGGCTTTATCAGGCAGTTGTCATAGTAATGGCATGATAAATTATCTGCGATGGATATGTTCTCGCTGTCACCTGCTTCTTCTTAGAGTATTATTTGTCTTTATTTCACCTTTCATTTCATATTAAGTCCAGAAATTTGTTCTTGCAGCTTATACGAACAACGCTCGATGACCACTTCTGAATTTATGCGAAAAGCCACTTGAGACTCATTCAAGCGTTAAACACACCAAACGCATTGTTTTTTGTCTATTTATATCCATCTAGTCTAACATTTGGCATTGCTTACAAATTTTAGACCAGTTTATTTGTAACAACAACGTTCTATAAAATCTCATAGTTCGATTTCTGATCCTTTGATGAAAGAAATGTCTTTGATGACTCAGAAAATAAATCTTCGAATTCTGATGGTTGCATCTCCGGATATTCTCAAAAGGCCAAGGTCTATATCGCGTTTGTTCTTTCCCGAAATAATGATAAGGTAAACTTGTTTTTTTTAATGGTTAACACTTCGTTAAATAAGTTTTTAAAGAGAACAACAAATGTTTTAACTGGAGTGTTTATCATATGTGTTTGAAATGGAAGGGCAAAAATACCCACTGATGATTATGGCTGTGAACCTGATTAGAGTGTATAAACTCTTTATATAATCTCTATTTTAATACTTTTATAATCGCGTTAAATCTTCAATCACTTGTTCCAAACTTTACAATACACCTGCTGCCACTTTTGCCACTGTATAGAATACTTTTATCTCCTAGAATAATTGCATCCCGTCTGAGTTTTAATGATTTTTCTCGTTTTGTTTCGTCTGATAACTTGAAATGAAGAAGGCAATATGATCAAATTCTGACAGTCCATTGTTTTTATTTCTTATGTTTGAAATGCAATTGTCTGCGGAAAAAAATGCACACTTTTGTTATAAAACACGCCATACAATCTTCTGGCAATATACAAAATTGCTTGTCTATTAATAAACGCCACATTCGGAATGCTCCGGATAAGACTGTGTATTCACCAGTCAATATATAATGACTGAGAGAAAACTTCGAAACTATCTAGTTCTATTTTTTATACTCGTGTAGTATACTATTCTATGTTTGATCGATCGCAGTACAAACTGTTACATCATAGTTTCATCGCTGTGGAGACACCAATCATGATGGACAACGTGACTTTCGAGAGAACCCAGTAACTTTTATTACTAGTACCATTTACAGCTTGTTGGACTGAGACACATGTGGTTTAGTGTCGTTGCCCAAAGACACACCTAGTCAGCAATCGAGACCCAATACTTACAGTCCTAGACCAACAAACGAATGTTCTTATTATGATTGGTGGTATTTATTGACCCATCAGATGATGCATTGTCATCGTGGCTCGTTATTTGTACTGAATAATTTTCACTCTGACAACTGTACTTCCTATTTTAGAACCGACTTCTTCCTTTTGTTTTCTTGCGTATAGCGGCACGTCTGTGCTCTTCAAAACATTGCTTAAACTCTCTAAGCTGAAGAGGTTGGGTTTTTTGTGCATGTATATAGCGTACAAAATAGGTTATAAATTTAGATTCAAAATGGCCGTCGCGCTTTGATGCCATCTCCAAGTATGCGCAGTCTTGGCTCCAAAAAGTCTTGTGCACTACTGTGATTTACGTTTCGCAGATAACCATATTGTTCCGTTGAATTCTGCACCAGCGGCGAATGACCCTTGTAAAGATAATTTTAACACCTAGAACATATTTATTACAAACAGTTTGTGAAAAATATTTGATTCACTACGGCATAGAATTGTAAACACATGTAAGGACCCGGTTTGCCAAAGCGCTGTCATAAATTTGAGATTTCTTTGGTGCAGCAATTCCCCGGATATGTGTGGTACTGCTAATTACTGACAATGTTCACTAAGAGAACTTGACAAAGATGTGTAGCATTTGTAGTGTTTTAGATAAAGCGCCGTTACCTTCAAGTGCATAGTTCATGTAATGTATGGTGCTTTGTACAATCCCAAAATTAGACCCTTTTCAAACCAAAATTTCAGCAGTAACAACAATAATAGCTTATTCCGTTATCATATAATCATCTTCCTAAAAATCATCAATAGCAGCAGACTAATATCTTATCATCATCATCGTCATCATCATCAACATCGTTGTCAGTATACTCATTGTCGTCGATACCATCATTGTAGTTGCCGTTTTCATCATCATCATTTTTGTCACTAGCATATTCATCATCGTTTTTTCACATTATCATCATCATCATCATCATCATTATTATTATTATCATCACCATCATCATTATCCTCGTGACAAGTTATAATAATCACACCTCATACTATTACTACTGATGCTATACACATAAGTTTGCCGATATCATAAACCAAAGACTGGAAGCGAAAAGGGTCTATCTGCTACTTCGTTATAATGGTATTTAAAAAGTTTTTGCTCTCACCATCTATTCTTAAAAGGTTTTATGCATTGTACAGTCTTACAAACGCTCAGTGATATTTCAGTGGTGACCTGTCCGCCCCTTGTCAAAATCGCATGATGTTTAAGAGTGTGAATCACGCCAATAGAATAATCAATACGTCGACAAAAAATAGTGCATTCAATAAATATTCCTGCTCGCTGATTTATCCATTTTAATTGCAGCAATGGCATTATGTGAACTTTAGAAGTTCAGTCAGTTCTAGAATTGCTCATTACATTAATTACAAACCCCTGTGTGTAAAGATTGCCACACAGATATTCCAGAAGTCAGTGATCAAAACTAAGATAAAACCATACAGCAACAGTAGATCACGTCACACAACGCGTTATGTTCTTGTTAAAATAATGTTTGGGAGTTATGGAACGACAACCAAGGCAATTTCTGTCATTTATGCGAAGCTTTATATTTCTTCCCAGATTTAACGACAAGCGTGGTTTTTGTCGAAGGATTTTTCGAAGAGTTGATGCAGTACAGGCCTATCTTTTTTCTAGTTTCTATGCAGATATAAGTGTTTTTCATCCAGTTGTCATTTCGTGGACTGCGTTATGTTAAAGAACTTTTATTAGGACACATTTTGATATATGACCTAGAATTGGTGCGAGCTATTTGAATCCCAAATGAATATTAGAACTCTAAATTTGCTTTTAATAGTGAACATCCGTGTGAATTTCTTAAGATAACAAGAGAAGTTAAACCATAGTCTTTAGACCTTTATTGATAACAGTTTCGAATTTTTCAGTGACGTCATAAAAAATATGTCATAATACAGACGATACTTGCATCAATGTATGAAATGAAGTCAAAAGATTAACAGTGAATAATGGCAGAGAAGATGTTTTTTTTTATTCTTGAACTTTTAAAATACGCGCTCTTTTATGGATTAGTTGATAAATTTACTTTCTCGCGATGGGTTCCTTTATCACGTCGCTTTCAAAATATCATCAATTACCTGTAAATTAGCAATATCAATTCTTCACAATTTTCTTTTGTTTTTCATGAATTAAAAAGCCTTTAAACCAGACAGCGGGAAGGTCTGCGTTTCAAAACAAAATTACATTCTAATACTGTCTTCATTCATAATTCAGACACAGAAGACAAAGTAATGGTTTCTATATAAGAAAATAAAAGACAGTCTGACTTTTGACACCAAACTGTATGAAAGATGAAACTTCGGCTGTTTCTTTTATTTGTTATAAATCGTAGAATGGAAAATGACAAAAATCCACTGCTGCGCACAGTTTCACAATTTGCAGGAAGCCTGTTTAATTTTCTTCTCTGTGACATATTCCGTTTTGAATGATTGACTAGAAATCTCAATTTTTTCTCATAGATATTCAGATATTCAGGAATTTCAAGAGAAGATTCTCATACAGCTATGATTATCAGTTAGTGTCTTTTTTTTTTTTTTCGTTTGATACTCTGTCAAAAAAAATCTTTAACTGTTTGCATGTGTAAAATGGACAGGTTTACTTCTGAGTACTAAAGCCCGTTTTCAGTAATTACCACTTACAGGCAGGCTGAACCAGTATGTCTCTGTTAATTAAAGAAACACTATTTAATTGGAGTGCTTCAAACTTAAGTTATTTTTTTTTTACAGAGAAACCCTTTCTGTAAAACACAAGCTTACGCCCAGAGCGGTAAGCTTTCCACTTGACTTGGAAAGTCAGTAGACCCGAGAGTGATATCTCACTCAAATCTACACTAAATATGGAAGTGTCCGCCTGTGGTAGCGTCCGCATACTGCTCTGGTATAGCTGTGCTGTAAATGCAGGCGGACTCGGTTCTTAAATGAAGTTTCACCATAAACCACCGTCAATCCCATTCTGGTTCTTATAATGCATTATATATAGCCATTCAATAGTGTTTGTTTGATTACATTAACGGTCAGAATTATAGCCAAAAGGTGTGCCAATTTATTCCTTTTTTGCATGGAAGGTATTGGCGCTAGGTGTTAGGTTGTCATCCATTATTTATAACCTTGCCAAATATACCATCAAACTAACTATTGACTTTGTAACTCTCTGTGAGATTAGATTAGATGGTGTGTATGTGTGTCTGTTTTTTATATAGACATCTGTGTTGTGTACGCTCTGAATTCTTGTTGTAAATTTGTTTTCTCTTAGATCACCGAAGGAGGAAATGGTATTGTCGCAACAGCGGAAATTAACATACTAGATGCACGTGAGGTTCCGCTAATCAGACCAGCCTTCATAACGAGTCGGTCATAACAGCGGACCTTTTTCCTGTTCTAAATTTTAGACTATAGATCCTTAAAATTACCGATTTTCGAGTGATAGTGAAATAATTAAAATGGTCTGAATAACTGAACATTACTGTATTAATTTCATAGAAAGAAACAATATTATGAGAAAGCAACGGGGCGCGTATTAATCTTAGGTCTTTAGATCTTTTCCTCTTGAATTCCTATAGGTATTCGTAGTAAAAAAATCACATTTGAAGAATTATATAGATTTTTTATCTTGTTACAGTAAAGATTCATTTTAACACTAAAGATATGACGTCTCAATTTTAAGAACTTTGCTTTTAGTTCAGTTCCGAGGCTTATAGTTTGTGAGTATTGAAGGAACTTAGAGATTATGTAAGAAAAACTAAAGTCTAGACTATAGGTACTGGGAAATGTTAAGCACATTCTGGCTTTTGTAACAGGGGCATATCTTTTACAAACAGTAAAAAAAAACTTTTGTAATTTTCCTGCGAATTTGTATGGTGATATTTGACAGTGTGTTAAATGAACTGAGATTATCGTATATCTTGGAAGACTGTAGAAGAGAAAAGGAATTCAGCTGTAAAACTGCTATAATACGGTTATCCAAGGACTACATCCTGGAAGAAAAAATGTTATCGTTGCAACGTGTTGGTGTTGTAACCTACTCAAAGCCATATGATATTTATTTACTATATAGATCCTTAAAATTACCGATTTTCGAGTGATAGTGAAATATTTAGAATGTAACTTTACAATCTTTGCAACCTTTAGTTCACTTGTAATTTTGTTGGGAAAGCCATGTTTTAGAGGAGTTATGGCTCTCTAAACAAGTTTGTCGAATTAGCAAGCGGACTTACTTGGCTAAACTCGTTTCACAGTTTCAGAAGTTCAATTTTATTCAGTCTTAGGACTTTTGGTGTTAAATATGTTCGGAAAATTTCTCAAACGTTTGATTTTGGAACGGAACTAGTCTGCAGGTGTGGCATTATTTAGTTGGTAAATCCTTTCGAAATTAGTAGGCCTTTTTTTCTAAAGGCTGTCAAAGTTTCTCAACGAAAACTACATTAGATATACTGTATCGATGCTTATCAGAAAAAAAATACGTGGTGAAGAATTTTTACGCCTCACAGCATGTCAGGTTTAAGTTTTTTTCACACGATCATGACCAGATCGATGTCTGAGTTGCGAGATAATATTTTGGCAATTTCAGCGTTTCCAAGTTCGAAATTGACATATACTTTTAGAATATGTTTCTCAAAAAAAATGGTGTTAAAAGATTACACTTCAGATTTTATCTCTGCTCATTGAGTTTGAGAATTATAGCTACATGGCTGAAATATTTCTAGGAAGAGTTAGAAGTTAAAACAGCCTTGAAAAATGCAGATAAAATCAAATGTTAGCCTAGATACGGATTGCAGAATTTTTTCACCCGTCGATTAATACTTATTCACTATCTAAATTCCAGTGGTAACAAATCTGCAAATATATTTTGTTCCGTAAAAAGTTTTGCGCAGACGAAGGTATGAAAATAATTCATGTGCACATCCTTAAAATAAAAATTACCAAGACCTATAAAATGCCAGTCTTACTTATATAATCGCTTTTAAATTAACTGTTATTTTACTGTTCAAAGCGACCAAATGCAGCAGGAATGTCAGGATGTTTGCCCCAAACACAGTAAATGCTCAGATATCATGTTAAATACTGTAAAAGTAAAAATACTGTTATCATATATATGGATAAAATTAAGCCATCCGCTGTATTGTAAATTTAATTTATAATTAGGCCAGTCATTTACGATTGTTACCGTGTTCAGCTTTATTCAGTTGGAGTAAATGTTTTACCTTGAACATCTTTGGATAAAAATATTGGTAACACTTTTTTTCTAAGATTTCATGCAAGTGTTAATTGATATTCTTTCAAAACTTCCTGTCACTTTCATAACTTGAGTATTGGTTTTTTTTTTAAATAATGATAATAAAGACCATATGTGCCCATTTCATTGTACTCAAAGTAAAACTAAATTATTTTTCTATCTTTCTAATCGTCTGTCACAAATATTGACGACTATTTCTTATTTCTGTTGTGCCATATTGACACTGTACATTCAAATAGACAATAAAGACAATAATAATCCGAGGATTTGAGGCAAAACTGTCCTAAGTGGTTCAACTTCGCGAGCAGCATTGCAACATTATAATTTCATCTAATTAAGAGGAAAACACTTTCGCCAAATAAAATCACACTGCATACATATTTTGTAGGATTCCTTATCTACCAAGCAAGGCTGGCACGCGGTAGCCAGGTTTTGAGCCAAAATTAAACCTTAGGTGCGAAACATTCCTGAACGTTGTATAAACTGTCATAGTATATTTGCTGGCATCAGACTTACGCAGACGCTTTTAACATTAGTGCACTTGTTATGTCGTCTGATGTTTTGATGTCAATGTCGCGGCGTCAAAAAACTGTATCGAGATGATTTACGAGGCATTATGGCAGACGTATAAATTGACCTAGTTTTTGACTGGTCTCTGTCTTTTGTTTTCTGTTTAATGTATTATAACGGCCATGGTGTTGTTGCTATGAAACTTGTGTAAGTCAAAGTGATAGTAATAAGCAACAATTTTGATATCTCGGCTGTTCTATGAAGATATATGCTGCCATATCTCGAAATCTGCAACTAGTATAATTTTGATAGTGCTCGTTAACATGGAAAAAAAAACGTATGCCATGCGAAACTGGTTTGACTAACTAAAATTTTAACACGGTGTTTTTTTTTGTAATTGAACCATGAATGTCATTTAATCGACAGTGACCAATGTGTTAGCACGCATTTACATAAATTATACTATAAAGGTAATTTCTAAACTTTTCTCTCTCATTTTTACGTTAAAACTGTGTTTACTGTATCTTTTAATGGATGTGAATTTATTTATAAAACATTTGATGGATAAAAAAATACATTATGTCTTTCAATACATTCGCCTCTAAGTGAAAGTTTGCCTTTAATAGCATATAAAATACCGTATTATTAAAAAAAGCATTAACCTTTGTTAAGTCAGTAATATTCATTTTGTTTGACTGTGAACAGTTTTATTTGGATCCAGCCAACCTTAGTTTTCAGATATTTCAAGCATTTTCAATTCAATTGATTTTAAAAAACCGCATCGATTAATATACGTTTATTGTCTAACAATTGATTTTAGTTGAAAATTTACTTGCCTTCTGACTTCTTTGTCAACCGAACGACATAAATCAAAAATATTCTATGAATAAAACATTTTCTGTTTGAATATTTTGAATATTTTCTAAAGGCTAATCTAATGGGTAAAATAAAAGAACACACAGACGTTTTGAAGGTTTAAAATTTCTGCTTATTTTAAAGTTATAGTTTTGCATATTCTTAAAACATTCTGTAAACAAAGACATGATCCTGTAAACATTTAGAAGTATACCAAGTTACTAAATCGATGGCTTTATTTACAAAGAACTTAAGAAAATGATACGTTTTATGGCTGACTTCATTAAAAGATATCTGTTTAATTCCGATATACGTTCATCTTGTGTATCAGTATCAATTTTCCTATTTTATATCCTCTATTCTTTTCATATCAAAGTTGCCTAAATAAACATAGTAATTTAAATTACGCTTGGCATACCACGATATGTTAATATGCACCTTAGATTGTTAATAGTTTGTGAACATTGATTATTTAAGAAATCCTATATTTACGTTGTGACCCGAGTTGATACTCCACCTGTTGCGAAACTTAGACTGCCCGAATAAATATCGGCGGATGCTCCGGGTGCTTTTTTGCGGTATTTAAATAATGTTTTATTGCCACCTTGTTCATCGGCTCTTTCGTAAATTAACGTTGTTTGGCAAAGATCATGTTTGTGTATTTCTTCCATGTATCGACCTTGACTGGTTGACTGCTCCGATTAAATATTTGCAGAAAGGAATACACTCAAGGTCAGGCAAAACTGGGTGTTTAAGACCATTTAACTGGAGCTGATGAAATTTGGTATGTGTGCAGTATTTATAGAGCACAATCCTTGCCAACGTTGTTTTTTGCTTATTACGGGATATTGAAATGACGTCATTTTTTTCAATTTTATTTTGCCGTATTGAATCCATTACAGAGACCACATATGTGGTCTCATGTCATCAAACTGGCTATACTGTAGAGCAATAAACTTGAATTTGTTTTAATGAACAAAATGTTAAAACTGTTCAGTGGGCTGAAACTGACTACAATTTCGTACCATACATTTGTCACAGCGAACGTTTGATAGCATCGATCCAGTGGTGTCGTAAATGGTTACAACTGCGTGCCATGAATTTGTATTTGTTCCAGTGAAAGTAAAGTAATACAATTCTAGCTATCCCGAACTGACTACAGTTTCGTACCATATAGTTTGTTTAAAGTGAGTGTACGGTTTTATCAGTCAAGTGGTCTTATTCAGTCAAACTGGTTTCAATGCCTACTATGAATTTGTATTTCTTTTAGTGAATGTCAGTCAAACGATCAAAATGGCTGCATGTGTTTCACATTAGAAAATAGAGCATATTAATGTATGTATGAAATATATAAACATCTGGATTTAGTATTCTTGCAGATTTATTGTCAAAAACTAAACGTCTTAACCAGTTTTACTTGGCTTTTTTCGTTGCTAGAAAGTTTACACTCATTACCTTAATTAATTTCTGTTTTGAAAACGATCAAAGAGAAAACGCCCATATATTTTGATATACTCGGAAACATACTTTTGGACTATAAAAACATGAAGTTAAAAAAACAGGGTTATGATAATTCTGTTATTAATGAATTTTATAGCTTTTGGTAATTAATTTTGAATGGTTTGTTATTATTCTTTTCTTTTCAAGTGATAAAATGATGCCATCTTTATTGAACAAAACGATAAGTGTTTCATATCATAATCAATTGATACTCATTCAAAGCAAATTTGCACTTACATTCTCAGTGGTATTAATTACTGCACTAATTACTTGGTGTTCTACATAAATCCCTTAAAGCTATTTGTGTTACTTTTTTCTAAAAACGACTTTTTCTTTCACTCATTGTACAAAACAAAATTTGTTTTATTGAACTGCTTTTCATCTCACTTTTGGTACAATAAACAACGTTTTCTGGAACTACTTTTTCTCTCACTCTTTTAAACAATACAAAACGTTTCTGGAACCACTTTTCTCTCTCATTCTTTTGTACATGACAAAACGTTTCTGAAACTATTTTTTCACTAACTCTGTACAATACAAGCCGTTTCTGGAACCTCTTTTTCTCTCACTCTTTTTTACAATACAAGACGTTTCTGGAACTACCTTTTCTCTCACTCTTTGATCAGTACAATACGTTTCTCGAGTTTCTTTTTCTCTCACTCTTTCTGAGGCATAAAACGTTTCTGGAACTACTTTTTCTTTTACCCTCTTTCTTGGTACAATACAAAAATAATCGGTTTCTGGAACTATTTTTTCTGTGTTTGTTTTATGTTTGATAAGTACCATGTGGACATAAGTTTTGCTTGATGTTGCTTTTATTTTGCAGAATGCTTCTTGCAATGGCATTTACACACAATATTCTGTTTGATGCAAGCATTTTATTTGTCCCTCGGGATATGTAACTATTTTATGTCTAGATTTATGTGACATACTGTGCTTCTGTAAAGATATTGATGAATTGTTTTGAATCAATGTATCGGTTTTATGCACTTTTATGTTAGATGTGCATTTGTTTTATTGTAATTAATGTATCCATTCATTCATTTATTATTTGCGTATAAGTATGAAGTAGCTATTGATTTCGTCGTAATGCCAAGTTTTTCTTAAAGAGTTCTCTTGGTGCGCATACCTCATGCTTTCAAATGATTCGAAACTAACAGGCCAAACTGACCAGTTTGTTCCAAGGATTTTCTTTAACTCACAGGCCAAACTGATCAGTTTGTTCCAAGGATTTTCTTTAACTCACAGGCCAAATTGACCAGTTTGTTCCAAGGATTTTCTTTAACTCACAGGCCAAACTGACCAGTTTGTTCCAAGGATTTTCTTTAACTTACAGGCCAAACTGGCCAGTTTGTTCCAAGGATTTTCTTTAACTCACGGGCCAAACTGACCAGTTTGTTCCAAGGATTTTCTTTCTGTCTGTCTTTTGTTTTCCTTGTTTAAACTTTGTAAACAATATTAATACACCAAGGAGTATAAACCACGGTCTTGCAGAATATGCCAAGATGCATCAGCACGTGTACGTATCTCTAACAACACATGCTGATTCTTGGATTGATCAAAATCTATTAGCCTAAAATAAAATTGAACCACAAAGATTTGCTACAAAAAATAATATCATCTGGCAATAAAATAAAAGAATGCCTGATAGTCCGTCTTTATGAAAAACCCTGCCCACAAATAATAAAACTCTACATCATTAACACATTTCTACTTTAATAAAACAAATTATATTTGGTAGCAATATTTCTGTTAATGTATTCGTCATACATAGAACTTAGTCATCAAAATACACTATCATAAGCGATTTCTTACCCTAGCATCATTCCATATTTTCTTTCAAATGGTAAGTGGATATGATTAATACCCTGTAAGAGTAAGTTCACGATATGTTCGTGCAATATTAACAATAAATATTGAGCCTGTAGGGTGAAAAAGAAAACAACAAAAACCTTAATGTGTACCAAAGAAAACATCATTAACAACTTCTTTCTTGTAATCTCACTTCTTTTATACTAATTGTAAATTATATACGACTGTCTTGTGGCTTTTGATGTAATTACTCGGTGTTGATAGAAAAGAAAAAGCTACCTTTGAAGAGGTACTTGATCACAACGTTTAAAGGTGAGAGACACAGCCTAATGTTTCTATTCCTTTATATAAAAGAACCGCCCTTTTCATTTGCGTTTCTGCTTTTTAAGAATTCGTTTTTGCCAGTAAGGTTAATTATGCACGTGCATCGCTGAAACAGTAGAGAGCGGATTATCTTCATATTGTTATTAAAGAAACAAAAGCCTCTTGTGCTAAAACCTCTTTTGAGTTTATAATTGCCAAGGCTTGCTTACTGGCTCATTTTTTGCATACCCATTAAAGACGAAAACATCTCGCATATTGGTAACATTATAAACCTTTCGTTGACTAAATTCATATTATCAATTTATCCAAATAATAGACTATCTTCCTGAAGCGACCGTAAACTTTTCCTCGGATGGCAGTTTTAGACTGTTTAAACTGTATGTTCAGAGACTACTTTGTAAGCGTGAAATGTCTTCAGTTTCCGCTTTTCTTACGCTGATATTACTGAATTCAACCGCCTACTTTTCCTCTTTCTTCGGATGGCCGTAAATGTTAATGGATTTCTGCCTACTTTTTCTCGGATGGCCGTTAATGTTAATGGATTTCGGCCTGTTTTTTCTCGGATGGCCGTTAATGATAATGGATTTCGGCCTACTTTTTCTCTGATGGCCGTTAATGAATTTTAACGTACTTTACCTCGGATGGCCGTTAATGTTAATGGATTGCGGCCTAGTTTTTCTCGGATGACCGTTTATTTAAATGGATTACGGCCTACTTTTTCTCGGATGACCGTTTATGTTAATGGATTTCGGTCTCCTTTTAGACTTCGCTCATTAATAGTTTCTGAATATCATGTCAACTGCTGGATTGTACTCTGAAAATGATAAGAAAGACCTTCTGGCAGACATTGTGTTCTGAGCATTCCAGTTAATTGATATTTTGACGAAGAATGTCTGTTAATTATCTTAAGTACTATTATATTTTCATTTAATTGGTTCAAATTAGTAAGACATGAAAAAAGTAGTTGTACCTATAGTAAAGCTCTCATCCAAAAATAAATGGTCATTCCAGTGTCCACATTAGCTACCTTTGGAAAAGGGTACAATTTGAAAGTCTTTTTAAAAGAATTCTTTATTTCAAAATTACTATCAACAAATAACTGAACAAAGCGAAAGAAATGTAGAATTAATTCAGTTATAATAAATGAGTATTTAAAAAAAAGTTGAGTGGGTGAATACAGCTTTATGTTCCCTTTAGACAACTTCAACTCCCATGGGGCAGGCCCGGCGGGAGAACAAACCGCGATCTCCTGATCACTTGTCATACGCTCTAACCACGAGGCCATCGAGGACGGGCTTATAAGTTGGCAGCAAACTTTAGGTCAAGATTGGTTTGAATAGCTCAAACAAATATAATGACAAAGCAGGGTGTTTCAAAGAACAGTGAGAGACTGAAATGATTTGAAAAAAAAGGAAATGAACTAAGATCTTAGATATTAATCAAAGGTTTCACACTCGTGCTTGCACTTCATTATTAACGTCAATAAATCAATCCGTTTGAAGACTTTAATACAAAATGGAACTCCGTACTTCTGCGAAATCTACCATTGACTCGCGGCGTTTTAATGTCAATTTTGTACAAATAAACAGTACTGCTGCATAAATACACTGACAGAAAGCCATTAAAACATCGCCACACGTATCAGACAGATCATGGCAACAATGTACACACATTTTATTTTCTCTAATAATTATCTGTATGTGAATTTTTGCCAGTGTTTACTCAGCATGTTCGCATTCTTCCTGATCAGGCCTAATTTCCTTGCCTACCATAATTACTTATTTATGTACAATCACCTTTTCATGATCTGTTTCCACAACGTGATCGGAAAGATTTTGTTTGTGACACTGGGCATTTCTAACGGTAAGTCTGACAAGATTTTATGGAGAAAAGATTTGTTTATTCATTTAAGACTGTCAATTATTTTAATTTATTATTAATGTGTGGTTCTTCTTTCGTCCATTAAAAGCCTCTATTCTCTCTTTACTGTCGCTTGATGCGAGACAGCAAAGTAGGCCTGTGAAGAAATAGGTTTAGATACAGCTCTTGGAATAGATATTAATATTTATCGTTAAATACGAAATCAGGTTAAAGTTCAGCTTCAAACGGTCGTTTAAAAACATACATATATG
Organism: Cyclina sinensis; assembly: GCA_012932295.1. Classification (NCBI taxonomy): domain Eukaryota; kingdom Metazoa; phylum Mollusca; class Bivalvia; order Venerida; family Veneridae; genus Cyclina; species Cyclina sinensis. The sequence goes on from JAAONU010000017.1 coordinate 5,625,643, forward strand.
ATCTATACGTGACTGTCTTGAAAAGCAGTCTGTCTGCACATTTGTAGTTTTACCGTCTGTGTGGTACAAAATTCAGGGTTTTATAACGGCGTAACTAATGTTTTTGAAGCTGCTAAGTGCAAAAAAGTGTGTTCCTTAGATTAGAATATAAGTATTTCTAAAACGACTGTAAGCCTTTAATGTAATTTGTAGATAACAAATTATCTTTTTCGTTATACGACCTCAAAACATCGCTAATAAATGTCAAAACCAGATACCTTCCGTGTAAATTTGTGTGCAGACAAATGCAGAAATTTACAGCGAACAAATTGAAGACAGTTCATTTACCGCCATTTTCTTGTTAACAAAAACACACACGCTTAACTTTGTATGAAATTACCAAACAGTTTTCCAAAATCAAGACAACATTGCTAGATAAGAATTAGAAGAAGAAATTAAGGAAATCAAATATTTGCAAACGTTTTCAGATATAATGAATGAGACAGTTAGTTAATAAAGACGAATTGCTCTTGTCGAACGTTTTTACACGTTTCTTATTAAGTCAGTTTAATTCTGCTAGAGCATGTCCGGGTCGATTGAGTTGAAGAATACAAACAACCACAACCTTGGCATTTTTCAAGTACTGCTCAGGCAGACTGAAGAAAATTTGACGTAACGATGACGTCATTAACATTTGTCGTCTGCGTCCGAAGTATTTATTTTTATTATCATTTTTAATTATTCTTGAAAGTTTCACATTAGTGATGAAAATTGTTTCAATATTAACTTACTAGGGATAAGCATTCTGTCGATTATGAAGATTTTGAAAGACATGTTATTAGGTCATAGCTATTTTTAACACCTCGTAATTGATTGATTGAGTTTAGTGCGTGTATGTGAGCGTCTAATGGGTCTGGGTTTCAGTTCTAGCAAATGAAGAGAGTAGATATTTTATCAAACGAAGGGAATCGAGTTCTGTATTTTAAATAATTGCTAGGTAGCTTTCCGAGGCTCATAATTTAATACTTGTGAAAAGCGTTTAACAGGAGTAAACTCAAATCAGATTTTAAGTTACCTATATATCTGATTTTATTTTCTTTTGAAAAGATAAGCAACACATTGATTGTACGGTCCACCACCAAACTATCTCCTGAACAAAGGTTTATATAAAAAAAGTAGTAGTTTTATTTACTTCTCTTGCATACGTGGAAAATTGCGTTCCAGCAATATGTTGGCACCATTCATAGCCATAACAAAAGCATTCACTGTAGCGACGACTTCCAGAAATTCATTTTTGTCTTTCCTTCAGTAATAAATGTACAATTATCTCGTAAACAAAATATCATTTGACTTTTTTATGTAATCACAACTGTCGGAATGAGTGGGGAGAATTATTTTGCCAGTATACGTCAATAAACTGTATAAGATTTTTTCATTGCTTTGATTCCATTTATTTTATATCAATCAAGCGTTACTTTTCTGTCTATCGCAGTGAACTAAATTTGAAGCAGATAAACATGCCATTAGATGGATTGCCCGTAGTCTGTCGGCCCTGGACTGTCTGTATTTTGTTGGTTAGTTTGCCGATTTATTCAATATGGCGTCTTGTATGTCACGTGAGCAGCTGCTGTGCCAGAGGTTCTGGTCTGTTGCGTTTATTTTATAATTCGCCAACAATAAGTGTATGAAAACTGTGACAGAACTGTGTATTAGATAGAAATGTCTTGCATAAATCTAGGTTTTGTAAATGGCTGGGGTTTTAGATTCATATTTATATATGTTATTGCCTATGTGGTGTTCCATACATTGTAAAATACCTGAAATAACATTTTATCTGTATTATTGTTATACAGATTAATCGTGCAAGGTTATACACATGTACCCTTTTAATTTAATTCTGGTCCTACATTTATGTCCGGCGATTTGTGGAAATGTTCTCTTCAGTTTTGTTTCCGTAGAGACTAGTAGTTCACATTTACAATGGTTTGGACTATACTCTTTAGAAGTTAAAACAGGTTGCCAAAAAGTCTGGGGTACCTAAGAGGTTTGACTATTCTTGCAATTTCTTTGCCCTATTTCCTAAAGGTGATAGAAAAACAAACAATTCTCTGTTAATCTTCATTTATCTAACATTATTCTCCGTTTTACCACAAGGCATATCGAGAATTATCTCGTCAAAAGTGATATATTTTACATTTTTATTACACTCGCATAGATAATTGATGACGCGCTTTCTCTTAAACTGCATTTTAATACCTATAAAATCAAGATTCGTAATAGTAAAAATAAAAGGGAGTCGGTTGAATTTCCTAACCAAGAATAATGTTTATTTTTTTCATTTAATTTTAAATTTTGCTTCCCAAACGTTCTGAAAATCACAACTTTCTGAAAGCAATGTCTGTTTGTATAACATGGAAATTATTTTCGTTGAACAAGGTTGTAATTTTACACAATTACGAGTAAATGTAATACATGAGTATTAAAATAAGCTTCTTAATGACATGGGTCCAAGTTACACATTTGTTTAGAAATTTCATATGCGCGTCTACAAATATATAGAGTCAAATTCTTTCGTCATGTGGTGTTAATTAAATTTCAGACTGTGTATAAAATCTTTGTAAATCTTGATGCTTTGGGGCATTTGTTACGAATCCTGTAGTCATCACATTAGCTTCTGCTGCTGCGTGTTAAGGTAGCTAACTTATAAACCACCCAACCATTCTCGGAGTGAGACTTCTATGTGATCCACGCTACATATGCAGATGTAGAAAATACAGGATTAACGTAACGTAAAGTTATAACGTTAACCATCTGTCTATGTAACTGAAGTACAGTTGAACGGTGTTCAGAAGAACCCGGCTGAAACCGAACATCTCCGAAACAAGTTTTCTGACGTAATAAAACTAAACGTTGGAATGTTAATGGTAATTGAGATACAAGTGGACTGGATGCATGTTATTTTCGTGCATATTTAATGAGCTTCTGCTGAAAGTATGACTGCATGTTAAGTATTTGTATATCAAAATATTCTGCAAAAACATTAAATGGAACTTCTTAAGAGATATCTGTTTTGCAAAATAAAAACCTGGAAATATAACTTTGGTCTTAAAAAAAACTCAATTTATTATAAGGAACACTTTTGCTTAGCAAATCTTTTTCGTTTCTGTATAATTACGTACAAATAGTTTTTTCTGGATATAAAAGAGAAAAGAGATCTACTCAAAAGCCCATAAAATTTATTCCAACCTGTTGTTCGAAAATTGCTAGATGCTTATGACTCAAAATTTCTTATCACAAGAGAAATAAATGCAGTTCGTCTTCGTGCCAAATTTCGTCAAGAAAGGCTAGATTATGGAACTTTAATCTAAATAGTTAGATATAATCAGATTGAAAATATTGACTGCATTTATCTAGTTCCCATTCTTTTTATTTATGCAGGTGTTAGAAACTTTTAGTTTAAGAGGTTAATAAATTTTGAAAAAAGTGCATGAATCATGCATCTAAAGGGACATAACTCTAGAACCAGCAAAAAGAAAAAAAAACAGTTTGTTCTGTGTTTGTTTAAGCGTTTGTATTGAAATTACAAGAAATATTATAACTGCTGCATATGTGATTTCGATTAAATTGTCCATTTTAGTTCAAAGAAGTCTTTAGCCATTTAAAATTTTGTAAAAGAAAATATCGCCAGCTTAATCAATGAGAATTTTTTAAAAATCGAAGGTAATCTGTCGTTTGTCCTTCAGTGATACTGATATTGAAGTAAATATTTTTATGGTAAGATTTAAATTTTGTACCTTACATGAGAAATTGTAAATTCCTTACAATATCAAGTGAACGACATTTACTTTGATCGGCAACAGACTATATTTCAGATACTTGGCCGTGCTATAAATGTAGAAACGGACCTATGGCCGCTGAGGTTCACTGTTGAGCGCATGTACTTGAAAAATGATGTTTAGAAAAAAGCATATAAATACTACAGTACCGTCAGATACCGTTAGATATCTTGGAAGTACTATTTATCCCCATGTAAAACCAATCACTAAATTGTCCTGTTGTGTTCTGTATTCTGTAATGCAGGAAACTGGAGACACATTGATGCGCACACGTTTGTGAATAATTTACGCTCCTCTTGAATAAGACGTTACGGAATTCTTTTGTTGCGGGTTTCCATTGATAAAAACTTGTGAATATATATCATCTGAATAAGCGACCACAGAAAATTACTTCATAAATATTTAGAGATTGCAATACTTACAAAGTTATAAAATACAAACACAAGCGCATGTGTTGCTTAAAGACATCAAGGCAAGTCGAGTTTCGAACGCTAGCAAAGTTATAAAATGTTATTAAAGACATGATATATTTTCTATGTAAACATTGTTTCATCTTTCAAAATACAATAATAGCTTAACCTCTTTTGTTCTGTTTCAGATTGAATAAACCATAAATGCGGCGGAACAATTAACTTCAAAGGAGGCAAGTCGGAATTGAATGAATCGAGGGAGTGAACAGGATAGTTATTTATGATATAGAAAGAAGAAAAAATAAAATATTCATCCGCACAACACATAATTCTTTGCAATAGAGAGGAATTAAGTCATTCTGTTTTATGCAGTGTACGAAACAAGAGTAATAAATCCGCGAGTGGCTTTCTGTTGTATATAAAACGCACTCAAGTCGCAGTGGATTTAAAATGGAATAGAAAATGTGTTGGAGGAATTGTAAGAGAAAAAGAACACGTGGATAAATGAAAACGATCAAAGTCATGTGACAACAATGCTGAAACGGACATCCGGGTACCTAGTCACGTGGTATAACTTGTTGCCGCCCCTTAAGACCATTCACTACATCCTGTATATAATGCTTGGAGGTAAGTCCAGTTTTTTTTATTATTATTTTTTTTACAAAACATAGATAATGGATAAATGCAATAGATATATATATATATATATATATATATATATATATATATATATATATATATATATATATATATATATATTTATATAGAACTCAGCACGTCTGCAAAATGAACGCGTAAAATGTCATGAATTTTCGTCTACCTTAAGAAACATATGCCCACATATCATACAGCAAAATCTTGTTTTCCCGGAAATGAGGGTTTGTATTTAAAGCCTTCCTATGTTTTCCCGTTCATGACAGTTTAATTTCAAGAAATATGTCTACAAGACGTATCTAAAACGACAAAATTGTATATGAATTTGGCCCCTGCTCGGTCTACAAAAAAGTACAAAGCAATTCATTGAGCGTTGTCATGCAAAGTAAACAAACAAAATTCGCAAATGGTGTATTTTCTAATTTTCTTTTGTACTTTTTGTGGATCAATGAACACTCGATCAAATTAAGCTGAAAAAAATCAATTCTGTTTATGTTTGAATTGTTTTTAAATGTGTTCCTGTCTGGTTTAATTTAGCAATCTTAGACAATTTTTACTACGCTAGGCACTATTTTGTCCCGTACAATTCGGTCTTTTAATATAACCAAACTGAGTTATATTTCGAGACAGTGAAAACAGTTCACATCTTCAGTTATGACAATGCAAGGGACTGTGTTGTCTGCCATGTGTCGTCTGCTGCAGTTCAGTTTTACAAACAGAAACAAACTGTACTTCGAGACAATGAATATATTTTATCAAAATTGACAACGCGAGAACAAGCTATTATTTTGTCTTTAGTTATAGAGTTTACAAACAGAGATAAATTATACATTTAGACGTTGAAAACTACGGAAACGGTTTAAGGCCTCGACTTGTATTTGCTTTGAAAAGAAAATACACAAAATAACAAACGCTGAATACGGTCGACTAACCTTTCAATAGTGACTGCAGATTCAAACTTTTTCCCTTTATAAGGCGACTTGATTAGCGCGAACTGACCTCTCTACAACGTTTGATAAGATACTCTTCTGAAGATCCAAATATTGTTTAGCACACCTTTTTTTGAGCGCTGGCCATTTACCCATTATGATATATTTGGGGAATTTTTTTCAGTAGAATCTTTATTGAAGGCTATATATAATTAAATATATTATATAAACTATGCTGTTCAAAATAAATTATACTATCTTTACTCATGGATTGGTGTGTTTAGTTCCTTGAAAACTTCTTTAAATAATACATGATGACACCAATATTTTACACTAGACAGTAATTTCTTGACCTTCAAGGCAACATATTGAGTTCAGCTCTACATGAAACTTTAGTTGTTAACAACCAACACATCACTGACTGCCTGAGAAAAAAAGTTTTATAAATTTGCATTGCATTGGCATTTTTACGGTTAGATTTCTAAATGTACTGGAAATCTTTATGGTCACAATGCGTCTGAGTGCATTTTTTCTATTTCAAAACGGCACGGGTTCCCAAAAGAGAAAAATAAATGAATTTTAAAAGGACAAACATCAAAATGTGTATATATGAAAGAAATTCTAAGAGGTAAAGTAAAATCTTCAGTGTTTGTTGCAAAATTAAAAATAAAATAAAACATGTGTGAGGTACATTAATTGTGCATTGAAACCTCAGTATGTCATCATTCTATTCGTGCAAAGAACAATATCACCCGAGTAATTTAACAAATTAGTTATTATTGGCATTCCGTAAATCAAATGTGTCAATGCTTAAGAGCCATTCAACTTTCGCTGAAGATGCATAATTGCTTTGTAACATTAGAGTGTTCCATCCATTGCATGCGCCTGCTTATATCATCAATGCTTCTATCTAACTATAAAATCAGTCCGCAATGGGACGTACACACCGGCTCATTTACCTGTGTGATAATTTGCAAATACTTTTCTTGACTTTCTTATTTTTAGAGGTGAAAAATACCGCATCTGCACCTTATAAACCTCGTGTTCTTGTTTTTACTAAACCAGTGTCTTCAGGTCGCCGGATATACTGCTGATTATTTGCATATATAATTTCCAGGCATTTGAGTTTAGAAAATTAGGGCATATGCACCTAGGTCCCTCTCAACTGTTACGTGATTCTTACCCAATCCTTGTCGTCACTTATATTCGGATACGAGTCTGATAATTTGCTCAATCGGAGGTCCTCGGGTAATCCTATTTGTGTGACGTAACGTTCATGACAGAGGCGTTCCGCTCGCTATTTTGCAGAATACTATTTTATTACGTTTCAGAACTAAACCTCGTCAGTCTTTACACATTTACTGCACGTTATGCTCGTGTAATTGTATCCTTATGGTCTTTTCATGTTTGAATAAGTGTCTTACTGTGGCATATGAGCTACGAGATTGTAATAAACTGGTTCAGAGGAGTCTTTTGGATTTTCTTATAATTGGGTCGTTCGCAGTATCAAAACGCTCTTGACAAAAATGTTGCAATTCGTATAGCATTGCTAAGCGGCACACTAATACGTTCAAGTCTTGCAGAAATGAAAAACAAACTAAACACCACACTGTCAAATGTTTCACGTTTTCAAGAAAAGTGTGTTCAAAGCAGTAAGTACATCAATAAAAGTTTCGAAAAGAAACAAACAAACTTTCTCAAATTTAATGTAATTTTCACTATTCTTGCGAGACTACAAAAATTAGGCAGGGTAAATGATAGGCTATTGTGTCATTAAATATTGGCTTTTAGGGCCTTCCTTTTCATAGTTTAAGAAATTTACTTGATTAAAACAATAGAATCTTTCCTGTCGACAGATATCAGCTCATGTCAGAATTCCTTCTAAAGTGGAGAGCAGACACACTAAATGATTACCAGAAAACAGCGAACAGTATCACCTTTCTTACACCATGCAGTTACAAATTGCAGAACTATAAACACTGTCAATAATCTACGTGCAGGAAATTATAACAACATTGAACGAGAAACAAGAGATTCCTAGCATTTTTGCTGCAATTGCAACCCTCTATGTATCTTCCATGTTTTACGACCAACATAAACACATTTCTTGTCTTTGAATGATTTATTCTCCAAATGAATCATTACGTCAGCTAGATGATGTCAGAAAATTAATTTAAACGTCAGGTTTAAAGACATTTTCTCCGTAATAAAAAAGTATCATCTACATAAACAGGTACGAATTTAAAGAGACAGTTCTTTTTCTTTAAACTCAATTAAAGTCTTCATCATGGCTATAAACATTTATAAATGTAGATTTTGCCATAGCCGAAACAAGTTTCCGAGACACTAATAAAATTTGTATTCAGCTGAATCAAATTTCGAAGTTTTATCACCGATAATACATCAAAGGCATTTGCCAAATGCATACAGATTTGATTTTATTCAAATCTCTGCAAGTCTGGGTCGTAAAAAAGGTCTTTATGCTGATAAATATTACGAAAAGTGATAGAGTGTTACAACATTATTACATTGTTTCTTCTTACTGCCCAAGTCCTACGGCCAATAGTTCTTTAGTTTAAAACTTTATTTTACATCGATTGGGAAGTAAGATCTTGCAACTCTACTTTAATCCCTCTCGATGACTGCTTCCTGGGTTCAAACCAATTATCTCGCCGAAAGTGGGGAATGCAGAAAGTCAATGTAGACTCTCACCCTAAGAGCTCTTTGGATGGTTATCCTTTGGGCAGTTCATTACAATATTGTCTTAACCATTGTTGGATACACCCAGCTCAGATAACTATACAAAAACTTTGACCACAGTCTAGTTGTATTCATTATACTATTCCCAGATCTTATAATTAGTGGTCTGTGTTTAGTCAGGTCTTACGGGTGCTTTGAGATTTCTTCAGTATTTTAAGCTTAAATCATTCACAACGCGCTGCAGTCAAAACTGGACTTTGATCCCGACGATGCGTTGGCTTTATCGTGTAATTCATAGCTCGGACATATACAGACATGTTCAAGTTTGTTTGTGACTTGTCGGCAGAATCCACTTATCATCTCTACATACTCTAGTGTCGTATTTATGCTGGTAAAGTTCACGTTAGTTTATGTGTACTTACAAGAATTAATTATAATCACGTGTTGCTGTTGTTGTCACGAACGCCTTATTTCCACCAGCTTTTAGCTACAAAGCATATATGGATGACTCATAATGTTAAAAGATAATTAGATAGTATGATTTATTGCTTTATTAATTAATCCTACCCTGGAAATTAGCATATGTCAACAAATAAATCACCATCTCCCGGCGTGACAGGAAAGTATGAATTCTGTTATTGATCCTTTACCACCTACGTTGGCTCCTTCAGTAATTTCCCGCTCTTTATTGTACCGTCTGCGTATTATTATATATATGTTGTCAAATCAATAATGATTAATTATAATTTATACCTTTGTACTTATCCAGCTGATGTTGAGCCGTAGATCTTTGCTTCGGGCCTTATATTTCTGATGTACAAAGAAAGTATTTAGACAAATTACACCCATTTTCGCGACAAGTCTTTGAAGTTCCCTATCCCCTGTAAATAAAAGCAGACGGAAGAATAGATCTTACTGCAACCAGACTTTATCCCGGAGACTGTTGCTTTAGATTTAATAATTGCAAAAATGCCGAAGATGCCTCTTCTACCTTTGTATAACCAAATACACTTGTTGCGCAATTCTTCATATTAAAGCGATGCTTTTTACGTCAGTTTGGTCTGTAAACCTTGTTGTAACCAAATACAGACACTGCAAATTTGTTGGCAAATTTCTTGTTATCAAGGGCACATGTTCTATACGTCTATTTGGGACGTCATTTGTTACAACTTCGATTCCGTATTTTAGCTGAGGTACAGTAGGGTAAACCGAATGCCTCGGCCGTTTCTAAGAATGTCACAACAGAACAGACGCAATATCTGAGGAAAGAACATTGGTAAAATAAAACACTCTCGCAGGGGTCCAGAAAAGCATGACCATATGTTCAGTTGAAACTATATTGCAGTTGTATGGCCCTTTGAGGTTGCTAATCACAAAATTAACGACGCTTGTGCAGACATTTTAACTTGAGTTTACTGCATGCAGTTTCCAGACGACAATTACACTCGAGAATAAAAGATATTGCGTCAAAACATAATTATATAACCGGAAGCTTACTGAATTCAAAAATCATACAAAACGGCATCGTCTTTATTTTTAGATTACGTCAAAGTGAACAATTTAATATTTGAGCGAGTTATGAATGTTTCTGTAGGCAACCAGTAGACTTGTGTTCCAGTATGACTCAAAATGACCCGACAGAGTTGCAGATGGCTCAAGTTCTATTGCAGTTTTCCCACTTAACATCGGATAGATGAAAGTTTCTGCAAAGGCACATTTAATTACAAATACATGGCCAGTACATGTGTTGAAATGGCTGATACTATCTTTACATGTTTCCACAAATATCTTTATGGTACCTCTACACGCAAGGGGCCCATGCCCTTTGAAACCAAACACGGGCTTCACTGCAGATTAACAGCTTCCCTAAAAGCATTCCATTACGGTTAATATCATTTTTATTCATATCAAAACAAGGCAAAGAGACAAGAGTCATCCCGAATGCACTGACCCTATCGTAACTGTTAAAACCAGATGAAACTATCCCTTACTATCTGATTACTTCTTAGTATGTCAGTCGTAAAAAGAATGGGGTAATAACAGGACTTTTAAGTGACGCGAGATTGCCTAAATCCCTTTGATATACTAGTTTTATCTTATTTAATAAATAAATCATTTAGTAGATTTACTTACACATGCAATTGTATCGTTATTCTAATCGACTGGCGAGAGTAATGGCGGCCTAGAGAGGTAATCAGGATCCAAATTACAATGAAATACGTACATCATCCGAGTTATTTGCCATTTATATGAAATAAATAAATTCGTCTTATTTTATCTTTTATAAAGGTTTTATATTTGCTAATTTGAAAAGTTATCACATGGCATTTATTACTAAGATTACTGGTTTAATGCACATCTGAATTTTAAGTGGCTGTTTTCTGAATGTATTTTGTAACACATGCTCTGCACGCTCATAAGCTTACTCATTACCTTTTATCGAAATAAGATTTCTGCATGAATCCCTTAAAAGGCTCACTCTTCTTTCTTCTTTCAAAACACAGTGACGATAAGTTTAACCGAATAAATTCAAAGTAGGACAACGAGGTAAAATCGGTAACTGGTTCAGATAATTTTTTTATGATATTGTTGTTGTTGTTGTTGTTGAATGAGCTCTTTGCAAGAGCGGTAAAAGCTCATTTGAATCATCATTGGTACTGATAATCTTGTTGTTATTGTTAATAAATGAGCTCTTTGTAAAATCGGTAAGAGCTCATTTGACTCATCATTGATAAAGATAATGATGTTGTTGTTGTTGATAAATGAGCTCTTTGCAAAATTGCTTATAGAGCTCTTTGTCATTTTGCCTAGCGCACGCCTGAGCTGGTGCTGACTGCGCTGTATTAGTTTTTATAGCACTCGGTGTATAAAAAGAAGTGTACTGAAGTTCAACGAACATGCAAATCTTGCATTACACGTTACAATCACCATAAATTACGGCCGTTCTGATACACAGGCTGATAATCTAATTAATGATTGATGGTTTAAAGACACGAATGTAGCATTATCTTAAATGGTTTTCCTTGTTTCTCTTATAAAGGTTAAAATTTACAGCCACGTGCCTTTGTGCAGGCGGAACTTAAGATGTGTTATAGAATGATAAAATATGGTAGTGTGTGCTTACATTTGATTACTAATTGTCAACGAATCCGGGTGCGCTTATACTAATACAAAAAAGAAATGTTTAAAAAAATGTAACGCGTAGACTGAATGAGTTCAGAGATTTATATCGGATGAATTATCAGAAATGGTTTTAAAGACGTGGACAGCAGGATTACATTTATATATTAAAGTTTTTCTTATTCAACTTACATGCAGCCAATTAACATTTTAGTTTTTAGGTTAAGTTTATTTATTTTACGATTTGAAAGCAAGTTCTTACAACTTATATTAATCCCTCTCAATGACTGCTTCCTAGGTTCAAACGAGTACTCGCGCTGAAAGTATGAAATGCAGAAAGTCAGTGGAGACTCTCACACTTGTCGGGATTCGAACCAGCTACCTCCGGATCGGGAGTCCGGCACTCTAATCACTCGAAACTGCTTCTTCATTTTACAATTTAAAGCCACTATCATTTTGTTTCAGATTAAGCGTTACCTATCGCAAACCTCAATAGTCTTAGCTTTCAGCCTATTTTAATCAAAACCTGACGTTTAATTCTATGTTTATATATAATTTAATTATATACAATTATATACATATATGGAAATATTTCCATATATGACACTATACATTTTTTATTTACTTTTGAAAATATCTTGATCTTGAATGTTCAGGCTTCAAATGAGATAATAATGACTAACATACCAATTTTTAATTTATCGCCCTAACAATGTTTACATTAAAATATTAACCACGCCCCCTTTTCGTCAAATAAAAGTTCAAACGACAAAGAATGACCTCAGTACAGTTTGCTGACCGTCCAAAATTTCTACTGATTGTCATTCAGTAAATATGCGAAGTCAAAGAAAATTCATCGAGACAGAAATAGCAGTAAATATGTAATGTGCCTCAACTAAAGGTTAAAACTTATTTTTTTAAAATAAGTGAAGACCTTTAAAAAATTCGAATGTATTCGAAAATGAATATAAAATAGCATCCTTATTTCATTAAGTATAGAATTATTATTTAAAAAATGTTTATTATCAAAATAATAAACATTTTCAATTCATGCATCTTATTCATCAACGACAAACATAATTTGTAATGATATACCTTTTATAATATTTATCTTGATTTTTTTTACTAACTTGAGTGCTTTAAGAGTTTAAACGACATTTAATTTATGTCGTTATAAATTCAACGATGCATTTCATTTATTTCCCTATCGGTAAATTTCTGACAGCGAGTGATCAAAACTTCAACAATCTTTCTCCCCCGTGACGAGTTATTCAACCATAACAAATGAAGCACACGTTTCTTAACAAAATGTCTCACAGTAAAGTAATTTCACCGTGAAAATGATTTAAACATCTCAAAGGGAATTCAATTTTCCCCATTTTGATATCATTACGATAGTCGTCCTTTCAATACGATGCCCGCCTGTGAAATGTCGATTTTTTAATTCAAATTTTCATTCCATTGCACTTTGTTAAAGCAAAATTCATTCATCTAAATCTGTTGGTTTAGCTATCTGAATCAGAATCTTAATTCAGCGACCTTTAACCCTTCCCTGTCACTGAACGATCTTAAAAATCAAGCATTAATGCAGGAACGAGTCTTTGGGCGATGAAATTTACATTGTTTATTTGTTGTGTAATATTTAAAATGTTTTTTGGTTTGTTTATTCGTGTATTTGCCCATGGTTGTTGTTTTTGTCTTGTTTTTTTGTATGTATGTATGTGTGTGTGTTTTTTTTTGTTTTTGGGGTTTTTTTTGTTTTTTTGTTTTTTGCTATCTCGAAAAGATAGTTATGTTCCTGTGAAAATATGTCATCGTCTTTCTGTTTCTCACTAAATAACAGACAAGTTTCACAATACTAACTGCAGTCTTATGAGAGGCAGATCACTGGTTCAGAGGTAATGCACAGAGCTTGTAGTTACAGGGGTCGCAAGAATCCCTAGCTGCGTCTCTAATACCACTAATATTTTTTTCGGATGAGACTTTAAACTAAGGTCCAATGTATCGGTCCTACACAGTCAGTAAAAGAAACAGGAGTGTATCTGTGAATGGGACGCTTTCTGTATCTTGCATTATTCCGCACAGCCTTAAATAACACTTCAGATGGCGTCGGTCGTATGGGCAGCCGGTCCCGACTATAAATAATCATAAACAGATAAAAAGTACTTAATGGAATGAAATGAATGAAAGTCTAAAAGGATCGATATTTGGCAGATAAGGATATAACAAAGAGAAGTAATGAAAAATTACGAGTTTAATTGAAGGGCAAATGGCTTGAACAAACAGCGCGAACTTGTACAGGAATCAATGAGCAACAAAACAATTAAGAGATGTATTGTCAAAGCAAAAGTGTAATTAGTGTGATAAAAGTAAGGACTACTAACAGGTCTGATGTCATAACTCACTCCTCGGGATCCATTGAAAACGGGAAAATAGTGATGTATGTGATGACGTTGGTGACAAAGTGCATACACCGTGTTAAAACAATAACCTGTTGACAAAGAGACATTCCTATGAGCATTTATCTTTGCACTGAAAGCTTTGATATTGCTTTGTTTTATTTTTCCTCTGGGATTAATGACTTTCTATTTGACACAAGCTTGAGCTATTACCTTGCAGAATGAAGTCATCATGTTGGAAAATTGAGACATTTCATACTTTTAAACTTATTTATTTTACATCGATTGACGGGAGCATGTCAATTTTACTTACATGTAAATATTCCGACTCGGAGGCCGCTCCATGAATGCAAGTAAGTACTTTCGCCGAAAGTTTAGAGTGCGGAAAGTTACTGCAGATTCTCGCTCCTGGTGGGATTCAAACCACCGGCCTCCGAGAAGGAAGTCCGGCGCTCTACGTGTATTGAAGGGAGGAGAGAGAAAATTAGGAAGAAAACCCTATGCAAAAACTGTTCGTGGCAAAAGCAGCAAATATTAATAAAGGTTGTTTTTTGTTTGTTTGTGTGTGTGTTTTTTTGTTGTTGTTGTTTTGTGTTATTTCGGGGAGGGTGGGGCGGGGCGGCTGGTCAGCTTGATATTTTTTCCGCTCGCTTCTTAATTCTTACTACATACCTAAATGAAATTGAGTGATTCATGTTTCATACAACTGCTGTGTGAATGCTGTATTCGTAAAACAAATGTGTATTTAATCTACTACACCACATATGAAAACTTTGATAGCAAAACCTAAATGAATCGTTTTCGGAACTGTTATCATATACTGATTTAAAATATATTATTTCAAAATCGCTTAACATTTTCTTTCAACTTGTGTCATCAATCATTTTTGAATCAAGGTAAGTTAAAATAAAAATATGTGCAGGTATAAATACACACTGTTACTGATTAAAAGAAGTCTTTGTTATCGTAAGAAAAGCACACCATTGTAGATTACAGATTAAAATATAAATTCTTCTTGTCAAAGTAGTAGGGATCTGGCACACACGAAACTATCAAGGTTTTTTTCGCTTTGCTTTGGGTAAAGCGCAAGCGAACAATATCAAGGTGCATATTTATGGTATGTGCAAATCGAAACACATGGCCTTTTAATTATGCTTAAATAAATACAGGTATACAAAACCGTTTTGTTTCACAGGGATTCAATTAAAAGTTTTGTAAACAATGACTTTTAGACAACGATCCTGGCTCCTTTAATCGACTTCAATTTGACTCGGCATGTGAGAAAGTTTACAGGTTTTTGCAGAGATAGGGGCTTCATATTGCAGCTTCAAAGGAAGGAAAATTGTTTGCTTATATGATATTGTTCAAAAGTGTTGAACGGAACTGAACCGAACTGAAATGAACCGGCGTATCGAACCGAAATGAACTGTACTAAACTGAGCTGAACTGAGTCGACCGCGCCTGATTTAACTCATTGAGTCTGGACTGAACTGAACTTGAGATTGCGCATCTCTCATGGAAATTTATGTTATTTTTTATATCTATTTTTATTTATTTATTTGTTGTTGTTTTTTATGGTGTGTGCTTTTTTGTTGTTGTTGTTGTTGTTGTTGTTCTGTTTTTCTGTTAAGCTCATGCAATTATGGCACTGTCTCTTTCAGAATTGTATAAAATTCTGTTTAAAATTCTGCCTGGGTTTTACTGAGAAAGAAATGAAAACATGCTTAACTGCATGATATATATAATTCACATGTTTCATCGGAAAAAAAATCAAGAGAGACTAAGCTACTTACCAAGCCAAATTGATTCTCAGAGGAGATTTGTTTTAGAATTTATGGGGTAATCTAAACATAAATCTGATTTCTTTATTTGATTTAGCGGATTTAATTGACAAACACACACACACAGACACAGTTTTAACAGCCGTAAGTTATTCTGTTTTCATTTTGAAGAAATAGATGAAACAAACTTCGAAGAAATACCGATTATATTGTCTAAAGTTTGTTACTTTTTCTGTGCATTGATATATAAACCAACATAGTGCTCAGTAGAGCAGAACTGTTGGATAGCCAGTTTGTTACCTGAACTCTTAACAGGCAGTAAAACTGTTTTAAAATAATTGGTGAGACATGTTCACTTCCGGTCGCCATTTTTTTCTGTTTTGGCAACGGCGTTTTCCAACTGTTAGCTTCTTTCTATCTTTCTAAATCCCGCCGCCTTCCCGCTAAAAAAGAGGGGTTTTTTTTTATTGCGTATTCATTTTTAGGAATATACAATTTTAAATTAAAGTACCATTAGATATTTCATTTACCAAAGTCATAAAGACGGAGAAATCTGATATTTTCTCAGATAACTTAAAAGCACTAACTAAAAATTGAAATTTAATATCCACCATCAGAAAATGTTTTAAAATCGTTTTAATGATGTGGAACGCCTCCTTAAATTGGTATTTTAGACTTTCAAACTGCTTGGGCAATTTATTTACAAACCGCATCAATAGATTACGGTTTTTTGTTAAATGTTATCTATTGTCTCCTGGTGGAAAATTCAATTTCTATGTAATTAGTGTCATAAAATTGAAATGAGAAAATGTATTGTATTGCAAGTTTGAAAAGAATATTTAATTGAAATATTGAAAATTGTAAGTACAAAAGATTAGTTTTTCGAGTTATTTCCTCAAAATCAATTATTATTCAAAACAAACAGTCCTCAGAATAGAAATATATATGTTAAAGAACGCCGGTTGTGTAGAGGAGATAAGCTTTAAATTTGAGTTATCACCTCGGGAAGTAGACGTAATATTAAAATATCGTTTTCATCACAAACATTACATAAAAATGTTATTACTTCTAGAAATTTTGCGTCATCATATAAGAACTTCTGACATAAATATAGATTTTTTGTGTTTATCAATCAATCTTTGCTTTAATCTGAAAGGAAAACCTAGATTTCGAATTATGCGATTCCACATGAAATTGTATTCGCTCAAAAAAAAAAATTTCAGTTTAATCGCTTTTGTTGACAAAAGCTCTGACGTCATAATTACAGAAATGCTCTAGTAATTAAATATTTTGCGTATGCATTCAGTTTTGCTTGCTCCACGGAAACAGATGTTGAATGGCATTTTGTACAGATATTAAATCACCTAGTTTGAAGCCAGACCAGTAACTCTGGTTTATTTTTTTCAGCCTTAAATCTAATTTGGCTGATAATTCTTTTTCGACAAGGAGTTTTAATTTAAGAAACCTCTAGAGGAACAATTAATTAAGTAGAAATCTCAACTAAGACAAGGTTTTACACTCTCAATTTCTTTGGCTATGTTTTTTTCTACGTAAACCGTGATTAAATATTCATACGGTGAGATCCTACTTGTCTTTCGTAACCAGCATTTTGAGTAAAATTTAGGACTCTTTCTAGAAATAAAAGAGACAAAGCTTTATAAACGTGTAGCTCCGAGTTTGTTTGCGTGTTTAATAAACAAGTTAAATTGTATGCAGACATCCTCCATACGCTGATACGGTGCAAAGTTCATGTCTGTTGCATTGTTTGGCGTCGTTTGCACATCATTTCGATTTGTATGTATGGTAATTTTATCTTTTTCATTGCATCTTTATATCAATGTTTTGTAAAGGAGAGCACATTTAATGTCTTGGTATCGAATTCATTTTTTCGTATCCCCTATACTTGAACAAAAATGTTTAGCGTAAGCCTCATTAAATACAAATGTCTTTTGAATATGAGAAACCACGCTAAAACTATATAACTAAATAACCATTGCGTCCTTCTTAACAAAATGAGTAATCAGTCTATACCTTTTCTCGATTATAACAATAAAAGACTCACTGTGTGGTTATAGATGCTTAGGTATTTCTTTTTTACGACGGGACCGGAGCTTGATATAACCCTAACGTGCAGACAGTTTTATTCAGTAAGATTCTATGTTTCAGTCAGTATTTTTGAGAACCTGCAATTGATTTCTTATTTTTAGATGACATGAAATACTTGGCGCACCACTCAACGACCACCAGGGGACAGCTTCGTAAATGTTACCGTTATTACATTTCATGTTGATACTGGAAACAATTGAATGGCAAAAATGTATTGTTATTGTATGCTATTTTTTACTGTTGAATATGGTGGTATGCCAAAAGGTTTTTCTTCGATTTCGAGTTCTTGAAATTTTGAAAAGCCTCAAGCATACAAGTTTTGTTCCACTCAACGTACTTTTCAATGAATTGTTATTGCTTTAGCATTAATTATCTATTATACTTTAGTTTAGACAATGCAGACGTCTATTCGCGGGGTTTTCCCCTCTCTATTTTCTAAATGTTGAGACTACATCATTTGTGTTCTACCTGCTGACAAACTTAGATGCAATCGTAACAACTCGGCCTCTTCCGACAACTTCGTTTAAAGACCTCGTATGTAAGTGTATGAATACACCAGATGGTAATTCATCCGGCTTTAATGAAGAAAAATATAAACAAACATGGAAGAATTCAAGCAACGTTTGTCTTATGCATTAGAAAAAATTAAAATAAATTTTAATTTAAAGTATGAACAGGTTAAGGCTTTAAGAAATGTTTTCAATTTAGCAGACACCATTTGTGTTATAAAATAGTCCAATATGGCGCCTACCATATTATTTCCGAGGCGACTTTTTGAAATCGCACGAGGTGTTCCGATTGACTCAGATGTTTTGTTTTAAGACTGCTTGACAAGACGATAACGCAATAGAAAAAAAAACACCTTTTTAAAATTCGCCTAAGCAAACTCAGTTGCTGTTTTTTGCGTATATTTCTTTTTACTCTGTTTTTTTCTAACAATTGAAGTTGTCAGCCAGTCCCTCGGAGACGATTTTGAAAAGCACTTTTTTTCTGTAACGGACTGATTTGCACGAATCAGCCAATTTGCTGTCGTAAGTGATTGACGTTCTCAGTCACGGACTATTCCATTTTTATAAAGCAGACATGAATTGTGGAAGACTCCAAGATATGAATGAAATGAAGATGTCAGTCAAAGGTTGTAAAAACAGGTCATCTTTGACAGGTGAAAGATAAAGCTGACAATAGTTGATATAAAGAAGACCTTTACTTGAAGCAAGGTCTTTGTTGAGGTACCAACATTTCTTAGGCCAACATTGCACCGTCTTGGAAAGAAAAATCCAAACAAGTAGAAACGGCTAAACGAAACGTGTCTCCAGGACTTGCTTTGTGTCAGTTTAAGTTACCAAGAAAAAAAGAAATCAAAGTTGAAAGTCGTTTCAGGTAAACTGTGTGAAGAAAGCAAGACGTTAATGCTATTCTAGAACTGTAATCCGCAAGTCTTGCAAAATATCCCTTCTTATAACAGTTCCAGTGAAATGATTGCCATTTATCGGAGACACGGATATTCTTGGAAGAGTGGAAACTAAGGTTCTTTCTCTTCCATTTAGCAGCTTATATTTTAGGAGAGGCATTTGTTATGCCCGATTCCAAATTTTAAATGTCAAACCGACTTTTTCACTTTGATTAATATTGTTTACGTTTTCTGGTTACTGTCCATAGACGTTATGCTTCTCCACATGAAAAGACAGTCTAAGAGTGCTAAGAAATATTTGCAAGCATAAGACAAATTGGCTTTCGCCTTTATTTCCTACTGGTATTATTTGATTAAAGATCGTTTTGTATTCAGTTCCCCCATCTATCATTTATACAAATAAAATATATTGAGTGAAACACTGTGCTCTATCTTTGAATGAATCACTTTTATACCAGATAGCTTCGATCCTATTTCGTCTCCTTTTGGGTTGTATCGCGTTCTATGGATTATATCCTATTCTTTGGGTTAATTAAAACTGGAATGGTATTGATGCAATGAAATATGCCCCTCTGTCTCATACATTCTTATCTTCTTCAGACTTATGACGGATATTGGTGGAAAGTCATTATTTGTTATCAACACGAACTGGTGATAAAATTTAATTACCAGTGTTAGCTGCAATTGATATGGCGTTGTAGTAATTTTCGGATGAGAAATATTCGGGGATAGTGTTTTTTGCAGATGATTGAAGTGAACACGCTTTCCTTTCTAAATTAATATTTATTGTGCTTTTCTTCTCCAAAATGCAAATGTTTCTGTTATTCCTGCAATTAAAGTACGCTAATCAAGAAATGGATCAATCCGTTCTTTTCATAAGTGTCCATTACACGTGATTACGCGAGAACCAGTTTGCACGTTAGAGCGATGCCGCTGTCAGTACCTATAAAAGACTTCATTTATCACGATTGTGTATTCTCAACCTAATTCATTCTCAGTTTAACATGCCCAGACAGCGCGTTAGCGTTACATAATACGATATTTGCCATGTATCTTGCAGAGAAAATATGTGCATGAAATACACTTACGTTTGTTTAATTATAGGAATAAGTCAGCTAGCTTTATCGAAGATGATGAAAACTTAAGGATGTACAGTTTTGAATAGATTGTAACCCTGATGCTCCTATCTAGTTTGCTTTGTTTGGTTCCATTCTGGTATTCATAACTCTGATATTTTCTTTTCTACTCCGCTTGACATGTACTTATTATATTCTACAACAGCTAAACATACTCTTGTAGTATTCTGTTTTGCACTGTACTGCTGCATTTTCTGTATTTCGTTGTGCTTGTCTGCGTTGGTTACTTCGGTGCCCTGCGTTTCCCTTTTCTGCTGTGCCAAGTCGCATATTCAGAAATGTCTTGTTCTACTGCTCTGTCAGCAAGTCCTATCGTGTCAGGTCTTGTTCTGTGCTATTCTTTCTAGTTCTATCATATCTTGTCCTGCGGTTTTTATCTCTGTCCTGTTCTATCCTGTCTTTATATGCTGTCTTGCTCTGTTCTACTGTTCTGTTCTGTTCTGTCTTGTCTTGTTCTCGGCTGTTCTGCTCTGCCGTGACTGAATGGCTCGGTTCTGTTTAGTTCAGTTCTGTTTTGTACGAAACTATCATCTGTTTCTTGAAACCAAAAGAGATATACTGCCATTTAATTGTTTTCTGTTTTGTTCAGTTCTGTTTTGTACGTTTGTTGAAACTATCATCTGTTGCTTGAAACCAAAAGAGATATACTGCCATTTAGTTGTTTTCTGTTTTGTTTGACGCATTTCGTCTTGTTTCAAACAACAGAAAGATGATTGCAAAGTGATTGTATTAATTACAGGATGTTAAATTGTCTTAGGTCAATTATGGTCACTAATCAGTCATCTGTGTTTAAGTTGTAACAACAGTTGTCAAGAAACCTATTTGAAATGACCACAAGTTTTTGAAATGGAAGCAATGTATTAAACGGTCTGAGGTTTATCAGTATTTGAAATAAAACACACCAGCCAAATTCTGAATAATATGACTTTTTTTGCAATTTCAGATAATATCAAACATTGTCAGTTTTATCAGAAATTTCTTGAATTTCCATATCAGAATCATCGAGCCTTATCTGAATATTATCTTTTATCACGATATTGAAGTTTGTCTGAAGAGATTTTGAAGAATATGGAATTGTATATAAGTGCGGCATTTCAAAACCATCGCAATTCAAACAGTTAGAAATTCGGAGGGTTTTGTATCCGTGATAACTTATCAATAGCCTGTGTATTTTAAATTTCTGCACTACATCAGGTTTCGTATGCGGTAAATTTTGACACCACAAATTGGAAGAGCTAGATTCCTGTGAAAAAAAATTCGAAAGTGAGATTTTTTTTTTTGATTTTTTCGCATATTATTTGTCTCGACAGGTTTTAGCACTGGTACGTTTCCAAACGTACATCAGCAATAATTCTGTCTAGGATTCACAATATTCAAACGAAGCTTCGTTTCAACACACTTCAGTTGCTTAAGGGACATTATTTGCAAATGAAAATGACATTTTCTATGCTGAACAGGAAGTAAGCAAGATATTTCAAAACACTGCGGATAGTAAACTCAGGATAATCAATTAGTTATGAAAACTTCAATATATATAAGTCTACGCATTTACGACTGTACGAGGCCAAATCTTATGGCAGCAAACTTCTAATGACAAAACATGATAACACGATAACAAAACAAAGAAAAACATTCCAACTACGACCTTTCAGTACAGATTCGATGGCTAACTCGTAAAAACACAGATTTGCAGAACATATGTTTTCATACATGCTGTAAACTTGAGAACAGAAAACAAACAGTCTTAATTGATCATATCATTTTACAAGCATAACATAATTTAACCCTTCCATATTTTCTACAAGAAATATTATACCAAGTTTCTGATAAGACTCAAGTTAATTTCCGTGTTTATCTAAGCTGGGTAAAAACAACAATACAATAAGTTGACTTGTTTAATAAATATCTTAACCCATTCTTTGACTAACAAAATGTAATTATAGAATATAACGATATTTTGAGCCGCCTTTCGTCCGATTTTAATGGAATTATCGACGGTTGGTTTCAACCACCTGTTGCTTCCCCCCACTAACCTATCAAAGAACTACATCTAGTATAGATTAAAAAATCTTGTTCGGTGAGAGCAAAGACAAGAGTATTTGATCTAGATGTGTATCTCTTTACCTATTCCAAGAGTTATTATTTTCTCCCCATCTGCATTTAGTTACTTGGACCGGAGATAAAGTCAGCAGATAACCTTCGCGAAAACATAATACATTATGATGCGGTAATTGACTTATTACTGAGTTACACGGTATATAAACAGTGCTTGGTGTTAACGCTACAACGTTTCCAAGAAGACGTCTTTGATCCTTTGCTATATCAAACACAAGCAAAACATGTAAATTGATTTATTTCTATTCCAAAAAGGTATTTAGGTTCAATGACGGAAAATGCTTTAGTTCTATGTAACTGAAAATATAGACATCGTACTTTGTAGATGAAACACGTTATTAAACACGTGATTACACGTGATTACATATGTTTACACCCACTGCACGTAATCATAATCAATTTTGCCAAGCAGTTGAAAGTAAAACATGGTTTTATGTTGCGCATTTCGTTATTTTACTTATGCAACCACCGCACGTGAGTTGACCGTTTTCAGCTTACACTGAGATAACCTTTCCACATATTTAAGTTAACTTGACAGGAAAATATCTACTCATTGCTAACATGGTAGAGGCGGGAAGACTCGGCAGTATCAGTTTCTAGAGAGTGTCAAAACCAACAGAGATAAAAAAGAGAGAAAAATCTAGAAATATCTTAATTTACATAATATTCCAATCAGTAACTAGTTTTCTGGTTATCAAAATGGTGTTTAAGTGTAACGTTTGGCGCAATGCAATGCGTTTCTTTTCTAGCTTTCCGCCGCAGTGACATAAACAAGAAAACTCTAATGGAAGAGTTGTGTATAAATTTGCTTGTCTTATTCAGACATTTTGAAATACGTCTTTTATACGGCGTCTTGCATTCAGACTGCACAATTAAAATTGAAAAAGCTTTTCAATACAGTTGAGCTGTTGAGAAAATTGATACATCAACAAGATTAGATCTTACAAAACGAAATTGGATTTCCTTGGTTTTTTCAGCTTGGATGCGGTGATAAAATTAGACGCATGAAGTGTATTGCATTTTATCTAGAACTTAATTAAATACAATTGCCGGATTTTTTAAATGGAAAATGGTAAAGTATTCACCAAAACTGGAGCCAAAGTACAATATGATAATAACGTACTTACGTTCTTAAGGGGCAATAAACATTAATAACACAGGTCTAGGAATGAAAAATACAGTAACATCTTGCTAATAAGACCGCTTTGATCATTTCAAAACTATGTTCAAAGACTTTAAGCAAAGGGGACCCGCAGTTAAGACTGATTCATTAATAGGACAAATTTTGATAAGTCGTTTCACCGGGTCTTACTGTAAATAAATTTTGAAGGTATATAAAAATGAAATTATGGTCGACTTAAAAGTGTAAGGATGATTGATCAATCAGTGTGAATTTTTAGGATTAATTGTTTTAAACTTAGAGCCAATCAAAGCTTGAAGTTTTCACTAAAGCTCTTTGTTTTTAAGTATCAGTCCCAAAATAAAGCTAGAATTGAGCTTTTTAAAGAAACATACTCTCTTATAACAAAATCTAGACAATATTGAACACGAACACCATGAGCTTTTCAAGATATGACAATTATTGACTCCAAAAAAACACCCGAATTAATGCGTCTATTGATCAATAAGAAACACATTGTTTGTTCTTAGTTTTAGAGCAAAAACAACAGCAATGTAGCATGATATTATTCGCAGTATGTAGACCTAATGACTGCTGACAAAAATATACAAAAAAACTACAGTCAATAAAGACAACTAACGATGTATAAAAGCAAACATCGTACCAATTAACCCCACCCACTTCATGATTAGGGGGTGGTATCAAAGTACACTTCAGCATATATTAAAGGCTTCTTATTAGCTTCAATTAATATCATTTATGTACTGTTCTGCACAAAAAAGGCGAAACATCAAAGTACATTCCGTGTAGTTTTGAGAAATCGCTAACTGACGCCACTGATGCCCAATTTTTCATTTATTTACCATGTTAAAAGGCTTTATAACAGATGAAATCTATTAAACGCGAACAAATTGAAAAATCCATTTGGTTCTTCAAAAAGTCGATGTTTTAAAACAAAATCCAAAAACCCAAAAACTAAAGAAACAAATTGGCTCAAGTTACGTTTGCACCCATGCCTTTTAGTAAGAAGGGCTCAAACCTACTAAATTAATGGAATCAAATACTCTTCAGAGTGGAGGTAAGGCTTTATTGGTCTAATACCTTAAACAAAGTCAAACGAACATGTTTTGTTGTTGTTTTTGTTGCTGCTTCTGCTGCTGCTGCTGCTGCTGATGATGATGATGATGATGATGATGATATGATGACGATGATGATGTTTTATTTGTCGTAATGAATAAAATTCATTTTCGAATAAAGAATGGTTGTGCCTTTGGCGATTATCTCACTGAGAAAAACAAAATGTCTATTATAAAAGTATTAGCTTTCGCCATGTTAAAGAACCGACTAAAAGTATGAACTGAATGTTTTATCACATATGTTTTAAATATTGCGCAATGTAAAACGCATTCCTTCAGTTCTCTGACAACCAAACTTTATATGATGAATAAAGGTCTGTCCTTTTACAAGAGAGGCTTGATATAAGTAAGGATATACATTAAAAGACAGCAGAAAACGCCGCCAAAGACGCCATTAATGCCAGAACCGATAACCCATGCCATGTCTTAAGGTGTTAATGCTGTGAGGTTTTATTTGTTTAGTCTCTGCGCTTCCACTGAGTGTCATCGTTGATAAATCCTAACACAATCTACATACCGTGAGCTCAGTGCAAAACTATTGCAAACACATTAAAAATATGAACGAGTTACAATCATTCTGCACTGTGCCTTCGTTAAACGTATATCATTGTAAAGTCCTGTAATTTCCTTTGTCTGTCACTGGAAAATTGGAAGTAATCACCCGAAAGGAAAAGCGTGCAATTCGCATACATGTAATACGCGTTCATTTCTAGATGTAATACTGCAATACTTACATGCCAATACTTTGCAGAATTATATGCGAAGTTATCATGTTAGATTATGGTTTACAATTATTTTCGTTGTTGTTGTTTCCGGCGGTATGATGTTTTGATTATTAACTCGACTGGCAGTCTTTTTTTTTCGTGTAATTTTAAATTGCGGATATTACTTTCTCATTTAGTCAAACGAAAATGGTACCGTTATTCTTTACTCGAATACTTAAACGTTTCATGTTAACTCAAAACGATTGTTGTTTTTTGTTTGTTTGTTTGTTTTGTTTTTTTTTATTTTTATTTTTATTTTTTTAAAGTTTTTTTTACTGTTCCTATATTGACTTAAAGTCTTCTTAAACTGATAGATTTTAATTAATTTAAACTATAAAGATAATCGCTAACTTATTTAAATAAACAAAAAATCTGAACGTACTTTTACAAGACGTGCTACGCCTTATGACGTAGCTGATTACGTCACAACATGGATAATCCGTCTTCCCAGGTTGCGTTTAATTACATGGTTCAAGTCTGCAGATCAAATCATCGTATTTCAGTTCAGAGTGATATAATCTTAACCGGAAAAGAAATCACATTTTTATCATTTCGTGCAATCATGTGACCCAAGAGAAGGTCTAAGCGATAACAAACATGTTAAATAAATGAGGCGCGGCGGTGTAATCGGTTTTATTACAAGAAAATTCTCCCCTCGTGAACAGACTAGGCGTCCAGTCCTACTTGTTATTCATTAGTTTTCACAAGCTATTTTCACACCCTATGATCATTTAATATGAATCGAATTGAGGGATGCCTGTATGAGGTTAACTGGTGGTAACGTAAGTAATTTATAAAATATGCATTTTGACAAATTGAAAGAGAATCGCAGACTGGATGGCTAATAAAACGTGAAAGAAACTTCGTTTTGATTACAGACTTGACTGGTTGGTTCGTGTAGTTTTATATTCTATATAAATGAAGACAATTTGACCATTTTGATCGCTGATTAATTAGAAAATCGACAAACTGACGAGATTTGCTGCCAAACAATTAGCTATCTTCCGCATTACAAATGAAACCATAATAAAAGCTCGAAAATAATTTACGTTATTTGTTTACACGAAGAACTTTCAACACCATTTCTCATTAACCACCGCCATTAAGACTAGTTGATTAAATTTGTAAGAATTGCAGTCTGCAAGGGAGATAAATAAGTTTAAATTAGATATTCATATAAATTCCATGGGAGGAAAAAAACAATGTAATTTGGCGTTTTTGAATAGCCAACGAAAAAAAAAACATTTCTCAGGTGATTAGACTACTGTTTCCAATATTTTTGTAAATATCTAGTCAATATTCTTACGAACATGGAAATCCGTAACAGAAAGATGCAATGCATCTTAGAATACACAACCCGGAGCGGGATTCGAGCTTCGATCTTAGCGCATCGAAGACAAAAACACTCTAACCACTGAGCCAAAGAATTGATTTTCTGAAGCAGTTGTCAGAGGTATTTATACATTTATAGGAAGGTATGCGCTAGACCGTAACAATATTGTCTGAAAGTCGTTTGCATATTGTAAAGACTCACTTTTTAGGTTTGATAAATCTCTTATATTGCAGAAAGTTTTCAAATTACGAGCATCATCTTAACAGAAAATATAACAAATATAGCAGAAATGCAACATTCATTAATGAAAAGTAACTCCATTTTCTTATTCTGTTATGAACTGGGTAAAATGTTTTTATCTTCCTGAAAGTTAGGACTCGTTTCGGTACTGTCATAAAAGTTTACATAGGAAAGATGTGTACATTTCCAGTTACTTTTTCAATATACTTTTATAGCTTACGGCAAAGATTGCTGTTTAAATTTAAAGTCCTATTTTTTGTACATCCAAAGTAGGCAAAATTGTATAAGGTCACCTACTAAAGATCTTTCTCTATTATAAATGTTCGTCAGTTTTTTTTTCTCTCCCTGCCCCCCACCCCCAACCCCACTTTTTTGTGGGGGCGGGGGGAGTATTTTGTTTTTAATTTATTTCTAGAAAGAGAAAATGTATGTGTATTTCTTTTTGCGAAAACAGTTATCGTGTTCATTTGATACAATGACAGAAAACTAGACCATGAAGAAACTCTGTAAGAGTTCAGTATTCACTTCATAAAAGTCAACGATATAAGTTACTGACCCTCTGCAACTCAGAAATAACCGTGTAATTATCACTGTCTTGACAACTTCTGAATTGCAGCAACTGTCGGGGATTTGTGATGTTTCTACTGTCAAGTGGTCGGCAAACCGCCTCTATAGGAAGTAATTAACGATTGCTACAAGATGATTGATAGATTTTAGAGTGTAAGCCTTCATTAGGGCTTCCAGCAAATTCTTTAGAAATATTTTGAGGCTGCCTGTATTCATATGTGTAACTGTTATATTGGCGCAATGCGTCAAAGGGACATTAAGAACAATTAAGAGACGGGGTCGTGAACGCTTGCCGGAAAGCCGAGCAAAGAATGCACAAAGAATTTTTTTTTTATCATTTTTGTCTTGAATTCAAAAAGTAAGATACTTTCGAAATGGCATCAGATGTAATGTACCACTCCATAACAGTTTTTACTACCAGATAACATTGCAAGATATTAGACAGTTTGCTCAAAGCACACTGTGTTTTGGTGTGTTTTGCAGACAATACTCCAAATCGACACACGTGTAAAACACGTTTTCTGTACTTTTGATCTACGATTTAATCACCATGTTTATATAGTTTCGTTGCTGTCTAAAGTTTGGTGCATATTATATGCGCTTTCTATTAAACCAGTAAAACAATGCATAACAATCACCAGGTGGTTGCACTTGAAGTTTTCTACCTGAGTTCAGGACGTATACCCACGTCCATATTGAGTCATTTGAGCAAAGTTTGGGGTAAGTTCCAGTTGGAATGGCAAACAATTTGAACGGGTGGGTGAAAACAATAAGTATCACTAGATGAAATACCTTTTGCACGTACATTTGATATTTTGATTGTCCATCGTAATGTAAAACTAACCTGAAATTGCCTGGCCTTCCTACTCCACAAATATTAAAAGTACCTTTTAATATACATGTATTAGTTTTAAAACATTACCGCTGGTAACAGCCATTAGCCCAAAACAAAAAATCAGATAAGTTTTGAATCTTCAGAAATAACAAAAACAACAATTAATCAATACATTACAGAGTTTTTTATTCATTTTTTTTCTTTTATTGTAATTAACCTTGAAAATTAATGGCTTGCTGCTCAGATTTCGGCTTATTAATTTTTGTTTATCAAAAGATATCTGTCATTATGTAAAATGCACTTGTTTAAACTTTTAAACAAAATAGTTTTACACTAAACTAACACACAGGTCTGTGTCCTACATTTCTTAAGTGGAGCTGACATACAAAAACACATAAACAAAACCAAACAAAAATCATCTTTACAAATATTGAGAGAAATCCATTTTGATTACCGCACAATGATGCTAATTTGACGCTATTTTCAAGTCCCTGTGGAAATTTTGAATATTTTTTCAAAGGTTTTTGTGATGTAACGATTGAAAAAAAGATTTGGCAAACCCTCGTTCATACATTCTGGTTTATTTTAATGTTGATAACTGACTATCCCTCAGTGTATTAACGTTCGATTTCAATTTACATCTTGGAAAACCATCAGTCATCAATTAGTATTGTTCAGCCGACAAATTTATTGACAGAGTTATTGTTCTTGTCCCACGAGATCAGTTTAGAATTGATTTAACGTCCTTGTCAATATTTGCTGATGTTTTGTGTTTTGTCATGTATCAACGTATCGGCAAGAAAAATCAAATGTTGCTAATGAAATTCAAATAATACAAGTTCTCTTAACTGGCTCAGACTAGGAGATATGGAATCATGGAATCTAACAGGGGCGGACAAAGCGATATAAACTGTCCTGATAACAATGTGGTGCTCTAATTCTTAAAATGAATACTCACTAAAGAAAAGTCTCCAAACTTATTTTCAAAAGCAATAACAGGCCTGTTTTATTGAACGCAATTTTGTTTTTTGTTGTTTTTTTTACCATATTTTTGATTTTGGGTCTGTCAAAATGCTGATTTTCGCACGATTTTAGAAGAATCGATTGGAGTGGAACATTAGTGTAATATATCTGGAACTTTTATGTAATATTTCAAGTGTAAACTTACGCGAGACATATGTTCTTGATCAATCGATATTGTTAATATTCCAAATATCAACTCGAATAGTTCTACTATTTTGTATAATGCAATGTATAACTACAGAAACACATGCATTTATTACAATACTAAGAAATTTGTATAAACATTACTCTTCAAAAAAAATCATATCACTCAAAAAAGCGATAAGCTGCTATCAAAACGGGCCTTACGAATCTGTTCACTCTATATAAACATCTGGTATATCATTTCTTACGCAAAATGAAGCAATTTTGAAGCTTATTAGCTCCTAAATGAAAGTGTTTATCCGGGCTGCCAGCCACGTGAAAATCGTGCAAGCAATATCACCGGCATTATACTCAACGGCCAAAGGCAAAAAAAAATGCCGCAGCCTGAAGTTGTATTATAGAAGTGTATGATTTATCATTGTATATTTTTCTTCCTCCATGTATGAACGAAATGGCAAGAAAAAGTGACAGTTAGATTAATGTAACTTGTAGGGAAGTGTAATCATGTGTTAAATAGAAATAAATTATCTGGAAAAGTAATCGACGTCCAACAAAGAACTGTCACTCTTGATGATCCTATTGCAAAATAATCATTAGTGAACTGTAGTTTGGGATTCCACTAAATTATTTGTGAATGAAATGGAGATAAATAGTGTATATAAATGAATGTTGTTTTACTGAATTAGGAATAAAGCATTCCTTACTATACCTCAAGAAGAAAAACCAAATGCCTGAAGATTTTAATTTAGTTTCTCAGCTGCGGAACGTAATTTAAGAGGTTGATACAGATGCATGCGAAAATTTAATTAAGTGGATGAAACAGAGTTGATTTGATTTAATGAAGATGAGTCTCGCTCTTTTAATAACGCCACTTTAAAGGGGTTTCAAATTCTGAAAGGGAATTCAATTCATTTCCTTTTTTAAATTTCTCTACCATTGCAAAGACACCACTTATGGCTATTTAGTGTTACTATACCATTACTGAATTTAGGGTCTTTAAATTTCTTAATTTCAAAACAAGATGGTACGTGGAGAAACAACTGAGTCAGTGCCTTTATTAAAACATTAAATGCAAGATATGTAAAACTGCTTTGATATTCTATTTGCAAATTGTGGCTCTTTAATTTCAGAATATTACGTTAGAAAATGAAGTAAGCAGTTTTTGGCAATTTGTTTTAATACCTCTTAAATGTCATGCAATTCTGTATCATTTCTTTCCATTATCTTGTGGGAGGCAATTTCCAAAGACTGGATTTTAGATTTCTAAGTATACCTTTAATGTATATTTGTTGTGTGTTATCCACTTCCTCCACTTAGGACCCTGTGTGCTTTTTTCTCGGAAGATTATCGGAGAAGCGCTGTTCATTTCTAACTCCAGTTTCCCTAAAAACGATATTGTATATATTCAGCGGCAATTCGTTATATGATTTATGGCTTTCTATGTCAATAATTGCATGATATTTAGTCTCTAAATTCTTCTTTGAAGTAACCGCTTCAACCATAATGCTGGCGTAATTATATCTCTCAGACAATAATCCATTAAAAGCTTTTAGACTGCTAGACTTTAGAACAATAATAAGAACACTTACTCAATATCGAAGCTGTTATTAATAATAATAAAACAAATTGGCTCATATATTACCTCCAAGAAAAACACGCAGGGTGATCAAACGGTGTATCTGACCTTTTTTTTTTTCAAGAATTCTTAAAAATAAGTTCTTAAAATCCTTTTGAATGGAGGGAAATTTCTAACCATAATTATTAAATAGCAACTAATGCTCATGGTGTAATTTGTACAAAAGCCGAACGGGTTTCTCTTTAAGTTATAATACAGTCGTTAGTTTAAGGTTCGCTGCGGATGCGCAATATCTTCTAAAACCACCATTGCCTTGATTACGAAAAACAAGGTCTGTTTGGCTGGCTTTATCCAATGTACCTAATGACCTGAGATTTTGTGCTTAATGCAAGACCGCGCCTAGTAAAAGAAAACAAATGGAAAACTTACACTGAAACAAAACAGTTGTGCAACAATTTACAGATGCATAGCGTATACATCTGTACAGAAACTGTTCATTTGGTGTATTCCAAGGAAGGGCAAACAGTACGGGATTTCAGAGCATTCCCCTTTTCTGGATTCTATCAAAGCACTGAATCACAGCGTAACAGATCATAAACACTTGTAACAAATGTGTTTTGTTGTGCCTGTGTGAAATTATTCGGTACTTTAATAGCATTTATCGGCTCTCTAATCTTGTAGTGTGAATTTATTGGACGTAGCTAATTGATTCTGGAAGTGTTTTGTATTATATGTTAGTTTTAATAATTCGATTACGTAAATCTTGTACAAGGATGATAAAACAAATGGCAAATCCTAGGGAGAATGAAACACACTTTTTAAATAACGTATTTTTTTTTGTTAGAAGCGATATGATTGGTTACTTTATTATCACATTTTTCCAGTCTTAAAACTTGCCTCACTATAGTAAGCTCTTATTTCCTCTGCAATCCAAAGTCTACTTCTTTAGCTGTGTTGTTAAATTTGGGTCTACTCTTTATATTTTTGTCTTATGCACAAGCCACTGCCCCGGACAAGACTTGATTTCTTTTGCGTGTGACACATCATTGGTGGTCGATAGGGGTCCAGTCACAATATTAGATACATGCAGATTATTTTCCTGTTTATCAAAGGTTTGCATGTGCTCAGCAATGCATTGGTGATTTGTTTAATGGTGGTATAGTGTTTTCAAAGTGATGAATAATCTTTTTTATACCTTTTCAGTTATTTCACAATGCCCAAAGCGAGTGTAATTATGTATGACTATACTTAAGTATCAGGATGAATAGTGTCAAATTCTGCCTCACCAATAAGGCGCGCAATGCATATTTCAAGGATGACTTCCCTGCATTAGTGAGGGATAATTATCAGATAAAACTTGACACGTGTCTCGTGTCCCTACGTGGGTCTTCATTGACAATGGAAACCCAAGACGACGCACTAATCAAACGTTTTAATCTGTATTTTTTTTTAATTTCTAATCACGCTAATACAAAAATACTACACTTCTGAAATTAGTTAATTAATTTAATGGCTTTTAGAATGTTGGTCCATAATACGTTTATGAGAGTGTAGATACTATAGAAGCATTATGACTTTTGCATTATAATCAGTGTTGTTTAAAGGTAATGTAATTAATCTCTGAGGAAATATAATGAGTCATCATTTTATAAATGGTTATGAGATATAGTATTTGCAGATATTTTCGTATTTTTTATCATTTTCCTTATCCAGGGACACCAAATATATATGTCTAGGGTAGTTATCAAGAAAACAAGATTGAAAACACAAAGGAAACACGTGAAAACTTTTTAACCAGTGAAAAAGCTAGAATCTTAACTCCGGTAAAAGAGAATATCAGTTCAGCTAATTTTCTCAAAATGTTATCCCCGTTCACTTAATCGTTTCTGTCAAACCGTATCAAAGACTTGAACGATTTTCTCGTAGAAATCACTTTCACCTATCTACTTTCACATTATATAAATTGTGCATCAGTACAAAATGAACAGTGTATGAAATATCACCTCTGCCTCCCTAAGTGGGTGGGCGGAAGAACAAAATGTTTCTTATTTATACAGAAAGAATAGGCACTCAAATCTTCTGTATACATTTGGAAAGCTTTAGACAATACCAATCATTCATTTCAGTAAACATGAACCCGTGTTACAGCTGGCTTCAGATGAACTTACCTGAATAATAATGATAACACTGGTAAATAATTTAGAAATATTTTCTGGAGAATTGACCAAAGAGAAAAAATACGTTCATGTTTTTTGCTTCCGTCATTTCGGCTTCATCAGATGGTACAATAATTTTCTTAACAGTTTTTTTTTTTCTACTAACGTAATTTAGTGTAATTGAATTAAACACTTTCATTCAAGAACAGACCTTTGCTTCTGATACTGAAGATAAATTATTTCAGAACATTTTCGCAGTCAGTAAGAAAAAAAATATTGACATACATTTACTGGAATTATGGCCATATTTCCTATATGCAAGGCACATTATTAATACAATTTTCCCTCTATAACGTAAAAAAAAACATTCGCAAAAACCTTTAGACCTCTCGAATAACTTGTAGTATGAATGACGTTTTTCTAGGAATGTATATTTGCTTTAATGAAACCTTAGAAAAAAGAGTTTCAACATAACAAAAAGATGCCCACAAATCATCAACTAATGACAGCCCTCTCTAGGCCTAACTCAAATTGCTGTATTGTTCGCCAAAGAGCGTTGATAATGAGTTATTTAAAAGCAATGAATGTTTAATCCTTTTTCTATTCATAAAACTGGTGTTTGCTGCATTATTTTAAGAGAGAAATATGACAATGTCACAATGAAGAATTAGATTTTTGTTAACTCATCGTTAAAATTTGTTTCAATACAAACAAACTCTTCAATCATGACGGCTTCTTGGAGAGATGCAATATCGAAATCTCGCGAGATCTTGTAATGAAATTTCACATCCTTAATGTTATTTTCGTCTTTCACGTGAGCGTTTCTCTTTCTGTTTTTCATGGTTATCTTCAATACACTTTTGGATTTTATTCTTAGTTGTGTTTGGGAGTCGATGGGGGTCAGTGCAGTGTTAGGGGTGGGAGGCAGGGGCAATAACATTTTCCACATTAAAGGTTATAAACTTTATATTAGTATGAAATTTGTCTTTTTATATCTTGCACTCAATAGTTAACACTAAAAATATATTTTACAAGGATTTAACAGTACATATTAAATGACTTCAGAACAGATATAGAGGAAAGTGTTCGCCTGCCGTAATGTACCATGAAACAAAAAATGTACTAAAGTTAAAATACCATCTTTGATAGTACTTTTGATGTTTATTTGGCAAAAATATTCGGACAACTAACCATAAATGTACAGTTTTAGACATCTATATACAACAAAGTTTCAGACCAGTGAATAGTGTAATATTTAATAAGCAACTTGAGTATTTTCATATTTTTGCGATGGTAAGACAATAAATCAGAGTGTGACTTTGTGTAATTGTCTGAAGCAAAACAGGTAAATCATGCTGAGTAACTCTGAAAAAACCAAAGAGCAGCAACAGCTGAATGTTGCATTCGTGGCATACCTAGCATATCACAAAAAAGATGGGGTTATTTGCTTTCACCTAATTTCTCTGCAAGGCTTTTACTTCTTACAAGAGCTGTTTCACTGTTATCCCCATTTTAACCCTAAACATGCTGAAATTTTGTAATGGATTTGCCCAGCTTTGAATTTGGAACAGTCTGTTCAAAGTTTAAGCGATTTCAATATCAAAATACAAAAATGGAGCTACCAACAGTATAGAGCCTGGTCAGACTGCACGGATGTGCAGGCTGGCCTGGCTCTATACTGGTGGCAAAGGCTAATCACTTTCGGTTCCAGCAGGTTAAGGGTAACAGTAAGATTTACATAAATATCATCTAGAAGTGTGCTGACATTTGTTTAATATAGCCAGAAATTGTCGTTTAATATTTCGGGTTGGTATGTTTGTATTTTGTAAAAATGAAAAGAAAATAATAACAGCAAGCAAACGTTTCGATGATTTAAGGTTTTCTGTTTCGTCACCAATGTTTGCTTCCTTATAAAGGGGCCGGTACCTTTCAGACACTAGATCCGACTTGATTTGTATCAGTGTAACGTTATTGAAATCCTAATTAAACCATACTAGACAAAGTGAAATTAACAAAAAATCGTCTCTGTCCTCTTAAGGATAAATTCTAGCTAAAACACCATTTTCTGTTATTTTTTCTGTCTGCAGAAAGTAAACGTAGTTGAAAAGAATGGAATTGTTAAGTTTCTGTAAACTTTATTGCATTGTCCTTTCTTGGCATTCTGCCAACCAGAACATAAAACAGCAGGACTTTATCGCATTAGAGGGCAATTTAAATGATCATGTTCCTTAAGGATAGATTCTTACAACAGAATTCAATTATCTGGCATGCTATTCTGTAAGGTCAATGCATAGTTTAATCCCAGAGAGAAACCAGTTGTGTCTTATATGAAGGTGGAATTTGTCATTTTCCATTTAAAGTGTTTGTCTTCGTTCTATTGGGTCTGAGTCCTTATTGTTACGTAAGAGCTGACATAACTACATAAGTTCATCTTCTAATTGTTTTTCATATTCCAACAGTGATACACTTCAATCCTATCTAACCAACAAAAACAAACGTTTTAAACTACCAAATACCAAAATATTTCTGTAAGCTCTAAGCTTACGAGTTCCTCTGAATGTTTTTTCTAGTTCTTAAAGCAGTCTCAATAAAAAATAACAACAGAATTACAACTGCAGCTCTCCCCATGAAGAGTTTATTAGATGTGAAAAATGTGCAAAACCAAGCTTTCATGTGCCATCAGATGGATTAGTCTTTTCTTTAAAGAATTATTATACAAATCCTTATGTTTCAGCCAAACGTCTAAACTTGGAAGTCGTGATGCTAATTTACAGCGATAGTATCTAATGAGTTGATTGTGATATGATAGTTTGCTTTGATCAAATCAGCCTAGATTATGAACACTAATCCTTCGTTTTGCATTTTACGCAAAACTTAATGCTTAAGTAATTGGAAGCTGCCGAAAAGAATTTATTGGTTTTTAATTTAATGCTGAAACCATCGTGACATTTTGTTCTATCAACAGGTGTGATAGCTCATTTTTCAAAAGTTCTTTTTACCCCTGCCAGACAAGTACAGAAAAAAGAGGAATACGCCTGCATAAATTCGCATTTTGAATGACCTGAAGTAACGTCTGAAAATGCCATTACATTTATTGACGTCGTAATTTTTTACGAAAATCTGTGTTTAATTAGGTATGTAACTAAAGGCTTAGCCTGTGTAAACGAAGTTACATCTGTAAATCGCAGTTTACAAGTGTTATTATATGTGATAAGCACGTTTACAGAGCCCAGCGATAAAAGAGTTGGGGAGTTTATGTGATAAACACACACGTCTTTATGTGATAAACACACTCGCCTTTTAACAGGCACTGCGAAAGAAATTAATATTTACTCTCAGTAAAGTCTCCCTAGTTTTTCGCAAATCTTCCTTAATTAAGACAATAAATATAGAGAAAATCCTACATCTTATAAGCTGCAATGCATTTCAAGTTTTCAAAATCACCTTTGTTATCTAATATTGAAAACAGAAAAATTAGAAAATCGTTAAATCTGGCAATATTGTATTTTATGCTGCAGGAATATTTTCTCTATACCAGGACTAGATCCAAAAACATAATTTTGGCCTAATTGCATGATAAATGGCTTTCTTTTTATTAAATGTAGGCCACAAAAACTTCTTTGTTAATTTCTGCGTCAAGATAAAAACACTAAATTCACATCTCTATAAACATGTAAAAATATGGGTTTTTTTACAACACAGTTTTTTTTATAAAATTAAAGTTCCTTTAAATGCCAGTTAAATTTTTATTCTCATATACTCTTTCATAGTACAGCAATGTATGTTCTGAGCGAAGGAAAATCCCACAGACTCTTAAAAACAAAAGGCCACTTCTTGGGCAAAAAAAGGTTATTGACGCGTACCATATTCAAGTCATGTCGGCAAAAACAACTGTTAATTGCATGTACCGAATTCCAGAATTAATTGGTTGTATTCCGTTAATTGCTGACGTTCAAATAAAATAATTTCCGACACATTTATACTCTTCATACGCTTTTTATTGCAAATAACAATGTAAAAATTTAAACAAACACACACACAAAACGGTTCTGGACAGATATATAATTAACAAATAATTCGAAAATGCCGAATTTGAAGGGTGAAAACAAAATTTAATGTTCATTTTATCCTGCAAAATCGAAAATTATAAACCAGAACCACACAAATTACAGACAGTAATACATCCTGTTAAGTTTTAGTGAGTTATCTCGGTGATAAAAGAGTGTTGATTAGTTTTAGATTAGTTTAAACAAGAAATGTCTTTTTAAAAAGCTGATCAGCGAATTTATGCCCCATAATTGTTTAGTTTTCGGACATAGGCAAATATTGAACGCGCAAAGCAATCGAATGTCCTATTTCTATAACATTTGTCATATTTATTATGTATTAATATTTGCCATATTTATAATATATTTATTCCATTTAGTATAATTGTTCATGACTGAAACGTTTTGATATTTAATTAACGGCTGTAATATTGTTATTATTATTGCATTTTTTCAGACGCAATTTAACTAACATTTAAGAATTCTGCCCTAAAATTTCATAACAGCAACACTTTTAACCAATAGCAAACTCCCTTCTTCGGCTTAATATTTGTATCGAACAATTTCATTCGTTACAAATATAGGTCAAAATCGAATTTATTACAGCTACGCTGAAAAAGGCTACTTGATATTCATATTCATGCCACTACATGGCTTTTTTGCATTTAGCGCCTTGAATAAGCCGAAATGCATCAAATAAGACTTTAGTTTTCTTTGATATTAAATATATTTAAACGCCTTTTCATTTGCCGTCATTGTTTGAGTTATAAATAGTTGATAAATAAACTTTTATGGGTAACGTAAGAATTTACTTTTGTATTTGTCTGACTTAATCGTTTAATTCTATTCTGCAACCATACAATTACATGCATGTTTTATATTGCAACGCTGAATAATTGACACAGGTGGTAATTATTACTTTTGGAATTAAGACAAATGGAGTGAAATTATGCTAAGTGTATCCTTACAGCAAAATTTGCTACATAGTTACAATGATATATGAGTGTATTGTGCTTCATCCAGATCATTCAAAATATTCTTAGGATATTCATCAAAATTATGCCGACGGTTTCTATGGCTTATAAGGATAGACTAGTCTCTGCATGTTTAGGCGAATGGCGCTCTGTAAACGAAGGTCTGCAGCTTTATACCTGACAAGCAACACCTTTCACGTTGTTCGTTACCAATTTTATGATATGTTGGTCCAAAAAACTTCTACAGCATTTAACTGGTACAAGTTTAGAACCGCTGTTTAATAACTATGTTCTAACTGTGACCAAGGTGAAAGTGTCAATCTATAAATAGCTAAATCTATAACTTTTGAGGGCCGCTGTCCAACACAGCGACATGTTAAATATCTGCTTTGTCACTGATCCTGTTACAAGAACGAGACGATCTTTGTGTTTGTCAAACTGAAAATAAAGTTTTTGTCCTCATCGAGCTAAAATAAAATATACAGAACTCGCTCTGATTATTGAAAGCAAACTGCTGAAAGCAGTCAAGACATAGGATGCATGTTGAATAAGTTTCTTGTTAGTTATTTCATTATGTCTTTATTTTTCAACTGCTGTCGACAGCCATTTAAAACTTGATAAGTAAGCAGAGCAGTCGGCGATTCAAAGATTTTTTGTCTACTAGGAGGAATCCCTTTTACACAATTCAGTTATTCAGCGAGGTCAATTCCAAACTAACTTTTAAAGACAAAATTGTGCTTTAGCTTTGTCAATTTTAAACAGCTGTCTCGAGGACTTCCTTTGTTTTAAGTTCTGACTAGACTTCTTTCGTTTGTAATATTCAGATCGCTAACTGACGTACTCGAAACATTTGTATTTCACATCAGTAACTTTTGTTCTAGTTCTTTGATAATTTTCCTGAAAGAAAGAAAAAATTAACAAAGCTACTGTTTTAGTTTATACACAAGCAGACAAAAGAAATTTTGAAAACTTTTGTTCCCCCCATACTTGTGTTTTATTGGAATACCGCTTTCATTGATGATCTTAATTAGGAAAATAAAGAAACAACTTCAAAACATAAGTTTGTGATAAATAACAATTACTTTCAAAGCGGCTGTTAAAAAGGCGTGTGTGTTTATCGCATAAACTATCTAACTGTTATAGCGCTCTGATCTGTAAAGGCGCTTACCGCATATTAAATCACTTGTAAACTGAGATTTACAGATGTAACTTTGTTTACTCATGAGAGGCCTTTTGTTACACAGTTAGTTTAATTAACACAGATTTTCGTAAAATGTCAATAAATTTAATGTAATGTTTATGTTGTTCATACTATATGCGCTCAGACAAATACCTTGCTAAGTCAAAGCCTAAAGCATTATATAATTGTACTTTAGAAGATGGATCCAGTAAAATGATCTTTTGAAAGGCAAGTGACTTCGATAATTTGTGCATGCAACTTGCTGTCATAAGGGTTGATTCATTAAATTTACCACCAGTTAATGCCATTTAGCTGTTCTTATCTATTTTTGCTCAGCAGGTGTTTTGCGTTCAACTTAAAGCTAAAAGGTGTTACTAATCCTGATAAAGTTATTTGTTATATCAAGAAAATTGAAATGCACTTAAGATC
The DNA here is from genome assembly GCA_012932295.1 of Cyclina sinensis. Lineage (NCBI taxonomy): Eukaryota > Metazoa > Mollusca > Bivalvia > Venerida > Veneridae > Cyclina > Cyclina sinensis. The sequence continues at coordinate 5,665,742 of JAAONU010000017.1, forward strand.
ACTTTAAGACAAGAACTCTTGAAATGTTTTCAAACTTAAATCGGTATGAAAACTGTCGAGTCAGAGCCAAAACGATTGATATCTTAAAAATCGCATATTATCTTATCTGTATTATCATATATATTTTTTTCAAACTAGTTCCTGAAAATACCACATGAAAGCTTGTTTCTACACAAACAAAACTTATCAAGAACTGATCAAGCAATTACAGCTTAGATCAAGAATATAAAATCAGCATTTACTTGCATGGAATCCCAGCTTTAAACACACGCAAAATACATGATGAAGTTGAGTCTTAAAGTGAAGAATTACGGACTTTTTTGTTGGTTCTTTTTTCGACGTTATACCATTCCTCTGTACTGTTATTTAGTTTATTAAAAGACACTGTGACATTGTATCTTTAAAAGCGAGTATGAAATTGACCTTAAATAACTATTCTGTAGTGACCTTTATAGTGTTTTTTACTAGAAAAGCATGATTGTCTCTTACTTGCAACACTGCCAGCTGAACAGTAAAAATCTTTATTTGTCGGCAGATCAGACGAGATGTAATGCCGTTTTTTTTTTGTTTTTTTTCTCAGAATTTTATTATACGAACAAAACGAATCAAGAAGTAAATTTTGAACCAGTTTGAAGTAAAATAGTGTCGCTTACACATTTATTTAGTTAGTAATTCACTTGCATGAACATTTTTTTAAATTTTCAAGTAATAAATCTACCTTGGTCACGGAAATTAAGACTGCTTCGATACGCTCTCTTCAGTGTATCTGTATCGTTCAAAAAGCTTCACATAGCTTTTCGACAAATATGTAAATCATGTAGAAAAAATAAATGTTACAAAAAGATGACTATTAATAAAATGGCAACAAACTCACAACAAACTTTGAAAATGTCTCTGGTCTATCTTGTATTCACCCAGATATTTTTTGTATGTAGAGGACAACGAAAGTTTAATGACTTTCTTTGGCACAGAAAATCTACAAAACAAATTAGCCCGTCTTCGTTTCTTAGTTATGCGAGGCATGTTATTTATGTCATGCAATGCTGTTTGTTACTTCTAATAACTTGACAACAAACAGAGACTACCTTAATATTTCAAAGTCTTCTTTACAGAAAATTATTCACTGCAGCATTTTCATTCATTTTTTACCAAGAAAGACAGCTACACTTGATTATATAGCAACATATAAATTCGTGAGATTGTTGCTGTTCTACTTTAGAAGTGTGCAGTGAAGTGCTATATTTTGATGGTTGTCTTTTTGACTGAAATTGCTGTCAATGTCCTAAGAAGGAATGGATGCACAGACAAACCAAGAATTTGATGTGAATATTGACCTGAATCCTAATATGTGACCTACTAAAAAGCCTTTACTTACTCATTGTTAATGGTTAGAAACTGCTTGTGCTGTGGAATTAATTTGAGAAGAAAATTGTGTTTTCTAAATATACATTCACTTGAAAAGTATTCTATTTCACAACACATATTTACATTTGCTGGTAAAGACCTCGGCACAAAAGCTATGTCATAACAGTAGGGTACCCAAATACTTTCGTCGGGAAAGAAAACATTTTTATCGTTTAGCTGGCATAGATTAATTCCCACACGCGGTAAAGAAATTTAGTTTGATGTGTAGTCTGTAAACATGTTTGTCACTTCTCGCCAGAAACTATACAAAACAGTTAATTCAGGCGAAATGGTGGTGTCGAAAGCATACAATTATCGTTTGGCTGGGATATATCCGTTTTCCTAAGTCTATTGAATGGTATGTTTGCAGAACATCTGTAGAAAAGTGATATTTTATCCAGGCTTGAAACACGTGCGGATGCTTTGCTTTCGGAGATTTTAAAGTCAAACGAATAGGAGAAACAAAACTGTAAACATGTATCTTAATACCCCCACTTGTTTTAAGTATCAAATTTTCAGTTTTGAAAAAAAAAGCTTTAAAAAGGGACACTCAAATTTATTAGTTCCGTGTATATGGCCCCTCAGTTACTTTTCCTTTACTGAATACATCTCAGGGATTTTATTGAACACTAAAATTGAAACTGGGAACGAACAATTGAAATAGCTCTGCCTGTCAAAAATGGTGGTACGCACAGCACAGCGACGCCATGCCATGGAAACTTTATACGTGATACACTTACGAATAATAGAATATGTCTCAGAAAGGATAATGGTAATAGAAAACTTGCCCCTTGGTCTGAAGAGCTTCTTTTCCTTAATTATTTTCCTTTCTTCTTCATCATTTTCTCGTCTTGTCTGTAAATATAATAAATTTGCGTTTTATTAATTTGTCTTTCAATTTGCTTACGACGCCTCAGTTATCAATATGTCTTCTTTCTTGTTTTCGATAATTCAGTTATTAGAAAGCAAAATGACTTATCAATAGCGCCTAGAAGGAGATGTAAATTAACACATACGAAGAAAATGTTGTCTTTTCATTTTATCTTTAGATCTACATAACATAATACTTAGTACCATGAAACAAAACTGGATGCCAAGGTCGAAAAGGACTTGTCGATGCTAGTAACATGTAACAGAACAAACTGGCATTGTCATCAGACGACAATATTTTTCAGTTTTTATACCAGTGCCATCGTCATCTTTCACTTACCTCCGCCGCCTGCGTGATGGCTGGCTAACATGCTGGACTTCTTTCTTTACACATCTCAACAACAACAACATAGCAATGCACTTTCTGTCTATATAAACTTATGTCATTACACGTGATACCAACTACAGCCAATAAGAAAGTTGCACGTACAATACCTCATGGGTTAGTAAATAACAGATCAGTTAATGAATAAATAAACATTGTTATCTTGACCGTGTGAACAACCATCAGACTGATTGACAGTCATCTGTACCTTTTCACATTCTACTGTTTTTCATTATAATAATCAGCTTCTAGTAAACCCAAAGTGACCTTTTACGGATCATTAAAATAACTTTTACAGTTCTGATTTTATTTGTTGTTTTCTTTCTGACGTTCAGTATTCTCTTATTTATCTTTCTTTTTTTTTTGTTATTTTGTTACATTATAGTTTTAACTTCATTTATTCCCCCTTATTTTGTTCCGTTTTTGGCTTTATACCCATTGAAGTAAGTTCATGTTGTTTGCTCATTTTTTCTCTGCTCCACACATCTTATGTCCTAGTTTGTCTCTGTAATGTTGAATAGTTTTATGTCCTAATTATGTAGAAGAAACAAACATTGCAATTTCCCTTTGTCTCTCCATACAGCAGACGACAGTGTATTGCTACCTAGGGACCGACAATTATCACCCTGTTATTGACGATATTACATTAGTCTATCTTTGTCCATTTGCGGATGTCCATTAATTACAACCACTAGGTCACAGTGCGACTACTTAATGTCAAATACGTTAGTTTAGATCTCGGATTTACGACCAGTATGCGGCTTCCGCCAAACGTCAGAGGAGAATTGGTTTCTAGAAGTTTCTAGAGACAATCCACTTACAGGATTGGGCCCTCAGCAAATAATAACAACAAATTACGAATCATTGATTCCCCTTGGTATGTAATAATGTAAATATAGAAACTGTTCCTTTTCCCCTTTGATAGTTGTCCAGTAGACACTGTATAACGTATAAACTTCTATCAAAGCGTTAGAATTGAATTTTTCTTCTATGGGCTGTTAAATCATGTCAAAAGTGTATAACTTAGCTGGAGACCCCATGTACAAAACATATCAAATTTTGGTATATGTTTTGCATTACAAATATTGTGATGTTACTCTTTTATGCATATTTTTCACTGACAAACACTATTTGATAAAAATCTAGTGAATGAACGTGGTCAGAGGCCAACCACACAGATTAAAATAAATATTGTATGTAATTAATAGAAGCATTAATCATCTGTCACTCCCTTTTGTGGTTGTTAATGGTTTTTAAAATGTCTGTTAATTTCTCAAATTCAAATGCATTCACATTTATTTTACTTTATGAATGATAAAAAAGGATAAAGTATGTTTTTTATGAAGTTATTGAATAATGCTAATGCTCTAAGTATTCTAAATTTGAATAAGAATAGTTATAGTAGACTTCAGGATGTCGGGTGTGTTCGATTTTAATTCGTAATCTTTATTTGTGTGCACCTTTTCAAGCCCATTGGAAAACTTATTGTACTTCCATCGATAAAAAAAGGCCTTGTAATCACACTTCCATAAAAAAATCAAGTGCAGGTCTTCAAAAGAAAATTCTGGTTGGTTTAGGTTACAAAATAAAATGTATGTTCAGTCCTGTACATGAAAGAAAGATATAATGTTTCAGTATAAAAATATGTAATTAAAACTATGACTTTGCATGATAGGGTACAAATTATTCCCCGAAAATTATAAACAAAAATATATATTTAAAAACTCAAATGACTTTTGTAGTTGTAGTCAATTCTTTTGAAAAGAAAAATCATTTTTTACGACTGAATAAGTAATTAAATTCAATATTGTCATATGCCAAGCTCTAAAAATTCATACACAACTTTGTGTTATTATATCGTCTGTAATACAAGTGATGATTTTGCTCGTAAAAGTTTCTAATATTAGAAAAGTCAAACATCTGGAACCTTACGACTTGACAACGCCATATCCAACAGTTGCGACCCTGCCGATGATGCCATAAGTAATACTATGGTCATGTTTTCCCTTAACTTTCCCATATCCGAAAAAGAAATTTAAGTACAGTTTTAAATGGTATATAACCCCTTACATTCATTCGTAACACCTCGGGCGGCTTCAATAAGTCACCTCGGAAATAATGTGATAAGCGCCATATTGGACTATTCTATAATTCAGGTGATGTCTGCTAAATTGAAAACATTTCTTAAATTTTCTTCTGCCTGTTTATACTGTAAATTAACATTTATTTTCATTTTTTCAAATGCATAAGACAAACACTGCTTGAGTTCTGCCTTGTTTGTTTATATTTTTATTAAAGCCGGGGCGAATTACCATTTGGTGTATTCATACACTTAAATACGAGGTCTTTATACGAAGTTGTCGGAAAATCCGAATTGTTACGATTGCCCTTACGTTTAGTTCGGAACCTATATTTTATCAATTGCTGACGTCTTTGGCATTCGACTCAAATCGTCATGACAATATTCCTTTCGACTTAAGTTTTATTTTATTTCTATTTCCAGTTTTACAAGGAACCTTTACATACCGACTACCTGAGTATAGCGACACGCCATCAAATATAACTTATTACAAGGGCGATAGGGCGATTCTTCAGTGTGCTGTCAAGTATCTGGGAACAAAACAGGTAGTTGTATTTTTATTACAGTTTTACAAAATTACTCAACAACATAACTCCCTGTGCTTTAGTTTTTCACAAGTGCTCGTGTCTTAAGGGGATTTACCCATTTAAGTTCATATTTTTTGTTATTACCCAAAACGACTTGAGCCCTGGTGTTTTGCTATACTGACGCTTTTCAGTACGTTTGGTTTAAATCAACTAAATCAGTCTTAAAACTTAAAAATTATTGCCTCAGACAATTTTAACACGAACAGTGTTTTAAACAAAACTTTGTCCTTTGAAGATCCTAGATTGCCGTCTGTGATTTTATGTTCTCGTTTTCTTGTTCTGAAAGGTTTGCAGGACATCTTCGAACTTAGTTCATAAAACAATAACAAATACACTAACTCAGAATAGTGGCGTGTACCTTACATTTGTAGCTTTAATTAGACTGACTTTTGACGATTCATGTAGTCAAAAGCGCTACAAACAAGTTGTTCCAACAATAAGTATGTTTAATGAATATTGTAGCCTACAAGAGAACTAATTCATCTATTTATATAACCTAAAGCCGACCTGATTCGCTTTTTTCCGCTTTTGTCAGCTCACGTCATTTGTGTTTGTTCCGATATCTAAATGTCTGTAAGACGAAGCAATGTCTAGATATAGGCACAAATCCTTGGAAGAGAATTTTCTCGTTTTCTATTCAAGTGCCAGAGGGGTTGAATTTCTATTTCTTCCGTATACATTTTTTTTCTTTGTAAATGCCAGAACTTCCCTCTGCCAATTAATTAGAACGGCGCTCGTAAGATGAACACACGTATATAAATTGAAATGGTGAAACACAACCAGTGTTAGCGTAATAAGGATTTCTCATGAGCTTTGCTTAGCTCATTTCAGGAGAAATTATAGTACACATTATTCAATAATACACCCACAATATAGTTATGCAATCGGTCATTGGATAATGATACCAGTAAATAGATAATTGACTTAAGAGGATACAGTACTTCATCCCGCTTCTTGTTTCACCACGGAAGGTTCAAATTAAGAAAATCGCAGACATGAAAATGGTCGAAAACTGTTTGTCTTTACCATCTTATAACTAGATTTAAACATGTCTTTATTTTTTCATGTGTTTTAATTAGTCTGTCTTTTTATTAAAACATCAAATCATTTGCAATTTTCGACGTCCTTTTCATAAGCCTTTAACGTTACCTTGCTTGTTACAGGCTGTAACTTTACTCTGATTAGGAACCGCAGGTTCAAACTTGGTTTATTTTGGGCTTCTTTAAATGATATATATGACCTTTGCTATCGAGAGATGATGGTCAAAACCTAAAACTGCCTATGGCAGTTAGCTAAGTATACCGCCCATAAACCTTATCAATATATAAAAGAAAATATAAATAAAAAAGCAAATTAACTACAAGTGTAGAAACTTGAAATTTGGAATATGATTTCTGTACATTCAAATGTCTGGATATTCAAATTAAGGATGGTAAATACTGATAAAGTCTGTCGTACACATAAATACTTCAGAAAAGAACACAATAACTGATATAAGAACATAGACGATGCCGTAGACGGATCCGTCAAAAGTGACGCGGACCCATAAAGGGACTCATTAACGTATCATATATAAAATTCCGAGGCAAATTATATAGGAAAAGACCCTTTATTTTAGATTGATTTATGTTTTCCTGCCTACAAATCGTTTGAAGGCCGTAATCGTTAGCTTTTGTCTATTCATCGATTAAATGTCAAATCACAATGATTCACAAGTGGAGGGCGAACTTGTGAAACAATAACTTATCCATCAGCCCCGTTTGTCTGATGGTAGAACTCATACACTATACATTATTTTTAGAGCTCAGATAATGTACTGTATTAGATATAACACAGAAAATTTATTGCTCAAAAGAAGGATGATAAGTACTTTTTATTTAATATCCGAGTCCTCATCGCAGACGAGAGTTTCCAATATTAAAAGACTGAACATTAAGACATCCATTATTCACAACACTAAATTCCATAGTGCATTATGTGTAAGTTATCAAAAAATATTGCCACTTCTGCAGATTTTATCTGAAGAATCACCGTACAAAAAGTGAATGAAGATTATTGGTGATTTTAATGGCAAGTTTTATGTCCAAAAAGAAACGAACGTTCAGAACCCATTTAGATAGCTTTCAAAAATGTTGGCGATCTTTTTTTCTTTTGTTGTTGTTTTTGTTTGTTTGTTTGTTTTAGCACTTCTTTCTGAAAAACAAATCACGAGCATACATACAGGCGAACTTCTTCCTGCATTGCGAGTCTCAACTTTAAAAGAGACAACATCTCTGCAGCTATCAGAGAATCTAAATTCAATGATCGAAGTTCTCTGTGGCCAGAGCGTAGTAATCTAAAATGTTATAAAATTCTAGTCTTGTCAAAGAATGAAAACACGTTTTTAATTTGATAACAATATGGTTATATGGTCTTTACTCCCCTTCTTGTCAGAATGTCATAACTAACTCTCGTTACTATAAACTTAGACTGGCATAATTTGTCCAAATAAAAATGCACAATCATGTGTTTGGTCCGTTGAACTGGTTTATGAAAAATCACAATCAAAATTAGAATTTTCAAATGCATTTGCAATATCTGATTTCATTGTTTTATAACATTTCTCTAGAATTGGTTCGTGTATTTGAAATTCGTATGGAATTTGAAATTTGAGGAAAACAAATAGACTTTGATTTTTCAAAAAAAAAACATACTTATATATTTGTGTTGAAACAAATGATTAGTATACTGTTTTTTCATATCGAATTTCGAATATTTTTCTTCAGTTTATTTGAATCAATTTGCTACGCTTTGTTTTCATTTAAAACACAGAAATTTTCGACCGATCCACGCCTTGAAAATACATGGGGAATTTTTATTTATCTAATTTTGCAGGTGATATGGAAGAAAGTGAATGAAAATCATGTGCTGACGTACGGAGAGATGGTATTTGTGGGGGACCCTGATATTAGTATAGAACATCTACCTCATCGCGAAGAATGGAATCTCATCATCAAAAATGTGCAACCAGAACATGCAGGTCTTTACGAATGCCAGATTAGCACCAAAGAAGACCTGAGAAAATATGTGCAGCTCAATATTTTAGGTATTAATTCTAATTCTGTCTGTAGAGTTCATTGTGACATAAATGAGTCCATACCTAATGAACAAGAACATGAGGGGAAATGCTTTCATCCTGAAACTGATTGTAAGCCAAAACTTATATGACAATCAGGAAATTTGTAGCAAGTTTTAATTTTTTTTTTAATAAATAGATTTGAAAATATATTTTTGTTTATCTTAAGTGTTTGGCTACTGTTGTGTTCTGTCATGTATAGATAGAAATACAGAAAATCAAGAAAATGTTTACATGTGGCATGTTTTAGATAGAAAAATACTGTAGAGATCTTTACATAGGGAGATAAATGGAGTTTCTATGAAATAATCCAGTTGTTAATTCTCTCCCACGAAATATATTAAAGTCACGTATTACAAATTTGAAGTGGTACATTCTCCTAAACATATTCTTATTATGCCTTACACAACTTAGAACTGATTTTATCAACTTTATTTCAGACGAACCAGCGCCAAAGAAAGACGGTATGTATACAAAACCTATGTCTGTTTCCTTTTTTTTTGCTGAAATTGGGACCAAAATGTCACCGTTGTTGCTTTACGCCATGCTGTATTTGGTTAGTAGTTGGTCATGGGTTCATCATTAATAACTTCATTTCATAGATTTCAAAATTTCATAAGACATCTTCAAACACTTTTAAATGTCTACAACCTAAATGGTCATGTGACAAGATGGCGAGTTCTATCGGTCGGCCGATGACTGAAAAATCGCTACTTTTGATTAAGCGTTTCAAAGTAAATATTCTTTCAATATTCATAAAATTTTCAAAAGTTAATAATAAATGCACTAACTTTATTATGGTGTCGGTTGAATTTTTGACTTTTTTAATGTCTACCTAGTTCTTAAACTTTTAAAAGCGGTTTCATTAATGGATGTCACGGCGAATGAAACAGCGTGGAGTTTAAATTCATCTTTTAGCGCTTCAAAGGCAGCCTTTTCCTAAAACCTGCACCGTTTGATTTTTTATTTATTGCCCCACTGTCCCACTTAACTTTGCATCTTATAACTTAATGATTCAAGCATGTTCTTGCTTTTGTGCCTTTCCAGTCTGAATAGATTTTATAAATATACAAGAATAGTTATTTGGTTGTGGTTCAAATTTGCCTGGGACAAAAATAATTCTAGATATTAAAAGTCACGACATCAGTTCAGAACAAAACTTCTTGGCCCAGTTTAAAAAGTCAAGAATTGCCTTATTCAAAATACAATTTGTTATGATAAAGTCTTTTTGATACACCAGTTTACTTTAAACCTGATATATTTTTATTTGCCTTAACCTCTTCATTCTCCATTTTTAGATGTTTTAGCCATAACTTACCTTAATAACCACACCACTTATAAACATAATTTTCCCTCACGCAAAATAGCCTTTGGTCTTACCTTTAATGTCTTTCAGATGTCTTGTTATGTCTACCACCTCTTTATTTCAGACAACATCACTCATAAACATTATTTTCCTTCGTGCAAAAAAAGCTTTTTGTCACAACTTTAATGTCTTTCGAATGTCTTGTTATGTCGACCACCTCTTTATTTCAGCCATATCAATCGAGGGCCCTAAGTTTGTGGACAAGGGTAAAAAGCTTGTGCTTACATGTAACGCCACGGGAGAAATGTTCCCACCAGAAGATATAGACTGGTTTAAAGACGGCGTAAAAATTAAACAGAACCAAAATAAAGGATTAACTATAGCAAAGTTTAGAATTGCAGAAACTAAAACGTTGCATAGTCAGATGGAAATAGATAAAGCAGACATGAACGATACGGGAGTGTACATTTGCAGAAGTTCTGACTTGGCCATTACCAGTACAAATATTATGGTATTGAATGGTGAGTGGTTACTGATACTGTTTTTTTACTTCATTAGTCCTTTTTGGCAGGACGTTTTAAATTGTTTTAAACGCTTTTCTTATTAATTCCTCTTTACTGTCAATTTTTTATATTAAAAACTGTTCCATTTATTTCATTTTATACTCGGTATTGGGTTTACTGATTCGACTTTTATTTGGCAACTAACTGACTAATGGTCAAGTAATATCTGTTTTGCATAATACCATGTATTGTTCGCGATATATGTTGGCGATAGACTTTAAGTGCTCTTTACAAAGAAAGCGTCTAACATTTAAGTCTCATTTAACATTTTTTTCTCCGACTAAAACTGTTCTAGAATTTAACCAGCAAGGTATTGCAAAAATTTAGTTTAAAAAAATGAAGACGTGCGTTTTATAAAAAATAAATTTAAAGTGTACATCACATAAATATATTTTCAAGGAAAGAATGGACCTATTATCGGGCCAAGGTCGTCTCCAGATGAAAAATACATTAAATCCACCCATTTAGGTATATCTGGTACCATTTCTGTTGTGTTTTTATCATATTCTACAACCGACTTTTTAAATTTTAACGTTTTCTTTTGTTGTTGTTTGTTTTGGGGTCTTGCTGGTTAAATTCATCATAGTTTTGATTTGATAATTGTTTTCTTTTGAATTCTTTTTTTATTCATAAAACAAAATTCTAATAACTGTATTTAAAATATGAATATGCGAATGTAAAAACAAAATTGTCCCTTCTATCATTATTAAACTTTAAATTTAACAAGTCGGTTTTGTTTACAGTAGTTCATGTTAATTACGTGTCTGGTGTTGTCATTGTCCACACCATTACATCATACAAACAACTTGTGGAAAGCTATGAAGCCAACGGTAGAGGTGTCTGTATCGGGTATGACTACAAATGTTCAAAAAAGTGTCCTTTCCGTATTCTTCAAATTTATAGGAGAACCAAATAACCAACCAATACCAAAATGTTAACCTACGAAAACTGCATAGTCTTAATGTTAAAAGAATGGTTCTCATCATTAAAGTTCCAACTCTCCGCAGGGTCTGCAAAGAGATCCCGTAAAAAGATACCTCCAAAATT